>BSBK01001044.1:1162500-1807500 GCA_027943335.1 Chamaecyparis obtusa | reverse complement strand
ATTTTGATGATCCCCCTATGGCATAGGATGTAGTTTTAGTTTTGTGGTCATTTAGAGATGCCACTTGGCACATTTTGAGATGGCATAAATGCCAAATTGTACACATTAAAACATTGATTTTGTAGACATTTTGAAATGGCATGTGCCATATTTGTATATGGAGATACTTTTGATACATTTGATACTTTGTATATATAGAACATGTTCATTTATATGTTATATTTACGTCATCTTTTGTATATACATATTTATTATTCATGTTTATGGAATTGAATGGTGAAGTTATATCTTGACTATGATTATCATTATGATTGAAATTATATCTTGTTGAAGTTACATTTGTTTTTCTTTACTCTGGAATACCCTATTCATGGAGCTTATTATGTTTGAGGTTTAACTTCTATAGATTTCCTATGTTCTTATGTTTCATACCATTATATATACTCACTTGAGCCACTTAGTACTACATTGTTTGAATACTATGTATATACTCACTATGTATATAACTCATCATATTGGGGTCACTTGAGCCACAGAAGATCGCTGCCCAATCGTGCTTAGTTCACCTTGGGGTCACTTGGATCGAGCGTGGTCACGAGCATTCCAGTGACTCCGTGGGTGAAATGAGGTTGTCATTGGCATTTACTCGGCCAACTGGAGCTGATGGAGTAGACAGTTCGATGCAATGTCAGACGGTTTGAAAGATATGCTACTGAGACACTTTCAACTTACCCTCACTACAAGTTTTGGCATCAACTGAGATCATCTTTCCAAATGCAAACAAAGTTGAATCACCCAAAACTAAGAGAGGTTATTATAGACCTCAGAAACATGATCTTGTAGCCTCTAATAGTGTTTTGATACCTCTCATGAGCTCTAGGATATGAGCCACAAAAGATCACTACCCAATCATGCTTAGTGCACCTTGGGGTCACTTGGGTCGAGCGTGGTCACGAGCGTTCCCATGACTCTATGGGTGGAATGGGGTTGTCACTAGCATTTACCCAACCAATCGGAGCTAATGGAGTAGATGGTTCAATGCCAGGTCAGATGGTTTGAAAGATACGCTGCTGAGCCGCTTTCAACTGACCCTCACTGCAAGTTTTGGCATCGACTGAGATCACCTTGCCAAATGCAAACGAAGTCAAATCACCCAAAACTGAGAGAGATTATAGTAGACCTTAGAAACATGATCTCATAGCCCCTGATGGTTTTTCAATACCTCTCACGAGCTCGAAGATATGAGCCACGGAAGATCATTGCCCAATCATGCTTAGTGCACCTTGGGGTCGCTTGGGTCAAGCATGGTCACAAGCATTTTTGTGACTTTGTGGGTGGAACGGGGTTGTCACTGGTGTTTACCTAGCCAACTGGAGCTGATGGAGTAGATGGTTCGATGCCAGGTCAGACGGTTTGAAAGATACACTACTGAGCTGCTTTCAACTGACCCTCACTACAAGTTTTGGCATCGACTAAGATCGCCTTGCCAAATGTAAACAAAGTCAAATCACCCAAAACTGAGAGAGGTTATAGTAGATCTTGAAAACAAAATCCTATAGCACTTGATGATTTGTCAATACCTCTCATGCGCTCTGAGATACGAGCCCCAGAAGATCTCTGCCCAATCATGCTTAGTGCACCTTGGAGTCAGTTGGGTTGAGCATGGTCGCGAGCTTTCCCGTGACTCCATGGGTGGAATGGGGTTGTCACTGGCATTTACTCGACCAACTAGAGCCAATGGAGCAAACAGTTTGATGCTAGGTCAGATGGTTTGAAAGATACGCTACTGAGCCACTTTTAACTGACCCTCACTGCAAGTTTTGGCATCGACTGAGATCGCCTTGCCAAATGCAAATGAAGTTGAATTGCCCAAAACCAAGAGAGGTTATTGTAAACCTTAGAAACATGATCTTGTAGACCCTACTAGTTTTTCGATACCTCTCATGAGCTCTAAGATACGAGCCCCAAAAGATCGCTGCCCAATCATGCTTAGTGCACCTTGGGGTCACTTGGGTCGAGCGTAGTCATGATCTTTCCCGTGACTCTATGGGTGGAACAGGGTTGTCACTAGCATTTACCCAGACAACCAGAGCTGATGGAGTAGATAGCTTGATGCTAGGTCAGATGGTTTGAAAGATTGGCTACCACTTTCAACTGACCCTCATTGCAAGTTTTGGCATTGACTGAGATCGCCTTGCCAAATGTAAATGAAGTCCAATTGCCCAAAACTAAGAGAGGTTATTGTAGACCTCCAAAACATGATCCTGTAGTAGCTGATGATTTTTTGATACCTCTCACAAGCTCCAAGATATGATCCCCATAAGCTCACTTCCCAATCGTGCTTAGTGCACCTTGGGGTCACTTGGGTCGAGTGTGGAAGATCGCTGCCCAATATTGAAGTCAACACAAGTTTGTCTCATCAAACAAGCCTTTCTCAACTGATGACTTACTAAGGAGGTTGTAATAATCCTCCAAGAAACTCTCTTGTCTTTTTATCTACTAGTCTTCCCAATGCTATTGAGAGCATTGAAAAGATTCTTCACAACAATGACATTTCTCTCCATTTTTTTGTTCACACAAATCTTCAATTTCACAAGCATAGGTCTCATCTTTTGCATCTTTAACAATTGCACAAAAATTTAACATTGCTCAATCAATGTCTTGTTTCCAAAAAATTAATCATAAAGTCTTGAAGCCCACAACCTAACGGTTCTATGTGACCTCTTTCCTTCCCAATTATTCATAATGTTCTCCTCAATTTCAATTAACCATTTAGGTCTTCTTGAAAGCCCTGAATTTGAAGTTTGATTATCTTTATTGCAAGGGACTCATTTCACATATAATTTGGAGATGTGTAACGTTCATGTGGTTCTTGTGCAACATTTTCATTCCCCAAGTCTACATTTTCAATCTCCATCTGTACATTTTCAAATTCAACATCCTCTTCACTTACAACTACATTTACGGGGTTCGATTGATTAATGTTTAACATACCTTCTCTCCTTCTTCAGTGATTTTCCTTATCCTTTTCCCTATATGCTTGAATTTCTTCATCTGTTAGCTTCCTCTTGTGTTTAGCCTTTTGACAATTCCTGCTTCCCATGGTGAGACCACAAGTCAACAAAAATCAAACAATAGGCCCCAAATCACATTTTTTTTTCTGCAACGCGTGAAAAAAGTATAAAATCTCATGATTGTCTGGTCTGTGGGGACAGGGAATATTTTGGTCAACTATTACCTATCCAAAATCAGGTATCCAATTTCATATTAGGTACTCGATATTCCCAGGCAGATTAAAAAAAGGGAGGGAGCAAATGAAAAAAATTGAACTTTTACATATATTAATGTATATAATATATATATAAAAGAGGCATATGATATATATAATGTATATATTATATATATACTAATGTATTACAATATACTAATGTATTATATACTAATGTACTAATGTATAATATACTAATTAATATTATATACTAATGTACTAATGTATAATATACTAATGTATTATATACTAATTTTTATTTTTCATTTCTTCTAGGTCTTTAAAGGCGGCTGGCTAAATCTTTGTATTAAATGTTAGGGAATGCATGAAAATAATATGATTCTAAGCACGAGCATGAGTCCCTACAGGGGCATAGTTGTGCCTTTTACAGGCATCGTAAAACCTAGCTACGCAGAAATGGAGGCTTTGAAGAATAGTTCACTGGAGGTGGATTACAGAAGCAAAGGGCAAGAGAATCACTCTATTTCCATCGCCTGTGGCTGTGAAATACTATCTTTTGTTGGACTACAATTGATTTGGAATCTGATTGAGGGATCTGTGATTAAAGATCACTAAGAAGTTGCTGATTAGATATGTAATATGATTAAATCAGTATTATGTTGTCATTGATGTCAACTAGTTTGACAGCACTTATCTTGTAAGTTACTACCCCGAGGCATCTGAAGAAAAATGGAAAAGAGATGAAAAACAAAGAAATCTACATGAGGAAATATGTACAAGACAGATGAGGATAAGGAACACATTGAGTAACTTTTTGATGAGTCTACGACTTGATGATATTGACTTTATTATGTTGCATTCATCTATAATGAAGTATAGAGCTAAAAGACACAAAGCAATGTTGTCGGTAAATGAAGCATTTCTAGTATACACCGATGGAGAGCAGTGTTCACCAACACATTCTTTGTTAACCAAGAAGAACATAATGAATTAAATGATTAGTTTAGCCGATAAGATTGATGAGCTGGCAAGAGTATAACATCGAGGTAATAGATAAAGTTTGTTACACAGATCAACGGCTGACAAAATTCAAAGAAGATCTAACGAAGCAAATTGAGATGTGTTATTGACACAAATATCAAGAAAGTTTTAAGCGGAAAAATCTATGAATGTGATTAAGTGGCAAAATCTGATGGTGGAGAAGAAAATTATTTACTCGTCTATATAAGAGAACATAATTTTTTTTATGAAAGTGTCAGGAAAAACAAGAAGCTGCAGGATTATCGCTTGAATAAGGTTTTCATGCATTCTGATCATACTGGTTAGTAAGAACTGAGCTGTAGAGCAATTACCAAGCTACAGAGAGTAGTTACCGATGGACAGTAAGTTGATACAGTATTGAATCTTTAGTGAATTATTGATCAGAAGGATTTGTATGGACTAAATATTGATTTGTAATCTACAATTAAAGTTGCATTAAGATAGGTCATTTTACTGTTACATATTTAACCATTGTATACAATCTAAATCTCTTAATTGAGTGGACTCTAAAAGTCTTATGATGTATCATTCATAGAATGAACATTGTTATCCTGTCAACCCCATAGTGAATGTTGGTTGGATGATAACTTCTAGTCTAAAATCCTCTAACAAGGTCACACCTGACAGTGTGTTTGTAACCTTTAACAAGGTTGGGTTTTAACCAACCTCACTTCAGAAGAGTGAACAATTTTGGGTTGCCAGTCCCAGATTGTTTTTCCCTTCACATGGTTTCCACGTTAAATCTGTTGTGTTATGTGTTGATTGTGATATTTTTTTGTTATCATGCTTTGCATGTTACATATTAGATTTGATTGGTAAACAGTTAAAAGTATTAGACTAGTAATCGGTAAAAACACAGACAGTAAGAGTTATTATTGCTTACCAACAAGCAGAAATTAAAAAAATTGTTTTGAATTATACATTTTGAATTGGGACACTGGATAACTGATTCCCCCCCCTCTCAGTTATTCTAACATCTTTCTCTACTTTTTCAACTGGAATGCTAAATTGCAAAGGTTCTCAAAATAGATTTTGGTTGAACTGGACAATTGTACCATGCCTGTTGATAATCTGATAGCTCAATAGAGTCATTGGGAGGTTAAACAAGAACAACCAAATGGATCTTTGAACCGGTCGAAGATTATGGAGAGTGGGGAAGGGTTTGGTAAAATGAGCAACTATACTGGAAATTATGCAAGCGTCGTAGAACCAACTGCATTAATAAATTTAAAGAAGAGATCGGTGGTGGCACAACATTATGAGGAAAGCCTTCCCATTTCAATGGTGTCACCCTGATATTATGAAGAATGCCTTGCCGCTTCAATGTCAGCACTACCTCTATCTCAGACTTTTGCCATTGCTTCTCATCAGTACTCTATCTCAAAAGGGGTCATGGGGACTCCCTAGGGGTCCTAACATGTGATAAGGCGTACTAGGACCCATGGGAGTCCCCATGACCCCGTTTGACACATTTGAATGCTCAAGTGTGTCTGAAGGGGTCCTAAGACCCCTTAAGACACAGTTGAGCATTCAAATGTGTTAAAAGGGGTCACGAGGACTCCCTAGGGGTCCTAATGCATGATAAGGCATACTAGGACCCCTAGGGAGTCCCCATGACCCCTTTTGACACATTTGAATGCTCAAGTGTGTCCAAAGGGGTCTTAGGACCCCTTAAGACACACTTGAGTGTTCAAATGTGTCAAAAGGGGTCATGGGGACTCCCTAGGGGTCCTAACACATGATAAGGTGTACTATGACCCCTAGGGAGTCCCCATGACCCCTTTTGACACATTTGAATGCTCAAGTGTGTCTGAAGGGGTCTTAGGACCCCTTTAGACACACTTGAGCATTCAAATGTGTCAAAAGGGGTCATGGGGACTCCCTAGGGGTCCTAACGCATGATAAAGCATACTAGGACCCCTAGGGAGCCCCCATGACACTTTTTGACATATGTGAATGCTCAAGTGTGTCCAAAGGGGTCCTAAGACCCCTTAAGACACACTTCAGCATTCTAATGTTTCGAAAGGGGTCCTAAGACCCCTTAAGACACACTGGAGCATTTGAATGTGTCAAAAGGGGTCATGGGGACTTCCTAGGGGTCCTAACGTGTGATAAGGTGTACTAGGACCCCTAGGGAGTCCCCATGACCCCTTTTGACACATTGGAATGCTCAATTGTGTCCAAACAGGTCCTAGTACCCCTTAAGACACACTTGAGCATTCTAATGTGTCAAAAGGGGTCATGGGGACTCCCTAGGAGTCATAATACATGATAAGGCTTACTAGGACCCCTAGGGAGTCCCCATGACCCCTTTTGACACATTTGAATGCTCAAGTGTGTCCGAAGGGGTCCTAAGATCCCTTAAGACACACTTGAGCATTCAAATGTGTCAAAAGGGGTCATGGGGACTCCCTAGGGGTCCTAATGTGTGATAAGGTGTAGTAGAACCCCTAGGGAGTCCCCATGACCCCTTTTGACACATTTGAATGCTCAAGTGTGTCTAAAGGGGTTCTAAGACCCCTTAAGACACACTTGAGCATTCAAATGTGTCAAAAGGGGTCATGGGGACTCCCTAGGGGTCCTAGTATGCCTTATCACGCGTTAGGACCCCTAGGGAGTCCCCATGACCCCTTTTAACACATTTGAATGCTTAAGTGTGTCTTAAGGGGTCTTAAGACCCCTTAAGACACACTTAAGCATTCAAATGTGTCAAAAGGGGTCATGGGGACTCCCTAGGGGTCCTAACATGTGACAAGGCATACTAGGACCCCTAGGGAGCCCCCATGACCCCTTTTGACACATTTGAATGCTCAAGTATGTCCGAAGGGGTCCTAAGACCCCTTAAGACACACTTGAGCATTCCAATGTGTCAAAAGGGGTCATGGGGATTCCCTAAGGGTCCTAACATGTGATAAGGTGTACTAGGAACCCTAGGGAGTCCCCATGACCTATTTTGACACATTTGAATGCTTACGTGTGTCTGAAGGGGTCCTAAGACCCCTTAAGACACACTTGGGCATTCGAATGTGTCAAAAGGGGTCATGGGGACTTCCTAGGGGTCCTAACGCATGATAAGGTGTACAAGGACCCCTAGGGAGTCCCCATGACCCCTTTTGACACATTTGAATGGTCAAATGTGTCTGAAGGGGTCCTAAGACCCCTTAAGACACACTTGAGCATTCCAATGTGTCAAAAGGGGTCATGGGGACTTCCTAGGGGTCCTAACACATGATAAGGCTTACTAGGACCCCTAGGGAGTCCCTATGACCCCTTTTGACACATTTGAACACTCAAGTGTGTCTGAAGGGGTCCTAAGACCCCTTCAGACACATTTGAACACTCAAGTGTGTCCGAAGGAGTCCTAAGACCCCTTCAGACACACTTGAGTGTTCGAATGTGTCAAAAGGGGTCATGGGGACTTCTTAGGGGTCCTAAAATGTGATAAGGTGTACTAGGACCCCTAGGGAGTCCCCATGACCCCTTTTGACACATTGGAACACTCAAGTGTGTTCGAAGGGGTCCTAGGACCTCTTAAGACACACTTGAGCATTCAAATGTGTTAAAAGGGGTCATGGGGACTTCCTAGGGGTGCTAACATGTGATAAGGCATACTAGGACCCCTAGGGAGTCATGATGACCCCTTTTGACACATTTGAATGCTCAAGTGTGTCTGAAGGGGCCCTAGGACCCCTTAAGACACACTTGAGTGTTCCAATGTGTCAAAAGGGGTCATGGGGACTTCCTAGGGTTCCTAACACATGATAAGGTGGACTAGGACCCCTAGGGAGTCCCCATGATCCCTTTTGACACATTTGAATGTTCAAGTGTGTTCGAAGGGGTACTAGGACCCCTTAAGACACACTTGAGCATTCCAATGTGTCAAAAGGGGTCATTCCAGATTCTTTAGTGCTTCTACTAAATCCAAATTTAGTTCTTATAAAGATGAGATGTTAGTGAATAACTTCTTGCTAATACTACTCTTCCACCATATCCAAATTCCAATCCTTTTGTGGATCTATAGGCTCAATTGCAAGCCCACAGGATTGGCCAAGAGAAAAATGTGATTGTATATCAACTGATTACAAAATGTTTAGTTAAGGAGAAAATATTGCAACGATCAAGAAGAAAATTGACTATGGAAAATCTAGTTATGAATTTTGTTAAGAATGAAACTATTAAGGAATTGCATGAATCACAAACCATGAAAATAACCTTGTGCAACAAAGAACATTTAAGCTATAGAATTTATTAACTCTGAATTTAAATTTCTTATTAGCATTCATGGAAGAGATTTCATTAGCATCCATGGAAGAAATTTCATTAACTTCAAACAAAATCATCTAAAAAATTTCATTAACTTCAGGTGAAATCATTTAGGATGGACAAAAACAAAATTGTACTACTCAAAAATCACAGAGAAAGAAAATGAGATAAACCAAATTTATCAAATTCTTGCAATCCACAGCTTCTCTCCGAGTGCAAAATGACAATCCATGGAGCCAAAATTATGGTGAAAACTAAATTCTTTGAGTAACTCATTCAGAAATGTGCAGAATACTGTAACGCATGATGATTTATAGGGAATTTATGATGGACTATGCTGTGCAAAAGCCCGCAATCCCTACCATATCTCAGAGTACTGATGAGAAGCAATGGTGAAAGTCTGAGACAGAGGCGGCACTGGCATTGAAGCGGCAAGACATTCTTCATAATATCGGGGTGGCGCCATTGAAACAAAAAGGCTTTCCTCATAATATTGCGTCGTCACTGATCTCTTCTTTAAATTTATTAAAGCGGTCAGTTCTACGATGCTTGCATAATTTCCAGTACAGCTGCTCATTTTACCAAACCCTTCCCCGCTCTCCATAATCTTCGACCGGTTCAAAGATCTGTCTGGTTGTTCTTGTTTAACCTCCCAATGACTCTGTTGAGCTATCAAATTATCAACAGGCATGGTACAATTGTCCGATTCAACCAGAATCTATTTTTGATATTAATATATAATTAAATAATATTTAATGTAAAATGTATATTATATATAATATTTAATATATATAATATATAGTATAATATATAGTTTTTAATATTAATATATATTAAATAATATTTAATGTAAAATGTATATTATATAATATTTAATATATAATTGATATTATAAATATTTAATATATCTAATATATAGTTTTTTATATATTATATATCATATGAAGGATGGAGAAATGAGAGGGATAAAGTGGAGGGAAGGGAAAGTGAAAATTAAAAATTATGTCATCATTTTCAGGTACCTAAAAATATCGAGTACGTGATTAGGCTCGGTATTGCCTTGTGCACCAAACCTACAGGGTCAACTATTGAAATGTCTCAAATACATGTTTTTCCCCTGTTTCTCTGAGCTCCAAACTTCGACAATGTAGTTGACGACTTTTTTTTCACGCGAATTTGATAAAACAAAAAGGGTATTTTAAGGATATTATCAAATTTTTATCGATATAATTGTTGTCAAATTTTGAATTCAGTAAAGAATTATTAGTTATTTTCTAATTGAGCTACCTCTAAAGTGTTGATTTATATATTGATTGAAAAATGACTATAACTTTCAAATGGTATAACATTTTTGAAATTCAAAAAATGTGTCACATTCTATGCTTTGCCTACTATAAGAAAAAATAAAATTGAATTTTGTAAATTTTTGAATGAGTTACGGTGGTCAAACATGGAAGTTTTTTTATTCTAAAAATGTTGTAGCAGAAAATTCATAATTAATTATTTTTTTGGAATAAAATTACAAAAAAATATGCATCACATCTGGACATGAGTCTACTACTTATATATTAAATCTTATAAAAAAATATTATCATTTCATCATGATTAAGGTGGTCAGACATAAACCTACTTCTTATTTTTTTCCTGAAATTTTTGTACTGCTGCATTGAAATCTATACTTTTCACCAATTATATTAATTTTTTTTTAGAAAAGGCCTAGCAGTTTAGAAACTACATTCAATTTCCTATAGATTCTATTCTTACAACTTTTTGGTATTAGGTCGATAGCTAGTTCAAATTTTCACGTCAAGTTGACTAACCTTGATTTGCTGATTTTTCATTTCCACTTTTGCGCATAGTTTGGCCCCTCATGATCTTGCACATACCCAAGTGAGCTAAGAGTCACAGTGTGGAAACCTAGTGCTCTGATACCAAATGTCATGCCCCGCCAGGGAACCCAAAAGCACAAGACAAAAAAACAAGAGAAAAAGTAAAAACAAATTTCATTTTAAATTCCTTAAGTTAACTAGGTATTAAAGTCCTAATAGGTTCCCTTACAAGATTATTCCTTTAAAACAATTTTTCACAGTCCATTAAGATTTAACATAAACTAAAGATAGAAATTCTTCTGATCCATTTAACCACATAAGAGAAAGTAGAGAGAGAGATAAGTGTACTAAAATAAACATTTCTTTCTTTTTCAACATGAAATAACATTAACACATTTAAATTCATATTCTTTCAACAATTACACTTTCCATATCCTAAACCATCACTTTGTTCCCACAACAATAATACATATTGATTTTCATTCCCATAATTTTCCTAGATATACCCTTCCCAATTACATGAATGCTTACAATATACATTCTACAATACAAGGCCTTCTAGGATTACATGAATACAATAACAATTTACAATATTTTTACAATTTTCTTTCCAAGATACAACATTAAAAATAGTGAGAAATGTCCTCAATTGCTTCAGATGCTCCATGAATAGCACAAACACGAACAATACCTCGAAAAGAATCACCACCCAACCACGCGGATCCACAAAGGTCCACTCCCCCGTGCTAGGAGATAGAACCATTGTTCACACAAGGAAACTAGGTAGTCTAAGGTTGAGGGAAAACCACCAAAGCTAGAAACAAGAAGAAACAAAGCAACATAAAACAAAAGACCAAGACTGGAGTTTCCTAGGATGCTGACTAGGTGAGAGTCATTGCATAGTCCTATATGTTGGGATCCTTCCTAGTAGTCATGTACCCTGGGGCCCTCATGTAGCATGCCCCAGTAGCTAAAATGACCTTGGTACTCCAGCAGGACCTATGCGGGCTATTATCCATATTTATGTTTTTAAAAGTTTATTAAATCCCTTACCCATTCCCAACCAGTTATGAATTATATTAGGTTTTATTTTCCGAACTCACCCAAAGGTTATCCTTCTACCCTCCTCGGTCCAATATTGTGGTGAGCCACTCACCTAGGGCACCTAGGAAACTTACTCAACCAATAGGCTACCTAGGGTTTATAACTTCTCACATACATCTGTCCCTTAGGGTTTCTTTTGATGTTTCCCTATGGCCCATACCACTAGGACAAACCCTAACCCATAAGACAAATGGTGCAATACAATAAAGGTAGAGCTATCACAATGATTCCAAATATAAAAGCAGAAAGGTAAGTGTAGCGGGAGGTATAACTCCTGGACACACCTACATGATACTATAATCTTTCCAAAAAATAATTCAATAAAGTTATAAATAATAAACATCAAAATACACACATAGGACCTAACATCCATATCTATAAATTGTTTAATTATTATATCCAAAAATAGATTCTTAATTTAACATAAATTAATCTCTATAAAATTTAGGCTTATTACAAACTTAATACACTTAATTTATTATTCATCATTAATTAAATTAAAACTTTAATTACATTCAAACTTAATAAAACTAAACTTAACCTCTTATATTATATTTTTAAATTAATTTCTACATGACTTGGATTAAAATAAAATAATAATAATAATCATAATAAATAGGCTAAACTTATTATATTCTAATTTAATTTAATTTTAAATTTTAAATTTTAAAATAATTTAAATAAACTTTAATGAAAAAAAATACATTTCACTTTTATTTATTTAAACCCCTTTTCTTTCTTCTATTTTTTTTTATACCTTATGTTACAAAGTAATTTCCACTTTTAACTTATTTCTTTTAATCTTTTCTTTATTTATTTATTTATTTAGTTTTCTCCTATAATCTCTGCTTATTTTTCTCCTATCTTTCTTCCTTATTATTTTCCTATAATCTCTCTTATGTTTTTGCTAAAAGTTTATAAGAGTTTTGCCAAACGATTTATCATATGTATAACAACCCTAAATATAAAATCTAATAATCTCCCCTATTTAATTTAATAAAGAACTTATTAAATAAATCTATCAAAATAAAATACTATAAAGCTAAACATGATAATCTTTAAATATTGAAATAATTGGGAACCTTAACATAACATCTAATTTAATACATTTATTATTTCAGCATTACAATAATTGTTTTAATTATTTTTAAATTTACTTATGTCTGTGCATAAAAATTTTAACACTAAAATACGAAAAAACCTAACAGAGCCAGGTTCCATAATATTTTTAATACTAAAACATTTCTCTCCCAAGATTTAGAATAAATATAGTATTGACAACTCATCCCCTAACTATAGGTTTTCCAGTTTATTTTATGTAAATTATTGCTAATGTTATTATAGTTTTATTTTAAAAATAATAAATCTATCATGCCATAGATAATTAAATACACATGAAGAGAACCATGAGAAATTAGAGAGAGAAGAGAGAGACAGACACAGACATGGAGAGAGAGATATATGAGGCTTTTTTTTTTTCTAGACTCAAAAGCCTACCTGGAGCCTGTGATGGAGATTTGTGACACAACAATTTTCTTGAGCCTAGCGTTCTCAAAATCCTTATGCAACTTCCTGAGAAATCCTTCTCTCCAGCCTCTAGAAATCTCCTCCCTTATGCTCGGGGATTTCTCCCTATAAGTAAACCTCTGAGTAGTTCTAGAGGTTGAGGGCATTGCTTCCCGTAAAGGAACGTCCTCACCTAATTTATTAAATAAATCTAATAATGAATAGAAATAACTTAACCAATAGTTAGCTTTTTTACCCCTTAGGTAAGTAACATTTACCTACCCTTCACGTACTCTCTTACCGAACTTATTAAATAATTTAACTCCACCTATATAGTTTTATTATTATTATTTTTATAATTAATAGCAACTATCTCTTATATAAATAAAATATATATGGGTATGCTTCTCAAGGAAGTCACTAACTCAATGGCAACTTGGGACCCCTTACAAACTAGAGGTCTTGAGTTCCACTCCCACCCTCTATACTAACAAGACATACAAGAGAGAGAGATACATAGTCTATAAAGTAGGAGTAGGTAATTATTTTTATTTACTTTTATATTATATTTATTATTTTTGTTTATTTACTTTGCATTTATTATATTTATCTAAAGCCACATTATACATCAAAATAAATAGAATTGTGATTATAACTAATACGCTCATAGGAACATAATTATAAACACATCAATAAATAAATATATACAGGTATGCATATACATGTGCACCCATATATGCATACTTTGTATATACGATTAATACATAGAGAGAGAAAATAACATCATTATCCTACATATCTCATAACCAAATAAATGAGACAAACATCAAAGGTTATATAAAATAAGGAACTCAAATCGACCCAAAACAAAACCAAGAGATTGGGAAAACTAATCAAAACTATAGGGTTTTCCCGTGTGTGAATTATGGACCATCTCCGAACAACAACAATGATCGAGGATTTTGAGGGATCACTCAGACCTATGAAGCCAGGTGGAGATGATGCCCAGTACCTACAACCTTGCATCACCGAGAAGAGATACATATGCATAGATATATACAATAAGGCATTTGCAAACAGCCAGGATTGATACATCATGTGGACCTCAACTGAGTAACTACAACTTCATCCCCAGCCATGATAACACATCAATCACATATACATAAAGCATGAGGCATCACATATATATAATGGTTAGCTTCCAAATCCTTGGATATACAAGATAAATGATTTCCAAATTTCATAAACATTAAACAATAATCATAACTGAGTATGTCTAAATATCTGATAAGCATAGCATAGATATAAATGTAAATACATAGTTCTATTCATCATAATGTAAAATTTCCAAATCAAAGAGTCCAAGTATAATCATCAAAGAGGGTGTTACATCATCCCCCCAAGATGAGACTTACTCCTACAAGTCAGCAAGTTAGAAATGGAAATACATCAAACATTATCTCCAAAACGCATTTTAACTAATATCACATGCATAACTAATCCTTGAAACTAGGCACTATATAGAGAATAATCCTCATAACATGGTTAAGTATGAAATATATATCCCAATCAATTTTACTATCACCAACAAGGATAAATTTAACTTGATCAAATATGAGTATAAATAGAATTTTACCTTTACTTAGATGTAAGAACCAAGGTATCTATCTTGGACCACTCAATTCTCCCTAAAATGTATAAAAATGTTACAAATTCCTTCTCTTTCAACACATATAAATCAAATATTTACTTGCATCCAACATAATAATATATTTCAATCTACCATAAAACATTGAGCTTATCCAAATGTGCCTCATAAACAATCATATTAGTCCACATCATTGGGATTACACATCATAAGGATCAGGAGTGGATATGCCTCTCTAGAAAAGCTCTCACTCTAGGATACAATACCAGTCTCATCTATATCCAAAATCCATAATCAATACCTCACATAGTGGCTTGATGGTATCTCAGACCTTTGTCATGAAGACCCTCCATACAAGTCCACGTGTCATATCTCTTGTTTGTGTAAGGTGGTTCACCTCCAAGGAACAAACACCACATAGAGGAAGGTAGTGGATACTAGCTACATAACAGCCTCACATACCCCCATCCTCAAGGGTTCCCTGCATCTACTTCCTCGTATACACTCACCAAGTCTGCCTCATGCGTCCTTAGTGAGGAATCACAACACAACACAAGACCAACATTACGAAAGAAGATAGTTTAGCCATCAAAGCTCAATAATAATAATATAATAAAATAGAATTATCAATCTCAACAATAAGATAAGAAGAATCCAAGATAAATTTCATAAGTCTTGGCTAAACTATCATAGAAAAAGATAAGAAAATTGTTGGTCTACACAACTAAAGATAAAGAAATTCACCATAAATTGCACATCACATCACTGTGTGACTATATCTAGTCACCTCATGAGGAAGGAGGGAACAACGTCAAGCTATCGCAATAGCCCTTCATGTGGTTGAGCCCAGGCAACACTACCCACATGGCATAGGGGGTTCACCTCAGCAACACCCCTGCATTGGATGGTTTGGAATAAGCATGCCAACCCACCCGGCATGACCATACACCAAGTGGAGTAAGCACACTCTGGTCGTATGTCGCATGGCAGTGTTCCTTGTGGAGTAGGTACACACAAGACGCACCCTGCATAATGATGTCTCTCATAGATCATCGCCATAGCTAAAGGTATACATGGCTTGGGCCCACCCATATGCCTATCGCATCTACAAATCAAGCATCCATGGGTGCCCCTCTACAAGCATGCAAGCATCACCAATATACTCGACATCAAGTAGGACACAAAATACATACATATATTGTTCCTTCACGTAATCATGTACATGGCATTGTGTTCTCGAGCTCAACTCCCTACCATCAGCAACATGGCATCATCACCTCGCACTATGTCGGAACAATAGTGGGGTGTGGCATCATATTCATTGCATCATGTTAGAACATGTGCGAATAAGGTATCCATCACAGCATGGGCTAACAGAATCTCCCTCCACATGCTGGACCACATAGAAATGTACATATCCAAAAATCATATATCTCCTCATAGAGGTTCATATCCAGTACTGGTATTGTGCTCAAGAATTATGGAAATTAGGATAAACACTTATGAACCAAATGTTTAGGTTCATCATAAGGGGAAGCATAGTTTACTCTTTTCCCTCGAGTAGTGGAAGCTAAGGTTGCTTCGTGCCACCATTATACGTACACCACATAAATACCTGAGGAAATGGTGCTACTACTACCCCTCCAAATACTAAATTACCAACACTCATGGGTTGGCACTCAGTAGGGTGACAAACATGAAATCAACACATGAGTGGTATTATCCAAAACATAACTTCCGTGGATGACACTTATATTGCACCACTCCATGGAACTCAATTAATTACTGGTTGTACACAACACTCAACTTAAGCACTGGCACTAGTTTTATCACATTTACAAGGAAGTACACAATAACATCATATATTATCCATTTGTTTAAATTCGCCTTTAATACATATTATTTTCTACATGGTACAAAATACCAATGACATAATCACATTTCACCTCCTCATGGGCATATGCCAATATCCAATGTACATATATCAATATTTTTCATTCCCATAATATGAGACAATAACATCTATTTTCAAGATGACTTTAACTTACATAAAATAAGGCACAAGGAAAAATGATACACTATATTTCTTCAAGAGTCATCGAATCAACACATATTTATTTTATTTAAGGAAAGGAAACAATAAACTTGTACAACATACATTTATTAGTCACATAATAAATTTAAAGCTAATCATTATAAACCATTATGGATATTTACTTTTCACCCAATCAAGGAACTAAGAGTGGACCAAGTATCATCTTTTAAAACAAATGAATTAGCTAGGTACTTTCATTACACATATTAAATCCCACTAATAAAGGCACAACACACCATATAGACATTTCAAGACACTAGTTTTCACTAACATAATGACTTCAATACTAATAAGGAAATACATTGAATTCTCAATTGCCTAATATTGCAATTTGGGGAGGATAATCACATCATTACTGGACTTACCATAGCATTCATATTTCATTTAAATATTACCTATTCATCAAGTCAAGAACAAAGGATTTCAGAAAGATAGTCAAGAAAATATTACATCAACCCTACCTATTCCTTCAATAATTGTACCAAAAGAACACATATTCCTTTCATTATGAAAAACTCCTAATTTCATCTCTATGGTTAATCCCTACATAGGCTTCTAGTCACAAATGGACCTTAGGTCGTTTAGCCAAGAATTTCCAAAATCAACAAACTAAATCATATTTTTACTTTATATAGATAACATGATTTGATGGTCATTCATCATGAATAGAGAAGAGATATTTATTTTTAATTTGTGGTTATTATTATCAAATAACCCTAATGTAATTCATGTAAACATTCAGGTGTTATAAAAACAAAATCAATCATGCAATCATGTCACATTATCATTTGCATATAAATCCAAAGAGAAATACTCACAATTTTAATTTAGCAAATGTTCCCCACTATTTGTAATTCTTCAACGACAACATGACCAAAAGGATTACCCAAGAATTCCAATGTTGCAACATAATTAATAAGGTCCTAAATTCATGTTTTGTATAGGGATTTATTTTTCAATTCTATTCTAAAATAGGGAAAAAGAAAGAGAGAGACACAATATTTTAGTCCTTACAATAGCCTATAATACGTATGCAGTAACTTCATCATATGAATCTATAATAAGGAGAACTACCATGGTAACTGTTACCCAAATTTTTCTTGTTCCATACAAATTTGGTTAGGCTGGATTCTATCCAGGGTCTGCATTTTATCCTGTTGAACATCTTGAGAAATTTCATGGTTTCCTGGCTGTTCTTTTGGTCTCTGCAACCATCCAGCTCCCTGGTCTTCAAGTTTGAATTTGAAAAAGTAGTCATTGGCCCAAAAAAATCCCTAAAACCCTACGGCCTTTTTGTTTCACGGTTACCTTTTCGGCCACTTAAGTGATCCCTTTTTCCACGTACTCTTTATTTTTCTAACTAGTCACAAGATCTCTGATTCCCTGCAGTTAAGTCCTTAACACCCAGCGACCTGGCAGGCGGTTACGATTTGTTTGGCGGTTTTGATTTCCTGGTAGGTTAAAGCTCATGCAAGATCGATGATTCTCGCTATACCATTGGGTGAAGATGATGTCTCTTTAAGCATTGTGGTATAATGACGACCATCAATCCTCCTCTTTAGCGTAGCGCTTTTGTGTCAGTGGGTCCACTGCCATGTAGTTCTAGTTGTACACTTTTGATTGGTCAAAGGTTGGTGATGTGGTGCCATGTCATAGCAGGCCTAGCATGTTGTCTTTCTTGAAGATCCACAGCTATCATATGATCACATGGAATATTCTTGGCCCATGCGATCATACCCCAACCGTTGATCTTACTTTATCTCCAGGCTCTGTCAAGTGGGTCCTCTTAGGCTGATGTGCTCACGTTTTATTGGTGGGTTGGGTTGTGATGTGGCAGTTTGTCAGTGGGCCCACAGTCTTTGGCTTATGAGGTAGGTTAAAGCTCGTGCGTGATCGGTGGTTCTTATAATACCGCTGAGGAAAAGTGCTCGAGAGTTAAAGCTGTGGTATAACGACAACCGTCTGATGGAGATCTCAGTGGGTCATGGGTCTGATGTGCCATGTATTGCTGAGGTGCTCAATTTTCATTGGCTTCTGACTGGTGATGTGGCATTTGACTTTTCAAAGGGTTTCTTGACTGTTACAAAGTTGATCTAGGCCATTCATCTACCGGGAAAGATAAATATCGATGGTCATGTTTTAAATTGGATCAGCGGGCCATTTTTTTTCAATTTTAAATATCTTTCACCAGGGTTTCTTGCTGGTTCGTTGCAGTTGGTCGATTGTGTGGCTTTGGGTAGTTTAGAATTGATAGTTCTAGGATGGTTGTAGTTGAGAGGATGATGAGGAAGATCTGATGGTTGTCTCCTATGATTTCTTAGGGTACCATGTTGATTTTCTCACGTCGAAGAAACATTAAAAGGTGGCACCACCTATGGCCTTCTGTACTTCAAAAATACAAATCAAACCTAGACCAAATTTGAACAGTTATGGTGAGCTGAATTGTAGAGAGGGTAGATGAATCAAGGTGGCTTGTTCGTAGGTAGATGTAGTATATGGATGGGCATGCAAAATGATATTTGATCAGTTAGGATACTTTCAAAGACACATTTATGATCAAACATGATAGAATTAGGGTTTTTGATTATTTTATGTCAAATTATATGTAACCCTAATTAGGTTTTGACTCTTGCCTGCGTGCAAAAGGAGATGTATATATTATTTTTGGAGCTTTTTAGAGCTCAGAGTTGGCAATTGTAAAAGAGAATTTTCTCTCTAAGGAGTTATCTATGGCATTCTTTCTGCCCTCTGACTTTCTGTAGTTTGTAACTTTCATTAAAGCTTTAGATATTGCAAAGGTATTTTGTGACATTCTTTTTGTCCCTATGCCTTCTTATCTAAATTTTCTCTTATTGAGTTTAGTATATGTATGTTTTTAGTGATATCTTAGGGTTCTTAATCCCTCTTTCTTTTCTACAATTCATGTGTATTCTTGTCCGTGATTTGATTTGAATGATCTTGTGGGTATACTTCAACCCCCTGACAATCTGTCTCATTCCTATACCTATTTCCAAAAGTGGATGTTTGTTTGCAGGTTATAGATTGTGTTCAATTCTTAGGAATGCTATTGTTTGTGAAATTCTCTTTTTCCCTAAATAGCCTCTTTCTATTACAGACCCTTCTATGAAATATTGATGCAAGCCTATTCAGTAAGTTGTGATCTCATAGACTTGATTTTTTGCATTGATTTCATCCTCCATACTGTAACTCAAACCATCATTTTGGTGTATCACCTAGTAGGATAGTTTTCTTTCAAGTTATTTTCCCTTTCATGCACTCCTCTTATCCATTTTCCCCTCCAGAATTTACTTTCCTGTCAAAGAAGAAAATTAAGGTGATTATCCAAGAGGAACCAGCCTAGAACCTGGAGGTCTCATCTCAGTTAGCATAGGTCCCATAACCTGGAGATGATTCCCATGTTATACTAAGTTATCAAGACCAAGAGAGCTTGAAATAAGGGTGCAAACTTAGTGTATAACAGTAACATCATTAACTAGATTCATTGATCACACATAGCTATTATGATATTTAAAATAGAATAAGGTGTTAAGCCTTTTCAAGTTAATCAAGCAACCTATACTCGCTATGAAAAGCACTCGTGATGACAAGTTTATAAGGAGATATCCTTGGCTACTGTCAACACTTATGGTACAAAATAAATTGTAATACTAATTTGAGTCTTTCTAGGAATACAACAAAAGGGTGATATTAAACATGTGGAATTTATTAACATTTATTTATTAGATAGATATCCACTGTCTATGAAAGTACTCAAGAGGCTCATTCATTATATTTAGAATGCAAAAATAGAAGTAATTTATGTAAGACAACCTAGCCATAGAAGCATGGGTACACTTCATAAAACACTATAGCATGAATAACAAGAACATAGTTCCTATATCTAGGATGATGTATTATAATGAAAAACCAAAATAAAACTATGCAAAGTACTAACCAATAAGTGAGCTAAGAGTCCCTGTGTGGAAACCTAGTGCTCTGATACCAAATGTCATGCCCCGCCAGGGAACCCGAAAGGACAAGATAAAAAAACAAGAGAAAAAGTACATTTTTTTTCCTTTTAAATTCCCTAAGTTAACTAGGTATTAAATTCCTAATAGGTTCCCTTACAAGATTATTCCTTTAAAACAATTTTTCATAGTGCATTAAGATTTAACATAAACTAAAGATAGAAATTCCTCTGATCCATTTAACCACATAAGAGAAAGTAGAGAGAGAGACAAGTGTACTAAAACAAACATTTCTTTCTTTTTCAACATGAAATAACATTAACACATTCAAATTCATATCCTTTCAACAATTAAACTTTCCATATCCTAAACCTTCACTTTCTTCCGACAACAATAATACATATTGATTTTCATTCCCATAATTTTCCTAGATATACCCTTCCCAATTACATGAATGCTTACAATATACATTCTACAATAGAAGGCCTTATAATATTACATGAATACAATAACAATTTACAATATTTTTACAATTTTTTTTCCAAGATACAACATTAAAAATAGTGAGAAATGTCTTCAATAGCTTCAGATGCTCCATGAATAGCACAAACATGAACAATACCTTGAAAAGAATCACCACCCAACCACGTGGATCCACAAAGGTCCACTCCCCCATGCTAGGAGCTAGAACCATTGTTCACACAGGGAAACTAGGTAGTCTAAGGTTGAGGGAAAACCACCAAAACCAGAAACAAGAAGAAACGAAGCAACATAAAACAAAAGACCAAGAGTGGAGTTTCCTAGGATGTTGACTAGGTGAGTGTCATCGCATAGTCCTATATGTTGGGATCCTTCCTAGTAGTCATGTACCCTGGCACCCCCATGTAGCATGCCCCAGTAGCTACAATGACCCTGGTACTCCATAAGGACCTATGTGGGCTATTATCCATATTTATCTTTTTAAAAGTTTATTAAATCCCTTACCCATTTCCAACTAGCTATGAATTATATTAGGTTTTATTTTCCGAACTCACCCAAAGGTTATCCTTCTAGCCTCCTCGGTCGAATCCTGTGGTGAGCCACTCACCTAGGGCACCTAGGAACCTTACTCAGCCAATAGGCTATCTAGGGTTTATAACTTCTCACATACATCTCTCCCTTAGGGTTTCTTTCAGTGTTTCCCTATGGCCCATACCACCAGGACAAACCCTAACCCTTAAGACAAACAGTGCAATACAATAAAGGTAGAGCTATCACAATGATTCTAAATATAAAAGCATAAAGGTAAGTGTAGCGGGAGGTATAACTCTTGGACACACCTACATGATACTATAATTCTTCCAAAAAAAAATTCAATAAAGTTATAATTAATAAACATCAAAATATACACATAGGACCTAACATCCATATCTATAAATTGTTTAATTATTATATCAAAAAATAGATTCTTAATTTAATATAAATTAATCTCTATAAAATTTAGGCTTATTACAAACTTAATACACTTAATTTATTATTCATTATTAATTAAATTAAAACTTTAATTACATTCAAACTTAATAAAACTAAACTTAACCTCTTATATTATAATTTTTAATTAATTTCCACATCACTTGAAATAAAATAAAATAATATTAATAATAATAATAATAAATAGGCTAAACTTATTATATTCTAATTTAATTAAATTTAAAATTTTTAAATTTTAAATAATTTAAATAAACTTTAATGAAAAAAATACATTTCTCTTTTATTTATTTAAACCACTTTTCTTTCTTCTATTTTTTTTTATACCTTATGTTACAAAGTAATTTCCACTTTTAACTTATTTCTTTTAATCTTTTCTTTATTTATTTATTTATTTAGTTTTCTCCTATAATCTCTCCTTATTTTTCTCCTATCTTTCTTCCTTATTATTTTCCTATAATCTCTCCTATGTTTTTGCTAAAAGTTTATAAGATTTTTGCCAAATGATTTATCATATGTATAACAACCCATAAATATAAAATCTAATAATCTCCCCTATTTAATTTAATAAAGAACTTATTAAATAAATCTATCAAAATAAAATACTATAAAGCTAAACATGGTAGTCTTTAAATATTTAAATAATTGAGAACCTTAACATAACATCTAATTTAATACATTTATTATTTTAGCATTACTATAATTGTTTTAATTATTTTTAAATTTACTTATGTTTGTGCATAAAAATTTTAATACTAAAATACGAAAAAAAACCTAACAGAGCCAGGTTCCATAATATTTTTAATACTAAAAAATTTCTCTCCCAAGATTTAGAATAAATATAGTATTGAAAACTCATCCCCTTTCTATAGGTTTTCCAGTTTATTTTATGTAAATTATTGCTAAGGTTATTATAGTTTTATTTTAAAAATAATAAATCTAACCTGCCATAGATAATTAAATACACATGAAGAGCACCATGAGAAATCAAAGAGAGAAGAGAGAGATAGACACAGACATGGAGAGAGACAGATATATGAGGATTTTTTTTTTTTCTAGATTCAAAAGCCTACCTGGACCTTGTGATGGAGATTCGTGACACAACACTTTTCCTGAGCCTAGCGTTCTCAAAATCCTTATGCAACTTCCTGAGAAATCCTTCTCTCCAGCCTCCAGAATCTCCTCCCTAATGCTCAGGGATTTCTCCCTATAAGTAAACCTCTGGGTAGTTCTAGAGGTTGAGGGTGTTGCTTCCAGTAAAGCAACGTCCTCACCTAATTTATTAAATAAATCTAATAATGAATAAAAATAACTTAACCAATAGTTAGTTTTTTTACCCCTTAGGTAACTAACGTTTACCTACCCTTCACGTACTCTCTTACTGAACTTATTAAATAATTTAACTCCACCTATATAGTTTTATTATTATTATTATTATTATAATTAATAGCAACTAACTCTTATATAAATAAAATAGATATGGGTATGCTTCTCAAGGAAGTCACTAACTCAATGGCAACTTGGGACCCCTTACAAACTAGAGGTCTCGAGTTCCACTCCCACCCTCTATACTAACAAGACATACAAGAGAGAGAGATACATAGTCTATAAAGTAGGAGTAGGTAATTAGTTTGATTTACTTTTATATTATATTTATTATTTTTGTTTATTCACTTTACATTTATTATATTTATCTAAAGCCACATTATACATCAAAATAAATAGAATCGTGATTATAACTAATACGCTCATAGGAACATAATTACAAACACATCAATAAATGAATATATACAGGTATGCATATACATGTGCACCCATATATGCATACTTTGTATATACGATTAATACATAGAGAGAGAAAATAACATCATTATCCTACATATCTCATAACCAAATAGATGAGACCGATATCAAAGGTTATATAAAATAAGGAACTCAAATTGACCCAAAACCAAACCAAGAGATTGGGAAAAATAATCAAAACTATATGGTTTTCCCGTGTGTGAACTATGGACCATCTCCAAACAACAACAATGATCAAGGATTTTGAGGGATCGCTCAGACTTGTGAAGCTAGGTGGAGACGATGCCCAGTACCTGCAAACCTACATCACCGAGAAGAGATACATATGCATAGATATATACAATAAGGCATTTTCAAATAGATGACCAGGATCGATACATCGTGTGGACCTCAACTATGTGAGTAACTACGACTTCATCCCAAGTCATGATAAAACATCAATCACATATACATAAAGCATGAGGCATCACATATATATAATGGTTAGCTTCCAAATCCTTGGATATACAAGATAAATGATTTCCAAATTTCATAAACATTAAACAATAATCATAACTAAGTATGTCTAAATATCTGATAAGCATATCATAGATATAAATGTAAATACATAGTTCTATTCATCATAATGTAAAATGTCCAAATCAAAGAGTCCAAGTATAATCATTGGAGAGGGTATTATAGGATGCCCTAAATGAAGATTCAACTTTAGGTGTAGCGTCTCCTAATTCCGCAACTTCAAAAGTAGTTAACTTTGCAATCAACATCTCTCTGCTAAAGTTTGGAGTTAGGGGAATAGTTTCTTGAATAGACATTGCCTTGAGTTTTTATACAAGAGTCAATGATCTGAGGATCTTCGCAATAACTTCCTCTTCATCATAAGTACCTCCACAATTTTTTATTCCAACAACTGCCTCTATGACCCTTTGATCATATGCTCTAAGGCTTTCATCCTCATTCATTTGTAGGTTTTCCATCTTTTTTTTCCAGTTTTGTAACTTTGCCTACTTGGTATATTTATCCCCTTCATATAATTCTTATAATCTATTCTAGATTTCATGTGCCGAATCTAAGTCTTTAACTTTAGTGAACTCACCTTCAAATAGTGTGTTGATCAGTGCTTCTCTTGTGACCATGTTATATGAAAAGAACTTCTTTTCATCATTAGTGGCATATGGCAAATCATTTTTAGTCTTCAGGGCTATCTTCTTCTTTGTAATCATCTAGTAATCTATGCCTAAACTCAATAGGTGTGTTTGTATCTTGTTCTTCCAACTGTCAAAGTTTTCAGGATCAAATTTAGGACCATCCTTCCTATAGACTACCATCTCCAAGATCACCTCAAGCTATTAAGCTTTCTCTCTTAGGACCACAAGCTCTAATACGAATTGTTAGGAATAACAATCCACAATACAACTAAGAGGGGGGGGGGAGGTGAATCGGTTGTATAACAAAATATTAAACTTTAAACTTTAAGCTCATCAATATCAGAAACAATGAATACCAACACAATAACACAATATTTTGGTTTTGAGGAAACCCAATTAAAGGTAAAAACCCCGGTGGAAATTCGCACCCACAAATGATGTACTGAGAGTATACTAATCCTTGTTAGAAGATATAGCCCTATTAGGAGCTTATTGAAACATTAAAGTACATAGTCCTTGTTAGAGGACAAACCCTATTAGGATTCAAGGAAGAAAAGAGGGCTCATTGCCCAAAGAAGGTTAAATCCACCTTCAGAATTCACTAGTTCGCAATAGGTGTATATGAAGAAATACACAATCTTTTGAACTGTTTACCAACAACTATCTTTTCTTGATCAATTCCAATGAAGTCCACCTATAAACCTCTGCTCTACATGTATAAAACATAAGCTCATAGCTTTCACAACCTCTTTATATCACTTATATTCCATCCATATGTTTTCCAAAGAAAAGACTCTACATATATACCTTATTACATTTTACCATGATCAAGTCAGCCCATGAGGCTTTCCTAATTTACAAATGATTACATAAACTCTTGCTAAGATACACATGGTATCTAGAACAATTATAAAATGATTACAATCAAAAATTAAGGACCGACATCCTTAATTCATGCTTGCCTAACAAAACACATGCTTCCTTTCCTGAGTCAACTTCTAAATAAACTATCTCTAGAACACATGCCATAGATGACATCACCAATCACTTCGTACCTTGCACTGACCAATGAACATCCTTCAGTACCCTATCTTTCATCCTTCAAGATCACATACCTTGAATCCAAGTCTTCTGAAAGATATACCAAAAAAACCAGAGACTAACTCTGTCAATTCTCACTATCACAATCCAGTGACCAGTCTTCATTAAACCATCAGTATCTCTCAATATGAAACATCTAAAGATGTGATCTTAGATATAAGATCAAAACATCCATCTCAACTCTTGTCCAACTTCACAGCATCTGAAACATTCACACAATGTACGTAGACTGTGATAACCAGCCTGGTCTTCTCTCAGAAACATATGTTGACATCAGTGACAAAACAAAAATGACAAAAGTATGAATGCCCATTTAGTAATGAAGTGTTTAAACATTTTAAGTTTCTTAATAACCTCTCCATGCATTAGCAATATCCAACACCTATAGTAAAATACTTCAGAATCTTTGGAAGAAAGTGTTACATCAAGAGAGATGAAGTTGTTGGCAAGTCTGATGCAAGAAGCAATGAAGGTATTTTTCTTAGTTACTCTACTAAAAGAAAAGCTTATAGATGTTTTAACTTAAGATTGAAGAAGATCATTGAAAGTGCTCATGTAAAGATTGATGAAAATTTTATGATTCAAGAGAGATATCATGATTATGCACCTATGATTGAAGAAGAACCTAGTCCTATGAGTAGAGAAATAGTTGTTGAAGAATTGTTTGACAGCATTGATGCATTATTCAATGATCTTGAAACAAGTGAAGAAGAATCCCAAAAGACAGATGAGAGAGTCACACCTAATGTTCCAAAATTCACATCTAGTTACCATTCAAAAGGATATTTCATTGGAGATCACAACAACAAAGTCATGACAAGATCAAAATTAAAAATAATTAATGAAGCAGTATGTTTACTTTCACAAATTGAACCTTTAAGTGTTGAAGATGCATGTAATGATTTAGATTGGCATGAACCAATGAAAGATGAGCTAGATTAGATAGCGAAGAATGATACATGGGAACTGGTCCCCATGCCTAGTGACAAAAATCTGATTGGAACCAAGTGGATATTCAGAAACAAGATGAATGAAGATGGAACAGTAGTAAGAAACAAATCAAGACTAGTATGTAAAGGATATGCACAGACAGAAGGAATTGATTATTCTGATACATTTGCTCCTATAAGAAGATTGGAAGACATAAATTTATTTCTATCCTATGATACATTCAAAGACTTTAAAGTATATCAGATGGATGTCAAGTTAGCATTCCTGAATGGAGAGTTGAAGGAAGAAGTCTACATAGAGCAGCCTAAAGGATTTACTTTATCAGACAAACCTGATATGGTATGCAGACTGAAGAAATCCCTCTATGGACTTAAGCAAGCCCCTAGAGCATGGTATGGAAGAGTAGATGGTTACTTGAAAAATATTAGATTCAAGAAAGGAGCAGCAGATTGTAACTTATTCATAAGAGAGACACCTGATGGATTATTACTAGTTGTTATTTTTGTTGATGACATTATTTTTGGTGGCAATGACAAGCTTAGTGCAAAATTTGCTAAAGAGATGCAGAGAGAATTTGAAATGAGCATGATTGGACCTATCAAGTAATTTTTGGGATTGAATGTGTAGTAGACAAACAAAGGTATTTTCATTAATCAGTCTAAATATGTGAAAGAAATATTAAAGAAATTCAAGATGGATGATTGCAAGCCAATAAGCACCCCTATGATAATAGGAAGAAAGCTTTCAAAAGAAGATGATTCAACAGTAGTAGACAAGACCCTATATAAGTCTATGATTGGTAAACTCATATATCTTACTCAATCTAGACCAGATATTTCTAATGCAGTTGGTATTATTGCAAGATTTGTAACAGAACCTAAACAAAGTCATCTTATGGTAGTAAAGAGGATATTCAGGCATTTGAAAGGAACTAGAGACTATGGTTTATGGTATCCTAATTCAAAAAATGTAGAACTTCATGTGTATACAAATGCAGATTGGGTAGGTTGAGTTGATGATAGGAAGAGTACCTCAGAAGGAGTAGTATTTCTTGGAGATAGACTAGTTACTTGGACAAGCAAGAAGCAGATTTGTATTTCTTAGTTCATAGCAGAAGTAGAGTATGTAGCAGTAGCATTAAATTGTTCTACAATTGTGTGGATCAAGTAGATGATAAAGGATTTTGGAATCCAGATTGATTATCCTATTGTTATTCATTGTGACAATACTAGAACTATTAATATGTCAAAGAACCCTTTGATGCATGCAAAGACAAAACACATTGAGATAAAATATCACTTCCTAAGAAAAAAAATTGCAGAGAAAGAAATAAAATTGGATTATGTGAATACAAAAGAATAGTTAGCAGACATTTTCACAAAGCCTTTACCAAAGGATACAATTGAGTATCTCAGGGAAAAGCTGGGAGTAATTCCCTTCCCTAGATCTGAATAGAGTTGCATGTAGTGCATCAGTCCTCAGTGACTGATGAATGGTTGACTACTCTACTTCAGGAGTAGTACATGTGCTTATTTGCTTTAGCACCCTTTTCCATTGATGTCAAAGGGGGAATATATAGTCATGAAAAAAAGATAGTTGTTTTAATCTAGAAAGGGGGAGTATATAGTAAGAAGATATAGTAGTTGATATTCAGAGCATTCAGAAGTAGATGGAGGATTCATCCTTGGGGGATTTTTGTTGAGGATTCCTTGATGCTTAGGGCCACTTTCGATATTGCATCTGATCAAGGTAGTATTCATATTTTCATGATTTTCAAATCAATCAGTAAAGATTGTACTAGCCTCAATGTTCCACAATAACACTCAATCATGAAAAATAGCCTATCTAAACAATCAGTGACTATCCTAAAGTCATAGCTAGCTACATTCATTTTAATATTGCATTAGTGGTATAGATTTTGGATGGAACATGTCTAATGACATCATCCTCCTGAGGGACAAACATAAAAAATTCAAGTTGTGACCAAACACTAAGATGAAGAGTCCAATCTGATGACATCATACTCTAAATCTACTTATGATCGAGTAATTCAATCACTGGTATTAAAATAACCTACATCTCATGATAGTAACACAATTTCATTATCAAAAGCATATGTACATTGTATCCATTGCATTATTATATTTAAAACCACATTGCATCCATTTCATTATAATAGTTCATATCACATTGCATTGCATAATGATCAAAAAATCATAAAAAGAGTTACATTCATAATATCCATAAACCATCCATACATACATAAGAATATGAAAAATACAAAAAGAAATGTATCCATAACACATCATATAGGATCCAATAGATGCATCTCATAGATAAATATGCTAGTGAAATAAATACAATCAGATCAAAATCTG
This sequence comes from Chamaecyparis obtusa, assembly GCA_027943335.1. Lineage (NCBI taxonomy): Eukaryota > Viridiplantae > Streptophyta > Pinopsida > Cupressales > Cupressaceae > Chamaecyparis > Chamaecyparis obtusa. Next base: position 1,777,972 of record BSBK01001044.1, on the reverse strand, counting down.
ATATCTAATCAAGTCATCAAAATAATATCAATGTATCAAGGAGACCAAGTACATCAAGTGATCAAAATGAATATACAATAGTACATTAGGGTATCAAAATATAATGGGTGATCATCTATAGATCAATATACATCATAATGTCAATAATGTCAAGATGATCAATAGACAAAAATCAAAATATAGGAAGTCAATAACAGGACTCACTCCCATCATCACCATTTGGATGAGGGGCATGAGGTGGATCATTTTATCTCATAGGAGGGGGTGGTGGAATGACACCCTTTGACTATGTAGCAAATGCAAAATATGAAGGGGCTTTGTTTATCATCGGCATGATGCCAATGTACAGAGTATAGTAATATGCAAATATAGCTCCCTGATATGTTGCAACTGTTGGAAACAATTGTTTGAAGGAAATTGCTACTCAATTATGTATTGTCTTTGATGTCACACAATGTCATAGTCCGCAGCAATCAGCTTCTACCGAGATCAGTCGGTCTGCCAGACAGGAATATTAGTGCTTACCGAGTCCACTCGGTTATCGAAGAAAAGCAGTGTCTACCGAGTTCACTCGGTTGCCGAAGAAAGTTTAGTGTTTACCGAGTTCAGTCGGTCATCGAAGAAAGTTTATTATTTACCGAGTTCAGTCGGTCATCGAAGAAATTTTAGTGTTTACCGAGTTTCGTCGGTCATCGAAGAAAGTTTAGTGTTTACCGAGTTCAGTCGGTCATCGAAGAAAGTTTAGCGTTTACCGAGTTCAGTCGGTCATCGAAGAAAGTTTAGTGTTTACCGAGTTCAGTCGGTCATCGAAGAAAGTTAGTATTTACCGAGTTCAGTCGGTTATCAAAGGTAAAGGATTGTTGGTGTTTACCGAGTTCCCTCGATCACCGAAAAATTATAGAAAGATATGGTCACCGAGCACTGTCGGCCCTTGAAGGATTTTTGCAAATAGAGTTTACTTAATTCAGCCGACTGTTATACTAAATAATGTCAATTTGACTAATCCAAAATCATATAAATAAAAGGTCAAATGTGAAAAGTAAATACATACACCAGAAGATTTACAGAAGAAAAGAAGGAAAGGTATATGCAAATTTGTGAAGGATGTTCAAATATCCTTGAGGAGCAGCAGAGATTTATTCGATCAGAGAGGATCAGACTTATGCAGAATAGAGATCTGTAATCAGCAAGACAGTTGCATTATTATACAGGTCACCTTTTTCATTGTTACCTTCTTATCATTGTAACAGTGAATTCTAAATCTCTTAACCGAGTTGGTTTAACAACCATAATGTAAATCCTCTAACAAGGTGACAATTCCATTGAATTGTTTTCAAGACCTCTTACCAGGCCACTCCTAGCAGGGTGTTTTAAATCCTCTAACAAGGTCACACCTAACAGTGTGTTTTGTAACCTTTTACCGGGTTGGCTTCTAACCGGGCATCACTTTAGAAAAGTGAAAATCAGTATCTAGATACATTGGTGGTTTTTCCCATATTGGGTTTCCACATTAAATCTTGTGTCTCTTGTGTTCTTAATTGCTTCCTCAATCATATACATGTGCTGATGAATATCTAAAGATAATATTGCTAATAATTTCTGCATCTTCAAGGTTACTGCAATCTAATTACCGAGTGCTAAAACAGATAACATTGTTAAGATATCTTAAGGGATCTGCAAAGAATTAATTGTGAAGTGTTTTTATGGTTGACTGATTCACCCCCCCCCCCTCTCAGTCACTTCATCCATATTCCATCAATTGGCATCAGAGGTTTTGGTGCTTGCAGGAAGGGTTTCAAAGACCTAAGCTAAAGATCAAGATGTCTTACAAGAGGGAAATTCCAAAGCTTAACAAAGATAACTTTTCCGCATGGCAAGGTCTCATGCGACTTCATCTGGCTTCCATTGGTGATTCAGGATGCAAATACATTGATGAAGAGTATACAATTCCTAATGGCGCATTAACTGTTGAAGACATTGCAGATAAAAAGACTCACAACACCATGATGATAGACATTGCATCTGCTCTCAGCTATGAAGAATTTGATGATATCAAAGACTACACCACTGCATATGAAATGTGGGTGGCACTGAAGAAAATATATGGTGGTGATGCAAATGTGAAAAGAGCCAAAGCAGAAAGCCTAAGAGGACAGTTTGACAAGATGAATATGAAGGAAGATGAAAACATTGCAAAATATGTTGAAAGAATCAAAGCAAGTGTAAGTGCAATTAGAGCTTCTGGAGGAACAATCTCAGATGAGACCGTTATAAGTAAGGTACTCAGAACACTACTCCCTATCTATGCAATAAGAGTATCAGCTATTCAAGAAAGAAGATGTGAAGCAAACCACAGTATAACTTTGGATGCTTTAGTTGGAAGATTGACAGCTTTTGAATTAGACAACTATGACAACTATGTTCCTAGTTCCAAAAATATTGAATCAGCATTTGAGGCCAAGGTTTCACTAAAGAAGAATAAGAAAATTAAAGAAGTTCAGTCAGAAAGTGAAGAAGAATCAGAAGAAAGTTCTGATAGTGATCTTGAAATTGTAGAAGCATTACTTGCAAAGAAGTACTCTAGAGGGAAAGGTAAGTATAAAGGTAAAACTCCTTTAATCTGTTTTTCATGTGAAGAAATTGGACATATTGCAGCTAGGTGCCCAAACAAGCAAGTCAAAGAAGAAAAAAGAAGTCACAAGTACTATGGCAAAAAGAATTTCAAATCATACAAGGATAAAGGTAAGAAATCATGTTTTATGGCTAAAGATTTTGATGATAGTGAAGAAGAAATTGTCTGTATTGCTATAAAAGATGAATCTGATGATGATGAAGATAAGATGGCACTTATTTCTCATATAAGCAAAGATGATATATGGATAATAGACAACGGATGTTCACACCACATGACTGGTGACAAGACAAAGTTTGAATATCTAGAAGACTGTGACAATGGTAATGTAAGATTTGGAAACAATGAACCTTGTTGTATAAAAGGAAAAGGAAGAATCTCATTAACCAAAGAACTCATATGTGATAATGCTTACTGGGTTGAAGGACTAAAACATAATCTTCTAAGTGTAGCACAGCTAATCAACACTGGTTTCAAGGTTGAATTCATGAATGGTCAAGAAAGACTGCTGGATGGAAAAGGAAAACTCATTGGATCAGGCAAACAAACAAAAGGTAACTTATTTTATCTTGATCTCAATGAATATTCATGCTTTATTGCTCAAATAGAAGAAAGTTGGCTATGGCACAAAAGGTTATGTCATGTGAATTTTGATAACATGATAAAAATAAGCAAATTCAAGAAGGTTAGAGGCATTCCTACTTTGAAGAAACCTGACACTGGTCTATGTAAGAATTGTCAGATTGGCAAAATGAGTAAAACTAGTTTCAAGAGTAAGAACTATCAGTCTAAAGAAATTTTGGAAATTGTGCATACTGATTTATGTGGACCTATTGGAATACAAAGCTATACTGGAGATAAATTCTTTATTCTTTTCATTGATGATTATTCTAGAATGATGACTGTCATGTATTTAAGAGAAAAATCAGAAGCATTTGAAAAGTTCAAATGGTACTTAGCAAGAGTAGAAAAAGAAACAAGGAAAAGATTGAAATGCTTAAGATCAGACAGAGGTGGTGAATTCATCTCCCATGATTTTAACAATTTCTGCATTGAAAGAGGAATCAAAAGACAGGTATCAGCTCCTAGAACTCCTGAGCAGAATGGAATAGCAGAAAGAAGAAACAGATCTATTATGGATTGTGCAAGGACTCTAATGATAGAAAAGAACATCGCTATAAAGTACTGGAAGGAAGCTATCAGCACTGCAGTTCATACCTTGAACCGAGTACAATTGAAGAAAGACACATTCAAAACTCCTTATGAATTATGGTATGGCTATAAACCTAATGTAAGTTACATGAAAATATTTGGTAGCAAGTGTTATATCTTAAAAGAATCCAGAAGAAATAAATTTGATGTGAAAAGTGATGAAGGAATATTCCTAGGATATTCTAGCAAAAGCAAGGCATACAAATGTCTGAACTTATCTACTCACAAAGTCATAGAAAGTATACATGTACAATTTGATGAGTTTGCAGAAAAGACTGAGGAAGAAAGCAAAAGGGAACCTGAGAACTACAGAAGATTCGTTTACATTGAACCTGAAACATTGACAGACACAACTATCAATAAGGAAGCTATATCTATCGAGCCGAGCACAGTTACCGAGTCACAGGAAGAAGTTCAAACCGAGTCACAGGAAGAAATTCAGACCGAGTCTCAGCCTGAAGTTACCGAGCAAATATCTACCGAGCCCGAGCAACCTGAAGAAGAGATTCTAGAAGACAACAGCATGAATCATTCAAAAGGCAAGGAACCTATACTAGCCAAATATGTCAGAAGACATCATACACCAGATCAAATCATTGGAAACAAATCAGATGGTACTATGACAAGAAGCAAGCTAAAAGGTACATGTCTACTTACTGATTTTGAACCTAGAAATATCAAAGATGCATTGGAAAATGAAAGATGGATTGAAGCAATGAATGAAGAATTAGAACAAATACAAAAGAACAAAACTTGGACTCTTGTACCTAGACCTAAAGATAAGAATGTAATTGGAACAAAATGGGTATTCAGAAATAAACTGAATGAAGATGGTCAAGTATCTAGAAGCAAAGCTAGACTGGTATGTAAAGGTTATTCTTAAGAAGAAGGTATAGATTATGGAGAAACTTTTGCTCCTGTTGCAAGATTAGAAGGTGTAAGAACTCTACTTGCTTATGCAGCACACAAAGGATTTAAGGTATATCAGATGGATATAAAATCTGCATTTCTCAATGGAATTCTTGATGAAGAAGTCTACATTGAACAACCTGAAAGTTTTGTTGATCCAGATAAAAGGGACATGGTCTGCAGGTTACACAAAGCATTGTATGGTTTAAAACAAGCTCCTAGAGCATGGTATGAAAGACTCCATAACTATTTGATCCAGATTAATTTTAAAAGAGCTAATGATAACAGTAATCTGTATATCAAAGAAGGACCGGATGACAAAATTGTATTGGCAGAAATATTTGTGGAAGATACTATATTTACAGGGAATGAGGATCAGTGCAAAGAATTTTCAGAACAAATGAACAGAGAATTTGAAATGTCTATGTTTGGTTTAATAAAATTCTTTGTTGGTCTTCAAATTCAGCAAAGCAAGAATGGTATATACATTACTCAATCCAAATACATTAAGGAGATACTTAAGAAGTTTGGAATGGAAGATTCAAAACCAGTTGGTACACCCATGTGTACTGGACTGAAACTTACCAAAAATGATGATTCAAAAGAAGTTGATCAGACCCTATACCGATCTATGATTGGAAAATTGTAGTATGTAGTACATACAAGACCTGATATTGCCTTAGCAGTCGGTATAGTAGCTAGATTCTCAGCAAAACCTAAGGAAAATCACATGATGGCAATCAAAAGAATCTTAAGATACTTAAGAGGAACTGAAGAGTATGGTTTGTGGTATAAATTTGGAGGCAATCTAGACTTGAAAGTGTTTACTGATGTTGATTGGGCAGGAAACATTGATGACAGAAAAAGCACAAGTGGTGGAGCATTTTTTCTTGGAAAAAGACTGGTATCCTGGACTAGTAAAAAGTAGAATTGTACATCTCAATCCACAGCCGAAGTAGAATATGTTGCTGCTGCAGTAAACTATTCAAATATTGTCTGGTTTAAACAGCTATTAGAAGGTATGAAGGTTGAAATCAAAGAACCAGTTGTTATATTTTGTGACAATACCAGTGCAATAAACATTTCTAAGAATCCAGTGATGCATTCCAAAACCAAGCACATTGCTATTAAATATCACTTTGTCAGAGAATTGGTGCAGGACAAGGAAATCAGATTAGAATATATTCATACAAAAGAATAGATTGCAGACATTTTTACCAAACCATTACCTAAGGATGCATTTGTGTATCTAAGAGGTAAGTTAGGGGTCATTCCCCTATCCGAGGCTCACTAAATGTAGTTTTAGTGATGCATCAACCTGAACATGATTGAAAATCAACCTGTTGATGCAGTATATTCAAGGAATCATTGCATATGAATCAGTACTTGAGGTACATTAATTTTCACCGGTAATATGTGAATTGTTTTTGGCATGTGTTGTCAAAGAGGGAGTGTTTGCTATGTCTTTGCTATTACTTCAAGAAATTTTCAATAGTCAGAAGGAAGAATTTTCAGGATACAGGAAGTTTGCTGACAGAGGGAGATTTGAATCTAAACTGAGCTAACTCTTTCAAATTTCTTATGCTATGACATATTGTGTTGCCATCAATGCCAAAGAGGGAGATTGTTGGAAAAAATTATCTGAAGGAAATTGCTACTCAATTATGTATTGTCTTTGATGTCACACAATGTCATAGTCCGCAGCAATCAGCTTCTACCGAGCTCAGTCGGTCTGCCAAACAGGAATATTAGTGCTTACCGAGTCCACTCAGTTATCGAAGAAAAGCAGTGTCTACCGAGTTCACTCGATTGCCGAAGAAAGTTTAGTGTTTACCGAGTTCAGTCGGTCATCGAAGAAAGTTTAGTGTTTACCGAGTTCAGTCGGTCATTGAAGAAAGTTTAGTGTTTACCGAGTTCAGTCGGTCATCGAAGAAAGTTTAGTGTTTACTGAGTTCAGTCGGTCATCGAAGAAAGTTTAGTGTTTACCGAGTTCAGTCGGTCATCAAAGAAAGTTTAGTGTTTACCGAGTTCAGTCGGTCATCGAAGAAAGTTAGTATTTACCGAGTTCAGTCGGTTATCAAAGGTAAAGGATTGTTGGTGTTTACCGAGTTCCCTCGGTCATCGAAAAATTATAGAAAGATATGGTCACCGAGCACTGTCGGCCCTTGAAGGATTTTTGCAAATAGAGTTTACTTAATTCAGCCGACTGTTATACTAAATAATGTCGATTTGACTAATCCAAAATCATATAAATAAAAGGTCAAATGTGAAAAGTAAATACATACAGCAGAAGATTTACAGAAGAAAAGAAGGAAAGGTATATGCGAATTTGTGAAGGATGTTCAGATATCCTTGAGGAGCAGCAGAGATTTATTCAATCAGAGAGGATCAGACTTATGCAGAACAGAGATCTGTAATCAGCAAGACAGTTGCATTATTATACAGGTCACCTTTTTCATTGTTACCTTCTTATCATTGTAACAGTGAATTCTAAATCTCTTAACCGAGTTGGTTTAACAACCATAATGTAAATCCTCTAACAAGGTGACAATTCCATTGAATTGTTTTCAAGACCTCTTACCAGGCCACTCCTAGCAGGGTGTTTTAAATCTTCTAACAAGGTCACACCTAACAGTGTGTTTTGTAACCTTTTATCGGGTTGGCTTCTAACCGGGCATCACTTCAGAAAAGTGAAAATCAGTATCTAGATACATTGGTGGTTTTTCCCATATTGGGTTTCCATGTTAAATCTTGTGTCTCTTGTGTTCTTAATTACTTCCTCAATCATATACATGTGCTGATGAATATCTAAAGATAATATTGCTAATACTTTCTGCATCTTCAAGGTTAGTGCAATCTAATTACCAAGTGCTAAAATAGATAACATTGTTAAGATATCTTAAGGGATCTGCAAAGAATTAATTGTGAAGTGTTTTTATGGTTGACTGATTCACCCCCCCCCTCTCAGTCACTTCATCCATATTCCATCAGCAACATGCTAAGCCTAAACTCTCTCTCTAGTAATAGCAAAAATCATATGGTCTCTCTTAGAAATGATCTTTTCAATCCAATGATCCCTATATGCAATCTACTAATCTCTCTCGACTACTTGTGAGTCCAAGGAAGCAACATGAACTCTTAAATTCCTACGATCCTGTCGACAACAAGTTAGTGCATCACCTATACCACCTTTACCACCTTGTGGATCCCATGGTGGATGATATTGTTTCTCTCCCTAATCACCACCTCCACCCTATGCATCTCTTCATAAAATATCCTGATGAACCAAAGGTCTTGGATCTCTCCTCTAAGGCACAATCCTCAACCTAGTCCTCCTACCCTAATCAAATCCTCCATCACCTACTCCACCACCTCCTCCATCTCCACCTCCTTAGCCTTCACCCACATCTCCCACGACACCGAGTCCACCACCCTCTCCTCTCTTCCTACCATCTTTGTCCCCATCTCTCCTGACAGCTTGACCAACCTCTCTCCCTCTGTATCCCCTAACTCTATGACTTACCCTGACTCTATAATCTCCCATGCTAGCATCCTTGTGTGCATAATAATCTAAGGTCTCTCCTATAGAAGGAGACACCTTATCAGGAGAAGTGTGTCTAGGAATGGGATATTGTGTGAAATAATCCATGTACTCTACAGTGACACTGACATCAACTATACCAGTATGATAATCCCATGGTGAAGGAGCTAATTGGTCATGCTCTTGCACAATTATCTCATATGGGATCCAAGATCCCCAAGATGGTTACTCATCTCTAATTTAGGAATATACAATTGTCTCCTATGGAATTCCCTATATACGACCAAACTATCATAGTACTCTACCAACAAGGAATCACTCGACATCATATCGGGTACGACCAATCAAGTATCTTCTCATATAGAAGAAATAAATTTCAAGTCGATTAGATCTCTAGGCCTTACAGTCAAGGTATGGCCCCAAAATCAAAATAGGAGAATCATCAAAAATCCACCACCAGTACTCAAGCTTTCCCAGGTGGGACTGCTGCACAAATCCAAAATATAAGTAGACATATGCATCTTTGCACTCCTGAACTCTATCAACAACAGGTCTAGTGACAATTATATGCTTTGATGCTCATATTTAAAGAATAAGTACACTTGTTGTCATGCTCTTGATATAGTGGTAAACCACCTCATGAAGCTCTTTGTATAAATAGGCTAATACATAGGTAGCCCAAATAAATCATCGAGGCCTAGCAAGCATATCCTAAAGAAACCTAACCCAACCGCACTAAAATCCATGTAGCCCCCTTTCAGGCATTAGAATACCACCAATCAAGCATGCTAAAATAGATGCTAACACTGCATAAGATGTGTAGATGTGGTCCCAAGTAACATGCTTTTGAGAAATGGCATCATCTATGAATATTTTGTAGGTTGCCTCCATCCCAACCTATGCATCCTGATCAAAATATACCAATTCACCCATAAAAGGAATTTGTAAGATACGCTAGACATCTTCTAGAGTAACTATGATCTCATTAGTGAGCGTGTGGAACGTGTTATGTTCCTAATGCCACCACTCAACTAATGCACTCAATAGTCCCTTATTCAACTTAATATTAGGCAAATCTAGTAAACTAGTCACTCCCAATTTTTAAATGCTATGTCTCTCGTCATCTAGAAACTGCACAATCTTGCCAAGTACTCTCAAACACTGACCTCAAAATCTAACAATAGCAAGGTTGCACTACAAAAAAAAAATCAAATTCATTAGTAAATCAAGAGTATATTAATGAATTAGTTAATAATCAACATATAATAATGTACAATAAAATCAAAGTCAAAACAAATGGTAATGCGATAGAACTCAACATCAAAAAACATCAAACCTCCATGCGACTCAAGACCGTGCAAGTGAAACCCAGAAACAATATGCCATCCATGATATATGATATGCGATCAAACTCAAAATGAAACACAAGAAATTTAGGATGTGATCTTTTAGTGGAATGAAACCCAAAACTCACAGAATGCAACGCAAAAATGGGGTACAAGCCAGAAAATGATGGATGTGACCCTAGGGGTTTTAACACCTTGACTAAACACGGTGTGACTCAAGATATACTAGATGTGATGATGGATATGTAGGGACATAGGATATGACTTAGGATTCTTTGCATGCAACCTCAAACACATGATGCGACTAAAAATTCAAATGCCCTAAAAACTACATAAAATATGCAAAAATGCAATAAATTCAACACAAGGATCAAGTTATAAGGTTGACATACTGGTGCAATATAGTGTGTGGGTCATTGGCACCATCGAAGGAGCTCGAATTGATGTTCCTCCATGGAGATCACCATTTTCTCCACAAGGTCTCAAAATTATAAAAGTAAAAAGTCAAAATGAATGATTAAAAAGGTAATTTTTACTTTATTATAGTTTTTTGGGTTAATTAAGTCAACTCAGTACCTAATAGGGTATCAACAAAAACATAAACATTCAAATGCAAATCGGAACCAAAATTGAAATCAGATGGACAAATTTAGCCAATGAATTTATTCAACACTAAGTCAATTATACAAATCTACAAGTCAAACTTTGGTCAAACCCTAATCAAATATAGTTGACCAAGTCCAAAATCAGTCAAGGAGATGCATAATCAATGGGAAACCTCTCAAAATTAATTTTGTAAACTCCATTAGTAGACAATATTGGTCAAATCAAGTCAAATGCAGTATATCTTAGCTAAACCTTGGTCAAACCTTGCTTAAACATGGCCAAACAAGGCACAAAACACATCAATAGTGATAGAAGGCATTTTTACATCAATTCTATCAAGTCAACACAATAAAATCTTGGTTAAAATAGTCAAAATTAAGTCAAATGATGGTCTTGGTCAAACTATGTTAGAGTCAACATGAAACCACCTTTAATCAGATCCTCTTTGATCCAAATCAAATCCTCATTGATCCAAATCAATTTCACATCAATATAATCACTTGAAATTGAGATTTAATTAGCTTTGCATTTCAATTTCTCTCCCGAGGGGTATGATCATATAAAAATTGATCAAATTCACATTAGTTAAATCATAGAATATTATCAAATATGTTTCATCAATCATAAAATCTAAAGTTATTTCATCATTAGGGGCATCAACTTCATCAGTAATCATATCAAGTTGATGGTTTCAGATCAATCAAAACATAGAGTGGAGAACGAGTGATTTCATCAAAACCCATATCACATTTCTTGGTCTTATCACAATCTATATATCAACAAGGCAATATCAATTTCATCACACCACATCAAATTGATAATATCTTCAATAGATAATTGACTTCACCAAAAACCATATCAAGTTAATTATCTCAATCAAACTCTTGACATTAATCAGTTTCATCACACCACATCAAGCTGGTTATTCGATCAAACCAACCTTATGGTTTAAGAGTCTTTTTGATATTGATAAATTTCATTTCTTTACATCAAATTGGTTAATTTGCATCATCATCAGATAAGTGTTCAATTTCATCACTTCACATCAAACAAATAATTCTGCTCTTTCTCTATCAATCTTCATTTAATCAAGTTCAAAGTGGGTATTATCGATCTTCATTCAGACAAGTTCATCACCAGTATCTTCAAATATTTAATCAATCTTCGTTCAATCAAGTTTAGAATTGATTTCCAATTAGGAATAGTTTCATCACTTAATATAAATATATTCATTCCTTCGACATTAGGTGTACTTTGAATCAACACACTGATCGCATGTTGATTCAAAGAGGGGAAAATATAATAACCTAAAATTGGGCTAGTCTAACCAAAAGGCTTATTGAGTGTCATTTTTACATGAAGACAACGGCTAGGAATTAGCACAAGCAACTTCCCCTCTTAGAAGATTGATCGAATCAATCTCTAGGTTCCTTCTAGCTGGGTCTCAACCACTCAGATAGCTCAATGAAAGACAAATGTGAATTTGTTAACAAGGAGGCCTTTGCTGGTTCTTCTCTCAAGGGAAACTACAAAACAAACTTTAGGAAACCAAGATATCTCTCTTTTTTTGCCATGATTTTCAGATTTTAAGAATGAAAGCAATGCTACTTCAATGAATCTATTGAAAGTAACTTACAAAGACAGTTAGGAAATGTAGGGTAACAAGAGATTTGAAAGAAATTTTTGAAAAGAAATCTAACGGACATATGCTAGCATCACACCACCATGTGAATTAATAAGTAAGAAGATGAAGAAACCCACACAATAGAGATTAGATCATATCACAATCTTCAGCTAAATGGATGCAATCATCAACAAAATTGAACAAACACAGACGTATGATAAGTCAAAACTCATCAAATCACGAAGCCACCCCGGATGTGTGCACATGTGAGACAAGTTAATCTTCAAGCACCAAAGAATAATCTTCTCAAGGAATTCATCACAACACAGCAATGCAATACCATCAAACACCAAACTAAAAGATTGCAAACTTAAAATGATTAAACAACCAATTAGCTCTTCGAAATAAAGAATGAGAAAATCACATATTCACAAATTTATCATAGATAGTAGATAAATCACACCATGAATGAAGCACCAATTGTATTTGTTGTATTAATCATCAAGTCGACCCTCATTACATCATTCTATAATAATTTATAGAGCTCTGCTCTTATTTTCACAGCTAGGGTTTTGCTGCAACTAAAACTTGAAAGTAAATCTAAACTAAAGCTTGCATTAAATAAACTACTACTAAAGCTTAGCTAAGCTATCCTACAATGTAATTAATCCTCGTGCATTACAAAGATTTGAATAAATGAAGCATTAAACAACTCAAAAATGGAGCTGGAACTTGCGCATGTATTGGATAATCTTCATGTTTGCACCCTTGACCCTTGGTTCTAGCTTCTCCATGTTGAACCAATTGGAAGAGATCCCAAAATCATGCACAAATGATCCCAAAAATGAAGCCTAGATGACTAGAAAGTGATCTCTGAGATAACTGGAGTTAACTTTCAGACATGCCCAAAAATGCCCAAATCCTGACAGTTGGTCCAAAAAACTCATGACACAAAATTGACTAAGTGGTAAGCCCTTTATCTCCCAAAATTTCAAACTTTTCGATGGTTGAAAACTCCCTATGGCCAAAATGCCAAAAATCAGGCACTGCGAATTTGGCTAAGTGTCAAAACTGAACTTCCTATACACAAAATTTGGCAGAACTTGGACTGGAGGCTCACTAGATGGAAGGCACTTTTAGATGTGCTTTCTTCAACCTATCTACTATCTCTAGCACCTCATCAAAATCTGGCATCTTGATCCCTTGAAGGATCTCCTTCTATCTATCTCTGAAGTCAATCAATTATTTTGCAAAAGCCTTTATTTCTTCCTCTTGACTTAGCATCTTCTAAATCTCCTCCTTTTGGTAGAACATTTGTTGGATGTCTTCCTTAGACTTTACCCCTAGGAATATGCCTAGATACTGATTGATGATGTCATTTACTAAATGAATACTTTTATCATCATCTTCATCAAACAAATCTAGATCCAAGCCTTCAAAAAACTCCTGCAACTCTTTTGCAAAAAGTGTGCTATCATCCCTTCTCTTATTCAACCTCTTGAGAATCTTGTCAAATATGGCCAATGTCATTGCTATCTCTTGGATCCATTCTTCAAAATTATCCAACTCCACCACTTCATAAATCTTCATCAACACCTGGAAGCATTTCTTTCTTATCATCATTAGCTCATCCAATACTTTTTTCCAGTTGAGGATGGTTTCTTCTACACCCTTTTCTTCACTCATGATCTCCACTAAAGAAGTTATTCCTGCCAAAATGTTCTGGAAGGGCCTTAGGATCCTCCTGAGAGATAAGCTAGCGAACTACTCAAAATTTAGCTTCCAGTCAGCACAAGCCTATACAAAAGAATGTGGAACATATGTATCTATATCCCCCTTCTTCTCCAAAATTGCCTGTAATGACGCTTTGGGGTTATTAGGGTCAATTGGACCCACTGTCTTTAGAATTAATTTCTTCATAGCTTCATTTTGTTCTTCCAGAGCTTTTATCCTTTCTTCATCTTTATTCATGAAGCCCAGAGCATGCTTCAAGCCCAAAGTAGCCAAGGTTTTGCTACCTTCCCTAGTTGGTTCCCCCAAGTCTACCTCCCCCAACACATAATCATCCAGAGTGATCTCATTTATACCAACATCCATTTTAGGAATAGCCACCTATGCTTTCCACCTCCCCATTTGGTTTTGTGTTACATAAGACATTCTCCTTTCTTGGGGAACTGGTGTCGTTCATTGGAAAGCATGCCCTAATGTGGTCATGTCAACCTCATCATCAATTTATACTCTAACCCTTGGCTACACTTCTTTGGTAAACCATGTGGGCTTTTAGAATGCATTCAATAGCTCATAGGGAGCAGCCAATGCAGAAGAGGTTGCTAAGTGTTATGTCCTCATTTCCTCTTGAGTTTCTTCTTCTTCTTCCATTTCCTGCTCATTCCCAGCGTCCTACTCATGTTCTCCCTCATCAGCAGTTTGCTGCTCATCAGCCGTTAGTTCCTTAGTGTTTGTTTGTGGCTTATCTTCTTTAGTATGTGCTTCCTCTTCCCCCTATGACTCTCCCTTGTCATCTAGCCCCTCATATCCTATATGAATTTCTTCCATTTTCTCTCTGCCAATGACTTCTGCTTCTTTCTCCAGCTCCTACGAGCTCTGGGGCACTGATCCAATGTGAACTTGGGGAGGAATATTGAGTGGGGGAGGGATAGGAGACACAAGGGGAGTGGTTGAATGGGTTGGTGGAGGAAGATTTGAGAGGGGAACATGGGATGAAGAGGGTTGCTGAGGCAACGATGTATTATGTACGAGATTGGAAAGTGGAGTTGTGGGAGGCTCTTGAAGTGGAATGGTAGGAGGTGTGGAAGGATGAGGTGGAGGTGGAGATGGAATAGATGAAACCAATGGTACCTATGTACTTGTTCCTTCTTCTAAGGTGACCCCAACAAAAGATTCATTTTCCAGCTCTATAGTTTCTCCTTGGTCCTTGGTCATCTCAACATCATTTTGTCCCTGAGGCCCTATTGTAGATCCTCTCCCATGCCACTGAAAAGACTAGTGAACTGCATAGGAGCTTGTTGCTCAAACTCCTTGAACCCATGCAACCCCACAAAATCTATGATGTTGAATTAATCATCACTGAGGGCATCTAGATTTATTGGCTCCCCCTGTGTAGCCCCTTCATCATCCTTAGTATCATCATCCATTATCCTTCTTTTCTTAAAGAATCCCACAGACCAGGTCCTCCTACCGAGGGGAACTTCATCCAAAACATTTTCATCATCCTCTACTAGGGTATCCATTCACATGGGCATCGAGCTTCTCTTCCTCTTGTATACATGACCCTTGACCACTCCAAACGGCTTGGGCCCTATGATCTTGATATTTGTTTTCTTTGCTGAGCTTGGAGAATCATTGTCACTAGGTGAAGGTGCTTCTAGTGGTGCAATACTTTTGGTCATCCTAGTTTTCACTTTCTTGGAATGTGTGGCAGCACCATATGCAGTGGGGTGCTCATGTCGATACACAGTTTCTAGTTTTAGAGGGGCAACCTCTTTGAACTGTGGTTTCAATATCTTTTCTCCCTTCTTCTTTTCATGAGAGGATTTCTCTAGGAGTTCCTTCATGAGGAGTGGCTGCATTGGGAAAGGACGTGCAATCTAGGATTTAGTCAGCTTGATTACATGTCGGGCTCTAAAATCCATGTTGTCAATCTCATCTCAATCTACTTCTACATTTAAAATGGCCCTTGCAAACACCTTATCCATATTGTATATGGAATCCAAAATCTTATACGAGTTAGCATCTATCGCTTTCTATTGAATCTTCAATAACAATGCACCCTGTGCCAGCTCTAGACTCATTTGGAAATAGTCATAGACTCTTACCTCATAATCATCTACACAATTGTCCAATGGTCTTCAATATGCAGCTCATGAACATAGTGTCTTCCCATTATGTGGCTATAGGTACCAATGGGGTCAAAGTGTGGCCTCACCAGATTGTAGGTTGCCAATAGGAATTCATCCCATTCTCCAGTCAATGACTTCCAGACTTTCATTTTTGGTACACAGTGGGGGCCAATGGAAATAGGAAAGTTCCAGCAATGTTTCTTCTTGTCCTTGATATGCTCATGGGCATCAGACAATTGCCTTGCTATCTCCAGTAGAACTACCCTGTCAAAAGGGTACCTTGGGAGCTTCTTGGGTGGTAAGGTGCTTCCTACCACTTGAATGTACGTGAATATCTGAAATTGTATATAAAAAGCCCCAATGGCATTTAATTTAGCCACTGCTTCTATTGATAACCTTTTAGCATAGTTTGTTAGGAATAGTCCCAAGAGATAACTGAGAGGGGGGGGGGGGTGAATCAATTATCTAAAAGTTTCAATTCTTTATCCAATTAAGTATACTTAAACATAAACATAAACACAATGAAAGAACACTTGAACATGACACCAATATTTTAGTTACGAGGAAACCCAAATAGGTAAAAACCCCGGTGGGACTTGATACCCACTAATATTCTATACTAGTGTATAATGATCCTTGCTAGAAGATCCTTTACCCTGTTAGGAGTAGGTTTACAATATATTAAGTATAGTAGACCAAGTTAAGGGTCAGACCTTGTTAGGAGTCTTTTACAATTGTCCCTGTTAGGGGAGAGGACACACTGTTCGAGAGCTCACTGCTCAAATGGGCAAAGACTACAACCTTTTGAATAACAGATATACACTATATCTAGATTTTTGTGAAATGCGCTTTGACCTATTGTTTGGATTAGTTCCAATGAATAGCACAAGTACTTTACTTGGTCACATAGACCTTCTTTTGATGGCTCAACACTTCGCACACTCTACTCTACTCTGCTTAATCAACCATGAACCACACTCCAGCAATCACAAATGACTACCTATAAATATCGTTCCTCCAAATGATATAATCAAGTTGGCCTGTTAGAACCACCTCAAAATCATATTAGAGAAACCATAATAAACTCCAAAAAACATTCTCTAAGCTCTATTATGCACGCAACTCATTCTGGGACCTGTCTAATAAAATAATTGTAGATGCACGCTACACACTGTCGGCTCTACCAAAACAATTGGAACTTTCTCTATAAGCTGAATTAACTTATGTGCTCTTAATGAATAAAACTTCTCCAAGCTTAACTCCAAAGGTGCATACCCTCAAGATAGGCACAACTCCAGAACCAATAAAATCTCTTTCGGCTCTTTTGAACAAACACAGGAAACTGCTACTAGTGAATAGTGACTAAATAACTTCACTTGCATTCATTATCAGACTATACATCCATAACTAAAACATCACTAACATGTCTTCAACATAAATCCAAGGGCACATGCCCATAGGACAAATGTACAGACAACCATACACATAACAATGTTTGTTACTCTGTAAGGAACACTGTTGACACAAACTGCTATATAACTGTCTGTACTAATAGTTAAACCTCTATGCCCATGATATCATGTTGATATCATTTCCATGCTACATATACTAAAATCTTACTACATAAGACTTCCACTCATGCTACTTTCCATATGTTGTCATCAATGAAAAACATACAGTTAGTACTGGCCTACTGGAATATCTCCAACATAATCACCCTCAATGGAGCGGATGATTGTGAAGATGAAGGTATCATTAACTATTCTGAACTCTGGGCTATTGTGTGTGAAGAAGTCTTTCCTCACCAGTTGAGGGTACAAAGTGAATGGCCATGTGTTCGGTTCTCTGATGTTTCCAACTTTGGTCAATCCTGGATACACTGCCCTAGTGGCTAGTAAGTACACGACATAGGATGTCATGTAGAAGTGGGGGTCTTCCTTAACCCAAATTAGTTGTGTATCCAACTAGTCACTTAGGATAGACGCCCAATCAAACCTTGCCTGCCTTTCTTTTATTTTCTGGATCAGGAAGATCATCCAAGGTTCCAATTGGTCGGACTTGGGCAGCCCATACACCCTGCTTATCATTGTTATGGCTGCTTGGATATCCTCTTTCATGTAGCCTCTCCTCATATCAATTCTATCTAATCTATTCTTGGGAAATGGCTGCATTAGGTACTCATTGTTAATGATGTTGTGAGCCCTCTATGTTTCCTTATTTTAAAACTCCATCCCCTTGTTGATATTGAAGTTAAAGAACTTATCTACCCCTTTAGGAAGATGGAAAACATCTTTAATGTTGTCGGGCCTCAGGTCCAAGACCACCTCTCCAATGTTGTTCTTAACCATGCGCTCATCTGGCACATAGTTACTGGCCAGTGTGTTGATTAATTTTACCGACTGGATGGAGACTCGGTGCGCTGCTACATTGACCAGAGAGAAATGGATTAATGAAGTGCAGTCCTCTGAGCATCCCACTAGCTGAGCACACTTGTTTAGGTACTCATTCCAACTCACATTCCTAATATCTATATCAGTTATTCCTGCATGCAAGTCGGTCACCTTGGATGGTGGATGGTGTAATACCCCAAAATTGGCACCTAATAAATTCAATCAATTTTGGTGCATTCCGGCAATTTTCTCTCCTACCTGGCTCTACTTGACTTGATGTCAATTGCAAAAACCCTAATTTGCAATAATCAAACACTAAAATTAATTCCTAAGTCTCTTTGACTTTATTAGCTAAATTATCTCTATGATACATTAATTTAATTGTAAAGTCCTATGTGCTTTAAATTAAATTAAATCAAACCACCCCCTTTGGCTAATACACATAAAAAGGAATTAATTAATTACTTGTTATTTGAATGGACACCTTTTCTTGAATTAATAATTTGAGATATTTGAAAGGTCCTCATGTGGCATTTTCCATTCTTTTAATAAAGTAATTCATGCTTATTTGTCCCAAAAGGGATATGAAGGGTTAGGAGTTTCGAATCAAGAAACTCTTCCTCCTCCTCTTGGCTCTTCTATTTATGAACCTCTTTTTCTCATTCAAGAGAGAGCAATTTTTGAGAGCATCTACACTATAGGCATTTTTTAGTCTCATTTGATTCATTGTTTTCAAAGCTTTTTATTGCATTTATTAGATTAATATCTCATTATTAGTATAATCTTTGCATCACATTTTAGACTAAATTTTCTTATTTGTTCTTAGTTTAATATCATATTTCTTTCAAATTCTTAGATTAAGTTGCATCTCATCTTTATTTTCAAGCTCTTAGATTAATTGCATCCTCATTCTTAGATTAAGTTGCACTTCATCTTAGCTTAATTGCATTCTTGCTCATCTTTATTGCTTCTTGGAAATCCTCCATTGTTGAATTGGTCTCCTGGCTGTTGGCTCTCGTTCTGAGAGTATTCAAACACCCCATTCACATAGGAGGCAATAGGTCGCCTCACCATGGAATTTGGATTGAGTTCTTCATACTCTCTCCCCAATTATATCAAGTGAATAATGATCATATTGTGTTATGTCTGATTTAGAGGTCACATTCAGTCACATACATTTTGGCACCCACCGTGGGGCAGAAAAGATCAATTTCTGGCCTCATTCTTGATTGATTTTTCAATTTTAGTGTTGGTTTCAGGCTTTGTACGGCCATGTACAGCCTAAAAACCTTGCAATATAGTAATGGCTGGATATAATGATGAATCTTATTCTTCATGCTTTTGGTTTGGTTCATTTTTATAAAAAAATGAATAAGTTATGATCATTTTGGTGAAAGTGGGTATTTGCAGATTTGAGATTCTCTGAATACAGTCAGATTGAAACATCTAGTACAGACACATTATGAAGAATCAGGATCTATAATAATATTCATTAGAAAGATACATGAATTAGATTTCATTTCCTTTTGGTTTGATTCATTTTTATGCAGATTTCGAAAAGTTATGGGCATTTGAGTGAAAATTGGTTTTTAACAATCTGTATTGGAGTTGCAGGCAATGATTTATTCTTAGAAAATGATTTATGAATGAGAAAAATAAATGGATTACATATTTGGAAAATAAATTAATTAATAGTTAATTTGAAATTGGTTTGGTTTTATTTGGATTCTTTTTGTGGAAGATATGTGATTCCCTAGGCAGGGCCTGGTGTTTTAAATCTGATTTATGACAGAAAAATTACAGTCTAAAAAGGTTATTGGTTGAGGAACCAAATGGAATCATAAGACCTTTTAATTTTGGGAAATGGTAGTTATTGATGTTGGCTAAAAACTTCATTCTTTCCAGAAATTTTAATATTGTGATTTTATGGGTCAAATAAATCAATCTTTAAAGACTGTCTTGAAGACAGCAATGTTACATATCTTACGGTTTGTCATTGATTTGTCTTGATTCTGTACTTTCAGATGTGTGATAAATGCTGGATTGTAGATCTTTGGACCTAAGGTGAGTTCTTAAAATCTCTAAAATATTTGGACTTTGGGATTAAAATTGAACTTCTCATGTGTTTGGCTTGAGTGTTTACATGCTTTCATAGAACACATTTTAATTGATGCTCTTAATAGAAAATGAATGAACATCGATTTTCTTTCATACAAGTTTATGTAAGTGAATGCTTGTGTTTAAACCATAAGTAATTCTTGGTTCCAATATCAAATATCTCATTGAGTGATTGAGGGCATGGATTCATTCTTTGTTTACATGAAGAGTTAAATGCACCACTTTGTGGACTCACTTCATGTTTACTTGGAAAGTTAAATATTCCATGATTCAAACCCTCTTGCACTTATGAGTAGTATTGATTAGTAGTCTTAGATTACTTGTGATTGATCTAGATTGCTATCTTGGGTTATTGGACTCGCTAATCCACCGGCCCCTCATTTCCACCCTGTGGTTGCAATCTCAGTGCCACATTAAAGGGGAGGGGTCTACAGGAAAGAAGCGTTAATTGTTCCACTAGGCAACCCTTTTGTGCTTTTTAGAACTCACTTATTTTCTAGGGTGTGGACTCACTTTGAGTTTGTGTGAGGAGTTAAATGCACCACTTTGTGGACTCACCTCACATTTACTTGAAGGGTTAAATGCACCACCTTTAGTGCTTCCCAATACTTTTGATAGTGAATTACTTACTTTTTTATATTTAGAAGGCCTGCTTGGGGATTTCATCACCTCAAGGGACGACATTAACTCTCATGTTTCAGCGGAGTATTAATATCAGGAGGTGAATCCAAAGACACCTCTCTTGGGAATGAGTTAGATTTCACTCTTGGCTAAGCCTCAAAGAACTTTATACCTTTGAGAAGTGAAGGAGGAGATTTGGGTTACCGTCTCCCCCCGGCTGTGTGATTTTAGATTCTTCTCATCTATGGATTTGGGCCTCACGTACCTTGCGTATATCAAGGACTCCCTTTAGAAGAGCTATGTATAGCCTTATAGACAACTTGCTAGGATGTTGTTCTGTTTTAAGTGCCTGCTAAAACATTCTCAAGAACATACACAAGTAGAGTCCTTAGGGAGTAGAAATACTAAGTCACTATTCCTATTCATGCGCAAGGTTGCTTTGTCCCTTGCCCATTGCTTGAAGACTGTTTGCTTGAACTCCTTGATTGCTATCTTATGTGCTTGATCAATGACATAAATCTGATCTGCCTTTTTGTCCATGATCTATTTTTCTATTTTCCTGTCGTTCATCGTCAGAAACTAGTTGTCTTGAGTTAGGAATCGATCGATCTTTGCTTTGACTCATATTGTCTCTCATTAGTCTACCTTATCTCATTGTGCTCTTGTACCTTGCGTTGTGATTATCTTGTCTCGGCTGTTCTAGCCATCTCTTTTTGACAATTCATACCAGGTTCATCTTGCATCTTGGTTGTTCTAGCCATTTATCTCCTTTTTGTTATCTTAGCGACAAAGTCTAGCATTATCCTGAATCTTTGCTCATTACACCTTCATCTATGACTGTCACGACTTGAAGTGGCAAGACTTATCCCATTTAGAATACTGATCAAGATTGAAGTAAACCTCGTAATCAAGACATAGGTCATTCTGAATTTTTTATGAAATCTGAACTTTGTGAGAGATCCTCACATTCCTCCTCATTCTAAGAGCATTATAATCCATTGTTTCAAATACAGACTGACTTATTATTTCAAGAATATTATAACCCATTATTTCAAGACCAGCAAGACTCTGAAGGGTCACTTTCTAAAATCAAACCTATTGATTCTTTTGAACCTATCGACTCTTTCACGATCTCTCAGAATACTACCAACAATATGGGAGATCCATTCCACTTCCCAAGGGTAGATAAATTCAGTGCTAGTCATAAGCAATCTCCAAATGACCAAGGTCATGGTCAGTCTCAAAATGACAAGAGTTATGATCAATCCCACAATATTCAATATCCGGTCAACATCTGGGACCTTTGCGATTTGAAACAACGACAAGGGGAGCCTCTCCTAACCTTTCTCCAGAGATGGAGACAACTATGCATGAAGTATCCGCATGAATTACCCGAGTTTGAAAAGCTTGATATCTTCTTGGACAATCTTGTCCCAAATTTTGGATACCAAGTACGATTACAAGGTCCCCTCACTTTTCTCAATATGATTAGGTGGGCTATGAGGATAGAAGCATTTATGGTCAAAAAGGGAGAATTGACTTTGAATGAAGACAACAAGAAAATACCTTCTCCCTTGAACATGGATAAGGATAAGATTGTCAACAAAAACATAGATATTATGAATGATGGTGTTGTTGAAAATGTGATGCCAAAACCCTCAAAGTCTATCTTTAATCTTAGCTCTAGCATACAAATGTTCAATGCCACTGAGAAGGCTGCAACAGAAGCTCAACCACCTTCTAGATTTGCTAGAAACAAACCTTGGATCTCTTACTATGACATGATCATTGCTCCAAGGAATGAGGATACTCCTAAACCCAAAACTCCGTTTGTCTTATGAGGCCCTGCGCCTCCCTCTTATAATTCCACATAGTCTCCAGCTTGTGCGAACAATATCACTCAATCTCGTGCAAAGATTGTTATCCAAGGTCCTGAGCCTTTGACTTTTAGACCAGAACTATCTATGGATAAAGCCCTCACCAAGGCAAATGTCCCCAAAGATCTCAATCTTGACCAGTTTCAATCTATGGTGGGTCATTTGACCTCACCTCATCATTTATCATTCTCTAAGGAAGATGATCACATGCTGAGCCACCCGCATAATGGTCTCTTGCACACTGAAGTTATGATAGGCCCCAAGAGTATCCCCCACATCCTCATTGATAATAGTGCTAGCCTAAATACTTGCTCTGCTAAGATGCTTACCCAAGCGATAGATAGCTTTGTTCCTACCAATTGGGAGTCCACTAAGTTCTATGATGCTAAGCTAAAAGAAATAGAAAAGACCTTGAAGATCAAAGATATTGGCATGGGGGAATATCAGATTGAGTCCATCTTGTCACTGATAGCTCTCCCCATATCTCCACATTCTTATGAAGAACCCTCTAAAGACAGATTTGGTATTGGCTATCAGAGCTATGAGCTTGACCAACCTAGCTACAGCTTTCACTCATGCAAGGATTTAGATAATGAAGAAACACAGATTCAGCCTATGACACATGAAAGATCTTTGAATGATCAAAATTCTGATTCAGACTACTAGAAAGAGTCTTATCTACCTTCTCGAGTGCTTCAAGAACATGATCTTGGTCCTCACCAGGAGGATTTTATACACTCTACTGAACAAATTTCTACTACTATAGCTACTACTGAATACATCATTGCCTCCAATGGCACACATACTGATTGGGAGCAACTGTTGGATGCTTCCCTTATCTTGGGTATGCCCCGGGGTATGCCTATTCTAGATTGTTCCACCACTTCTGCTATTGAACAAACTCCTACTACTACCAACTCTAATGGCACCCATACTGATTGGGAGCAACTGTTGGATGCCTCTCTCCTCTTAGGTATGCCTCAAGGTATGCCTATTCCAGATTACTCTACTGCTTCTACTACTGAACAAGATCCTACTATTAAAGAAACACTTCCTATGTTAGATGACAATAATGAAGAAATTCTGCCTCCAACTATGTCTCTAGCTGAATGGGACTCTATATCAAATGCTACTACGGAAATACCAGTTGATGTTATGCACCTATATGCTAGTCTTAACAACTCAGAAAGAGGAGAAAGTTATGATCCTCCAGATCAAGCTATTGATGATGATCCTTTCCACCCTCCTGTGGAGATCATTCCTATGGCTCCTAGGCCATCTGCTCCAAGCTATACTCCTACTACTCCAGCAAATCATGGGTATGTAAGACCCCATTCTGTTATAGCTTCATGGAATATTGGTAGATCCAGAATTGAAATGGTTCCTATTCGTGCACTCCTACCACCTGAAAGGGGACCTAACTCTTGGAATAAACCATCTTGGTTAGGCTCACATAATATTCCTCCAAACTTATCTGACTCTTCTAAGATGACTCACAATCAACAATGCTCTATGGAAGATTACTTTCTTGATCTACTTGATGCATTCATGAATGATGAGGATGATACTGATATATTTGCACTTGAGCCCATCCCATCAATTTCTCTTCCCTCTTCATCTCCCAGAAAAGTGGCCCGTCCACTTCCATTTCCACCTCTCCACCTGAACCAGTCATATAAGCCTCTTTCATCCATCATTCCTAAGTCTTTTGGAAGTAACTTGGATGTGCAACATAAAAATAAAAATAATGAGAATCCACTTATATCTCAAGGTCACCATGTCCCATCTAATTGACATGTGACTCTGAAGAAAGAAAAAAGCAATAGAGGTGTTGAAAAGACTGCAAAGGTCCTCAAAGAGAAGAAGACAATCAAAAGCCAGAAAATAAATAAAAAATGGATCTTGAAATCCATCTTACAGGCGTTGTCATCAAAAGCAACTCAAAGTAAAGAAGAAAAAGTTCAAAAGCTATGTGGATTCCAAAAAAAGGAAAATCAAAGTTGCCATTCGAGCTTCCAAAATTCTCATGCTTCCCTCCATTCCATCGCCCTTGCCTCTCATACTTTACCCTCTTCACTCCATCTTGCCTTGTCCCAAAGTGCATATCAGCATCTCCTCATTGCTAATGACATGACTAAGAGAAATCTAGAACATACTCTTCCTAAGCGTTTAGAGCGTGGGAAATCTGACAAAGAGTTAAGATGTGTCCATGGGGATATTTGTGGGTCTCACCTAAATGATCTTTCCTTGACTATGCGTCTCTTGACAGTTGGACACTACTGGTTGGCTCTCCTATTACTACTACAACATATGGTTTTGATTCTGTTGATTACTACTATAAGTGACGGTGCTCTCAGAGATCCACCACTGAAGGAGAGAAACTCAAAGAGCCTATCAACGCTCTTCATTTGAAGAAGTTCTACAGTTGACATTCTTAGTATTCTCATGTACATACTTATTGATCCTGAAAAAATCCTAAAAATTGATATATTGCAAAAAATCCTAAAAATTGAAAAATGTCCTGAAAAAATGATCATCTTAGTGAAAACCTGGCAAACAGGCGCTTTGATGTATCTATTATCATGGTGAAAACCTGGTAAACAGGTGCCTTGACAATACAAAAAAAATAGAAAATGTGAAAAATACAAAAAAATCAAAACATCAAAAATACAAAAAAATGAAATATTAAAAAATACAAAAAAAGAGAAAAAAGAGAAAAGTACAAAAAAATTGAAAAAGAGAAAAATGTGCCATTGATGAAAACCTAGTAAACAGGCATCATGGTAGCAAAAATAGAATCTCTACCAAGATGTTGAAAACTTGGTAAATAGGCGCCTCTTGTTTCCTGAAGCTACATCTCATCTCAACATCGCTTGGCTCTTAGTTTCTTGCTTTAGTTTGCTTTCCAGCTTTAGTTTGCTTCCCTTGTTTCTTGCTTTAGTTTGCTAGCTCATGCATTGCTTTCAGTGTCTTCGAGATTTTTCTTGACTCTTCATAGATTGGAACTGGTTCACACTTGGGGACACCTGCCTGGTCTAGGGGGCATTGTCCTATTGCTTTTGGAAACTCTTTTTTGAGCATCAGTCACCAGTGGTTCTCACTGCGTCTGCCTGCTGATGCCTAGCTACTTTTGAGATTTCTCTCCTTGAGGACCTCTCATGTATCAGTCGCCAGTGGTTCCCACTATGCCTACCTACTAATACCTAGCTTTCATTTGACCTCTCACTTTCGGGACCTCTCCCTTACATTAGTCACCAGTGGTTCTCACTGTGTCTGCCTACTGATGTTTTGCTAGTATCTCTGAGATTTCTCGCCTTGAGAATCTCTCTCTCGTATCGGTCACCAGTGCTTCTCACTGTGTTTGCCTACTAATACTTCATTAGCTTCCTGATATCTTCTTGAGATTTAGTCTCCCGTGATAGTCACCAGTGATTCTCACTGTCTGCCCGCTATCGCTATCTTGTTGAGACTTTAAACATTGTATGTTTTTGAATCGACTTCAATCCACTTGAACACAAACGTAAACTGAAACTAAAACTCTTTGTGTGTTCCTGTGTAGTGTACTGAGCTTTTCTCTTTCTTTTTTGTTTGCTTTATCATTTCCCCTCGAGTGAATCTAAGATGTCTTTCTTGACTGAGAAACGCAAAGACTGGGGGCATGATCTTTTCTTTGTTTTCTGCTTGTTGGTTTAGTTCCAATGATCCAAGAAATCTACATAAGAGGGGTGTCCATCTGTAAGAGCCTTCATCTTGTATTGGATGGCCATGTGTACCTTGACTCCTTTTATATGGATGCCTTGGTGAGGTTGGTTCTTCTCCTTGTTTGTTTTGAGTGACTTCTTTTGCTACATTTGGAATTGCTAACGCTCGTCTTGCTAAGTAAACGTAGGAGTCACTGCGAGCAATCTTTGGCAAAAGAAGGAACTCCTGCATGTTTGGTGTGTCTGTCACAAGCAACATTCAGGTCATTCTAGCATTTATGCTCTCATGGTTATGTTAACTTGCTAGATTAAAAGGAATAGGTGTTCAGGTCATTCTGGCTTCTTGTGCCTTAATGCTTACATCTTATTCCAACAAACCTAAGACTTATGTCATATTCATATTCTCATGTTGGGGAGAATTGTATGGCATCTTGTGATTGTCCCGTGCTTAAATGAACTCAATGATGATAAATACGGTGAGTCCAACAGCTGAGTCCGGAGGACTGCATTTGTTCATCCTAAGCCTGCATTTAGACTTGCATCTTTCATTCTAGGCTTGCATTTGGAGTGCTTTCTTGTTGCTCTCTTGATTGCTTTCTTCTAGATCTTCTCATCAAAGGTTCTCATCTTTTGTCCCAGTCTCATCTTGGATGCATCCTTTTTCGGGATCGAAATCAAAATTTGACATCTCTAAGTGGCTCAAAATCATGTTTTAAATATTAGACTCCTTCTGGATCGAATGCTTGTGCAGTCAGCCTTTTGGTGTCATCTTCCTACCAGATTCTCATCTTTGCATCATGTTCTCAAATCTTTTCTTCTTTTCATCAAGTCAACCCTAGTCAAAATTTGGTCAACTATGGTCAAACTTGGTCAACAAGACCTCTGCTTTACTTTGATTTGCTTCTGCAGCTTCGTGAATCTAGTCTAATTGCTTTTGCTCTACAATCTCTTCTTGTTTATCATCCTTCTAACATGTCATCTTTCGATTTCACTCCCGAGGGGGTAGGATGATTACATCATTTGAATCTTGTCAAATCTATTCTTGAATCAGTCTGATTTGAATCATCAGTCTCATTGCTAGGGGCATGTTCATGCCTCGCATCTTGTCATCTGGAAATCTATCTCTTAGGTATCTGAGCAATCTAACTCGGATCCTCGAGGATCATTCTTCATTCTGGAGATGGTTCTTGAAATCTATTGGGTATTGGGGCAATCTAACCCTGATTCCTGGGAGTCAATCTTTGTTCTGGAGATGACTTTTGAAATCTCTTTTAGACCATTATCTGGGCAATCTAACCTGGGTCTCGGAGGGCTGAGCTTCATATTGGGGCAATCTAACCCTGATTTGGAGATAGTCCTAAATCTTCATCTTCATCAATTGGTATTGGGGAAATCTAACCCCGATTCCGGTTCTCTTCTAAGACCATTGTCTTTGCAATCTAACTTAGACTTCGGTGGATCTTGCTTTGATTTGCTTCTCAATCAGGTCGGTGTCTTGGAAACCTAACCTCGACACCCGATTCTCATCATCTGTCACTTCAGACTATTCTTTGAATCAACGTGCTATTCGCACATCAATTCAAAGAGGGGCAAATGTAATACCCCAAAATTGGCACCTAATAAATTCAATCAATTTTGGTGCATTCCAACAATTTTCTCTCCTACCTGGCTCTACTTGACTTGATGTCAATTGCAAAAACCCTAATTTGCAATAATCAAACACTAAAATTAATTCCTAAGTCTCTTTGACTTTATTAGCTAAATTATCTCTATGATACATTAATTTAATTGTAAAGTCCTATGTGCTTTAAATTAAATTAAATCAAACCACCCCCTTTGGCTAATATACATAAAAAGGAATTAATTAATTTCTTGTTATTTGAATGGACACCTTTTCTTGAATTAATAATTTGAGATATTCGAAAGGTCCTCATGTGGCACTTTCCATTCTTTTAATAAAGTAATTCATGCTTATTTGTCCCAAAAGGGATATGAAGGGTCAGGAGTTTCGAATCAAGAAACTCTTCCTCCTCCTCTTGGCTCTTCTATTTATGAACCTCTTTTTCTCATTCAAGAGAGAGCAATTTTTGAGAGCATCTACACTATAGGCATTTTTTAGTCTCATTTGATTCATTGTTTTCAAAGCTTTTTATTGCATTTATTAGATTAATATCTCATTATTAGTATAATCTTTGCATCACATTTTAGACTAAATTTGCTTATTTGTTCTTAGTTTAATATCACATTTCTTTCAAATTCTTAGATTAAGTTGCATCTCATCTTTATTTTCAAGCTCTTAGATTAAGTTGCACTTCATCTTAGCTTAATTGCATTCTTGCTCATCTTTATTGCTTCTTGGAAATCCTCCATTGTTGAATTGGTCTCCCGGCTATTGGCTCTCATTCTGAGAGTATTCAAACACCCCATTCACATAGGAGGCAACAAGTCACCTCACCATGGAATTTGGATTGAGTTCTTCATACTCTCTCCTGAATTCTATCAAGTGAATAATGACCATGTTGTGTTGTGTCTGATTTAGAGGTCACATTCAGTCACATACAGATGGTATCCTTTGAACTGATACTTCATTGCTAGTGACACTAGTACCTTCTTGACCATACCTGTGGAGAGGACAAGACATGAATGAGTAACATGATGAGAGAAAAAGACCCAAAAACAAATTATATTATTAATTATCAAACTCAAATGGGTCAGAAAAGGAATTTCGGCCTTTCGGACCATCGGGGGTGTCGCATCTCTGAAAGGCTGAAAAGGCTGAAACTGTTGAAAGAGGCCTCTGCCATGTTCAAAGAGCTTTCAATGAATTGGAGGTCTGAAAACCCTAGAGGCCGAAAGGTTGAGTAGGGTTCCTATCTTGACAAAAATGCCGAATCGGGGAGTGAAAGATCTTCGGTGTGTGAAAAGGCCGATATGGCCAAAAGTGCCAAAATCAAGGAGCATAAGGTCTACTTCAGCATTTCAGAGGTGTGAAATGTTTTGGTGTGCAACAACAGTGAAATGCCAAAAATGATCTAGCACTTGGGGATTTTGATGATTGGCGAGCACTCTGAAAGTTTCAGACCCCGAAGGTCTGAAACTAGGGTTTACAGTTGGACTTGAAAAGTGAGTCCGATAGCAAGTTTGACCATAAACTTGCCAAGGGATGCAAGGTGACTACCTTGACAATCCCTATGGCTGAAAAAGGCTGACTCTAAGCAACCTAGACCTAAAGACAAGGTTGAAAAGGCCGAAAAGATGCAAACCCTAAACCTAGGACAAACCGAGAAGGATGAAAGAAAAAAGGACCCTAAACTAAGAGAAAAAAAAGAGGGTAGAAAAAACCACCTACCTAGGAGACAAAGAACTCGATGATGACCAACAAGGAGACGAGATCGAAGTGATGAAAAGGTAGGCAGGAGGTAGAGGAGTGAGTGCAAAATTGAGTGTTTGAAAACCCTCGCATGCCTTTTATAGGCTACGTGGGGTTGCTGATGTAAGCACCCCACAAATCGACCTTTCGACCTTTTTGGGGGTGTCAGACCTCCGAAGGGTCAAAAGACCCGAAAGGCCGACTCCCTTGTGAGGGTTGGACTTCTAGGGTTGCCGACCTCTAAAAGGTCTGAAAATGAGTCAGAGCTGAAAGACCCAAAGATGCGCTACTTGCTCTACTGGGCCTTTCACACTTTCGGACATCCAAAAGTGCAAAAGGGCAACAAGAGTGAAAAGGCCAAAAAATAAAAAAACTAGGGACAAAAATCCCAAAAACAATAAAAAGGGAGACAAGAAGAAAGCAAGAGGGGGGCCCCTTGAGGCCATAAGGGCCATTAGGGGAGCATGGTTGTGGGACCACAAAAAATAAACCAAACAAAGAAAGGAAAATGACTGAAGCTTCCCAAAGCCAGTCCACTTGGGGACAATCCTGATTCACAATGAGCCAAGTACAAAGATCTTCAGACTAAGTGTGTTTCTTATCATCACCAAGGTTGAGAAAACCATAACTTCTGCATCCAGTGTGTGAGAGTGTGCATTCAAATTTTCCTAAAAACCTTTTGCCATGAGCTCTCAATGATCATCCCATCCTTGTCAGGCCACTGCCCACCAATCCAAAATTAGCCATCAGCCAATTTAACCTTGCTCTATTGCCAAATAGGCGTTAATAGCCCCGATAGAGATTTCTAAAGTCACCCTTTCCCGACTGCAGATGAGCTTTGATAGAAGTCCTTAGACTTCATAGGAGGGCTCTTAGACTTGATTTGCTTCAATTTTTAAGCCGATTCTTTTGAAAGCATTTATTTATCAACAAATTTTATTCAGTGTGGACTACTTCGATGCTCCTTGTAGCTTTGTAAAAACATTGTCTGTTGCTCTTTTTTTTTCTTTTTTTTTGGAAAATCAGGGCAGTGCTTAGACTGTGTTGTCCTGGTTTCGAGCATTTCTTTATTTATCTCATCTTTATACATTCCTCCTTTTTATTTTCCTGCTCTTTTCTTTTAGTTTGTATTTCAATCAGGGAAGGGTTCTGACTTTTTGGCTTCCTTCATGACCATGGGCATCTCTCAACACAAATTGGAATCCTATTTTGAGAAGCTTGTGGCTCAGGATTTTCTTTTAAGTGTGTTCAAGTGGTGAGAATGGTTGATTCTGGTACACTCTCCTAAAGAGTCTGAAAAGAACTAACCTTACCTCTAATCACTATTTCCAGCTCACTACAAGATGGAACTACCTCAGAGGTTTAAACCATGAGAAGCTTTACTCACTGCTTGAGCTACCTAAAAGGACCACTAAAACTAAAAGCGTCAACCTCCTACAACAAAGACCTAAAGAAAAGACAAGGATGACAAAACTGACCAAGGAAAAAGAAAAGACAATATAGTACAAGAATATATAGCAAAGTACAAGGGGCCAATCAAGACCCAAAATAATGCTTCAGAAACTAGCCATTGACTGATAACGGGACCAATTCTCCATCAAGAGAACTAATCCAAAAGGTATTCTCTCCCAAGATCTCAGTGATCTGGAATGGGCCTATCCACAAACATTGGAACTTGGTGTGGCTGCTTGGTTTTTCTTTTGCTTTGTCCTACATTAAGACTAGATCA
The DNA here is from genome assembly GCA_027943335.1 of Chamaecyparis obtusa. Taxonomy (NCBI): domain Eukaryota; kingdom Viridiplantae; phylum Streptophyta; class Pinopsida; order Cupressales; family Cupressaceae; genus Chamaecyparis; species Chamaecyparis obtusa. Next base: position 1,746,436 of record BSBK01001044.1, on the reverse strand, counting down.
AAAATTTGGAAGGATTTTATGGTTGCTCTTTTGTTAAACCATTGCTTGACAACAACCTGGTGTTTGGCTACATGTTCCAAGGCCATAGTTCATTTTTCTTCAAGTTTTAACAAATTCATGAGGCAAATTTGCACCCGATCCTCACCCTTGACATATTGATCCATGAATCTCAAGATTGGTATTTTCAAGTTCATCGAAAAGATGGGATGCAAACCATACACTAACTGGTAGGGAGAGGTCCCTAAGGCATTCTTGACTCTAACATGATCTGTCCAGAGAGCATATTTCAACTAGGTGTGCCAGTCTTTGGGATTGTCATCCAAAAGACATTTGATTACCATTGTTAGGTTCTTATTGGTTGACTCAGTGACTCCATTCCCTTGCAAGTAGTAATTGGATGAGAATTTTAGAATTACCTAGTTCTTGAAGGCCCATTGAATGAGACTTGTAGATGAAAAGTAGGGGGCATTGTCACATACCAGGAAAAAAGGCATGCTAAACCTCGTGATAATGAACTCTTCCAAGAATTTGGTGATCACCTCAGTGGTAAAATTTTCCATAACCTATGCCTCTGTCTAGCATGTATAGTAATCGATTGTAGTCAAGATGTATCGGTGGCCTGCCAAGGATGGAGGATTGATCATTCCCACAAAATCCAACCCCCATTGGGCGAATAGCTGCACTTCATATACCGGTTGTAAGGGCATCACCGGATGTCTTTCTCAAATGGCGTTGGTTTGGAAAACATGGCAAGAGCGCACATGCTCATGAGTATCTTTGAATAGAGTTGGCCAGTAATAGCCAGATCTTAGTATCTAATGAGTTGTAGCTTCTACCGATCCATGTCCAATACCATACTTATCATGAAATTTTGTGAGAACTAGCTCAACTTCTGTTCGATCTAAACATCGTAGATACAATCTGTCATAATTGCATTTGTATAGCTTGTAATGCCTCACCAAGGAACCCTTGGTTCAAGGACATTATACTCTTTAAGTCATACACAATATTTTTTTTAAATAAAGTAGCAAAACATAATCTAATTTGATTTATTTAATGTTACTAAAAGTCAAGAGAATAAATAGATTATACTACTTGTCTTGCTCAATTAACAAATTATTATTCTTGCATACCTGAATATTGCTAACTTTCTTTTACATGATGACCACCATGTCCAACACCTGTATCTACACACATGTCTAAACAACTAGATGTAAACATTAGATATATTCTATCATAAATAAATGCTTTATTAATAGCTTAGCTATGAGAATCATTATTAAGAAGAAGTGAAATCATTGCATTATAAACTTAAAGACAAACCCTAAGGGACTAGACCTAAGCCTCAGGGGCTCATCATTGATGGCCTTGCCTATGTTCACACTCAAAGACTTCATAGTTTGACTCTCCCCATTCTAGACTATCTATTTATAAAATCAAGAAAGTGGGTATGCAACCCTTTCTAGGGTCTTGTTCCCCGGACAATTTTCCCTTCGACTGCCACCCACTTAGGTGGAACAGGGACAAAGTCCTATACTTAAAATTGATAACTAATTCCATAACTCAAAAATAGAGTTTAACTCACACTAATATAGTATTCATGAAACATGCTTAATTATAGTATTTACTAAAGTGCCTTCCAACCAAACATAGGAATGATATACAACCAAATCTTAGGATAATCATAATTTGGTACATTAAAATCATCATCATAATTAACATCATTAAATTAGGATAATCATTATAAACATCGCAATCCCTAAGTGCGTGTACAATCGCATGAAAACATGACATAAGCCTAATACCTCCTCTATTCCTAATGATCGACCTAGTTATGATGAAATGAAATCAAATAAATAAAACACAACACATTTAATACATCACCTCAATTAAACTATTGTAACTTAAGTATACTTAATTGGTTATTTTATGATTCATTTTAATCTTAATAATATAAAATATATTTGTTATAGATTCCTATAGAGATCTTTATATTCAACTTCAATAAAATTTACCTCTACAAAAATTTAGTTTTTAACTAACTATTCACACTAATACATAATTTCACCTTCTAGAACTGCATGACAATTGCATAAGATTCTAGATAATGATTAAAGTTTTATCCAAGTCTATTTAATATTTCATTATTTTATTTTTAAAGAATAATAATATTTCTTAAGCAATATTGATCTAGGAACTTAATTTTAGAAAGAAAATAAATATAACTAATATTAAATCATACTCAAAATAAATAAAAATAGTTTAATATACACTAAAGTTAACCTTTTAATTTATAACCATAAATTACATTATGATTTAAATTATACATCACCTTTAACGAAATAGAATAATAATAATAATAAATAGACCAATTCTAATTTTAATTAAATTTGAAATTTTAAACAACTTTAATTATTTATTAACCAATTTCTCTTATTTTCATTATCTATTGATTATGTGGTCATAAATATATATATTTACAATACATCATTTATATCTATAAATTTTAATAATTAATAGGTAAAATAAATTTTATTTTATAATAATACTAATTTATTATGCATAATAAATATTTTTATTAAATAATTTTTTCCCACTTTAATAGTTTTGGTTCCATATTCTTCCCTTCTTCGTTAAATAATACCCCTTTTTAATTATTTATTTTCCTCCTATAATTTCTCCTTTTTTTCCTCCTATAATTTCTCCTTATTTTACTCCTATGATTTCTCCTTATTTTCCTCCTATAATTTATCATTATTTATCTTCTATCTTTCTTCCTTCCTATAATTTCTCCTTGCATTTATATTTAAATATACACTCTAATCTTTTATTTATTTTAACAAATAAAATTAATTTAAATAAAATTTTATTGTTTTAAATAAAATTCTATTTATCATTCTAACAACATAAAACAATAATGATTTTATAAAGCTTATTATTATTTTATTTTTATTAATAATCAATGTTAACCTTTAATCAAACAATGAAATACAAAAGTTTCTTATTGAATAAATCTGACCTCAAATCTTATGATTTTGTAGAGAAAAGGATAGGTAACATTAATTTGTAGGAAAATCATATTTCACATTCATTTCCAGATTGTACTTTCAAATTTAAAGTCAATAAAACAAAAAACACATAGTCAAGCAATTAAAGGATGTTCCTAGGCTCCAGAGCCTACCTCAAAATCTTGTGGAGACTAATGGTTGAGCTGGATGGTCTCTTTTCTTCCAATCCAATCCTCCTCTCTGACAATTCCACTTCCCGAATCTCACAAATAAAGACTCTCAAAAAAATTATATAAAAAATAAATAAAATCAGATTTTCCAATGAGAATAATTTCAGATCTCCTATTCAAGGCTTCTCCTTTTTGTTTTTTTTACTTACAAGGATGGATCCTAATTATATAATCTTATGAATAGTTGCAGAGGTTGGGGGAGCTTTTGGTGGAGAAACTTCCCTTCTCTAATGTCCAGGTAAAATTAATAACTATTTAATTTAATTAATTAGGTAGGTAGTTTCACCCGTTGTGAAAACTAACTTACCAACCCTTCTCATACTAACTTACCCTAAAAAGAATATTAAATAATTTAACTCCACCTATATAGTTTTATTATTATTTTATAATTAATAAAAACTAATCTTTATATAAATATAATATATTTGGATATGCTTCCCAAGGAAGTCACTACCCCAATGGAAACTTGGGGCCCCTTACAAACTAGAGGTCCCGAGTTCCACTCCCACCCTCTATACTAACAAGACATACGAGAGAGAGGAAGTCTATAAAGTAGGAGTAAATATAGGAGTAGGTAATTAGTTTTATTTACTTTTATATTATATTTATTATTTTTGTTTATTCACTTTGCATTTATTATATTTATCTAAAGCCACATTATACATCAAAACAAATGGAATCATGATTATAACTAATACACTCATAAGAACATAATTACTAACACATCAATAAATGAATATATATAGGTATGCATATACGCATGCTCCCATATATGCATACTTTGTATATACGATTAACACATAGAGAGAGAAAATAACATCATTATCCTACACATCTCATAACCAAATAAATGAGACCGACATCAAAAGTTGTATAAAATAAGGAACTCAAATCAACCCTAAACCAAACCAAGAGATTGGGAAAAATAATCAAAACTATAGGGTTTTCCCTTGTGTGAACTATGGACCATCTCCGAACAACAAAAATGATCAAGGATTTTGAGGGATCACTCAGACCTATGAAGCCAGGTGGAGACGATGCCCAGTACCTGCAAGCCTGCATCACTGAGAAGAGATACATGTGTATAGATACATAATAAGACATATGCAAACAAGTGACTAGGATCGATACATCATGCGGACCTCAACTAAGTGAGTAACTACGACTTCGTCCTGAGTCATGAAAACACATCAATAACATATGAAACATGAGACATCATAGATAGTAATGGTTAGATTCAAATCCTTGGGTTAGCTCTACTTCCTCATAAACATATAAAGCTAAATGATTAATAAACATTAAACAATAATCATAAATGAGTGTATCTAACCATTTGATAAGCATATCATTATCCATAAACATAAATGTGAACATATAGTTCTAATCATCATAATGCAAAATGTCCAAATCAAAGAGTCAAAGTATAATCATCGAAGAGGGTATTACAGAGCTTCCCATTTTTCAGCATGTATGAACTGCTCTTATTCTTAAGTGCTCTCTGCTGGGAACCATTCAATCCATCTGGACAACAATTTTGCAACAAGTAGTAGACTATGTCTTGATACCATATGTCAATGACTATTCCTTCATTGGTGTACACCTGGCACACCAAACCTTGTTCTATTTCAGCCATCATCTTGGTGAGGCCTTAGCCTCTCACCAATTTCATCGATTGGATCTCAATGTTGAATTCCTACAATATTGCCATCCATTTGCCTCTTTGTTCTCCGAGTTCATTTTGCATTAGTAAGGATTTGACTACTGGATCCAGAAAAATAGCATCGACCTTACTCTGAAGTATGTAGTGTCTGAATTTATTGATAGCCTTGACCAAGGTGAAATATTGTTTATCCAAATTAGGATACTTGAGTTATGTGTTGTTCAGTGGGTAGCTCATGAAAGCAATCGGCCTTTCGTCTTCACCTTCTTTCTTCTGCATGAGGATTCTTGCACATGAATGTTTTGAAGCAAATAAGTAGACTTTAAATGGTAGAAGATAATCAGGAATAACCAAGACTAGAGTAGTGGCAATGGATGTCTTGATCTCTTTGAAGGCCTCTTTAACCAAGGTGTTCCATTCGATTTTAGCATCCTTCTTCAACATATCATTTAAAGGATGCACTATCTCTACAAAACCACTGATGAACTTCCTAACAAAGTTGATTTTCCCCAAAAAGGACTTCAATTCCTTCCTGTTGTTTGGTGAAACCAATTTGAGGATATCTTCAACCCTTTCAGGGTCAATTGAGATGCCTGTCTCAAATATAATGTGCCCGAGAAGTTTTCCTTGAGTCACCCTGAAGACACACTTCTTAGGATTCAAAGAAATCCCATAATGTCGACACCTCTTCAAAACTTTTCACAAATCTTTGATGTGGTCCACCTGGTTCCTAGAGAAAACTATGAGGTTGTCCATGTATATGAATAGTAGTAATTAGGAATCACCACTATTTGTGTGTGTGGGGAAAATGTAAGATTCACTCCTAAATCCAAATTCCCAAAGGAGAGATCCAATTTGATCAACCAAGAGGTTAATACACAATCAAATCAATCTATGAAGAATATGAAAGAGAGAGAGAAACCCTATACTTCCCTATAGTTGGATTAAGATTGAAATTTGAAATAATTGAAGTGCAAATACTAACCTTGAATTAGGGCAGATCTGAAAAATGTTGAATTCTAGCTTCTCAATGAACTTTTTGAAGATTTCATCACCTATTCTGGACTGGAAATGTTGAGGTGGACAAAACCCAGAAATCTTTTCTCCAAATTCACACAGGTTGACTTTGACCTTTTAAAAGGTCAAAGACCACATTATTTATTCGAAGTCTAATTCTGATTCTATTTGTAGATCCTAAAAGATTGCCGAAAAGGGTATCCAAATTCTCTCTCAGATCAATGATTCCACACCTGTGCCTGCAAGAAAAATGGTTGTGTTGTTTGTTTGGGGGGTTTGCCTTGGTCAAACCGTGGTTTGGAATCAACCTTAATATTGAAATTGAAATAGGAGAATGCTAGCAAGTAGTAGAAATGAATCTAACAATGAAGCTATGCAACTCAATAGATATGATAATGTATTTGGAATGTAATCAAATATATTGATATGAAAGCTTGAACATAACATGATTAAACCTCCATGATTGTATGCTTGAAATCCACCTTGAGGAAACAATGATATGGATCTTGAAGATGAACAAAGGATCTTGAAGGAAGATCACACCACCATGGTGGCTAGATCTAGGGTTTGAATGATAGATCTTGAATGCTTGAGCCAAATCCCTTCAATAGCTTGAATGCTTTAATCCTTGATCTTCAATGGAGAACTTGGATGAAGAAGAAGACTTGAATACTTGAATGAATGCTTGCTTGATCACCTTGAGAACTTGAGAGCTTGATTGCCAAAACTTGATGATGAAAATGAGAGAGGAAGGCTTCCTTTTATAGTGATCTAGGGCACACTCCTCTAGATGGGCCACCTTGGAGAATTAAATCCCAATTAGGTCCTCACCTTTAGAAAATATACCTTGATTAAATACAATTAAAGGATTTACCATTTTGGAACCTGAAATAGCTGACCCGAAGGTGGGAAATAATTATCGCAAAAGCTAAATTACTGGCAAATGAGAATTTGAAATCCTTGTGGGAAGAGGTCAAGGTCAAGGTTGACCCTGACCTAGTCAGGGTCAAGGTTGACTTTGACCTTAGATCCTAACTTTGTCAGGTTCTGCAACAAAGATCCCAAAGATGCTAGAAACTTAGAAATTAATGTCTGAACAGGACCCAGTGTCAGGAATAGACCAAAAATCCTCATAATGATGTGATGATGGACTAGGAGGGCTCATTTTTTAATCCTACCTAGAAAATGGAGCCATGGAAGAGAGAAAATGAGGAAAGTCCTTAAGACCTTAACCCTAATTTCACCTAGAATGAAGAAATCAAGTGCCGAGAAGAAGTGGAAGACAAGGGAGAATGTAAAGATGCCAATCATGACCCTAAACCACTTAGTCGGAGGGCTAAACACTCTTAACATGGAAGTGCTTCCATTTTAAGATGATACATTAAGCCCCCACTTTAGCAAGAGTATGGATTCAATGCAAACGCTTGGTAAAACAGAAGAGAGAAGAGATCCTAGTGGATTCAAAATGAGATAAAATAACACTTAGCTAAAGACACAAGCCTCCAGACCAAGGATTCTAACTCAACATACATACATGAGAGTATACAAAAGAACAATGGTTAGTACTACACAACCCAAATCAATTAGCATAAGAAACCTTGCTAAGAAATATTTCTCATACCAATATCATATTTGGAAAGCTATCATAATAGCATAAATGATTACATAAGAAAGACAAGAGCAACACTATAGACAACATAGCTTCATGATCTAGTCCTACTAGCATGAAAGTGAAAAGAGAGAAAAGAGAAAGTGATTACCTCACCCAGTAAGATGCCTACCTTACCGTGAATCACCCTAGAGGGAGAGTCCAATAGGTTCACCCATAAACTATGCTTGCAATTGTAATGCATCTTATGATGGCTTCTGGAATATCCATAGATCCACCTTCTTGTATCACTATGAATATGAAATGTGTGTCTTCTCAAGATTTAGCGACTTATGTGCGTTACATTTAGAAGATTTAGCATATAGTTGCTTGTCTTTTCAGGATTTAGCAAATTATGTGCGTTACCTTCCAAGATTTAGCATATTGGAATTTGGAAATGCATGTCCCTTTATGATTTAGCAACTTATGTGCATTACCTTTAGAGGATTTAGCATATTGAAAATTTTGAAAAATGCGTGTCTCCTCAGGGTTTAGCAACTTATGTGCGTTACCTTTGAAAGATTTAGCATATGAATGCGTGTCTTTTCAGGATTTAGCAACTTATGTGTGTTACCTTCCAAGATTTAGCATATAAAAATAAAAAACTATAGTACAAGGGAGACCTTGCATATGCCCCCCTCCTTAATATGGCAAAAAACATACTATTTTGTCATGTTAAGGAAAGAAAGAACAAGGATAAAGCCTTCCTCAGCATCAAGACAATATCCATAGGCAACATCCAGTCCAAGCCAAGAAGGTCACAACTCCTATGAGGCCATGGAAGGGATGAATGTAAAGAGATATCATGCAAGAAGTGAAAAGAAAGTAACCCTTAATGAGGGATAGCACACTATTCAGTTTCCAAGGTGAGAGATATATCCACCATGGAAACCCAATGTCAAACAACAAATAAGGTTTTCATAAAGGACATAGGTTCACAAATGAAAACCATAATTTTCATGTATGATTGGATATCACATAATAGATAGATATTTCTTAACCAAGGAAAGAGGTGAATCCCTAGAAAAGAAGATAATACCGAATGAAATAACAATGCATAGATTTGAATAAGATAGAAAAGCATACCAAGCCTCCAAGGCTAAATTACTTCTACCAAACTCACAACCCGTATTTGTGACTCCATGTCTGAATGTTTGAAGATAGAAAAGAAGGATAAGGCATCTTTGCCCCCCAAGTGTAGGAACAAAGATGGAAGAGGATACCTACTTCACAAAGCAAGGAGATATCCTGCTTACAACAATGTATAGTATATCCTTAGCGAGAGATATTGACCCCTACATCCAAGAGTATAAATAATCATGAAAAGGATATGTCACTTATGGAAAAGGACCCTCAATGAAAAAAGATCTTATCACCAAGACCTCCACCAAAGAAGAGTGTGTTTAGATAAGATATCATTTTTCAAAAGGTGGGAACAAAGATTCAATCATCAAGCCCCCTATGAAGAAGAGCAAGAGGAATCTTAGGAATGAAGGAAAACAATTTTAACACCAAGCAAGAATAAAATTTTATATTAAACATAATTTGCAACATAGAGAAGAAGTGGAAATTGAGGACAACAACTTCTCATATAAGAAGATTATCCATAATCAACACCTCTGTCACTATGATGAAATAATATTGTAACATAAGAAAATACTACTAAGCTAAGGAAAGAAGTTCTCATAGAAAAATAGAAAGAAGAAAGAACCTTTCCCCCCCAAGGGATGAAAGACAAGGGATATTTTTACAAAACACATGTCCTAGAAAAGATTTCCTAAGAAGAAAATATAATTCCTAGGAATGGATAAAAACATCATGCAAGACTATGGAAGAAGGAAACATAAAGAATACCAATTAAATCTTAATAAAAAGACCTAATGGATCCTAAAAGATTGGATAACATGATGCCTCTTGCCCCCTAGTCATGAGACAAGAGGATAGGAACATTTACTCCAACTCTAATGGAGGGGAATTCCCTATATCAAAATTATGAAGAAGTTGTAAGATGGCACGAGAAAAAGGTATAATACTGTGCGCAGCCCTATCCCTAACATATAATTTGAAGTTATTACAATCGGCAAGCAAATGAGTATTATGATAGTGGAAAGGACATGTAAATTTATACAAAGCATCAATAGGTATAGGTCTAAATCTTTCCTTCTTAGAATTCATTAGCTCCACATATACTGTTTTAGCACTTTCTTGATGAGTGTTAGGATTATCCATTAGAGATGTAGAGAGATGAGTGTTAAGGGGAGGACAAAGATCCACACCTCTTAACTTGACTTGAGATTTAGAAGTTCCAACACCACACATATCTGGTTTAGGAGGTATATTAATGGGAAATGTAATACCATGTCCATTAACTCCTAACCCTAAACCTTAATAGCCTTGTTTATTCACCATATTATATCTAGTAGTGTACATATCATGCAAAGCTTCTACAGGAGGTGATTGTTTATCATGTTCATGAGTAAAGGTCATATAAGGTGGGATAATAGGTTTGGAAGAAGTTTATTTACCCTTTCCTTTAAGATCATCATGATTAGGAGGAGAAGGTAAATCAAAGAAATCTTGCACATCCACATCTTGCACTATAGCCTAAATCCCATCATAAGTACGGGAAGAGCGAGGATTAACAGATGGAGAATCAGGTATTGGAATAGGAAGATTAGGATGAAGATTAGAAAGATTAGGAGATGGTGTATCATCTACCAAATTCTTCACATAATCCAAAGGATGAATGAGGCTACCACATAAATCCCTAAGAAAAGTTGTAAATGTAGATAGACTAGTATCAATCAACTTCACAAAAGCATAAGCAAGAGAAAAGTGAAGGGTCATCAATGTTATGAAATGAATAATACCCTCATAAACATCATATGCATTATAAATAGATGCTAGAAGAAGAGTAATAACAAACATGATTATGCACCAAAACATCTTAACAATCTTCATGATAAATAAAAATGCAAGAAATATGTTTTTGTATTTTATCCAATATATAGATTTTTTTGAATTTTAGAAGTATAGATGCAAGAGCAAAATGTAAATCTAACACCAAAAATAAAGAGAGTAAGCTAGTCGGGTTCACCAAAATGAATAGTTGTGATTTGGAATCACCACTATTTGTGTATGTGTGTGGGGAAAATGTAAGATTCACTCCTAAATCCAAATTCCCAAAGGAGAGATCCAATTTGATCAACCAAGAGGTTAATACACAATCGAATCAATCTATGAAGAATATGAAAGAGAGAGAGAAACCCTATACTTCCCTATAGTTGGATTAAGCTTGAAATCTAAAATAATTGAAGTGCAAATACTAACCTTGAATTAGAGAAGATCTAGAAAATGCTGAATTCTGGCTTCTATATGAACTTTCTGAAGATTTTGTCACTTGTTCTAGACTGGAAATGTTGAGGTGGACAAAACCCAGAAATCTTTTCTCCAAATTCACACAGGTCAACTTTGACCTTTTAAAAGGTCAAAGACCACATTATTTATTTGAAGTTCAATTCCGATTCTGTTCGCAGATCTTGAAAGATTGCCGAAAAGGGTATCCAAATTCACTCTCAGATTCATGATTCCACATCTATGCCTACAAGAAAAATGGTTTTGTTGTTTGTTTGGGGGGTTTGCCTTGGTCAAACCCCGGTTTGGAATCAACCTTAACATTGAAATTGAAATAGGAGAATGCTAGCAAGTAGTAGAAATGAATCTAACAATGAAGCTATGCAATTTAGTAGATATGCTAATGTATTTGGAATGTAATCAAATAGATTGATATGAAAGCTTGAACATAACATGATCAACTCCATGATTGTATGCTTGAAATCCACCTTGAGGAAACAATGATATGGATCTTGAAGATGAACAAAGGATCTTGAAGGAAGATCACACCACCATGGTGGCTAGATCTAGGGTTTGAATGATAGATCTTGAATGCTTGAGCCAAATCCCTTCAATAGCTTGAATGCTTGAATCCTTGATCTTCAATGGAGACCTTGGATGAAGAAGAAGACTTGAATACTTGAATGAATGCTTGCTTGATCACCTTGAGAACTTGAGAGCTTGATTGCCAAAACTTGATGATGAAAATAAGAGAGGAAGGCCTCCTTTTATAGTGATCTGGGGCACACTCCTCTAGATAGGCCACCTTGGAGAATTAAATCCCAATTAGGTCCTCACCTTTATAAAATATACCTTGATTAGATACAATTAAAGGATTTACCATTTCGGAACCCAAAACAGCTGACCCAGAGGCGGGAAATAATTATCCCAAAAGCTAAATTACCGGCAAATGAGAATTTGAAATCCTAGCGGGAAGAGGTCAAGGTTGAGGTTGACCCTAACCTAGTCAGGGTCGAGGTCGACCCTGACCTTTAGATCCTAACTTTGTCAGGTTTTGCAACAAAGATCCCAAAGATGCTAGAAACTTAGAAATTGATGTCTAAACAGGACCCAATGTCAGGAATAGATAGAAAATCCTTAGAATGATGTGATGATGGACTAGGAGGTCTCATTTCTGAATCCTACCTAGAAAATGGATCCATGGAAGAGAGAAAATTAGGAAATTCCTTAAGACCTTAACCCTAATTTCACCTAGAATGAAGAAATCAAGTGCAGAGAAGAAGTGGAAGACAAGGGAGAATGCAAAGATGCCTATCATGACCCTAAACCACTTACTCAGAGGGCTAAATGCTCTTAACATGGAAGTGCTTCTATTTTAAGATGATATAGTATATAACAATGCACTTGTTGACCAAACCCTTGAATGCCTCATCCATAGCCCATTCGAAAGTGGCTCCTGTGTTGATCAGACTGAATGACATGCGGCAATAGGCAAATGTTCCCCATTTTGTCATGAAGGTCATTTTTAGGCGGTCTTCTTCCTTCACCATGACTTGGTTGTACCCTGAGTAGCCATCGAGAAAGGATTTCATTTGGGAACTGTTGACCACCTATAACACTTCATCCAAGGAAGGGAAAGGATAGTTTTCCTTCTAAGAGGATCTGTTCAAATTTTAAAGTCCACGTAGAGCCAAACCTCTCCACTTTTCTTCCTTATAGGGACAAGATTGGTGACCCAAGTTGAATGCCGGATGGGAAAAATTATCTTGGCATCAAGCAACTTCTACACTTCCTTTTTAATTACTAGCTCGATCACGAGGTTTACTGGTCTTTGCCTTTGGCAGAAAGGTTTAGCATCCAGGCTTAGTGGGATATTGTGGATAATAACATTGGGATCATAGGTTTTCAAATCTTCATAGCACCATGCTATGACGTCTTTGTATTCGGTGAGGAGTTCGACCATCTATTTCTTTTCTTCCAGAGTGCCTACCTTGCCTATACGGACTTCCCTGGGTTCAAGCTCTGTTCCCAAGTTGTAGAGTTCACAATCATCTCCACCTACTACTGGTGTTTTCCCTCTCTCCCAAGCATGTTTGTCTTTGTCAAAAATCCTTTCTAGGGCTACCATGCCTTTCGAAATGGAATTTGTTTTTAAGTTCAAAATCCCTAAGTCATCGGACTCTATTTCATCTTCTTCTTCATCAATGCTCTGTTTGTCAAAGATCCCTGTGTTCATAATAAATTCCATGATTTGTTGATCATCTTGAAATACCTAGAAATTTTTTATGTTGTCAGGGATAGTTGGAACATCCACCAGTTCGACAGAGAATTTCTTCAATTTGGATTTCTCTAGCAGTTGTAGGGAGCTTACAAATACTGTTAAAGCATCGGTGACAGTATTCCTCCTCCTTGGGATGCTCTGAATGTTAAAGGCCTCAAAATCTTTGATTAGGTCCCAAATGCAGTTGTAGTATGAGACCAATCATTTGTTAGTGCAGGAATACTGGCTCTTGATCTTTCGGACTATCAATTGTGAATCACCTTCTACTACAATTGCTTTCACTTTCTTCTCATGTGCCAGAAGGAGACCATGGGTTAGAGCCTCGTACTCAGCAACATTGTTAGTGCAATAGAATTGCAACTAGTAGGTAGCATAGTATGAACCCCCATGAGGGTTAACTAACTCGATCCCAGCTCCTGCTCCTAGCTTGCACTTGGAGCCATCAAATTGAAGTTTCCATACTGAATGATTTTTGTTGGAAGATGTCTTGACTTGGGGTTCTGGGACTACTTTAGGCAGAGGAGTCTTGGTTTGGGGCTCTACAGGGGCCATAAGTGATGACAAGCCTTCTTTACTTGGAGCTTATGTCTCTCCTCCATCTAAGATTTCTCTTTTTGAAAGTGGGACCCACTTCATATTTTGTTTGTTCTTGACATCGTGCCAAACCTCATGGCACGGAGGCAGGCAACCATCATCAGAAGAGCTCCACTCCTCTTGTATAAAGCATTCATTCATAGGAGCCTGAGGCTCTTCACTGAGGGGAGAATCCTCCTCACTTGAATGTGTTGCCATATTTTTTGGAGGTTTGGATACGCCTAGCACCTAGTTCATAACTTGGACCACTGCCTCTTGGCAATCTTGGCATGTAAACTCTAAGTGGTTCATCCAATGAAGATGACAATACCCAGGTAGCATTAGTATGTTGGGATCAATGTCTAGGCCCAAGTGTCTCATATTCTTTATCATACCATTTATAAATTCCATGAGAATCTCCTCAGGGATCTGGACATCTCTCAAACCTTGAACGGGGCTACTGTCTGAGTCTTCTTCCTCCTTGAGCTGAAATGTGAATGCCTTGTCAAAATGGTACACTCCCAAGTCAGCTTGTGAGAATAAAACTTCATTCAAGGCATTATACTCGGTTATCATTTGTTTGAGCTTGGGCTCTACATCTATTTTAATCTAGTTATTGAGCCCCTTCCATGGCAACCAAAGTTGGGTGAAGTCCGTAGAGAACCACCCTCTTAGAGACCAGGTCCATGCTCAGCTGAGCAACATGCCATAAGTCTCTGGGATGTCGACTACATGAACATTGATGTAGTCTTGGATCCTAGGGTCAATTGTTAGATGAATATGTGCGTCCTTCAAGACCCCGATGACCTTGACTTCTATTTTATCAAGCTGGATCACCACACGATTGGTTGGCTGAGGATTCATCCCTAACTTTTGACATATGGATAATGGCATCACATTACATGAAGCACCTAAGTCAATTAGGAAATTATGTAGGTTCTTTCCAAATATTTTGAGGCTTAGTAAGAATGGGGACACTTCTACCCTATCTTTGAACATAGTCGACATTGCCTCTGTGACATTTACATTAGACACATTCTTGGCATTATTGCTGGATGAAGCTGATTTGGAATTATCCAAAGACTTCAGTAGAGCTTCTCTTTGAGTGGGAAAACTCTACAACATATCATACATCAACATATTAATTCTAACTTTCTTCAGTTCCTCTACTAAACTGAATCTTTCATTGGCCTAGACTAGATTTTTCAACGTGGCTGGTGGATATGGTGTTGCTTGAACAACAGTGGTACTAGGTCCCCTCAGGGGCATAGGATTATTGCTGGCCCTTGGGTCAGGTGGAGTGGGCTGCATACTTGGAGGAATGTCATCTATCAAAGGCTCCCTCCTGCTTCTTAAGTTGTGGGTATTTCTATTGTTTTTCTAGAATGCATGGACTTTGAAATACTTTGGTTGGTTTTCTTGATTGAATGGGAAGATGAACTCTTCCTCTAAAGTGTTATTGACTGGAGTTCCATTTGA
This sequence comes from Chamaecyparis obtusa, assembly GCA_027943335.1. Classification (NCBI taxonomy): domain Eukaryota; kingdom Viridiplantae; phylum Streptophyta; class Pinopsida; order Cupressales; family Cupressaceae; genus Chamaecyparis; species Chamaecyparis obtusa. The sequence goes on along the minus strand of BSBK01001044.1, from coordinate 1,731,186 downwards.
ACTTGGATCATATGACTCAAAAGCCATGGCACTGAAATGGGCCTAGGAACTCTTAGAATCCTGATTTTGTTGACTATTAAGCTCCCTCCTATATTCATAATCTGGTTGATGCATGTTGGGACCTTGGGTGTAACTAGCTTCTAACGAGCTAAAGAAATTGCCATTGTCTGCGGGGATACTACCATTGTTTGGACGTGTGTTCCAAGTCTTATTTTTCCTTTGTTGCCCAAACTATTTGTCTTGAGATTCATTCCCATAACCTCCTCCATTTTTATTATTGTTGTTGTTGTAATTGCCATAATTATGATTCTGATTTTGAGAGTAGGTTTTTGGGGCAGCAGCTGGCCGTGAATAGTTTCCTTGATTCGGAGTTGGGTTGAGTTTCATCCGGGTGATCTCCTTGGTCAACTAGGACAATGTCTTCTTCATGGAATCTAACTCATCTACTAGAGCTTGATCTAGTTCATTTGGGACAGCAACCTTTTGTTCACACAAGGCAGCCCTATGTGTATCATACCCCAGGTATGTGATGGCCAATGATGGGGCAGCAACATATGGAGTTGGTACCAGAATGATCCTTGGGGTTTGTTGCATTGGAAGTTGATTATTTGTTGTGAATGGACCAGTCACAATAGAATTCACCACTGTTGGTGGGATGCCATAACTCCCTCTTACTTGCAGGTCCATTTGTTGAGTGAACAAGATAGCTTCGTTGCATACTCTCTCCAAAGTGTCAATATCTCCTGGAGGTGACCTTTTCAAGAATATAGATGTTAATGGGTCCAAGGCATGCAAGTACACTTGTATGGAAGCACCAACTAGTACCATGTATGGAGCTTCAAGCTTCTGGTACATCTTGTGAAAATGGTGATTGAACATAGTGATAGATTCATTGAGGTCTTTTCTCTCTGAAATGAACTGGTGATGAAGAGTTGTTGGATCCATGTATAGTTTGAATTGATTTAGGAACTTTATTTCAAATTCTTGCTAGGTAGCAATGGATCCTCATGGAAAATTCAGATACCAATTATATGCGAACTCCCCCCAGTGTGTAGGGGAAGAGGCGGCACACGATGTCTTGATGAGCAATCTCTTTCTGATTGCACAATTCCTTGAATGCGTGGATGTGTTCTTCTGCTATCCTGGATTCTCCATAGATCAAACATGGGCAGAATTTCTCAGGGTTCTTGGGTAGCTAATGGAGCTATCCCTACAAGTTCAGTGATGAACTTTGAGCATTTTCAAAAAATTCCATTGGATCCAGTGGTGGAGGAGCAGCAGATGGGGCAGCAATGGTTGGAATTGGAGGAAGATTTAGATGATCTAAAGTATCCTCTCTGTGCTTTGTTTTGCTACTGCAAGGTTTGCAAAACTCTGTAACTTCAAGGAACTCCCCTTTGTTGGGTGAAGATCTAAGGACTCATTGAAATCGCTTGGGAGAGAATGATTTGATATTCTGGGGTGTCCCTTTTGAGGGCCCTCCTTCTTGCGCCACTTTTGTTGAGCATCATTTTTACACGAAGACAATGGCTAGGAATTTGTGCGAGCAACTTCCCCTCTTGGAAGATTGATCGAATTAATCTCAAGGTTCCTTTTGGCTGGGTCTCAACCACTCAAATAGTTCAATGGAAGACAAATGTGAATTTGTTAATAAGGAGGCCTTTGCTAGTTCTTCTCTCAAGGGAAACTGCAAAACAAACTTTAGGAAACCAAGATATCTCTCTTTTTTTGCAATGATTTTCAGATTTTAAGAATGAAAGAAATGCTAATTCAATGAATCTACTAAAAGTAACTTGCAAAGAGGGTTAGGAAATGTAGGGTAACAAGAGATTTGAAATAAATTGCTAAAAAGAAATCTAACAGACATATGCTAGCATCACACCACCATGCAAATTAAATAACTAAGAAGATGAAGAAACCCACACAACAGAGATTAGATCATATCACAATCTTTAGCTGAATGGATGTAATCATCAACGGAATCAAACAAATGCAGATGTATGATAAGTCAAAACTCACTAGATCATGAAGCCACCTCGGATGTGTGCACACATGAGACAAGTTAATCTTCAAGCACCAAAGAATAATCTTCTCAAGGAATTTGTCACAACACAACAATGCAATACCAACAAACACCAAACAAAAAGATCACAAACTTAAAATCATTAAACAACCAATTGGCTCTTTGAAATAAAGAATGAGCAAATCACACATTCAAAAATTTCTCATAGATAGCAGATAAATCACACCATAAATGAAGCACCAATTGTATTTGTTGTATTAATCATCAAGTCGACCCTCATTACATCATTTTATTAAGATTTATAGAGCTATGCTCTTATTTTTCGCAGCTAGGGTTTCACTGCAACTAAAACTTGAAAGTAAATCTAAACTAAAGCTTGCATTAAAGAAACTACTACTAAATCTTAGCTAAGCTATCCTAGCATAGAATTAATCCTCATGCATTATAAATATTTGAATAAATGAAGCATTAAACAACTCAAAAATGGAGCTAGAACTTGCGCATGTACTGGATAATCTTAATGTTTGCACCCTTGACCCTTGGTTCTAGCTTCTCCACATGGACCAAACTGGAAGAGATCCTAAAATGATGCACAAGTGATCTGAAAAAGGAAGCCTAGATGACTAGAAAGTGATCTCTGAGATAATTGGAGTTAACTTTTGAATGTGCCCAAAAATGCCCAAATCCTGACAATTGGTCCGAAAAACTCATGACCCAAAATTGACTAAGTGCTAAGCCCTTTATCTCCCAAAATTTTGAACTTGTCGGTGGCCAAAAACTCCCTATGGCTGAAATGCCGAAAATCAAGCATTGTAAAATTGGCTAAGTGTCAAAACAGAACTTCCTATACACAAAATTTGGCAGAACTTGGACTAGAGGCTCATTGGTTGGAAGGCACTTTTGGATGTGCTTTCTTGAACCTATCTACTATCTCCAGCACCTCATCAAAATCTAGCATCTTAATCCCTTGAAGGATCTCCTTTTGTCTATCTCTAAAGTCAATCAAGTATTTTGCAAAAGCCTTTATTTCTTCCTCTTGACTTAGCATCTTCTGAATCTCCTCCTTTTGGTAGAACATTTGTTGGAGGTCTTCCTTAGACTTTACCCCTCGAAATATACCTAGATACTGATCGATGATGTCATTTACTAAATGCATTGTTTTATCATCATCTTCATCAAACAAATCTAGATCCAAGCCTTCAAAAAACTCCTGCAACTCTTTTGCAAAAAGTGTGTTATCATCCCTTCTCTTATTCAACCTCTTGAGAATCTTCTCAAATATGGCCAATATCATTTCTATCTCTTGGATCCATTCTTAAAAATTATCCAACTCCGCCCCTTCATAAATCTTCATCAACACCTAGAAGAGTTTCTTTCTTATCATCGTTAGCTCATCCAATACTTTTTTCTAGTTGAGGATAGTTTCTTCTACACCATTTTCTTCACTCATGATCTCCACTAAAGAATTCATTCCTACAAAAATGTTCTAGAAGGACCTTAGGATCCTCCTAAGAGATAAGCTAGCGAACTGCTCAAAATCTAGCTTCCAGTCAGCACAAGCCTATACAAAAGAATGTGGAACATCTGTATCTATATCCCCCTTCTTCTCCAAAATTGCTTGTAATGATGCTTTAGGATTATTAGGGTCAATTGGACCCCCTGTCTTCAGAATGAATTTCTTCATAGCTTCGTTCTGTTCTTCTAGAGTTTTTATCCTTTCTTCATCTTTATTCATGAAGCCCAGAGCATGCTTCAAGCCCAAAGTAGCCAAGGTTTTGCTACCTTCCCTAGTTGGTTCCCCCAAGTCTACCTCCTCCAACACATAATTGTATGGAGTAATCTCATTTATACCAACATCCATTGTAGGAACAACCACCTATGCTTTCCACCTCCCCGTTTGGTCTTGTGTTACATAAGACATTCTCCTTGCTTGGGGAACCGATGTTGTTTGGTGGAAAGCATGCCCTAACATGGTCATGTCAACCTCATCATTAGTGTATACTCTAACCCTCGACTACATTTCTTTGGTAAACCATGTGGGCTTTGATAATGCATTCAATGGCTCATAGGGAGTAGCCAAAGTAGAAGAGGTTGCTAAGTGTTTTGTCCTCATTTCCTCTTGAGTTTCTTCTTCTTCTTCTTCTATTTCCTGCTCATTCCCAGTGTCCTGCTCATGTTCTCCCTCATCAGTAGTTTGTTGCTCATCAGCCATTTTTTCCTTAGTGTCTATTTATGGCTTATCTTCTTCAGTATGTTCTTCCTCTTCCACCTGTGACTCTCCCTTGTCATTTGGCCCCTTGGATCCTATATGAATTTCTTCCATTTTCTCTCCGTCAATGACTTATTCTTCTTTCTTCAGCTCCTACAAGCTCTGAGGCACTAGTCCAATATGAACTTGGGGAGGAATATTGAGTGGGGAAGGCATAGGAGACACAAGGGGAGTGGTTGAATGGGCTGGTGGAGGTGGAGTCGAGAGTGGAACATGGGATGAAGAGGGTTGCTAAGGCAATGGCGTATTCTATATGGGAGTGGAAAGTGGAGTAGTGGGAGGCTCTTGCAGTGGAATGGTAGGAGGTGTGGAAGGATGAGGTGGAGGCGGAGGTGGAAGAGATGAAACCAATGCTACCTATGTACTTATTACTTCTTTTGAGGTGACCCCAATAGAAGAGTCCTTTTCCAACTCTATAGTTTCTCCTTGGTCCTCGGTCATCTCAACATCATTTTGTCCCTGAGGTCCCTATTGTAGATCCTCCCCCATGCCACTAAAAAGACTAGTGAACTACATAGGAGATTGTTGCTCAGACTCCTTGAACCCATGCAGCCCCACAAAATCTATGATGTTGAATTCATTGTCACCGAGGGCATCTAGATTTATTGGCTCCCCCTGTGTGGCCCCTTCATCATCCTTAGGATCATCATCCATTATCCTTCTTTTCTTCAAGAATCCTACAAATCAAGTCCTCCTACTGAGGGTAAATTCATCCAAAACATCTTCATCATCCTCCACTAGGATATCCATTTGCATGGGCATCGAGCCTCTCTTCCTCTTGTATACATGACCCTTGACCACTCCAAATGGCTTGGGCCCTATGATCTTGAATTTTGTTTTCTTTTCTAAGCTTGGAGAGTCATGGTCACTAGGTGAAGGTGCTTTTGGTGGTGCAATACTTCCAGTCATCCTGGTTTTCACTTTCTTGGAATGTGTGGTAGGATCGTATGTAGTGGGGTGCTCATGTCGATACACAGTTTCTGGTTTTAGAGGGGCAACCTCTTTGAACTATGGTTTTAGTATCTTTTCTCCCTTCTTCTTTTCATGAGAGGATTTCTTTGGGATTTGCTTCATGGGAGGCGGCTGCATTGGGAAAGGACGCACAATCAAGGATTTAGTTAGCTTGATTACATGTTGGGTTCTGAAATCCATGTTGTCATTCTCATCTCGATCCACTTCTACATTTAAAATGGCCCTTGCGAACACCTTATCCATATTGTATATGGATTCCAAAATCTTATCCAAGTCAGCAACTATCACTTTCTATGGATTCTTTAACAACAATGCACCCTGTGCCAGCTCTAGACTCATCCGGCAATAGTCATGGACTCTTACCTCATAATCATCTACACAATTGGCCCAATGGTCTTCAATATGCTGCTCATGAACATAGTGTCTTCCCATTATGTGGCTGTAGGTACCAATGGGGTCAAAGTGTGGCCTCACCAGATTGTAGGTTGCCAACGAGAATTCATCCCATTCTCCAATCAATGACTTGCAAACTTTCATGTCTAGTACATAGTGGGGCCAATGGAAATAGGAAAGTCCCAGCAGTGTTTCTTCTTGTGCTTGAAATTCTCATGGGCATCAGACAATTGCCTTTCTATCTCCAGTAGAACTACCCTATCAGAAGGGTACCTTGGGAGCTTCTTGGGTGCTAAGGTGCTTCCTGCCACCCAAATGTACATGAATGTCTGGAATTATATATAAAAAGGCCCAATGGCCTTTACTTTAGCTGTTGCTTCTGTTGATAACCTTTTAGCATAGTCACCCTCAATGGAGTGGATGATTGTGAAGATGAAGGCAACATTAACTATTCTGAACTCTGGGCTATTTTGCGTGAAAAAGTCTTTCCTCACTAATTGAGGGTACAAAGTGAATGGCCATGTGTTCAGTTCTCCGATGTTTCCAACTTTGATCAATCCTAGATACACTACCCTGGTGGCTAGTAATTACATGACATAGGATGTCATGTAGAAGTGGGGGTCTATCTTCACCCAAATTAGTTGTTCATCCAACTGGTCACTTAGGATAGACGCCCAATCAAACCTTGCCTGCCTTTCTTTTATTTTCTAGATTAGGAAGATCATCCAAGGTTCCAATTGGTGGGACCTTGGTAGCTTGTACACCCTGATTATCATTGTTATGGCTACTTGGCTATCCTCTTTCATGTAGCCTCTCCTCATATCAATTCTATCCAATCTATTCTTGGGCAATGGCTGCATCAGGTACTCATTGTTAACGATGTTGTGAGACCTCTGTGTGTCCTTATTGTAAAACTCCATCCCCTTGTTGATATTGAAGTTAAAGAACTTATCTACCCCTTTAGGAAGATGGAAAACATCTTCAATGTTGTCGGGCCTCAGGTCCAAGACCATCTCTCCAATGTTGTTCTTAACCATGCACTCATCTGGCACATAGTTACTGGCCAGTGTGTTGATTAACATAGTCAACTGGATGGAGACTAGGTGCGCTACTGCATTCACCAAAGAGAAATGGACTAATGAAGTGCAGTCCTTTGAGCATCCCATTGGTTGGGCACACTTGTTTGGGTACTCATTCCAACTCACATTCCTAATATTTGTATCGGTTATTCCTACGTGCAAGTCAGTCACCTTGGACTATGGATGGTATCCTTTGAATTGATACTTCATTGCTGGTGATGCTAGTACCTTCTGGACCATATTTGCAGAGAGGACAAGACATGAATGAGTAACATGATGAGAGAAAAGGACCCAAAAACAAAGTATATTATTAAAATTCAAACTCAAATGGGTCAGAAAAGGAATTTCGGCCTTTCAGACCATTGGGGGTGTCGCATCTCCGAAAGGTTGAAAAGGCCGAAACTACCAAAAGAGGTCTCTACCATGTTCAAAGAGATTTCGGTGAATTGGAGGTCTGAAAACCCCAGAGGCCAAAAAGGCTAAAAGGCTGAGGAGGGTTCTTATCTTGACAAAAATAATGAATCGAGGAGTGAAAGATCTTCGGCATGTAAAAAGGCTGATATGGCCGAAAGTGCTAAAATCAAGGAGCATAAGGTCTACTTCGGTGTTTCGGAGGTGTAAAATGTTTTGCTGTGTGATAACACCAAAATGCCAAAAATGATCTAGCACTTGGGGATTTTGATGATTGGTGAGAGCTTCGAAAGTTTCAGACCCTAAAGGTTCAAAACTAGGGTTAATAGTCAGACTCAAAAAGTGAGTCCGATGGTGAGTTTGACCACAAACTCACCAAGGGATGCAAGGTGACTACCTTGACAATCCCTATGGCCGAAAAAGGCCAACTCTAAGAAACCTAGACCTAAGGACAAGGCCGAAAAGGCTGAAAAGACACAAACCCTAAACCTAGGACAAATCGAGAAGGCTGAAAGCAAAAAGGACCCTAAACTCAGATAAAAAAAGGAGGGGAGAAAAAACCACCTACCTAGGAGATGAAGAACTCAATGATGACCAACAAGGAGATGAGATCCAAGCGATGAAAAGATGACAAGCGATGAAAAGGCAGGCGGGAGGCGGAGGAGCGAGTGCAAAACTAAGGGTTCGAAAAGCCTCACGTGCTTTTCATAGGCTATGTGGGGTTGCTGATGTAAGCACATCACGAATCGGCCTTTCAGCCTTTTTGGGGGTGTCGGACCTCTGAAGGGCCGAAAGACCCAAAAGATCGACTCCCTTGCGAGGGTCAGACTTTTGAGGTTGCCAACCTCCGAAAGGTCTGAAAATGAGTCAGAGCCGAAAGACCTGAAGATGCACTACTTGCTCTACCAGGCCCTTCGCACTTTCAGACATTCAAAAGTGCAAAAGGGCGACAAGGGTGAAAAGGATGAAAACTAAAAAAAACTAAGGACAAAAAACCCTAAAATAACAAAAAGGGAGACAAGCAGAAAGAAAGAGGGCCCTCTTGAGGCCATAAGGGCCATTAGGGGAGCGTGGTTGTGGGACCACAACAAGGCCTAAATCATCAATTTAATCAAAACTACCCTAAATAAATTAATGAAATAAATGTGTTATGGAATTCAATCAATTTACCTACATAATTAATAAAAAAAATAAAATAATAAAATAATCAAACATAAAATAGGATCAATAAATTAATTAAATACTCTTAGCCTATTTAATTAAATCAAAGCAATTAATACCGTGGCTAAGGTAATTAATTAACACAATATAATTAATTCTCCTATTTTCTATCTTACCACTAGGAGACAAATCACTTAAAATCCATCAAATCAAATGCTAATCACATGGATCGAGCACAAGGATCAAGTGAGGATCAGTTACAATTGTCCCTCAAGAAGGCATCTCAGTCGTCAAATTTGATCTCATAACTATTAAAGAAACTCAGGCCTAAGCTAAAATCATCTAGTTTTTCATAATCTTAGCTAATTATTGTCAATTTGCATCTATAATTTTTTTTTCAATTCCTAGAAGTATTCTTAGCTTAATTTCATTCAATTGCACATGAATTCTTTGCTAGTATCATGATTTAATTATACATTTTCATTAGAATTGTTAGAATCCTCAATTCTAGGCTTGTCTAGTCATTGATTTAGATTGAATTCTGAGTAATGGATTAACCTATATTAAACTCTTCTTAGTTAGGAAATAATGAGATTCTCTTATTTGGTTTTTATATCATTATGCTTAATCTTAAGTACTAATCAAAGGAATTAATGTCTCATTGAGTGTTTGTGCTTGTAGGAACTGAGAAAAAATTCACACACAAGCTATTTTTTTGTAATGCTTCTTCTTTTGCAGTTACTTTCTTTTATGGGGTTCCAGATCATCCTCAAAATCTTCTTGTAAAGGGTTTCAAGTCTCTTCAAAACCTATTTTTACCTTAATAAAAAAAATTAAATTTTAATTTTCTTTACTAGTGTCTTCATAGTTCTCAAGGGCATAAGTGTACCATTATCTTAATAAATTTTGATCTATTAGACCAAATTATATATATATAATTGTTGTGCATTTGATTCTTTACACTTTTAAAAAAAGTGCATTTTTTGATATTTTGTTGCAAGTTATACATATCACACACGAATAGGCACCTGATTTTCAAGATGTGCCCACTTCAAAAAAATCATAAAAAATACTAAACAAAAAATTACAAAAAAATACAAAACTTCTAGATTTTACTCTTAGCTATCTTTCAACCAAAGTGTTTTTCAAAATACAAAATCTAACTATATCCTTTTTTATGTGCATGCCTGACACTATGTTATGTTTTCCTAAGAAAATCAAGAACAAGTTTTCATGTGCAAAGGATTTGACCCTCTTAATCTTATCCATTTTTAAAAAAAATTAGTAATTTAGAAACTACATTGAGAGTATTACAATTCTTGTTCTTTGCACATCTTCTAATTTTCAATGCATGATTCTCAAATTTCTCTTCCAAGTTCAGGTTTACCTAATTTCAAAAAAAAAAGTGACCACATATACCCCTTTTTTGCACAACATCATGGTGCACTTACTCTGCATAAACAGCGATCCCCCAATCAACATTTTTTCCTTGAAACCATTTTCCAATCATTTATCATTTTACTTATTGCACTTACATGCTAATATATGACATACTTAACAAGCAAATGCTAGATACATATCACATCCAAATAGTTCATTGACCTATAAAATTGTTGAAGACAGTCCCCAAGATGGTCCTTTACTCGTAGGTCTACCATCCTTCTCTACTTAGAGCTCCTTTTTGCTTTGTGAGTGTGAAAGTGACCCCTTGTAGGCCCCCCATTGCCTACTTGTAGCCATCCCTTTGGCCCTTCTTTTCACTCATGGACCCCATTTCTTTCCCACCTCTTTCCTATCACCCTATTAACCATAAAAACTAACCCCTTATTTCCTTCCCACCTCCTACTCCACTTTTTTATCTCATTGTCGATAAGTTGCCCCGATTTTATTTTCGGGCCAATTTCTCAAGGAGGTATACCCTTTCATCATCACCACTTTGCTCTGACCTCTATCACCTCCATCCACCCTATGAGGGAATCTTTTTATTTTCTTTAACGTGATGTCATTTTCAAACACCACATGAAAGATGGGCAAGATGTAGATCTCCAAAATTATCCTTTATCAATTTATTAAATTCATACTAGTATGTCTATGATTAATTGAATTTTTATTTAATTAATTACTTCAAAAAATTATTTAATTAATTAAGTTTAAATCTTGTAATATAATTAATTTAGAAAATTAATTATATTATCACCCTTACCCAATATTCAAGCAATTTATTTATTTGAATAAATCTCCTTCTTCCTAACCCCATAGTTTAATTAATTCTAAATTAATTAAACTTAATCATAGCCTAAATCCTCTAGCTTAAAACCCATCATGTCACCCTAAAGACTACTAATTAATTTATCCTTGATTAATCAAGCTAATTTCTTGATTCCTACACTCACTAAAATTTCTCTCAATTTTTAATTTATCTCACATATGTGTGAGCACACTTCCAAGTTCAAACTCACCAACCTTGCATAAATAGCTACCCTCCTCTTACACATTTGTCTCTCACACCCACCTTGAGCTACCCTAGTCTTACATTATCCTACACTTGGCATTTATTTCCAATCCTTTTGAAAGTTACTCACACATGTAAGAAACTCATCTCTCTTGTATGGCCAACTATGCTTGCCTATTTGACATCCACATCATCAATACAAACTAATCATAACCCTCCATTTCAAATTCAATCTCAACAATCCATTTCCCTCTTAATCTTATAAATAGGGGCCTCTCTTCAAGAAATTCATATAATTCTCAATTGCATTGTTAACATGCCAAGTTTATTCTAGAGCTCTTAGAAATCCATTTGCAATCCAATGTTCTTTAGTGTTTTATCTCATAGCTTAGTATCATGTAATTTTAACTTGGTTTTTGCATGTAAATCCTTATCTTGTGCATAGACTTCCATTTAGATTTTATTTAATCTCATCCATCATTCATCATCCATCATCCATAATCCATCATCCATCTAAGAATCATTTGGGAACCTCATTTGTTGTGTTTTGGAGGGCATTTTCCACATTTAAAAATAAATGAGCACATTAATGGAGTTGGGTGCCTCCATTTTAGCTCAATCATAGGTATGAGTAGATTTAGTTAGTTTTGTGTTTTGTTTGTGTTTATTGCATTAACTAACATAAATATTTACCCAAATACATGAGTTGTGTTCATTTTATTTCTAGTTGATCTTGGTTTCTATGTTTTCTCTGATAACTGTAGCATGCTCCAATAGTTGTGGTGTGTGATCCTGACCATTGAAAGAAAATATATTGACAATTCTCTTCTTAGACAAAGTGTTTTGAGGCTGACTTGCTAACCATTCGAAAGAAATATATTAACCAACTCTTTTGTGGACAAGTTGTTTTAGGATGACTTGGTGTACATACTAGTGATGTGTGTGTGTGTGTGTGTGTGTGTGAAGGTATGAAAAAAGTATGTGATAGTGTGTTCAAACAAATATAAAGGAAAAAATAAGAGCAAGAAGATTTAGTACAGACATGTTGTAAGCAATTTGTAGATATTCCTAACCAAATTTGTTGCAAACAAGTTGTGTGGAGATCTGAGCCTAAAAGGAACCAAATTCATCCATATGTACAAGTAACTTTATCAATTTATATTTTGTTTTTATACTTGGTAGTGAGCCATCCTTTTGTAAATCTTTTGTTGCACAAATAGTGAGCCTCTCTTGGCTATGAGGCCACTTGTACTGAGCAATCTAACAATGAGCCACCCTTTGTAAAAATCACCTTAACTGGTGTTTTTACTCATGAGAATGAGCTCCTCTGTGGTTTTTCCCATCTTTTTTTTTCCACATAAAAATCTAGTGTTCATTATATAAGATTCATATATGTGCTTATTCATGTTTACATCTGAATTGGTTATGTGGTTAAGGAATTAATTTGCCAGATTTGAATATGTGAAATTGATAAAAATTTAATATACAATTGATTCTTGCCCACCCCCCCCCCTCTCAATCATCTGATACATTCAACACTTTTTATATATATGTCTAATCCTAGTAGAGTTCATTGGGATGCAGTTAAAAGAGTCTTCACATATTTGAAGGGTACCTTAGAGTATTCTTTGTGTTATTATGGTAATGTGATAGGAGACAAAATATTCCTTGATATTCATGGTTATGTGAATTCAAATTGGGAAGTTGATATTGATAGAAGATTATCCACTAGTGTTTACATGTCTATAATATTTGAGTGTGCAATTAGTTATATATGAGTAAAAAATAGGTTGTGGTAGCTTTGTCCACTACTGAAGTTGAGTATATGAAAGATACTCATACTCATAAACAAGCCATTTGGTTTAAGAGATTGCGCTAAGATTTTGAAATAAAGAAAGGATCAACAATAGTTTATTATGACAATCAGAAGGTGATTTCCCTAATGGAGAACTTAGATTTTCATGCTAAGACCAAGCACATTGATGTTCAATATCATTTTGTTAGAGATATGGTCAAGGGCGTTAAGGTGAGCCTGGTTAAGGTAGTTCAACATTTATGAATGTTATAGATTCATTAACTAAGGTTGTGATCATATAGAAATTTATATGGTGTTTGAAATTTATGGATTTCAAGGCCCCTAGAAATTTAACTATGGTGTAGATACTCTCTTTTATCTTTTGAGGTGTTTCAAGTAGGAGACTATTAAGAGAACGTGTCTCAACCTTGCATTTACATATTTTTTTATTATTTATAGTAATTTTTCATTTGAGAATTTTTTTTTCATTTACTTTCTCCAAATGTTTGTATTGACTACATATGCATGCCACTAAATTTTCGTTGCAAGATCATTTCCAGTTTTGAGATATTAAAGTTTTTGTTTTGGAATTTATTATGGAATTTTTATGAATTAAATTTTGAAGGCTTAAGAGGCTCTGAAATAGCTTGAAAATGTTTGTACCTAGTGATGTAGGTTACCAAGTGATAGATCACATCATGATATTTTCTTTGCTTCAAATAATTCATCAACTAAAAACACATATCAAAAGTTATGGGCTCAAAAGTTGAGACTCATAAAATAAGAAATATAAAAATTGCTGGCAAGTTGACTATGCTGATGTATATGACTATGTTTAGTGTTGTCATTATGGCAACAAAGTCATATAGATTTTTGGAGTCAGTGCACTTACTCATAAGATCAGAATATGGCTAAGTATGAAAGACAGTACAGTTAGCAGAGCACCAGATGAACATAGCATCATTGCACGTGCATATGACAGAGTTATGGCATGCGCCCTTGAAGATAAGATTTTGAGTATGTATTCATGCTAAGTCTGAGAGTGGCATCATTGCACATGCGTATGACAGAGTTATGGCATGCGCCCTTGAAGATAAGATTTTGAGTATGTATTCATGCTAAGTCTGAGAGTGCATGATGATATGAGTTAGTATGAAGAAGTTACAACCAGTTGAAGTTGCACAGATAGTGAATGCCAGAACAAAACAGAGCATGGAGCCAACTGTTGGTATTTTGGTTAGTGCTTGTAATATTGCTTTGTAAAGGCTATGAACCTATCGTATTTAGGTTTTAGACATGTTAATATTATTGTTTGTAAACACACTTGAGCCAATTCATTTGGAAGTGTTGTATGTAATAGGTTGAAGACCGACCTAGTCAATAGTTTTGTTTGTGCATATAGATAAGACATGCACCTTTGTAATTAAGCATGGAAGTGAATATAGAGTTGATATAAGTAGAGAAGAAGTATGTGAAGAGTAGTAAGAATGTTGTAGAGCTTTACAAGAGGATAAAGCATCAACACACAAAAGGAAATGATAAAAAAAATAGTGTCACAACAACAGTTCACCTTGCAGATATAGTGTGTATCTGAGATCCAAAAGGTTGTAGCCTTCACCACTTGAGCAGTGAGCTCTAGGACAGTGTAATGCCCACACTAGTATCTACATATTTTTGGATGGATAGGATTATTACTTTAGTACTTTGGATTATATATTTGGACTATGTTATTTAATGATGGGACATTTGATTTCATATTTGTTTTGGTTAATAGATTTTATTATGAAATATTAAATAATTTAAAATAAAATGATGAATGATTAGAAATAGAATAGCTCTAAAATGTTTTACATTTCATTTATATTATGATGGATCTAACCCTGCTAACCCCTTATGTTCGAATGATTACACTGTTTGATGTGAGTGTAGGATGAGGAGAGGTAGTCATAGTTACTCCTACGGGAGGTCCACATGATGTCACACTCTCCCTCCTTGTTTTCCATTGTTTGTGTATATATATGTATATGCATGTCAGTTGGTCATGCAAGATGCAGGTACCAGGCATCGTCTCCACCTGGCTACATAGGTCTGAGAGTGCCTTCAAAATCCTCGAACTATTGTTGTGTGGAGATTTAAGCAAGCTACTCTTGAGGTTACCCATGGACTTAGATATCTGTTAGGCTGATACCCTAGTTGGTAAAGTAGAATGCAGTTTATGTTGTGGTCTTGTGTTTCAATCTTGGTCTGAGTTTATGTTATGAGTTAGAATTAACCTTGTTTATATGTATAATAATTATTCTATAATTATGTTATAATTGTTTGTATATGTTATATAGATATGTGTATATGTGGGTGCACATGCATATACCCATGCTTATATAAATAATAATATTTGTATGTTTTATTGATTGAGTAAATGGTATGTTCTTTATGATAATTAAATAAGGAGAATTAAATAAAGTGTATAAATAAATAAAGAGTGAAAATGATATTAATAATAGTAATAATAAAAGTAAATGTTTTTTTTTTGTAGTAAAACTACCTATCTAGGAGGGAGTTGAACTCGAGACCTCCTAGGAGTTAGGCTAGTTGGTTTCCATGTGTGCTATGTGTTTTTCTTGAGAGTTAATTGTTTGACTTTCTTGTTATAGTTTTATTTTAAAGCTATTTTAATTAAATTTATTAACACTTTGTTAAGTCATTTACGAGAATAATTTGGTTGTTCTTCCAACCAACTATGGAAGTTGGAGAAGTTGCTTCCCGTAAAGTAACTCCTCCAAATAAATAGTTGAAGAATAAATATTTGTATTTTGGGGATTGAGGGGGAGTTGGAGTTTTTGGAAGGTTTTTAAAGTTTTCTACATTGATATTTTTCCAAAAGTTATTTGTAATTTTCTATGAGATTGAGAGTGTTTTAGTTTGGAGGGCAAGTGTGTGGATTGCTTGGATTTTGATTTCCAGAGGAAGCTTTCCAGGAGGCTACCATCTCACTCAAGGTTTGGAGGACTTGCAGAGGTGTGCTCCAGACATTGTGAAGTTTCTCCACAGGACTCCAGGTAGGATCTGGATCCAAGAAGAATCACCTTCTTGTCTGTGTGTATTTGTGGGTGCTTGTGTGAATTTTGGAAATCAATAGTGTGTTCTTATGATACTTCAATATTTTTTTGGTTATATATGTTATGAACTAAATATTGTTAAAAAAACATACTGTGTGCAGGAAGTTTAATGACATAGTTTATTTTCTTTGTCAAAACTCTTCATGGAAGTCTATAATTAATTTTATGATTATAATTTGGTATATTTATTTGTGCATATGGGTGTGTATTCTTAAATATATATATTATTCATATGATCTGCAAATTTTATGTTGTGAAATGATTTGTAAATAGGATGATAATAAAAAATATATTAATAGGAATTAGACAAAGTATTTTGGTTTGTTTTTTTATATACCTATACTATGTTATAAATAACTTTTGAACCACATATTATTTAGAAAATCGCTCCAGTGAGAATGGGCATAATTAGGTTTTGTCCAACATATATCAAAATTAGGAAGATCCAATGGTTTAAAACCAAGTTATTCTTTCCGCACTAAAACTATATTTTTTTATGACAGTCATATAAATGTTTCTAGAAATAGTCAATGCATAGATCCCTGTAGGTTCATTAGTTTATAGTACAATCTTCTACCCATCAATATTTATTGATTTATAATTTATATTACTTTTATTTTCTCTTTGGACCTAATGTGGAAACTTTAGAGTCATGGATTTTAGTGTTGGATAATTGTTTGGCTTAGGGGTTTGGCTTATATCTTCCAACCTTGATCATGGTCTTTGTCTGCATCTTTTTACTTCTCTGAATAGTTTATTTCAATGTTTTAAGTTGATCATAATATTTTACTTAAGGTGTCTTGATTATGTGACATCCTTTTACTATTCTTATGTTGTTTATGGTTAAGGTTAGGGCGGTGGTCTGAGTACACAGGTGAGATTCCTAAACCTTTGAAATAAAGCATTTGAAATATTACAATTCTTTTGTCATGTTTTGGGTAGGGGACTAGGTATCCTAGGTGAGTGGCTCACCATAGGAGTTGGAACCCTAAAGTGGTTACCAGATGATCCTATGGGTGGGTAAGTTAAAAAGTGATAACCTAATAATGAATCTGGGAAGGGGGGAAATAAAAGATAATGAAAGAAAACATGTTAATGGCCACATAGTCCTGTTGGAGTATTGGGACCATGGGTAACTGCCAGGGTGGATCCCTATTCATAAAGGGGGGACTAGGATAACATGGTTTCCAGGGTGGATCCCAATACACAGGTTGTGTGATGACACTCACTTAGGTGATATCCTAGAACCTTGACCTCTGTGCTATAGTATGATGATATTTTATGCTCTTTTTGAGTCTTGAATTTCTTTATCTTTTGAGCCTTAGATTGCTTAGGGCCTTGTGAGTATCTTGGTTCTATCTCCTAGCACAGGGGGTGGAACTTCACCAGTTTCACATGGTTGGGTGGCAAAAATCTTTTGAGGTCTTGTTCGTGGTTCGTGACTTGGATGCGTTCAAATTTATGCATTGATGTAGATATTTGTATTTTGTATTATATATTATTCAAAGGAAAGATGAAAATATATGTTTGTAATGCCTTTGGGCCATTCATGTACTTGTTATTATAATGAGATATATTATCAGAAAGATGTTATTGAAAAAAAAAGCCATGTAATTGGGAGGGATAGTTTTAGGCTTTGTTTCAAGGGTTGTTATTTGAAAGATCAAAGTTGGAAATATATTATGTCATGTTGAAATTATCTTTTCTATCTCTCCTATGTTGCAATGAAAGAAAATGTTTATTATGCTAAGGTTAAAATGTAGTGGTAAGGAATAGTTATTCAATGTGTAGGAAAAATATGTGAAATTAGTATATAAAGTAAGGAATATAATTGTAAATGAAATGTTATTTTCTTACCCTATCTCTTAAGTTCTAAAATGTGAAAGTAAAGAATGGAAATGAAATTTAATTTGGATAAGTAATGTAAATATGTTAGAAAATGAATTCATTAAGGGAACCTTAAGGAATGTAAATGTGAAGTAGTAATGATGTAATATTAGGAAAAAAAAATTGTTAGTTGCAATTTTTGGTCATAAGACCTGATTCCTTATGGGTTCCCTGTGGGGACATTATAGATAGTGTGTCCCCACCCCTAATAGGGTTAATTGTAAAAGACTCCTAAAAGGGCCTGACCCTTGACTAGGTCATTGTACTAAAAGAATTGTAAAGATCAACTCCTAACAAGGTTGCAAGATCTTCTAACAGGGATCATAAAACACTAGTGCAGTTCTTAGTGGGTGTCAATTCCCACCAGGTTTTTTACCTATTTGGGTTTCCCTATAATCATATTTGGTGTTATGTGTTGTGTTTTTTTATCTTACTTGCATTGATATTCAGTTCAGTACTTAAGAAATAAAGTTAAGATTCAAGATATCATAAACAGTAATTGAGAAAAGAGTTGAAAGACTATTCCACAAGTGATGTGGGAAAAATGGTTAAAAAGATAAATGAGGAAAACACATCTATGAAAGATCAGATTGAAGAATTGGATGAAAAGCTACTTAATAATCAAGAAGCCTATGAAGAACAGGTCAAAGAAAACAAGAAGATGGATGAAGAACCAAGGAAAGAAAACATGAAAATCTTGGAGTTAGAAAACATCAAGAAGCAAGTGGAATCTGAATTGACTGAAGCAAAGAAACATATTGACAGATTGCACACAGCCAAGGATCTAATAGAGTCACAGTTGTATGCACAGAAGATTAAAGGAGACACCAGCAGTATTGGATTTAATGAAGCACAACATTAGATCAATGAAATGTGTGAAAGAAAGAAAGCATCAGAAGAATCTACAGAAGCTAAGAAGGTAGGAAATCATACAGAAGTTGAAGCTGAACCATCTAAGGAAGATCACAAGCCAGTAAACAAAACTTGTTATGCTTGTAACAAGCATGGTCACATAGCAAGAGATTGTAAAGAGGTAAAACCTTTCAATGGTTACTATTATTCATGCAATAAGTTTGGTCATAGAGCTATGAATTGTAGATCAAATCAAAGAAATCAGAATCAGAAAAATTAGAGAAGTCATCCACAATAGAATGTAATAAATTCTCTGAACATTACATGTCAGATATGCACTTATGTTGGTCACATAGCCAGACAGTGCAGTATGGTAACCCACATGAATGCGTCGAGGAATATCAGGCCTCTAGCCATTTGTCACTCATGTAAGAAGGTTGGACACATCTCAAGGTTCTGCAAAACAAAAGCGCAAAGATAGGAAAGCCCTAAAAAGTTAGAAAGATCAATATTGGATGAAGCAGGAGAAGTCAATTTTGTGCAAGCTATAGAAGATGTGAGCTTGATTTGGAAGGAAGAAAAGAAGGATAATGTTGATGAAGTAGTTGAGGATGCATCTGCAATGGACGCACCTCCTATTTATGGTTAAATGACCGTTATGGTCATAGGGGGAGCTATATTAGCTCTAGAGCCCTATGCGGTTGGTATACTCACTCTCAGAGTATGCACCTTTCGATATAACCTTTTGGAAACTAGTAAATGCAGTATGCAAGAGTACATTGTCTAATAGATAGTAGAAAGGAAGTTTGGAATTCTCTGTGGGATTTTGTGTTTATGCGGCAAGCATTAATGGCTGAAAACTACTTTATAGTCACCAGAGATTCATTGATCACACATTTGCAATCAAGTTTGAGCATTTGGACATCACAGGAGTTCTAATAGTTGAGTTGAGAAGTATTACAATTAGATTTATCAGCAAAGAAGGAAGATAGATTGTTGCAACCCCAAGTTCGGACGCGATAATTCAAAAACCCTTATAGACATATTTAAGCAATTCACCAAGTAAGTTATGGCTACTCCAGTCATTTTTGATGTTGCTAAAAGGAAAATATATGTATTTAAGAAGCATCCATTCAAATCCACCCTAGATGACCTAGGAAGAGCCTTTTCTAGAACCCCAATGGGCGTTATGCATGTAAAAGACATACACACATACATATATTGCAAGAAGCAACAAGTTGGTTTGGACAGAATAAGGTTGCACCTAGAAACCATGATGAATCCTGATAAAACATTCATGGATGAGTTTTCTCACCTTGAAAATCACCCAATCATTGAGTATGCCACATCGTATGAATTTTGTAAATCCAAATGGATTAAGATCTTGTTGAGTAGAATTCATGATGACCTATTCTGGATAGGTGAAGTTCCAGTTCGCATCATAGTTGATCTCATTTATGAGATGATAGGTCTATCAAGTACAGGCGCCATTCTTCCTAGTGGTTAGGATGTGAGGAAATTGGTTGAGTAGGCTTGTAAGTCACGCAGTGACAAGCACGGTATGACCATAGAGCCAATTAGAGAAAAAGACATCAAGTTATTGGCTATGATTCTTGGCTATAGGTTTCAATATGCAAAAAGGGTCAATAGTGTGTCCGCATACACTGTTCTAGCAGCCATCAGGATTGTGAAAGAAAATGGTGAATTCAATTTGTGTGAGGTCTTGTGTGCACAATTGATGGACAATATCAGGGCAATCAAGCATGATAAAAGTAAGATATTCAAGTTTGAGTCATTGATTATCTATATGTACTTTCATATAGTTGGGAAAGTATTAGATTTATACCTTGACAAAAGTTTACCTACAATACCATAGATATCACTTAAGGCATCCTCAGAGAGTACGTTAAGAGATTTCATGGAATTGGAGATCAAAACATTTAGAATAAAGATGAAGATGAGGTATAGAATACCTAAAAGTATAGTTGAGAAGTATAAGGATAGTATATGCTTCATGGTGGAGACAAACATAACTTGCATGGAAGTAGTAGAACCAAGGACCAAATGGATTCATCCACTTGGTTATGAAGTGGAGGAACATATCCTAGAGGCATATGCACAAGTTCTCCTTATAGTGCTAAAGGATCCCAATGAGCAAAGATGGGGAACATATGAGGAAAAGACAAGACAGGTAGATGCAATCATAAATAGTGCAGTGACCAAGAGGAAAGCCTGTAAAATCACATCTAAGATACTTAAGATTCATGGTGTCACTCAAGATGACCTGGTTAAAGCTAGAGAAGCTAAGATAGCTATGAAAATTGAGAGCACATCCACTGATGAAGAAAAATCAGAGAAGACAGATGACCCTAAGATGAAGAAAGTAAAAATTGAGAAATTTGATGATCCAAAGGATGATATAACTCCTCCATTCATAGATAGAATTGAATTGGACTCCATTGAAGCGTCTCCTGAACCAAGTGAGATGCTCAAGAGGAAGAATAAAATAGTTACAAGACACCCATCAGTAAGAGCCACAAGAAGCCGAGGCAAAAATGTATAACCACCTCCTGAGGTAGGATTCCTACCAAGTTTACAAGTGTTGAGATCCAGAGTGGTAGATGAAGGTAGACTTGATCAAATATCTATGTTTTATGATAGATATCATGAGATTGACAAGTCTAAGATCCATGATATGTTGATCAAACATATGATCAAATTTAAGAAGACTGTTCTGGAACTAAAGACAGTTATTCCAGATAAAGTTTGGGAAATTTTGGATACTCTGAAAAGACAAGCTAGTGAAGAAGACTTTAGAATGAGAGAAAAGATGCTAGATGATAACCTACCAGTGTGGTCAATTGAAGAAAAGTCTTTGCTAATGGAATTATTAAAGCCTCACCTCATAACAAAGATGAGAACTTTGCACATCATGAATAAGGATTATGAGTTGATAGCCAAGGAGACTAAAAAAGACTTTGAGAAGGTATTTATGGAACAACACATGCATCCATCACTACACCCACAACCCAAGTACCCTCTGAGAATGTAAAGATAGCTGAGACCCCAAATGCACCTATGACAAGTCCACAAGATTTTGTGCCTATGCTTGAGGAAAAGAAAGACACCATTGTGATTGATAACATAGAAATATCAATGGCAGCAACAAATAAGGACTTGGATAAGTTTGAGGAAGATTTTGTAAGTACAGAAGAAGCTAAAACTCTATGTGGTGATAATTCACCTATGCAGCAACAAGAAATGCAGATTGAAGACATAACAAGACATGAAGATGAAGAGGAAAAGGAAGAAGAAAAGGAGAAAGAGGAAGAAGAGAAGAAAGATGAACCTGTGATTGCAAAAACTGAGGTAATGGATGTTATTCAAAGTTCATTCCTTGCCCCAAAACCCTCAGTATCATTGTTGTCAAGTTTGACTCCTGACACTACCAGTCTAGACTCTTGGGGAGAAGAAGACTTAATTAAAATTAGTGTTATTGCAATGGAAAAGGCAAAAGAAAAATAGGTTATTAGGAATCCATTGTTTGTTGAGTCATTCAACATTCTAAATAGCTTATTGCCTATAGACAAGAAAGTGTCAAGCATACACTCAGTAGATGATGTCAGTACCATCATGACATGTTTTAAAGAAAACTTTTCTAGCCTTGAAGAATCAGCATCCAAGGTTGTAGAAGAAAAGTCTCTTGAGAAAAGGTTAAAAGAACTGATAGAAAACTTTACACTTGACCTTAGCTCTTTGAAGGTTGGTCAAGCTTCATTGGAAGAGATTGCAACTAAAGGAAGGAAAATCATAGCAGATTGTATGAACCAAGACAAACTAACTGTAGACCTTTACAAGAAAATTCAAGAAGTAGAAGCTATGATAGATGCAGTAAGGAAATCAATGGAAGATCCCTCCATAGATGTATATGTGTAACAATGTTTACCAAGGACAAGTGGATAAGATAGAGAAAGTAGAAAAAGAAATGTCCAAGATAAGGGCAAGGCAAACTTAGCTAAGAAATACTCTTGCGCCCTCATTAGATGTGTTAAATTAGAATATCAAGGAGATTGATTGCACTATGGTGACATATGATCAAGGTTCAAGTTTAGATTTGGAGAAGATGGAGAAGTTGACATATGCTTTGTGCACCCATCTCCAGACTGTAAATGCACTGACATTATTTTGGCAGCAAGAGATCCAGAACTTAAAGATAGGGTATCCAGATGTCCTCACCTTGTAAGTACTTGTAGATACACTTTTTTGTGCACCTTTGTCATTAATGTCAAAGGGGGAGTAGAGTATATAATAGAAGGGAGAATATGGAGCTATGTATATGATGTAAAGGGGAGTAGAAAATATAGAAGAAGGGAGATATAAGTTAGAGTATATGTTTGAAAATTTTGTATAAGGATACAGTTAGTAACTTCACCATATTTCTTTGTTGCCATTAATGACAAAGGGGGAGATTGTTGACAAGTTGACTATACTGATGTATATGACTATGTTTAGTGTTTTCATTATGGAAACAAAATCATATAGAGTTTTGGAGTCAGTGCACTTACTCATAAGATTAGAATATGGCTAAGTATGAAAGACAGGATAGTTAGCAGAGCACCAGATGAACAGAGCATCAACGCACATGCGTATGACTGTGTTATGGCATGTGCCCTTTAAGATAAGTTTCTGAGTATGTATTCATGCTAAGTCTAAGAGCGCATGATGATATGAGTTAGTATGAAGAAGTTACAACTAGTTGAAGTGGCATAGATAGTGAACACTAGAACAGAATAGAGCATGGAGCCGACTGTTGGTATTTTGGTTAGTGCTTGTAATATTATTTTGTAAAGGCTATGCACCTATTGTATTTAGGTTTTAGACATGTTAATATTATTGTTTGTAAACACACTTGAGCCAATTCACTTGGAAGCGTTGCATGTAATAGGTTGAAGGCCGACCTAGTTAATAGTTTTGTTTACGCATATAAATAAGACATGCGCCTTTGTAATTAAGCATGGAAGTGAATATAGAGTTGATATAAGTAGAGAAGAAGTATGCAAAGAGTAGTAATAATGTTGTAGAGCTTTACAAGAGGCTAAAGCATCAGCACACAAAAGGAACTGATCAGACAAGCAGTGTCACAACAACAGTTAACCTTGCAGATATAGTGTGTATCTGAGATCCAGAAGGTTGTAGCCTTCACCACTTGAGCAGTGAGCTCTAGGACAATGTGTCCCCATCCCTAATAGGGTTAATTGTAAAAGACTCCTAACAGGGTCTGACCCTTGACTAGGTCACTGTACTAAAAGCATTCTAAAGATCAACTCCTAACAGGGTTGCAAGATCTTCTAATAAGGATCATAAAACACTAGTGCAGTTCTTAGTGGGTGTCAATTCCCATCGGGGTTTTTACCTATTTGGGTTTCCCTGTAATCATATTTGGTGTTGTGTTGTGGTTGTTTATCTTACTTGCATTGATATTCGGTTAAGTGCTTAAGCTATAAAGTTAAGATTCAAGATATCAGAAAAAGTAATAATATATAAAACACTATTTCACCCCCCCCTCTTAGTGTTCTCATTCCCAACAATATGTTGAACACATAAATGAGCTATAAAAGGGATTTACGCATATTGGTGTATTTTTTCATGTATTGTATATCTTATATATTAGCTGCATAAGATGGAGGGTATGTGTAAGGTCTTATAGCTATTTTACCTCTAGATCTTTGGCTAGTGATACTCCTGAAAGAAGCTTGCTATACAAGTATATTGTAATTTTTTATTAATTTTTGAATAATATATTGGGTGACTTTTGGGTTGGTTTTTTCTCCCAAAAGGGTTTTTCCCACATAAATTAGTGTGTTGTTGTATGCATGTTATTTTTGTTAATTTTTTGTAGTTGTTGTAAAGATCTGAGAAATATTTTACATTACCATCCCCTCAAGATTAGTGTATGAAGTTGTTCCACTACCTTAACTTCCTTACACTTATTAGTATCATGGAGGCCACTCATGTTCTAATGTCACGATCTCTATAGTTTGTTGATAATTTACTTGATTGATATATTTAAAATGTGCAAAATTATTTGTAATTTTTCAAGCACTATTTTAATTTTGATTTGTTTGTGTGGTTTGAAAAACTGGAGACAATTCTCAAGAGGACATAAACATATGAAATCCTTTCTAGTATTGCCATTCATATAGAACCATGTCGAGTAAGTTACATTAATTTTTGTGTACTTTAGTTTGCTCAAAATTTACCATAGCTCACCCAAACTTGTTAAAGAAAAAACAAAGTGTAGAGATGAAAAGTACATAATTTTCACTTTCCTTCATTAAACTATACTCAATTAAGAACATTTATTCCTTTAAACATATTCTATGGATATTATTTTTTACCACTGAAGACTCTAATTCACTCTTTAACTCATGCTATGCACTTGCAATCAAGACTTCCTCCACTTATTTGACCTCAAATTATCTACTCTAGATAATGTAATTGTCTTTGACACATTATTTAATGATTAAAAATAGGCATTAGTATTTTGATTATAGTGTCCAATCGATACTAGTACACATGACAATGCTAAATTCAAATATCTATATTTTTAGCAAGAACTTTGTCCACCTCCTTCTCCTTTAATAAACCTAACCCAACCTCTACTAATTGAAAACTGGCATAAAGTTTATGAACTTAGACTAGAATTTAATAGAAATAAACAAGAGGGATCTAAAAGGATCGATGCATTAATAAAGGAGAACAAGCGTAAAATAATATATACATCGAGCTTATAGATTTATGACTACATGAAATCTAAAAATCTACCATTAGAGCCATCTTTGCCACCTCCATTATTTAACACTCCCTAGAATTACACTAGCTTTGAGCTATTAAATAAACCTAGGGATAAAATTGATGTTAGACCATATAAACATCCACTAGGTGCCACTTTTTCCCTTTAGTTATAAATTGTAGGCTCAAATTTAAATGGCACACTTTTTGTGTGCCTTAGAGGAGCACTTCCCTACCTTACAAGAAACTTCAATGTCTAAGATGATACTTTTATGTGCCTTAGAGGAAGACTTCCTCATCTTAGAAAATACTTCAATGCTTATGATGACAATTTCAGAAGCTACCAAGTTGTGCTTTGAAGGACACTTTGCACCATATAGGACATAACCACACTTTCAAAGACATTGCCATAGATTTTAAGATACTATTGATTGTGACCTTTAAATAGCTTTCTATCAATTATTTAAAACTTTTTTCTATCATTGTCAAAATATTCTACTATTTCTTCAACCTCCAAAATAGATATATTTAATTTCTAGACATCTCTACTCTTTTTTTCCAAATTTATTTAAAAAACCTCACCTCCATACTTATTTGTCTAATTGAAAAATCTATTTTGAGTTTAATGTACTTTAAGGTAAATGATGAGAGTAAGTTATGTCCCAAATTATGCCTTCATATAAGCCTTCGTGCTCATTTTAATAACCATTTAATATTCCATTTTATCCTTCTATGTTGCATATGATGTAATATTTATGAGTAATATCGAATATAGCTATTAGATAGAATATGTGAATAAACAAGAGAGATTGTATTTATTTGACAAGTTGATAATATGTTATGGTTCTTCCTGTCGCATATCAGTTGGGACTGCATCTTCCTGTCACCTATAGATCTTCATGTTACCTACATATCCTCCTAGCTCACTCCATGACTTTTCATATAATAACTAGTGGTGATTAGAAAAGTTATTGCAATAGGTTAAATACATATTTACTGTCAATGGAAGGTGCTATATTATTCTAAATGCCAAGATAAATGCAGATTTGCTAGAAAATTAAGTGCCACATCATTGCTTGATAGTCTTCAAGGAAATCAGATGTTATCTTGCCTGTATGGAGTCCAACGCTGCTCATTTTGCATGAAATGAAATCCGTTTTGGCTGAACCATTAATCAACAACTACATATAATATTATTTTGTTGGAACAATCAAACTAATTTCCTATTCCTGGCACAGGATATATTCTACCTATACCATTTCTACAGCAAATCACGTGGAAGCATGAGCAACAGGGAAGTTGGAAACCCGTTCAATAATATACTCCTTTTTGTAGGCTGTTATAACAGCATTTGTTTCACATTTTAGAAGCTGCTACATATTGTTACAGTCCAACACTACGTTATGCTATTTTCAGGAAACATTAAATAACATTTGTTATGGTCTCGAAGCTATATATACTAGCTCGAGTAGAGAATATGAATGAAAAAACCTGTGATCAATAAATACAGAACTTTGCATGATCGAAATTGCTTAAGGAAGAGAGATTTTAATATTCCATCACTTAGCAAACTGGGGAGGAAGGGCCCACTCTGCAGAATGCTGGTGATTTCTGTAATTTAAGTTTAGAATGTCTATTTCTTTCATAGAATAAGGTTGCTTTTTAATAGTTAGTTTATATTAATATGTCCACAATCTGATTAATAACATAGTTGAGTAAAACAACTTATTTAATAGTAAATAGATTATTAGTAATTCGTTTCATGTTTTGAAGTTGATATCATATTTCTATAAAGAGTGAAAATATTATAGCTATATCAGATTTATATCAGTAAATTACTGTATTAGATTATTTATAGTGTTGGTATTATTTTTGTTCATTTATGTTTCTAATGTTCCTGTCGCCAGGAAGTGATAGTTCCTATCCCTGGGATTTCTTTAGCTTTTTCATAGATTCAATTCTGTGTGTTGTAGATGCACTCATAAACCCTCATTTCACAACTATCATCCCTTGATAGCATATTGCTCGGATGCCTTTCGCAAGCTTACGCTCTCAAATTGACACATATAGACCAGCCGAACTTCATTATAAATCATTAATTCTTCTTATTATTTGCCCCAGTGTTGGCCTATCAGTAAACACCTAAACATGAAGGGTATGTGCAGGATCATGGTATGCCAAAAAGTGGCAATGTGAAAAAGAAGTCCTGATTTATAGACTCTTTGAAAAACAACTATAACTTTCAAACCGTATAACATTTTTGAAATCTGAAATATACATCACATTCTATGTTTCACCTAATACAATAATAATAAACAATTCTTTCAATTTGATGAAGTTTAGACTAAGTTAAGGTGGTCAGACACGAGAGTTTTTATATTGCAAAGTAAGTTTTCTGGATTCGATTGTGTAAGTATTTTTAGCATCAACGTTTCGGATCACACTCTGTGATCCATCATCAGGAAAGAGAAAGTGCAAGGATTAAGAGTAAAAATGCAGACTCAGCCTCTCACAAGAGAAATATGAAGGGAAAGGGGGAGAGAAGACACGCAGACCGATGAGTAAAAGGAAAGGAACACCGATGTGTTCCTTTCCTTTTGCTCATCGGTCTGCGTGTTCCTTTCCTTTTTCTCATCGGTCTGCGTGTCTTCTCTCCCCCTTTCCCTTCATATTTCTCTTGTGAGAGGCTGAGTCTACATTTTTACTCTTAATCCTTGCACTTTCTCTTTCCTGATGATGGATCACAGAGTGTGATCCGAAACATTGATGCTAAAAATACTTACACAATCGAATCCAGAAAACTTGCTTTGCATTACTAATGGATTGTGGAAATCTTATGTTGTTAGTTTTTATATTCATGAAAATTTGTAGTAGAAAAATCATAATTAAATATTTAGTTGGAAAAAAATACAAAAAAACATACATCACATCCGGACATGAGTCTACTACTTTTATCTAGAATCTTATAAAAAAATATTATCATTTGATTTTGTTTTTAATGTGGCCAGACATACACCTAATTGTTATCTTTCTAGTCCTAATTGGTAGACTTATTGAAAAATAGCTATAACTTTCAAACTTTATAACATTTTTTAAATCCAAAAACATGTGTCACATTCTATGATTTTCCTACTACAATAAAAATAAAATAAAAAATTCAATTTGATAAATTTTAGACTAAGTTAGCGTTGTTAGACACGAGAGTTTTTGTATTTTGGAAAAGTTGTCTGAAGAAAAGTCATAATTAATTATTTACTTAAAAAAAGTTACAAAAAAATATGCGTCACATCCGGACATGAGTCTAATACTTATATCTAGAATCTTGTAAAAATTTTTTATCATTTGATTGTGTTTAAGGTGGTTAGACATACACCTACTTCTTGTTTTCCTAAAATTTTCATACTACTACATTGAAATTTGAAATTTTTAACATATAGAATAATTGTTTTTCAAAAAAGGCCTAGTATCTTAGAAACTAAATTCAATTTCCTACAGATTTTCTTCTTACATATTTTTGATATAATATTTATAACTTGTTCACATTTTTATGTCAAGTTTCCTAAACCCGATTTTCTGAATTTTCATTGCCACTTAAGGGATTAGTTTGGCATACCGTGATCCTGCACATACCCTAAAGGAAACTAAAATTTTAATTACAACAAGGTGTAATTCTTCTAATTCTATTCTCCACACTCTTTTATCTCAATCTTTACTCTTCCTTTTCTGATGGGAGTGATGAATATGAGAATATTGCTTCTCCTTCCTCATATATGTCCTTCTTACCTTCTCTCTTTTAAAGAAACAAACTCTCATTCATAGAACTAACCGTCCTTATCTTTTCTTTGTAACTTTGTTAAACTCTCTTACATCAAGTTGACTCCCTTTCCCTTTTTGGTCCATTTAGAGGGCATATAATATGATAATAACTGTGTGTTTGATTTGTTGTACATGTTATCTCACAAACACAAAAATTCTATAACTCATTAGATCAATTGTTAGTACATGAAAAGAAATCAAAATCATAACAATTGAAACCAAATTATAGCTTCCTAGTCATAGAGAGTATGATCTAATTGTTAGTTCTCTCAGATTGTGCCTAGGATCAGTGACATGTTACAACTATGAAATGGAAGATTCCAACGAAATTTATTTAACATGAAAGTAATTAAGAAGAATTAAGCTAGAAATAGAATGAAGAATTGATGCAAGAAATAGAAGAATTGATCTAGATTTTAGAATTCAAAATGGCCGATTTTCCTTATGCAAATGATCTAGATATTCAATGACTTAAATGAGCTTGGTTTTATAGATTTACTCCTGGAGGGAATTATTGAATTTGAATTCAATGGTGCAGATTCATCCATGATGAATGGTTGATATTGATTCTCACTTGATCCATGTGAGTGATCCTTGTGATTAGCTACCGTTGGTTGGAATTAACTCCTTTTTTCCTTTTGTGAGTTGAGAGGATAATAAGATAATTAATTAATTTACATAAATTAATATCACTAGCCATAGGTATTTTTTAGTTTGATTTGATTAAATGGCTAGGATAATTAATTAAGGAATTATTCTTGATGATTGATTATAAATGCTTGATAATTGATGAATTATATAATTAAATCGATCTAATTCAACTACATAATTATGCTTGAGATTTGCTGTGGTTTGATCACTTGATTTGGGATTTAGGGCATCTATTTTAGCTAGACCATTTTGAGGTGATTACAATAACATACACATTTATTGACATTGTGTAATGGTCAAAGTGTTCCTTTATCAATTCTACACACATGCATTCTTGTTAAAGGGACCAATTGGTTCAATTCATATACTAAACAATGTTTAGAGAAATAATTCCATGGATCATCCCCTATGAAAATGACTCAATTAGAATTCTATTGCAATTGCTCCTTCCAACAATGGATAGAGAATTCCTTCAAGGATCCTACATCAACTATCCTTCACTTCTTAATGTCATGGAGGCTAGTTGTAATTTGTCAAGTAGTATTCTAATTTTTATTTGCTTGTGTGTTTTGAAAACCTAGAGACATTGCTCACGTGGAGATATAGACATGTATGCCATTCTCTCTAGTAACATCATCCACATCTTTTTGTCAAGTAAGTTGAATATAGTTTCTATGTACTTTAGTGTTCTTGAAACTTACCATAGCTCACACAATGTATTGCATTTAATTAAGCTTGTTTATTCCTTTAAAAATATTTCTCAATATTTTCTACTTGTGACCACATGAAAACTACAAATCCACCACTAGAGGGCCATCTTTTACACATCCACTATTGAAGGCACCTTAAAATTGCACTACTTTTGAAGGGAGATCCTTATGATTTGGGTCTTGACCTATATTTGAAGTACATTTTCTTCTCATTGGAAAATGTAATCTTTCTTAGGCTAACATGAGGCTTGCAAAGGCTTTATAAACTCTTGGAATTGATCCTTGTGGGTATCACATAGAGAACATAGATGAAGGGAGCCTCTATAGAGTTCAGTAGCTGGAGATAAAATAAATAGTATAGAAAGATAACCTACAAAAGGTTCATGAAGTGGGCCTGAATGCCTAGAATGTATGTAGCAAATCCATTGTACTTGATTAACTGATAATAAGAATGTTGATCTTGTATTTCCCTCAAGTATTTTTTGTATTGTTTCCCTTGTGTGACTCATGCTGCAAGGATTTGATTGATCTCTATAAGTTCTCCTTGTCCTTGACTGTGCCAAGATGACACTTCTATATGCCTTAAAGAGGAACACTTTCCTACTTTAGAAACACATCAATGTTGCAAGGACTGGACTGATCTCTATAAGTTCCCTTTGTCCTTGACTACACCAAGATGACACTTCTATATGCCTTAGAGGAACACTTTCCTACTTTAGAAACACATCAATGCCTACAATGACACTTTTAGAGGCCAACTTTGTGCTCTGAAGGGCACTTTACACATTATAAGACACAACCATACTTGTTGAGACATTATCACAGATTTTAAGACATTGTCAACTGTAGTTCTCAAAAGTTGACAACAATGATTTCAAATTTCTATCATTGTTTAAACATTCTACTATTTCTACAACCTCCAAATTAGATATATCTAATTTCTATATCTCTACTATTTTATTTTCCAAAATTTCTCTTAAAATCTCAACTCTTGACTTATTTGTCTAGTTGGAAAATCAATCCTAAGTCAAGAATATACATTAAGATAAACAGTTATGGACACTCTCCACACAAAATGACATGATTGCAAAACCACAAATGAACATAAAACAATGTGTTTTAACAATTTTTTTGCCATTTTTACAACATTATGAAACTTATACTAATAAAAATTATTCCATTATCCATCATGATATACAAATTTCAATTTTTGAACGAAGATATACTTTTGTACTATTCTATGTGAAGATAGCCACGTCCAAGATAAACACCTAGACATGGAGGAAGCTTATTGTTTGAATCACAGCGAGGTCCAATCCTTTCAATGCTCTACGATAGCACGCAGTTAGACTTGATCATGACGTGTACTGCGTTTTGCACTGACGTCACGATCCAGGTACATACCGTCTGCGTCAAGACCATCCATCCCCGGGGCTAGCTTTTCGATGATAAATGCGTGAAAATGGTTTTGCATGCAAAACGCAAACACGACAAATGCCCCCTCACAACTGCAGAGAATGGAAGGGAAGGGAAGCGGGGGATTTGTGAACATCGTATATGGCGATGATGCGCTTCATGATCATATGTTGAATAACATTGATTTATTCGTATCGATATTTAATAATAATAATGATAATAGTGTGTTGCTATG
Organism: Chamaecyparis obtusa; assembly: GCA_027943335.1. NCBI lineage: Eukaryota > Viridiplantae > Streptophyta > Pinopsida > Cupressales > Cupressaceae > Chamaecyparis > Chamaecyparis obtusa. Next base: position 1,699,156 of record BSBK01001044.1, on the reverse strand, counting down.
CTTTATACGTGCGCTACACCTTCAACATCATGATGCCGTCGACCACGTTCACTGCAGTAACCTGACACTAAGCGTGCACGCCTACCTACCTCCTCTCCCTTAAATCGCACTCCCTAACCATGCTTACAAACTCACTATCATGCGATTGCCAACGCATCAAACCAAACACGTTGACGGTTGGAAAAAAACTTATGTGAATGAACGGCCTTTTGCCTTTCAGCTAACTGATCATCAGGCTTTCAGTTATCCTCGGGAAGGCGGCTGTCGGCCTTCAACGTTCAGTTGCAACCATTTTCATGGCCGGCTCCTCCTGTTACTACTGCTTTGGAAAACGGTGAGATGTTAATGTTCATGTTCATGTTCATGTTCTTGTTTGTTCCAATCCCCTTTGTTTTAGCACAGTACTAGTCTAGATAGGTAGAAAATTAGGGATCGTGATTAGGGTTTGTGTGAGTGTGAGCGCACTAAGTGTAAGGAAGGACAGAGGGGCATGATGAGTTGGTGTGAGATCGAGGCGGGCGGGCAATCTGTACCATACGTGAGTATAATTAAGGCGTCTGCCACAAACCCAACAGATTGAACCTCCCAACATAAATCCACTAAGGAAGTTTTCATTATTGTGGGGTGTGGAACGCCCAGAAATGAGTCAGGACCCAGGAGTCGTGCCTTTGTCTTCTTTGTTTGGGCCGGCTATGTTTTTTTTTTGAAAGGAATTTTGGGATGGAAAACTGAAATCGACTATTTGGACGCTTGCTTGTGATCTCGTACTGGTTTGATTCAAGTTTGTTTGTCTCTTTGTGATCATTCTGTTTCGCCCAGTCATGTCGATGTTTGCAGAATTCTTCGTGTGCACGAGAATCTGATCTCGTCCGCGTCGGAAATCTGCATAGAGACTAAAGCAATTGCTCCTTAAATCTGCCCTAATTTGGTGTTGTTTTGTTCTCTTTTGATCTTGTGCAGAGAAAATGTTTGGTGTGGGGTGTTGTGGTCGGAAAACTGAACTTCTCTCCGGAAAAATGGATGTCGGCTCTGGAGTCTGGCAAGGCTAGAAATATTTTCTGGGAATTTTAAGTAAGTGTTCGTGATCGGATTGCACCGTGCTGTATTTTGTTCTCTGGACTGAAGGCTTTGATCTTGCGCGGAAAATGGGGTTTTGTGGTTGGAAAACTCAAGTTCTGTGCGGAAAAGTATGTCGGCTGCGGCATGGCTAGAAATATTTTCAGAGAGAATTTTGAAACAAGTTCTGAATTCTGTGTGTGATTTGTTTGCGGTTGCGATTGTAAGGGAGGACGAACGACATGTTAGAAAGACCGAGCAAGATTAAGAAAGATTTACCTGCAAATTTCGAGCTCGCCGGTAGCAGGCAAAATCCAAATTCTGGGGCTGAGGTTTCACTTTACACTAATCATGCGAGGTTTTTGAAAAATTCCTCTTTATTTTTGTCTGCTTTTTTATTCTGTTATTTTATTTGTAGCCAGGTAGCTCCAGGTGTTGTCCAATTAAATGCAGCTTTCTGTGTTGTTACTGACTGTAGCTTTGCCGTTTATGAATAGGAAATAATCTTCGGCTGCTCTGCCATGAATGTCTGTGAAATGTTTCAGGTCGGTAAATCTGGCAGAAGGTGCTTTTTGTCATTTGTCTGGTAAATTTTCCAGTGCAAAGTTCGTAGAAGGTGGAGGGGAGTCGATGCCTTGTCCTCCTTGTCCTGAGATTCAAAGAAATTTCCAAGTTGCGTATGAGAGTTTCAACTTGGAGGAAATCGAGCGAAGAGGTCTCAATATCCTACACGCCTTTTCTTCAGGAAATGCTCTGAAAAGGAACCACGATGGCATGACACGGCTTAATTCACTAGAGGAACAGGATTTTAGTTCCAAAAGAAGTAGGTACAACAGACAACAAGTTGAAAAGGGAGGATTTATTCACGAGAAGGACGAAAATGCGGGTGCGGCTGATCAATCGGATTCCACGGTGAAGGTCAGCAGCGGAGATTCCGATCTTACTGCTGAGCGCATGGCGGAGGCCAGCTCCAGAACAACTAGTTGTTCTGATAACAATGGATGCACTTTAAATCGTCCGCCGTCATCTGCAATCGACGCCTCAGTGATCGCCATACATCAGCTACCTTTTATTGCTACAGAAAATATCCATGTCACTTCTTCAGATTCAGGATTTCAAAAGTCAAATATTGAAGATGGCCAAACAGTGCACAGATCCGAGGGTTTCAGTCCTTCCTCGTCCAAGCTGGTCACTGAAAAGGATCAAGATTGGCTTGCCCTAGGACTCGGCTGCAGCCATGGAAGTCGTCAGCCCAAACATTTCTCCAACCTGGACAAGACGAAAAATCGCAAAGCTTTAACAATAAGCAGGACTGAAGATCAAAATAAAGATAATCTTGGACTACTACGCCCCCAAATGCTTAATACCGGCCATACTAGCAAGTCCACTACAGTATTTCCGCAATCTTCAACTGTTCCAGGCCATCTACTTTCCCTACAAAATACCAGTCATTCTTCCTTCGCTCAGCCTCTCCAGCAAGCCAACGATTTCTCCATGTTGAACCTTTTGCAGCCATGTAATATTATAGATCAGCAAAGATCAATAAATATTGCGGAATTTCCATCTGTAGAGCAAATGAATTTCAACTTTGAGCGGCAACAAAATGGAGCAACGCCTAGGCCGTCGAAAGGAGCAACACATTGGCAAGGATTCCCCGACCGCATCTCAGAGGTCGGAAACCCTAGCGGCGCCGTTGTCGGTGCCTCCGAGCTTAGAATAGCAGCTCCGCATCAAGGAAAGCAAAGGTTTTCTCCAGGATGGAGAAGTTTCGTTTCCGGGAGTGTTGCCGCTACCTCTCCACGGAATCCGTCAGGTGACTATCCTACCTATTACGGAAGCAGCCCTTCAGAGGCGGATTTATTGCAGCAGGCCATTTTAGAGAAAATGCAATGCAGAGTTCAGTGGAACGCTAGAGAAATGTCATCGTCATGGTGTCAACCGGAAATAAGCCATGGATCGTTAATCAGGCCAAGCGCTTCAGAAACTGCTTCAGGGAAAATTCCTCGCGCTGTTGGAATGCCTCCTTTAGGAGGCCATCAATATCAAATGTGTGCAACTCCAGCGGAGAGAAGCATGCCGCTGGACCGTTACGGTGAATTACAGAAGATTCCAGATCCATCGTGGACGGAAAATGTAAGAATTTTAAGGCCTCCAGGATCCGCTCAAACTGGCATATGGTTCACGTTGCAGCCGTTAAATGATCGGTAAGATACTTACTGTTTGTAAAATGTCGTCTGATCTGAAGCAGATTTAGCTTCATTTAAATAAATAGGCATGATTTAGTTTCATTTAAATAAATAGGCATGATTTCGCTTCATTTAAATAAATAGGCATGATTTATTATGCTGCCGAATTATTTGGAGCGACCTTTCTCAGACTTTACTAATACAAGTCAAATGTAATGACAGAAATGGAGATCGAATGTTGCCGCCGATACCAAAGAACTATTTAAGGATCAAGTAAGATAAACCGAAACAATATTTGCAATCATTTACGTTTTGTTTGAGCCAAATGCAAGATTTTTTAAGTTTATTTTTTGAACGCCGCAGAGTTCACGGATTTCTGTGAGACAACAAACTCAAGGCAACTAAATTTAGGCAGTTGAGCAGAATAGTATTTGATGATAATGGAAACTTACGGAATGGAACGCATGTTGTTCAGGGACGGATCAATGACAATACTCGTGGTAAAAAAGTACCTGGTAAAGAAGCTGAGCCTCAATAGCGAATCAGAGGTAACGTCTACATTTCTCGCTCTCTGATTCCGCAGATTATTAAGGATTTTACTCTCTGCAATTCAAAACTTTCGTAAATTTAAATAATAAGTTTTCAAAAACGTCTATTTTGCTTTCAATTTTTTCATTTCTATGAAAGGTAAATCTTCTTCTTGTGGTAGCTTGCATCCGCAACTCAAAGATTTAGATTTTAGATTTATTTTTCGTACATCCGTCATAGAGCGAACTCGTCACGCTTGATTCTTAAATGATTTGTACGAGGCATATCGTTTGTACAGTGCTAAACAGGAAGATTAAAGCGCTATAAATCATCAATCGTCCCTTTACGCAAACATTTTAATCATGTCAAATCCTCGATAATGATTCATCTTGATCTGGCGCATATCAATTTTTTTTCGGTTCAGTCGTCTTCCTCGTCAGAACATAATAGCGCCTCTGTGTATCTGTAAATTTGAAGAGACTTAAAAACGTGTTTTATTTATTTGTTTAAAGTAATTCTGCACTAACACGCGCTCGGAATTTGACGATCCAAAAATGGAATGTAAGAAACCGCACGGTAGGATACATTAGAAAATACAGAGTTTCAATTCTCCTCAGAAAAGATTAGTGGGAGCTACAGGTAGCTCGTGGCAAAGCCATTGTCTGGCCTGCTCCAAAATATTCTGGTGTACAATGTCACAACGGGACACAATAAAAGCGTTGTACAAAGGCTTTAAACAGACTACTACGGATGTGTGATGGTTTGCAGGAAGAATCATGAATGCTTTTAAGACTAGTGACAAATGACATCAACTTAAGGCATGTTGCATGCTCAGTGCAACAGGACTGATCCTCCGATTTGGATAAAAACACATCCACATAGATTTGAATAGGAAAAATCAAACAATTGCATATTTAGCAACCTGATTTATTTGTGTAAGTCTCGCTTGTACTTTCAAACAGGAAAGTCGTTTTTAAGTCTGAAACTGCTGAGCTTGCATTGCATATATTTCAAACAAAGCCTAGGGATATTTTATCTGGCCATTCATAATAGGGGTTCAAATAACCAAGCAATGTAAGGTTCAGATTCATTCCAGGGAGCTGGGAGTGCATTCACAGTGCCCCGTATAGTATTTGAGCCTCTCTGTGATGTCTTGTATTCATAGTGTAGATTATTGCAGTAAAGAAGAAAAGAAATTTGCCAGACATCAAACATTCAAAAGATTTGAAGATCATCAAATGTCGTAATATATATAGTTTGCGAGTAAAACTGTAAACAGATGGGATAGAAAAACGTTACATGCTATGCCTTAGAAGGCTGAACACTATTAGTATTGCCTGAAACTGGACAAGAGTTTTGAAGTTAATAATGTTGAAAAACAGCAATACAGATTTTGTAGAGAGGTCTCAACTATATTGTCTCTAAATCTGAGATTAAAGAGGGAATATAGTAGAAAACAAGTTTAAAGTATTTAGTAACTTTTATCTATAACTGTAGATATAAATAAAAGATGTTAAGTTTATGTATCTATCTATTTATTAAATATAGTATTTATATGTATTTTAGAGTATTTATCTATAAATAATTATAAATAGTTTAGTTAAAATGTATGTATAAATGTTGAGAACTGGTTTTAAGTATTTATTACCAATATGTTATATAGATATTATATATCAATTTGAGATCATTTATTGTAATACATATAGCTAATTATAATATTAAATACATGTATAAAGATGGCAATTCTTCTTTATTTATATATTTACAAAATCATACGAGACATATTGTTTATTGTTATTAATATATGCATTAATAAAACATATAATGTGAAAATTATTTCTATTGATTGTGTATAATTATATTTTATTTTATTTTTATCATTTTAAATACATAAATAATAAGCTTTAATAAATAATTTAAATCTTGATCTATATAATGGATATGGTAGAGTGAATTTCATCCTTACAGCATATTACAAAAGGGGGAAAAAAAAAAGAAAAATGAAATTACAAATAGATTGGAATGCTAATGATCACCATATAAATTTACATATATGAATGTTATTGAGCCACTTTTTAACAAAAAAGTTAGTAAGATGGACTTGCAGGGCCATTCATAATTGTGTTATGTTCCAGCCTACTGAATTTTCCATCTTTACATAATTAATAAAATCACTCAATGTAATCTTACTCCAATCAATTCAAATACCTTTTATCATTTTCTTTAAAATTACATCTTTGAACTTTATATCTTTGTGCTTATAAACCTTTTTTAACATTTAGTTTGACCATCTACCTGTACATTTTCTCCTATAATTTGAAATATTACTTTTTAAAAAATATAATGAAGTAAGTCTTGGGAGGTTCCATTTGAAGGATTTTAATTGAAGAGGGTAAGATCAAACATTCTAGATCAAACCCCTTGGATAGAACCCATGTAGAGTAAAATCAAACTTTAAATTGAGTCTCTTTTGCAACTGATAGAGAATCACTTTGACTTTAAGGGTTAAAACAATTTATTAGTATGTTATGTTTTGTAACTATTTAGCCATTATTATAGTCTCTCCAAAAAATATAATTTTGAGTATATTTGATCTCATTATTATATTAATTTATTCTATGCAAATGTAATTTGTCATTGAGGATTAAGGTGTTTGTTTAAAATGTGGAAAATCATATATTCTCCTTAAGTACTTATATCCTCATTTCAACAAATAAAGAAGTTAATTGAAATGGATAGAAAAAAAAAGTTATGCATAAAAATATGCACCTCTACCTAAATTATGTGCATGTATGTATGTATGTATACATGAAAATCTACACACACACACACACACACACATATATAAGTTTTGAAGGGGCCTCAAAGGCCTTGACAACAAACAAACTGTTAATAATATAAAATAAGCAGACTAGAACGAACATCAAACCATCAACAAAATAATAGAAAATACAACACTAAGAAAAATAGGGTCACATATACAAACCATACTATTTTACCTTGATTAGACGCACGTGTGGTACTACCCACATCCTCATCGGTAGCATCAACACTCTCCAACATAGACTTACATTTTTTTCTCACTAGCACCCATTTTCAAGACTTGAGCATTATCATTAAGCATTTGAAGGCCCAATGCACTATTTTGAGCTTTTTATGTACTTTACCAATAGTGTCTTCAAGCATTTTGATCTCCTCCTCCTCGCTTATCTTCATAGATTCAACATCCTTGGCCACCACCTCGATTAAAGCTAGCATTTAATTGGAGTTATCCTTGTCTAAACCCTTATTACCAATATTTTGTAAACCATTTACCCTGTTGGAAAGGGAATTCACACTATCTTTGATAAAGTTAACCTTAGAAATGAATCAATCAGCCTGACCATCAACAAAACTCTTGAGAAACATTGCCACATCATTATTATTATCTATAGGGGTGTCATTCACATCAACAATGTCATCCATAACCTGATAAGAATGCAAAAATCACTCTTAGCTTCCCTAGGTGTCACATTGCCCAAATAGAACTTTGAAACTTGGCACTCCTCCACCATATCCATTTCCACCTCTTCAATGTTAGGGTCCTCCCTACAAAGCTAGGATAAGTTCCCTTTCCAATCATTCACTTCTACCTCCTTGCTATCCCTTTAGGCCTCTTTCCCTTGTTTTCCCTTCTTTCCCTTATGGGGGATTAGATGACTCCCTTGAACATTGAAGGAAAAGTTAGGATTGAGCCATTTATCTTTCTTAATCACACTCGAGCTAGAAGTATGAGAAATAGGGAAAATACTCCTCATCATCACGACTTAAGAAGAATGGTTATCATTTTAGGTAGTTAACTAGATATGTATGATGACTTTATTTAACAGGTCAATCTCCTTGATACCTATAAAAAAGGTTGTTTATAAATCTCCCGTGACACAACATATTTTGTGCATATTTTATTGGCATGCCATCCATCATTAGTGAGAGTGAGCACGAGACACATATTGCACTACTGGGTGCTGGGAATGGGAGGATCAAAGTGGAGGTGCTAGGAATCCTGTCAAGTTGACATGTTTAAACTCCAAGGGGCTTAAACTTTGAAACGAGTGCACACTCTTGAAATGCGTCCGTGGGTGCTTAATGCTGCAAGGTTCCATGCAAATATGGTCACAAATTAAAATCTATAATTTTTAGCAACTCTTAGGGGATATCGACTCACAAGAAAATAAGTCACGATCTTTGGTTGTACACCTGACCATTTCCATGCATTGCATTGGCAACTCACTTTACGTATCTCGGATTGGGTATCAATGGTGAGCTAGGACATGATTACTTAAGATCAACTCTTTTAGTGATGTACATCCTTGGAGTCAGTTTCTTGCACTAAAAATAATCCGTAGGAGCCTTGTGTAAAACAATAGAGAACAAATTGCACCATAATCTTCTAATGGGGGAAAAATAGGGAGAAAAAATCTAGGAGGCGAGGAAGATCTTGTAAGGAACAAGGGAGCAAAGTACTAAAAGTAATTAAGAAAAAACACACTATCCCTATTAAATAGTGGAGCAATCATAATGGCACACCAAATAGAAATATGAAGGAAGAAGCACTCCTGAAGTGGAAAGATAAGTAAATGCACGTGCTTCTATACTTTAGAACATAACATTATGATTGATAGAAGACAATTTAGTACACTGGCAATAAAAGGAAAGCTAGTATTATCATAAATGAAAATGAAATCATCTGCAAGCTCTTGTGTGTATGTGGTGTAAATTAATATTTCCCCTTTGCAAGGTAGCCTTATAATTTCCTTTCCCTCGCTAAGTTGTGTATGTGGGATTTTCTTCCAAGGTTGACTAGTTAGAGCCTTGTTGCTAGTTAGGCATATGTAGCCTTGGCAAGGATATCACCTTGACATATACAAATATTGGTAGACGTCCAAGTCCCAATAGAGTTGTTTGCATCACTCGAATTCGCATACTTATTGTATCTAAATGCTTTTATTTTATTTTATTTTCTCTTTTCCTTTCGGCTTTAGATAGTTTTAAAAATTGAGAATGAAGTCATTTAGTCATTTCCTCAAGTTGTATGCCAAATTCATAGCAAAAAAATCACTATTTTTTCACTTAGCAAGCAATTGAAATACACCCTTTCAACTTGCTCTAGGTAATTAATATGAGTTTTGTGATAAGATCTTATCAAATAGTATCATTTAACATGAAATGATAGATATTAACACCACATGTTATAAAAATAGAGTTAGTACGTTGAGGATATCAAATATAATCTTCCATTTTAAGTAAAAAATAAATACATTAACTCTTCTATGAAAATTGAGGAGCATGAAACCTCCTTCAATTGAACTATTGAGAAGCCAAAACTATTGATAAAAAAAAGGCAAATGGTGTCTTTGGAAAATAATCCCAGTACTTTAGAGCACTTCGAAAAGACAGCCTCCCCAAAGTGGAGTAAAGGCTCGCAAGTGTGGAATGACCTCTACTTCTATAAGAAAAGACATCATTTTCATAAGTTGACACACTAATATAGTAATTCTTGTAAGTCTTAGGTGTGCGTCATAAGTATTACCAGTTAGGGAATCATGGATATACCTGTTAGACTTACCACCACGAAGCCCAAAAGTTACTTTCTAGGTTGCATTACTGATAGTAGGTTGATACATCTTATAGGTATTTACAATGAGGTGGTTCTTACTACAATAAAATGGGTGTTTGGTGAGGATTTTCTAAATAGCTAAGATCACTATAAGGTGAATACTGATATTTCCTCTATGATTGTTAGGTCTCTATTAGATTTAGGTGAACCTAGAGAGAGTATTGAGTATCTCACTTATGGGATAATTGAAAGAGATTACTACAAGGGTTTAGAATATTCCCTAGGAGTTGTGCATTATAGGGTTGGATTGCTGCTGGCAATGGATTTAAGGAATTTTCTTAAAAGTGGAATTAAGGTGTCATAAGTGCCATTCGTTTCTGATTTTTGTACTAGACCGCTCATGTCATATAGGTGTTCTGCTTGGCATGAAGCCAATTTCCTAAAGAAACTTGCCAACCTTGATGTGGATATTGAACATGAGTGCCTGAGACAATTTTAGCTATAGGTTATTTATAGGAAGGACTAGGGTTCTATGGACATCGAGTCACAAGATGAGGGAGTCTTTTGCTCAGGAAACGAGTTAGGGAACATTAGAGGTAGCGAGGAAGACTCTATTGGGAATGTGGCTAACTCTGATAATTTGTGACCTACATATATAAAAGAAGTGGAATACAACCCTTTTTGTAATTTTTTAAAGTTTAAAAGCGCAAAAAGTTGAAACATAAAAGAATGTTTATACTTTTGTAAACAAATACTCGTTAATAGAAATATACATGTTTAGTATATTCTCGTGTTCAAATCATTTTTTTTTGTTGATCATCTTTTTTCACTTTAAAGCATGTGTCATCTTTAAGTAAAATTTGCACTGTTTTTCTAAAATGTGTAAATCAATCATTATAGCAATGGGAATCATTACCACATACAAAACTATTAGCGATTTAGAGAATACATGTTTCTGGAATACACACACACAAAATGTATCTTAACTCGAGTACTGACATGTTTTCTTTTAGTGAAGCATGATCTGGGTTATACAAGTTTCAATTTCCGTCACCTTGAATGATTTTTCATTACTTATGTGATGATGGTAATTGTGTAATAACCACATATAGGTGTTAGCCTTGATAAAACAGAATAAATGTGCGGGTAGCACCTAGGATGAATGACTATACATGGGCCTCTTGCTATGTGGTGCATACATTGTAACACTTTTGAAAATTAAAACCTTACCTACCTACACTAATAGAAGACAAGAACTATAATGACCCATTTATAGGAATTCGATTTAGAAACTACCTTTCCAACCTAACTCTTCATGTTTTAAAAATAGTTTTACAAACTTTTGACCATATTGAGGGTCAATTTGGGGAATATTTCTTTTTTTTTTGCCACATTAGAGAAAACAATGTAAATATACATGCTAGGACTATCCCTTGACATCACACATGGAATCGTACTAACTTTAAATAAATTTTGCTCATGTGCTCTAATGTGGACACAGTAGGAAGTAACTAGTGAGCTTTAGATCTTGATAATTGATAAATACTTGATTGGGCACCCTTGGGTATTGCTCGGGTCGTTAGTAGAGGAGTTGGATTCGAATGTCCACTGCTCCCAACATGATGCTTCTAGATTCACGACCTCGAGTCATTGGGTGGGCTCTTCTTCGATCTATGGGGGTCCTTTCTTAAGTGTCATGTAGAAAAGTTCAAGGTTGTCCCAAAATGCATGTCCTCATCCTTTGTTTCTATACACTTTGAGGCTGCAGGCATGTCCATTATCTCTTCACCTTTAAGCTTGTCTTATTTGCTAAGACCAAGTATGTGGCTCATTATCTCTTCCCCTTTAAGCTTGTCTTCTTCACCAAGACCAAGTTTGTGGGAGGGCTCAAGTGTTAGAGTAAAAAGGTTATTTTTACATTTTATTCCTCTCTAAAGATTCTCTTAGGGTTTCTCTTTCTCCTTTTATAAGGATGAATCTTGTATTTTTGCTTTTTAATTCTTTCTAATGCAATTGTACTTTTGAGAGCTATTGCAGTTTGTCTCCATTCTTCTCTTGTAATAGGTTATTCCAGTTTGCAGATATTCGTGGGTTGTGAAGATTTGTATTCTCAAATCTATCATGGTATCATAGTTTCAGATCTGTTTGCCCCTGTCCTCTTCCTGTGAGATTTAGTCATGTTCATCATATCTGCAGTTTCAGAGGGTTTTCTATTGGATCCGTTGGGACCTCTCTTTTTGGTCATCTTGGCCTCAAACAGACCTCACGTTTGCGTTCAGAGAACTTAAGAACCCCTAAATCCATATTAATTTTGTCCATTTTGGACAAAGTTGGAATTGATAGCAAAATCATTTTGCAATTAGCCCTGACAAATCTCGAGGCGGTCACTATTTTTTGGAGCATTTTTGGCTCAAATAGACCTCACCATGGAGCTTGCAACATCCAAGAATCCCCATTTTGATATAAGGCAAGTCCGATTTGGACAAGTTGGCCTCTAAGGCCAAATTTGTTTGCGTACTAGGGTTGTACAACCTTGACACACACTTTGAGGTAGCCTGCAAAAATAAAAATATTGTTTTTTTAGTGGGGGCCACCTAGCACCACTCGCGTGCCACTGTAGGTGGTCCCGCAGCCACCCTGCGATAAATGATCTATCTCACTAAAATGCATAGGTACATAGCCACTGCATCCACCTAATACATATGAACACATACTAAATACATCTAGATCACACTATCAAACCAAGGAAGCAGAAGAACCAATAGTAGAAACCCCCCATACAACTGAGTAGGTCGTTGACATCTTCACTAAATCTTTTGCCTCGCCGGGCTATCTCCAGTTGCGCTCGATGCTTGGGGTGAAGGAAGTTGTCCTTGGGGGGTCTCTGTGAGGCCTTCCTTCCTTCATGTTTCTTTCTAGCATGTTGTTTCATCTCTTTTTGGAGTAGAGATTTTCCTATGTGGTTTTCTCTATTTCTCCACTTTATAGAGATTTGGTTGTGATAGGCTACCTCATCAGGCCTTGTCGACGGGACCCAAATTTTCTTTCCAGCTTGTTTTGCTTTAGCTTCTTTAGCTTTTAGTTTGCATCTTCTCCCTGAGCTCATCTTAAGAGGGGGTGTTAGAGTAAAAAGGTTATTTTTACCTTTTATTCCTCTCTGAAGATTCTCTTAGGGTTTCTCATTCTCCTTTTATAAGTATGAATCTTGTATTTTTGCTTTTTAATTCTCTCTAATGCAATTTTAGTTTTGAGAGCTATTGTAGTTTGTCTCCATTCTTCTCTTGTAACAGGTTATTCCAGTTTGTAGATATTCGTGGGTTGTGAAGATTTGTATTCTCAAATCTATCATCAAACTCTGCTTGAGACTCAAAAATATCCTATCTGAGAATAGGGGAAACCTTTCCTGGGAGCTCTAGAAGAACAAAATTATGATATTCAACCTCCTTATGCTCATACTAAGCATATTCCTTCATCTTGGATTAATATGACTATGTACATTGATTAACCTCTTGACATTGAGATGCCTCAGTAGTATGCATACCCTCTTGACAAATTGATGACTAATTGAGTTCCCTCCCGCTTCATGTTTCATGCACATATTCCTCATGATGAGGCTCTCTTAGAACGTATGCTTGTGTATCCTCAACCTTAGGAACCGTTATTTGGGAAAACCAAACTTCTTCAAGACATGTTGTGGGTAGATGCCATTGAAATAAGGGAACATTCTTATGTCTTTCCCACTTAATTATCTACATCTTGCGCTAGAAATTTTGTAGCATCTCTTAGAGATTTGGAGCTCTGTATCTTGAAGAGGTTGAGATGTATCCTAATATGGGGAAACATAGTTGTTCCAAATCCATGTCTAACCAAATAAGGCATGCAACTTACTAGGTGCACTTGAAAACTTCATTCAGGTTATGAAAAACAAAGCATGTACTAACTATAGCAATAACATTTAGCTTGGTCCCACTGACCATGCCAGAAAAATCCCTAAGAGGCTCATACCTAAATAAGGCAGTTGGGAAACTTTATAGGAGTGGGACATGATGTGTCATATAAAATGATCTCCAAGATTTAGAAGCTTTCTCCTTATAATAGGATTTGGAGGAAAGGAGAGGAAAACCTTTCACTAACAACTAAGGCTAAGGGAGGTGATTCTCCATAACAAAGCCTTTTTATGACATATGAATGTGTAAGATGATATTCATAGAAAAATGACCCTTCCTAGTCATAGATTAATTTCTTCATCCAACAAACACGATGTACCACAAACCCTTCATTATTGGTTAAGAGAACAAAACACATAACTTGTCTACATGGCGCAGAATGTAATATTTATATCTTAACTTTGGGAAGCACCTGCAAGGGTATGAAAAAAAGACACAAATCCCTCAAGGTTTACTCAATCTCGAACACCGAAAACATGTTATAGCATGTTCTATTTTTATCTAGAAGTAAGAGCCCATTCTTGGTGCCTCTTGTTGTCCTTTATACAGAAGTTGCATTCCTATACCATGTTTAAAGGTGTTGGAGATTGAGTAACCCTTGGGGGATTTGTGTCTTTTTTTAGACCCTTTTGTATGCTTATGAATATTAAATTCTATGTCATGTAGACTTTATGTATTTTGTTCTCTTAACCAACAAGGAAGGGTCTATGGTACATCATGTTTGCTAGATGAAGATATGAATCTTTGATTGGGAAGGGTCAAATATTCTATGAATCTCATCTTACACATTCCTAACTATGTCATAAAAAATGCTTTGTTATGGAGAAGTACCTCTCTTAGCTTATGTTGTTTGTGAAAGGTTTTCCTCTCTCCTTTCCTCTAAACCCAATTATGAAGAGCCGACTTCTAAAATCTTAGAGGTTGTTTTATAGGGTGCATCTAGTTCCATTCTTGTAAAGCTTCTACACTTATTTAGGCGTGAGCCTCTTAGGGATCAACATTATTAGAGCCCGTGACACACCAGTATCATCACATTAAGTTTACACCTTGCATTACACAATAGAGGGGACAAAGGTTCAATATTTTTATAATAAATTTATAATTATTATAACTTTTAAATATAATATGATATAGACAAAAAATTATCTACTTAAGAATTATTTTATTTTATTTCAAGTGAATTTTGTTTAATACATCTTTGGGTGCAACAATGTTAATATTTAGCTAAGCATTATATTATTTTATCTAGATTGTTTACTTTATTTCTATTTCAAGAGTTACCTTAGTTTCTTATGTACCATAATTTTAACATTTTACTTTTGGAAAAAGTTACCAATCAATGTTTTTATAAGTATATATGTATATATATATTTAATTGGTACATATTCATATCTTTATATTTAAAATATAAATAATAACTTTTTTCTATTTTATAAATTAATTTATATTTATATTTTATTATTTGTAGAGTTATATATATATATATATATATATATATATATATATAGAGAGAGAGAGAGAGAGAGAGAGAGAGAGAGAGAGAGAGATCATTAAACACCCACTATTTCTAGTATTGAGATCAAATTTCAATCTAAGATCACATTTACACACCCAATTAAACTTAATAAAATTGAATTTAACTAAAAATTAATACTCAATTATAATTTTGAAGTCCTAGAGAGTTGAATATGTTTCCATAGTTTGGTCAAAGTCTGACTAAATCAATTAGTGTTAATTACCGAGACATAAAACTCTATGATGTCTTCACTTTAGAAAAAAGTATTCCATGGACTACTTGGATAAAAAAATTTGGCCACCGGTGTCACATAACTATTGTTTGGTTGAGAGTGGGAAGCCATGCAGTCTCCCAACACCATTGGGAAAGGACCAAGAGTGAGAACTAGAGCAAAAAAGAATCAGAACACTTCTGCTAACAAGGAGATCTTGGGGCTCAAGGAGAATTTAAACAATATGATAGAGCTGGAGAAGAAGATGGAAGACTCCATCCAGACTCTAAGAGGATGGTAGTTCCCGGTTTGTTTTGTTGTCTCCTTTTTTTTTGGCTTCTTGTTTGGTTCATTGCTGTTAGTTTAGGGTGTTCTCTACCCCCCTTTTTGTTTTAGTTGTTTTTTCCTGCTGTGCTTATTGACTATTTTGTATCTTTAACTCTTTGGGTTTCGGGTCCCTATAAAACCTGTTTTTGCTTAATTTTCAAAACTATTGCTTGGTTGAGAAAAACTTATCTCTTATAATTTTTCTTTATCAAACTCTCATTATTTTCTCGTATCGAATCCCTTGAATTCCCACCTAATATCCAAGCAATATCCTCTTGTTATGATCCTTTCCATTGTACCATATACTTCTTGTAGTTACTTCGCCTCATGTTACTATCTTTATGTTAAGAACCTATGCTACCTTTTCATTCTTCCTTCTGGGTAGCTATCACTTTCAATCCACTTCATTTACTCCTTTATTCCAATTCTCTTCACCATGGAATTTATATAAACATAAAACATAAAATATTTGAGAAAAGTCAAAAAATTATGGCAAAGTTATGTCGTTTAAGCATTGCCATTTCTTTATAATTTTTTATGGGGTCATCCTCTTATAATTTTTTTTAGTATGTTCCTAGAGGAAATATCTCTTTTTTGAAATGTATCATTATTATACCCCTCTTTAAATAATTTTGACATTCTCATTACATTGGCTATTGCCTCATACTTCTCATTGTTGTCATATCCAGCTTTCTTTTTACTTCATCATTTTATTAGTGTACATGCTTTGTAAATGTGATTGCATTAACAATGACTCATTTTTTAGTTGGCATGGATTTTTGATTAGGTTTACAATTGTGATTCATAATTTGGATGAGTGGATTAGGGTTAAGATGATTGATTGAGATGGATGAACTTATTTATAAATAAGATGATAAGAAAGAGGTTTTCAACCTTTGTTTTGTAAGAGGATATTTAAAAAAAAATTGTTTTATTTTTTTTGAAAGTTTGAGTTTGATTATATGTTTCATGCTCTTGATGTTTAATGAATAATTATATTATGATAATGGTTTATGATTAAGGATTGGATTTGGGATTAGATTTTGAGGTTTAGTGATGTTTTATATTTTGGGTTAGAGGTTATGGATTTATGATTTATGGGGTTCAATATTTGGTTGATAATTCATTTATCATATGTTGAATTTGATCCAAAGGTTGGAGGTTGATTTGGATAATTATTGGTTGCAAATTTTCTTTTTTGGATTTAAGAGGCGATTACATGGTTTGACAAGAAGACACACAAATGCTTGAACAACATAAATTAGATTCAAGACATGGGGTTTATTTGTTATCAATAATATTAAGAGTTTATGGCGTAAGGTCCTTATCGTTTTGATGGAGTATATTACCTTGGACAGTCATTTTACCAGAGCAATGTCGCACTATTTTGTTCTGTTAAACCACTTTTCCCACAATGATGCTATTTCCTTTGTGTATTATCTCTTTAACTCTCTTCTTCGGATCCTTTTCACGAATAAAGAGGATGCTGATAAACTAGTTCTCCACGAGGGCCTCATTCTGCTTATCCATGAGTTTATGGTGAACAATATCCCTGAGAGAAGTGTTAAAACCCCCAAGGATAAAAGAAAGAGCACCACCCCTGGAAAGGGTAGGAAAACTTCTCCGGTTAAAAAGAGGTTAAAAATAGACTCTCAGGGGGCTAATGATTCTCCCCTATCTTTGAAAAAAAATAAGGAAGTGTTGGTCGACTATTCTGTGAGCTTGGAAAGTGAAGAGACAGATTCAGGGGAAGGTTCTGCTAAGGACGAAGACAAATATTGCCCTAGCACAAGCAGAAAGGAAATTGCTAAAAAGAAAACTAAGGCTTCAGATGCTAATGGAAGAAGCTCATCATCCTCCAAGGAAGAGTCCAAGGATGTGATTGAGATATCTAAGGCCTCTGAGCAAGAGACTAAGGAGGAGACTGAGATTATAAGGTATGCAAAAGCTGAAAATGCTATGGATGTGAGAGGAAACAACAGGTAAAAATGAGGATTTTGTTAATGACAATGAAGAAAACCCTATTAATGATCTGAACCCAATTTAGGAAATTGGCAAGATCATTATTGGTCTTGACCCCACTAATAGGGAGCAGTCTCCAAACACTAAGGAGAAAATGTAGGTGTACTATGAACATCCTTGATAACAATGAAAAAAATACTATTTCTGAGGGTGATAAGTATGAAACCCTTCCAAAGGACACAAAGATTGAAAATTACAGAAATGAGGAGAAAATTGATGGAGAGGAGAAACTGGAAGGAGAGGACTATGATATCCTATATACAGTTGAAAGTATTGCCAACTATCAAAACAATAAGCACCTTAACTAGGACAATGCTAAAATAGAGGATTCTGTGTCCATGGCTATGGAGGACCTAAATGATAAAGAGGACTCTTCTTTGGGTTTTTTACACACTGCTAAGGCTAAAGCTCTATTCTTGTTTAGGAATGAAAATTGGTGTTTTCAAGATATTTTGAAGCTCAAAGCTTGGAACAAGGACTTGGAAGCTAATTATCAGAGTCTATTGGACAAAACCTAAAACAAGGGTGAGGACTACTCTCAGGATGTCTGTGACCTGGTAAAACTTCTCGCCAAGATTGAATGCATTGAAAACACTATAGATAACTTTCTTAGGTACTCTATGGAAGGCATGAAATCTTCAACTAGTAATCTCCACGGGCTAGTTAACATGCTAGAAAAAAAGGAATGGGAAGCCATGCAGATGAACAAAAACATTGGTAAAGGACCTGGGGCCAGAACCAGAGCAAAAAAGAGCTAGGACACTTCTGCCAGCAAGGAGATTGAAGGTCTCAGGAGAACCTGAAGCATATGACAGAGCTGGAGAAGAAGATGGAAGATTCCATCCAGAAGATGAGAGGATGGTAGACCCCGATTTGTTTTGTTGTTTTCTTTAGTTTTGGTTCTTTTTTTGTTCGGTGTTGGTTGTTCGGGTTGATCTGTGTCCCCCTTAGTTGTTTTAGTTGTTCTTTCCAGCCGCTTTAATTGACTTATCTATATCTTTTACTCTTCGCGTTTTGGGTCCTTGGAAAACCTATTTTTGCTTAATTTTCAAAACATAAATTCTTCAAGACAACTAGACACTCTTGTGATGTCCCTTGCACATTCTCACCCATTGCTATTTTCAAATTCCTTCTTTTAGCTTCTTCTTGCTAATCAACAATCTACTAAAAATGTCCCTATTGGATTTGGTGGTTTATCTCTCTTCTCTCGGTCTTTCCTCTTCTTGGTTTGATGTTGTTCTTGTAGTGGAGAAGGTTGGGACCCTATTATTAAGGGTTCCTAAGCTAGTTGCTTTAGTTGTAGAGGCCTCTCTTTGGATGCCTCCCCTATTGTGGGTGCTTCTTCACCTCTTGGAAAATTGAGTGTTGGAGCCTTTTCTCCCCACACTTCCTTTGGATGAATTCATAAGGATTCCTCTACAGATCTATTAAATAAAATATTTCCTAATGATAATGTAACTAAAGTAAATACTTTTGCCAAAATGAAAGGTTCTATCATGCCTGCAACTCCATGTGCTTCTACTGCTCTTGTGAATTCTCTGAGAAAAGCTGGTCTAGAATGTGAAGATTATTTTGTTAGAAATGACCAAATTTGAAGTTTTTGTTTTGTTTTGTTTATGGCCTTCTCTTCCCATGTTGTACAATTAGATTTAGGAGGTATTATTTCCTCTGATGGAGAATAAGGAGATTTACCTATATACCAGAGATTTCATTGTGGTTTTCTTTGATTCCAAGGAGGATTGATATGTAGTGCTTAACGGTGCGCCTTGGAGGTGGGATTCAAATCCCCTCTCTAATCTCTCATAGGTTTCTTATTTTAATCCTCTAAAAGATTCAATAGATATTTATCTAGTATAGATAAGACACTTCAGTTCTCTATGATGAATGCTATGAGGCTATTGTTAATGCATTAAATATATTCTCAAAAGCGGACCCTATGACCAAGGTTTTTGGTCATGCTTCCTTTTCTCATATTTTATTTGAGATTGGTATCTCAAATGCTCTTCTTGTTGATGTTATTCTATGTGTTAATGATAGATCCTGGTTTTAGGTAGTGAACTGTGAAGGAATCCCCTTTCGATGTAGGTGTCATTTTTAGCTTCTCAGTGCTCTTGTATCGTTCACAATAAATCTTCCTCTACCTGGTGGATGAATGTTGTGACCACTCAAATATTTTCCCTGATGCTTCCTTTGAGGATGATGTTTCTGATGTTGAACCACTCACTTCTTTTCTCCTCTAGATCTTGCAGATAAGGTTGAGGATTTATGGTTAAATCCTATTTAGGATTATTCTTTTCTAATTACTTCTACCCCTCTCCGCACTACTATATCTATTTACTTGTTGATGTTTATCAACCCACACTTGCGTCTATTGTTGTTGCCCCAACTATTATTTTCTAGGTTGTCCTTATTTAAGATGCAGCAGTTTTTAGTGTTTTTATGGTTTCCTCTCATGTTTCCACTAGTAATGTAGTAATATTATTATCCCTAATGATACTTCTTTTCCTAAATGTATTTATGTTGGCCCACCCCTTTATTTTATGGTCAATGTTGTTCTAATTGTAAGAATGGATATACTTAGACATTTACAAGGACATTTACAATGTAAGAATAAATCTTAGGATATGATGTTATATTTATGTAGAAACAAGGCTCTTATTCAAATTAATTTGTAACATAGCTAGATCCACCTCTACTATTTTTGTGTTGGTTGCCCCATTTTTTAATGTTTGAGACAAGCTTTGTTCTAGTTTAGGTGTAGATGGTTTTTTCAATTCGATGATAGATGAGGGTCCTTGCCCAATTAATTTAACCATAAACATAAATTCTTCAAGTAGGAGTGTAAGTGATTGTAAGATCACTAGGAAGCCTTGTTGAGTCGTGGAGTATATGACATGATGATGGGTTGATCATTTTTTATCGCCCAAGATCGCTCAACAAACCTATTTTCTAGGGACACGAGGTAACTCAACAACTCCATCGAATGTCATATACCTCATGATGATAAAATGAGGTCCAAAGAATTAGAAAAGGTGATGCTTGGGCTAGGATAAAGAGGTTCTAGATTGGAGAGGATAAATGTAAATCTTTAGAAAAATTCTAATATGTAATGCAAGACCACCATACTATAGTGGAGACAAAAAGATCTACAAAAAATTACAAGATAGTGGTTAGCTTTACAAGAAAACACATGAATGAAAATTAGGTTAAGAAGACAATACATTGCACAAAAATATTAGAAAGATGTCAGAATATTGAGAAATGCGGGAGAAAATGATTCTAAGGTTATTGGACATCAGTGTTCCTAGAACAACCATAAAAATACCAAATTGAAGGTAGCAATGCCAATTAGTGATGTAGACAAGCCAATATGTGAAGTAGAGATGCTAAGCTATAGAAAATGCACCAATATGGAGTACATGGAGCATATTTGTGGACTTGTGAAATATGGATAACAAAACTAGGTTTGAATTGGCCAATCTAAGACCATGTGATAAAAAACTCAACAAAACTCAAGGAAAAGTTAGATTAGGTATGTGGCTCCACTAGGCATGCTAAAATATTCAATAAATTATACATTATATTATAATACAAGGATTGAATCCATGATTTCAAATCCACCCTGTATCTAATTGAAAACTCATTTTAAGCTATGGAATTACACATAAAAATGAAAGAAGCAATAGTTCTCACACCTACAACTTCTTATTGCACTTAAAAGATGTGTATTGTTATTACCCAATGAATTTATTCTTGAGATGATGATATGTGGTTGTAGAAATTGGAAACTTGACTTGGCACTTCATGAGATTCTTGAAAATAGCTTAGAAGACGTTCTATTTATAGATTCGATCTATGATTGATCAAAGGTTGAGATTTATTTGTAAGATCATGGATTCAATTGATTGAGAGAATCAACAAAATGAGAAGCCTCTAAGTCTCACCTTGTGATTAACACACTTGAAAAGGTCCAAGATTAAGAAGATTAGGATGGTTAATATTCTCTTAGAAAAGAATAAAATGACAAACTATTTAAATAAATGATTTAAATCCACCTAATTAATGTTTTTGATTAAGTAAAACAGGTTTTACAGGGCTCTTGAAACCCACAACAAAATAAAAGTCTTGAGAATGTCAAAGAAGATGGTTGGGAAGAATAATATTAAATAATTAGTTTTGTTTAATTAATGTCAGGAGGGGATAACACCAAGTGTGATTAGAATATAGACAATTTAGTTGTCTACATAAAGTCTATACTAAAATCTATCCATGGACCACTTGGTGCTTGAAATGGCATGTAATTCCATGTCTTATTTACATGGCTTTTAGCTACTTAGCATACTCTACATCTTAATATGAACCTTGCCACATTTTTTCAAATCTTTGGACAAAAACACTTCTCCTTGTTGGCATAATATTTATTCTAATTTGTACATGATTACTTAATTAGAGAGTCTTTATTATTTATCTATCTAGGACAAGGTTGCTTCTTTTCTTTCCTCTCTAATATTATAGGAGATTTTCCTCATGTATATCTCTACTAGGAGAATTTTTTTTTCTTTTATTCTTTCTTATATTACACCTAATGTTTTCTCTTGTGGATAACTTTTCCAAGGGATATTTCTATTTTAGGGGATAGTCTTGCTTAGATATACTTTCTTATTTCACTTCTTGTGTGTAGAAATGCACGCCACTACTCTAGTTGGCAATTTCTAGCTTGTGAACTATATATGTGTATGTAATCTTCCAAATTTGATTAATTATATCCTAGATCATTTGGGAATTCTCTTTATTACTTGAAATTTCTCTAATTCTAACTTTTTAGGGTATATTATTGTTGAACCTTCATGGCCCAACTAATATCACAATTTTCATTAGAAGATTCAAGTTCTAATATAGTACATCAAATTTCAACTAGTTTGAATGGTTGTTTGGCATAATTGATTAATTTACAATGATTTTTTTTTCTTTCAAGAAGAAAATTCTCTTTGTTTTTGTCTATCTTGATGGGAATTTATTTGTTCCATAGAGGTCAATTCCTATGTAGGAAACTAGAGAGGAAGATGTTTGACATCAATTGTTGTATGCAAGATTTATTTCTAGCATGCTTTATGTCTGTATGTTCTCATTGATTTTTTGCATGGCTTATAGATTATCTCCTATTTTGTATGTTTATTTTAAAAAATTGTTAGTCCTAATTAAGCATTGCATGCCAACATTTTGAATGAAGGAAAATTTTGTGGGTTTTGTAATAAATGAAATTTAATAAAGTTCCATTAAGAAGGGCTCAATAAATAAGAAAACTTAAGGTTTTTTAACAATTTGACCATCAAACTCCATATTATTTCTCTGACCGACAACCAATAGAGTTAGGTGCTTTTGAATTTGTAGATTTATCACATTCATAGGGTATGTCAATAGTTATCCACTTCAGAGCACATCCTTGCAAAACAAATTTTCATGTATTCAGATCATCAATGTCCGCATACATAGATTGAAGGAACCTGTACATTCAATTCAATTTATTCAAGCAATGTACACTAAGTATGAACTATAATTTTTATCATTTAAAGTGCGATATTTTCTATGAATTTGATCTTAACCCTAGGGTGGTTGCAAGAAGTTGAGTACCACTTTTGGGCAAAAAGTGGAAGTCTTTCCCCGTTTTCCAAATTTCCTGTAAATTGATGTCTAAATTTGAGCCACTTAGAGATTGAATCTCAAAAAACTTCAGTAATAGAAAATGTAGTGCTCGGCTCGTCTACTTTTCAAATATGTAATTTATTTAAATATCCACATGGTATAAATTGCTTTTAGGTAGGCATATTTGAAAACCATTTTTTCAAAATGCCTCTTTTAGGACCATATCACACCCGTGTACAACCACCATATTTTGACCTAAATAAATAAATTTTTTGTGAATCCTTTTGCAGAAATATACCTAAGACACTAAATATTGACGAGCATATTTTTTATTTTTTTTATTGAATATTCTTTTTTTAATTGACTATAAAGAATATTTTGAAAACGTCCGGTGTACGACCGCCATTTTAATAAAATTTTTATATTTTTTCAAAATTCTTTTTTTTAATCTTCAAGAGAATTGTATGTGGATTGATGTCATATAATTTATTTTCCAAAAAACCTAAAAACAAAAACGTGATTAAAGTTTTAGTGAACCTCACTATTTTACGTTTAGGTACCACTTTTAATTAATAAATAATGGAAATAAAGTAAAAATAATCATATCACTATGTAATTCACATTTTTGAAATCAAGACAATGGGAAATCTAATGGGTTTTCATTTTGTCAAAAAATATGATCAGGAAGACCCTCAAAAATTTATGACAAGGCAAAAATCAGGCATTCTAGTGCCTTAACCAAATTTTTGGAGGTCATGAGCTGAAATTTGAGGCGGACCTATGTCTTTCTCGATCGTGTCTAAAGAAATGGGTGGCTATTATTTAAAATTGAAAAAACAAGCACCCGTTTCTTAAAAAATATATCGGTGTTTAAATATGCATTTCTAGTCATAATTTAAAAAAAGAAATGAGAACCCATTTTTTGAATTTTGGATCAGGCATCCAAACCTAAATTGGGTGCCCGTTTCTAGCGTCATTTTCCAATTCCACAAAACGTCTGTCAAATAGGAACCCAAGTTCTTTTACTTACTCCCTATTACAATGTGAATTCATTTATAGTTCTTCATTTACAATTGTAGTTCTACTTTCCAAGTTTGGAAATAATTGGTTAGGATTTTTGTTCCCAATGGGTTTTTCCCTTTGTATATATTTGTAAATGGGTACCTAACCATGCCTTTTGTTGATACCCGTCCCTCTCTTTTTCTCTCAAGTGTGTAGCTTCCCTATGTTTTCCTTGAGGTGCAGGGGGGAGGGGGGGGTTGGCAAAAAAATTATTCTAAATATTTCAATAATAGCTTAATTTATTTAGTAAGTCTTTATTAGTTGTCTATCTTATCATCTAGGATAAGGTTGCTTCTTTTCTTTCCTTTTTATTTTATAGGAGATTATTCTCATGAATATCTCTTCTAATAGATATTTCCTTATTTGATATGCTTTTCTATATTATAAGATATTTTATCTCATGAATATCATTTCTAAGGGAGGATTCCATTATACTAGATAATCTTTCTTAGGTACAATTTATTTTCTCACACCTTGTGCACAGACCTACATGCCACTATTCTAATTGGCAATTTCTATACTATGCACTATGTGTGTATAATTTTCCTAATTTTATTGATTACATTTGAAATAATTTGAGAGTTATTTCTTTGTTGTAAACTTTCTCTAATTTCAACTTTGTAGGGCATGTGATTGTCAAAGTTTCATGGCACAACCAATGCCACCATTTTTATCAAATGATCCAATTTTTGACACTCCTCTACTAATAATATTATCTCATTTTTACTTAAGTGGCCATCTAAGCCACCACTATGAATTTTTTTCACAATATTGCCTCTCATAGACCCATTGAAATACATAGTTATTTTCCTATGATGAAATAACATTAAAATGATCATCATGAATAGTACCAATCCCACCAAGGATTCTTGCTTTGTTCTATAATATTTCCAAAAAAAAGAATTAGAACCATAGAAGTTCATGATATTGTCAAACGTAACTACTTCACCAACCATATTAGTTAGCAATTCCATAAACTTTCTTAAAGGTATTAACTACTTGAGCCTTCTTCATTCAATTATGCTTTAGGAAAAAGAATATACATTTATAGGAAAGTAACCGGTTTTTTATATTTACTAGTTAATTTATTCCAAGAGCTCACATAAGTTAGGGCCTCATCGTTTAAAGATAGATTGAAAGTTTATTAGGCACAAAGTAATACCTCTAATGTCTTAGTGCTTGTACAGTGGCATAAAATTAAACTTTATAGGTAGAGTACTTGTACCATATCCATTCAAAAAAAATTCCATGTTATATAACCAACCTATCAACTTCTTTGGTTTTAGACTACCCCCATTTTTTGAATCTAATTGTTCTTTCTTTCATTACTGGTGGTGCTACTTTCTCTTCATCCTTTTATTGAATGGATGTCGAAACTTCTTCTCCAGATTTGTTGTGTTGCTCTCTTTCTTCATGTAACTCATTCGAACCCCTTGCATTTGTCTCCATTCATCTATAATTTCTAGGATATTCCGATTTGGATATTTATTTTAGTTCGTCAATGTACTCATCATCTTGGAGTCATGCTAAACATTGAATCTCTACCTAGGGTTTGACTTTCTTTGATATCAAGTTATGTATCTAGAAATGCAATAAAAGTATTGACAATAATTTTGAAAATGAAAAGCATGAAAATTGCTACCATGTTCTTTAATCATTGAAACAAAATACATAAGATTAATGCTTAAAAATGAAAATTTATAAATACCTACTATTTTGCATAATGAATATGCATCGACAAATTATTAAATGTATGAAATTCTAAAAATATTAAAATATAATAAATTATAATTTTGAAGCGGCATCGATTACTAGGATTTGGAGCTCTCTAATCACTAAAAGGGAAAGGTCCTTGCATAGTCTACAATACTAGCCATGTGTTTTTGGGTCTACATATGGTGAAATTGAAAGAAAAATGCGCTTTGTTTATTACCAAGATAAAAAGTTACATCCTTTATGAGTCATACACTTGCACCATGTGCATGATAATGACACGAGTCTTCATATGTTGTTCCCAATGTCAAATACATTAGCATAACTAAAAGTAAACTAATACCATACTTTCTAAGAAGTTGACACTAGGGTTATAGATTCACAATTTGATATATATATATATATATATATATATATATATATATATATTCAAAACATAAGATGAAATTACTTTTTTATAAGTATTTTTTATGGAAGTAAAGAAGACCCCATTAAGAATTTGATAGTCTTGGAGGGTTATTATAATTTCTTAGGTTATTCCCTAAATCTAAATAATACATTGAAAAATAGTATAATTTCAATTAAAAATCAATATAGTTTGGAAATAAAACACTCACAATTATATCATATAATATTAAAATCTAGTATTAATACCATATTATAATAAATGACAAATTTATTTGTATTTCTAGGTATAAAATTATTTATATTTATATGTAAAATAATTTTTTAAATAAAAAATAAAAAGAAATTCAATTGGTATGGGTGTGATGAATTCACATTGGATATTCATAACCTTATACAACCAAAGTACAAGGACTAACATTCTCGAATGACATAAATAGACTAATTTACTTAAGAATAGAGAAATTTCCAAAATCACTAATATTCATGAATACTTAAAACAACCCCACCCATACATTTAAGAGAGAATTCACCAAAGGTGGAAATTAAGTACCATGCTTAAATTCTCCATATTTTCTTATTTAATTTGATTCACAAATAAAATCTAAAATAAATAGAAATAGTAAAATAAAGTAGATGTACGTTTAAATAAATTAATACATTTATTTTTGAGAGCTGTCAAAATTACAAATATTATTTATAAATATTTTCCAATATCTTATCATATTAACAAGTATTATTCAATGGTACTAGGCTAAAGAATATCATGTCACGACTGCGTATGCATAAAAATGTATCAAAAAGTAAAACAAATGTAACACCATAAAATAACTTTTCAAATAAAATGAAGTAAACAATAGAAATTTTTTTTTAACTCATAATAGATCTAAGATTTAAATTTGATAGTCGTTTGATCTTATTTAGACATTTTCTTGTTAGATATAATTATTTTTTCCAAAAAAAATGGTTCATATGAAATAAGTTTTTTAAAAGAAACTATAAACATTTATATAAATATTTTAA
Organism: Chamaecyparis obtusa; assembly: GCA_027943335.1. NCBI lineage: Eukaryota > Viridiplantae > Streptophyta > Pinopsida > Cupressales > Cupressaceae > Chamaecyparis > Chamaecyparis obtusa. The sequence goes on along the minus strand of BSBK01001044.1, from coordinate 1,671,921 downwards.
ACTAATTTATTTATGATTTTATTATTAAAAAATAGAAATAATTAATTTCTATTTTTTATTCTATATTAAAAAATAATTATATAATCTCTCTAAACTCTTTAATTTCGTTAATGTACAAATGTAGTGCCTCAAATACTAAGCGACCAACCAATAGAAAAAACAATTTATTTTTTTAAAAGCATCAACCTTGTTTTGTATACCATAACATGAGATGTTTAATTAAGGGAGATTATGCTATGTATGTGCATTTTGAGTGTTAGACTTATATATATTATAACTATTTACATAAAATTATGTACAAACAATATAAAAATAAAAATATAATATATGTATTTCTACTCTATAAAATTAATTTGTGGATTCCTTTTTTATTATGTAGTTTTAAGTTCTATGATAGTATATTTATATACTTTTTTATAAAATATGTGATAAAATTTTAACATTTATATAGTTTATATAATTATTTTTAATTAATATAATTAATTATGATATATTAATTATATTTTTTATTATTAATTGTATTATAAATAAATAAATATATTATTGATTAATATATTTATTTCTATCTTAATGGTTTATGTCACAATAAAATAATACAATTTGGATGTATATTGTTAGTGACAAATATAAATGAAAATTGAACTAAAAATAAGAGTTGGGACTTGAAATCAAATTCCAACTCAATTTATAATTGAAGAATAATATTAGATAATCTATATATACACACTAATGTTGCTTATGTTTTCAATAAATTTCTTTAATCATAAGTGTTTAGAAGTATATTATTTTTCATTCTTATGAAAGAGAACAAAGATAAGCATTACAAAAAGTAGATCAAAGTAAATCATAATCTTTGATTTGTTATATGCCTTGTCACTCCTCTATGGTTGCCATGAGAAGTACTTTCTACTCGTTCATGAGGAAGAAACCATGTGAGTAAAAGAGAATCCATCACCTGTAGAAGAACATTGTGGGAGTAAAGTTCCTTTTACTAGATATTGATTAAGAAAGAAAAGAGCTATGCATCTCTAACATTTGTAAGAAGGTTTGGAGAGAGTTATGCGAGTCTTTAAAGAGGCAAACCAAAAAATCATCTAAAAAGACAATGAATTTAGTTTGAGGTTCATTCAAACAAAGTTGATAATTACAATCAATATGATACAATTAATCAATCTTATCAATCATATATGTTTATTTTTGGGAAAGAGAAATAATGTAGTTGTTAGATATAATTTTTTTTTGTGAAAAAATAATATAAAAAACTCTACACAATCTAATCTAGAAATTGATACAGTATATGCATGGATTGTAGAAATCTAATAGATTTGAATATAAATATTTTCACTTTTTAAATATAATGAGTAAAAAAAAGATTTTTCTGTTGCTTGTAACTTACCTTAACATTATGGAATGGAGTAAATAAATTATAGTGAGCTGTATACTATAGATTTTGGAATATGAAATTGAAGCATTAGAATAAAGATGTTAGCTGACAACTATTTATTTTGATTAGGACCTCTGCTAAAGTAGTGTGATGTGTGCAACTTAAATAGAATCTTGTAATGTTAGAAACACTACTATTTTACACTTTGATTTGTCTCATTGTAAGGTTTGTGACCATCAATCTGATAAGAATAAAAAAACTTCAACAAAAAAAAGACATATTATGTTTACTATGGTAAGAAATCTAAATTCAATAAATTTTATGAAACACAAAACGAACATATACACATTAGGAAAAATGTAATACTTTAAGATTATTATTTTTCTAATAGTAATGCAACTCAACACAAATTCTCTTTATTCAAATAACAATTAATATCACAGAATAACAACATTAATAACTATTACAAGATTAATAGATAAACATGATGAAATAAATAAACAGCAAAATAAATAAAATTGAAAATATATATGTTGAAAAACCAAGAAAAAATCATTCTTCAATTATTTTCTAATAATTATGTGTAATATATATACTATTATACCTTCTGAATCTACATTTCAAGCAATCATTTCTATCATACATTTTTAATATCTTTAACAAATAAAAATAATATTTATACTAAGTCAAAACTGTATCCATATTTTACAAATCTCAACAACCATTTTGTGAGAAGTTTCTTGCAATGGTCATCCATTTACATTGACGTAATGATTCTCTCCGCTGTCAATGTTGCTCTTTGTAGCTTGCGAAGGTTGCCTCTGCAACAGTCTGACCTGGAATCTTATTTTATCCGATGGCACATTTGAACTTCCCTCCAAAAATATTCCTTTCGAATTCAACTTTCAAACATCCTGTCTAGCTTTATCGTTCTTCAGCCAATTCACCAACTTCTAAACTGATTATTCAACACACAGTTGTTTTTCTTAATCCACAGTCCATTTTGTCAAATAACAGTATATATATTCAGCCATCCAATCTTGATATTTGGTAAAGTCAAAGTCCGAGACAATACTATCTTTTCACACCGTTGATTGAAAACAACTTCAACGCGTGTTATGCTTGGAATTATGCAAGGTGCATGGCTCCCGTTTCAATTTGAATAATACAATCTTGCACTGAACTTAAACCAAATCTCAAAAATCAAAATATCAACTTCTGTATGACGTGGAGAGTGATGGTGCTCTCGTATACGTTTCATGCAAGCCATCCCAGGTAAGATGTGCCAAAAATGTACGACGAAATAGTTTGCTTGATTTCTACGAACTAATTCAAGCGTGCATACAGAGTAAAGCATCGCGTGACTGCGTTCACACTGAAGAAATAATGACTCATCATTCATCACAATGATAACGATATTCTGACATGCAAACTTGAAGTAGAAGCAATAATACTAACCTATAGGCATGTCAGAAAAACTTGTTCACACTTTAAAAAGCTTACTCTTCATAAAATTGATATTCTTGTTCACACTTTAAAAAGCTTACTCTTCATAAAATTGATATAGAAGTTAAATTGTGATATTGCTATCAAGATTCAATTGTATAATTTTTATGTCAAACTCATTGACCTATATTATATACATAATGATTCACAAGAACCCATTTCGCATAAAAATAAATATAATACTACTAGTCCATATACATATTAGAAAAACTTGTTCACACCTTAAAAAACTTATTGTTCACACCTTAAAAAGCTTACTTTCATACTGCTCATGAAAGTTTCAAGTCATTTTCAATCTCAAATGAAGACATCTTTATTACTGTTTCACTTTCCTCACAAACTACTCAAGTGTGGTCTGAATACAAAGAGTAGAAGCGTGCGGTGTGAGGGAGACGTGCAATGAGAGATTATGACCGTTGAACAGTTATGGCAAAATGGGTTTGTCTTTGTTTAGACTAGAGAAAAATGGGGTCATAGACAGAACATGTTTTGATGGGCATGATGACTCCACTTGAATACCAACCGGCGTGGACTGGTGGGTTTCCCGTTATTATTGCATGGCTTTCAATTGCAGTTTGGTCTGAAATGAGATGTTACGTAATGTGGTGTCACGTCGACGCCAGCTGCATGGCACTAGTTGTTGTTGGACATGCAATTACGTGAACTGGTTAATCTAGTAATTTAAGCAGTATTTATATATGTTGTGGTGGGCAGGGTCTGATATAGTAATCCTGTGTTGATGATTGATGCAGATTGAGATAATGTGCAAAGGAGAGGAATTGTTAGAAGGTGTGACATTGCAACATGTTCGTGATGTGATGTGGGTGAGCGAGGAGAACGAAAATTGGAGAAGTAAAAGTGTGGTCTCAATCTCCAACCATTGTTCAGCGGACCATCTAATGGTCTTGCATTACCGAAGGAGCCGTTTTTCGGCACCTTCTGCTACCATTAATCAATTTTAACCTGCCATAGCAACAGCAATAATATTTATTTTGCTTCACCACACCGTCTCATTGTTGAAGTGCATGTTTTAATAAGGATGTAGTTGTACAAATGTTTCCTCATGATGATGATGATTTTTGTTGCAGCACGTCATTTTTGTCTTTGGAATCTCCCTATCCCATGTGTTTGCTTCTATTATTGTCATTTCTAATGTTATCGTATTCTTGAGTTCACGAGGGGTTGGATCAGATGCATCCGTCTCTCTGCTCAATACTTCCAATTGAAAATGATTTCATGCCTCAATTGTTAGAAAGAGAAGACAATTACGTGTCATTTAGACGTGATGTTTTGTGTACTAAATAATTCAAACAAGCTTGTGCATTCACACAATCCTCACTCGCTCCCTGCTTTTTAAAAAATAAATTTCAAATTTCGTGACCTTCACTACTACTATAAGAAACATCTGTTGAAGAATAAAAAGAGGAATCCATTTATTTTTATTGTATTCGATCACCACAATCACCTAATTTGTAAACCAAGACAAATTTCATATCCTTTTTACATTTACTAGGACATGATGGTTCTATCATATGAACCAATTTTTCGTTGTTTTCATTAAAAATTGAGAGACGTGCTCGTCTTCTCATCTAAGGACCAAGTTTATTTCCATCCTTGCTTCTACTAGGGTTATTACCATTGATGTTTGGTATAATGTTATTAATTTCTTTTATCTATTGTCATAATTTACGAAGACATGATGGTTCTATTATAGAAACTGATTTTTTCGTTTTTCCCTTAAAAATTGAGAGAAGTGCTCATTTTCTTAACTGGGGAACAAGTTTATTGCCATCATTGCCTCTACTAGTGTTACTACCACTGGTGTTTGGTAGAATGCCATTAATTCCTTTTATCTAGTGTCGTAATTTATAAGGACAATTCTATAAATTAGAAACAATGTTATGCATTTTATTTTGCTTAGTTAATATTATTTAATATGTTGTGATGGTAAAAATGGTATATTCATATACTTATTTTTTAAAAATGTTTGTGATCAATTTTAATTAGGATATTCTAAATATGAAAACTAGTTGATAAGTAGCATATATTTTTGTGAATTTGTTTAATGATATCACACATCTTGATTCTTTTTATTAATAATCTTTAGATATTTTATTATAATACCTTGAGTTATTATTCATTATTCAATATCAAATACATTAGCATGGACTTGACACAAGTCACTATCATAGTCATGAATTTGAAATTCAAACTTTTACAATTCAGATTTCAAATTCTCACTTTATTGACTGCATCACTATATGTTGTGAGTCGATACCATACTTTATTTTGATTTGTGTGCTTAAATGTGTCATAATGCTTTCATTCACTAATTTTAAATCACTTACGAATCATGAAGGAAATTACCAGGGAGTTATCTATGGACTATATATAGATCTTCAAGGTCTATATTATTTATAGCATTTATATTGTTAGTATAATTTTATAAGAAGGAAGATACAACAATTGCATGCTAGATTAACACACTAAAAAAATTATTGTTCATACTATTAAAGATAGAATGATTTATATATTTCTTCATATCATTGGTCTTACATATATCATTTCATGCCACAATTATAGATATACAAAATGAACATGGGTAACACTACTACTGACGTAGGGCAGAGCCAGAGGATCCAATAATGGATAGTCCAAACCTACACCATCAACTATAACAACAACGAACACAGCGCAATACAAGAAGATAATATTTCAAAATAGAATTTCATTTAACATGCCCAGCTGTAAGGCCTTCCGGGTTTCGACCTTATACAATGAAAACACAAAGTACCTTAGCAATCTCCTAGCTAGTCCAGCTCTGAAACACATCAGCAACTGATGGAAACATTAAGGCAGATCTAAACTTGAGCTCGCAAGCCTCCAAACAATATCCTTGTCTCCAAGCATACAAACCACTAGCTCTGTTATTACAATATCAGATAAAACATCTGATCTTCAAGATCTCGCAGGATCCAATTATGATTCTCCCCTACTCTAATCCCCTCTTCCTCCTCTAAATACCTTTTCTCTACATCAACCCAAGCTCTCAATATATATCCAGCAAAGCCACAAGTTGGCCAATCAAGCATTTAATTACATTATAGGTCCAGCCTGGAAGAGTAAACCAAAACTAAATAAAGATTGAACAAAACTTGATGCAAAGCCACATTTAGGTCCACACATGATCTAAGAACATGTCCCTAACTTAGCAAGATCCCATTTCATCATACGGAACCGTGCAAGATGAAAAACTCCATTTTTTGCGTGAAACTGGCTGAAAATTGATACTCAAGAAAAACGGTCATAACTTTCAACTCATAATGAATTAGGACTTGCGGTCTTAGTTGAAGATAGTACTTTAGGTCCTCTCAAAGGCCTTAAGAGCGCAAAGGTTGATTCATTAAGGATCAATGGCTACACAATGCGCAATCAGCACACGGAAAGTAAGAAAATACGGCTTCGACAACAAGGAAAACAACTCTAACTTTGAAACGGTCCATCCAATCCTTATGTGATCATAGGAGAAGGTTCCAAAATAGGTCCCCAACATCATGAAAACTTCGTACAACATGAAACCAATAAATGCAATGATTATAATTCAAACAACAAAAAATAGGAAATGTTTTTGGTTGATGCAAGATTGCTCAAGACCCGAGATGCTCCTGCATCAGACACCCCAGGTAAATAAAAGAAAGTTCTCATGAACTTCTGAAAGGAATCAGAACACATATGCCATATCTGTTCTTAATTTATATCTCCTCTTGTCCTTCATTCCATGCTGTCTTTACTTTATCCAATGTCATACTCAACAAATTAGCTTGTCCTGCACTTTTCTCATCTTTCCTTTTTGCTACTAACAGAAACTGATTCTGACCATCTTTTCCACTGTTGATTACACCACCTTCTCCAACCTACTAATCAACTCGAGATCATCTGAAGTCCTCTCTGTCACTAGTTCCATCATTTTTTGCACTATCTTTTTCAGAAAGTCCATCTGCCTCTTAATCTCTATAAATTCCTCAACTATGTCATGCTCCTTTCCTTTCAAATTTAGCTTCCTTTCATCCATTGGAATAGGTTTATCAACTCTCTGCTCTTGATGTTTTTCGTAAGGACAACACTTGATAACTCCACATCCCTTACCCCCAACTTCCTACAAGGGTAATAACTTACGAATGGATCCGCCATGCATTACCACATATGTATTGGCATGACCATCAAACATAACATGCCTATCAAATTGCCAAGGTCTCCCGAGCAACAAATGACAAGCATCCATAGGCAATACATCACACAATATTTCATCATGATAAGGTCCAATCTGAAAATTAACCAAGAATTGCTCTTCAATCCTAACCTTAGACACATCTTGTATCCAACAAATTTGTAAGGATTAGGATGTTTCCTTCTTTCCAAATTCAACTTACTAACCATTTCTTCTAAAATAAAGTTTTCAGAACTACCACCAACTATAACATTACATACCTTATTCTTGCACTTACATCTAGTTCCGAACAAATTTCTTCTTTGTATTAGTTCCTTAACATATGTAGCCAATCTCTTAGTGATAAGAAATTCACCTTATTCTACAACATTCTCAATGTCTTCTTCGATAGTTAGTGTAACTCTTTTTCTAGGACATTGAAAACTTCTATGACCCTCTTCACCACACTGAAAACAAGTACCAATGAACTCATTTTTGTTAGGGATTGACAGATCCAGAACAATATAAAATAAACAGTTATATGCAGAAACAAAAGAAGAAAGCAATCACAAAACAGATAACACACAGATTTAACGTGGTTCACCCAAAACCTAGGCTACATCCACCTACATAGCCGTCCAACTTTCTTATTATCCAGTAAAAACATACACCAACATACAAATGTGTTATGCATCTGAGCCACTTATAACAACGTTTTAGGGCAACTTCTAAAATCGACCATTTTAGGGTTTTACAATGTTGGTATTCCCTTTTTCCGAAAAAGCAAAAAAAAATTTCGCCGTTGCGTGGCGACCGGAGGTTTGGGCTACCACCCCTCACCTCTAGTAACTACATGAGAGGTCGTCACAGTATCAAAACCCACTACATGATCAGTCGCCACAATATCAACAATCTGCCACTTGGAGACTGATCAGGCTCCACACCAGAACAATCTCCCACTTGGAGGCTGAATCTAGACGATAATGTAGTATGTGCAACTCCCACTAGATAAAAGACTTGGCTATGCATTAACTCCATGATCATCAGTCAAGAAGCCCAATAGAAGCTAAGCAAGAAACCGGCTTCTCCTTGGGGACTATCTTCGTGAACATGTCTACAGGATTGTCACTTGTGTGAATCTTCTCAAGCCGTAATTGGCCATCCTCCAAAATAGACCTTATAAAATGGTATTTGAGCTATATGTGCATTGTCCTTGAATGAAAAGCAGAATTCTTTGCAAGATGAATGGAACTCTGGCTATCACTGTACAATGGGCGATCTTCTTGCTTCTGACCCAATTCCTCCAAAAAATATTGTAACCAAATCATCTCCTTGCTAGCTTCTGTAGCAGCTACATACTCAGCTTCTGTGGTTGAAAGTGCATTAACCTTCTGCAATCTAGAAATCTAACTGACTGCAGTACCCCCTACAGTGAAAACATACCCTATAGTACTCCTCCTTGTATCAATATCTCCTGCCAGATTAGAGTCAACAAATCCACTCAGAGCAGAACTGGATCCTGTGAAACATAATGCCTTTGTAGTAGTACCTTTCAAATATCGAAGAATCCATTTGACAACATTCCAATGTTCCATACCCAAATTGCTCATATACCTGCTGACAACTCCCACTACATGAGCAATATCTGGCCATGTGCATACCATTGCATACATCAGACTGCCAAAAGCTGATGAATATGGGATTTTAGACATTTTATCTACCTCTTCCTGTGCCTTTGGGCACATTTCCTTAGTCAATTTGAAATGACTAGCCAAAGGTGTATTGACTGCTTCTGCATCTTGCATATTAAATTTGTTCAACACCTTCTTTATATACTCACTTTGGGACAAATTCAACGTTTTGTTTTTCCTGTCCCATGTAATCCTCATACCAAGGATTTGCTTAGCAGCACCCAAATCCTTCATAGCAAATGACTTTGCTAATTTCTGTTTAAGTTCATTTATATGTTGCATATTAGACCTAACAACAAGCATGTCATCAACATAGAGTAATAGGATAATGTAACTCCCATTATTCAATCTCTTAAAATATACACAGTGATCAGAATGACATCTATGGTAACCTTGTTGAGCCATGAAACTATCAAATTTTAAATACCATTGATAGGGTGCCTGCTTTAGGCTATACAGACTCTTCCTTAACCTAGACACCAAATTCTCCTTACCCTTGACCTCATATCCCTCTGGTTGCTGCATGTAAATTTCCTCCTCCAAATCTCCATGGAGAAAAGCCATTTTGACATCTAGTTGTTCAAGATGCAAGTTATCTGTAGCCACAAGATCTAGTATAGTTCTAATTGAAGTCATTTGTACAACAGGGGATAATATTTCATCGAAATCTATACCCTTTTTCTATGCAAAAACTTTTACCACAAGTTTGGCCTTATACCTTTTCTTTCCTCCATCTTCCTCCTTCAGCCTATAAACCCATTTGTTAGGCAATCCTCTTAATCCTTCAGGTAAAGGGACTAAGTCCCAAGTCTTATTTTTCAACAAGGAGTCCATCTCCTCTTTCATGCCCGATTTCCATTGTTGTTTGACATCCACTTGTATTGCTTCTTCATATTCTTCTTGTTCACTAGAATCAGTCAATAAAATTGAATACAATGAAGGAGAAAACCTTTCAGGAGGTCTACTTGACCTTGTAGAACATCTAACACTTACAGGAGTTTGTGGGATAACCTGTTATTGCTGAGCATCAGGTACTAGTGGCATTTCATTTTCAGGAATCTCTTCCAACACCACATATTCTTGATTTCAACCTGTTCATGCTTCTTTTCTTGCAACTATTCTTTATACATGACCTTCTCATTGAATATAACATCTCTACTTCTAATTATTTTAAGATTTTGAAAATCCCATAACCGATAACCGTAGTCATCTACTCCATATCCAATGAAGGTACATTTTAGAGATTTAGCATCAAGCTTGGTTCTATTTTCTTTATCAACATGGACAAAGGCTTCACAACCAAAAGTTTTTAGAAATGAATAATTTACCTTTTTACCAGTCCATGCTTCCTGTGGAATACCACCATCCAAAGGGGCTGAGGGTCCTCTGTTTATCAAATAGATAGAAGTGTTTACAACATTTGCCCAGAAATGAAGGGGCGGTCCAACATGCAATCTCATGCTCCTTGCACATTCCATGATTGTCCTATTCATTCTTTCTGACACACCATTTTCTTGTGGGGATCCTGGAACTGTCATTTGCCTTCAAATTTCATTGATAGAATAGTAATCTTCAAAGACTGCTGCAATACAAACCTCCATTATCGGATCCGAGACACTTCAACTTCTTTCTGTTAGGATTAACAAGGCAGAAATAACAATTATGTGCAAATATAACTAATATCAGAAAATAATAAACCACACAGAATAGAACACAATGGCACACAGATTTAATGTGGTTGACCCAATCCCTGGGCTATGTCCACCAACAGCGAGTCCAATATTATTATTATCCAGTGATTACAACCTGATTACAATCCGTAATCCCTTACAGCCCAATTCTACCGCAAGTACTAAAATCATACTCTTTAAAATCCCTAACCCTAAGCCATATTATACAATATTTTTCCCGCTTTAGGGTTAGAATGAGTTATAAGTAGTCGGCCCAAATAACCGAAAAAAGTAGTCGGCCCCGAACCCCGGCGAGGTCGGGAGGAAAAGTGTACAGTACTTTCCTGGATAGTACTTTCCTGATTAGTCACCACAAGCTAACAATCTCCCACTTGGTGACTGATCAGTATCCACACTATACTAAAAAACCTCCCACTTGGAGACTGATCCTGTAGCAATACCGCTACCCACATGAGGCTCCCACTGGATTGAACCACCTTGGACTCAGTTGTTCCTTTATTTTGTTCAGTCTAAAAGACCAACTGAAGCTGAACATGAGTTCAACTTCTCCCTTGTTACTACCTTGGTAAACATATCTGCTGGATTATCATCAGTATGAATCTTTTCCAGCCTTAACTGTCCATCATCCAAAACTGATCGAATGAAATGGTACCGCAACTGTATGTGTTTTGTCTTTGAGTGCAAAGCAGAATTCTTTGCAAGATGAATGACACTTTGGCTATCTGTATGTAGAAAATTATCCTTTTGTGGATGTCCCAATTCTTCCATGAAGAATTGAAGCCATATCATCTCCTTGGCTGCCTCTGTAGCAGCAACATACTCTGCCTCTGTAGTGGATAAAGCAACCACCTTTTGTAGTCGAGAAATCCAACTCACTGCTGTCCCACCAACAGTAAATATATAACCTGTAGTACTCTGCCTGCTATCTATATCTCCTGCCAAATCTGAGTCAACATAGCCTTGTATAGTAGTAGTAGAACCCCCAAAGTGTAAACACTTACTGGATGTGCCTCTCAAATATCTGAGAATCCATTTGACTGCATTCCAATGCTCAATACCAGGGTTACTCATATAACGGCTAACGACTCCCACTGCGTGTGCAATATCTGGCCTAGTACATACCATAGCATACATTAAGCTCCCTACAGCTGAAGCATAAGGTACCTTAGACATTTTAGTCTCTTCTTCTGGTGTCTTGGGACACATATCCTTAGTCAATTTCAAATGACTAGGCAAAGGTGTGCTGACAGCTTTGGCATTTTCCATACAGAAACGTTGCAACACCTTCTCAATATAATCAGCCTGAGATAGAGACAATTTCCTATTTTTCCTATCTCTACAAATTTTCATACCAAGGATTTGTTTTGCTGCCCCCAAATCCTTCATAGCAAAAGATTTTGCTAACTGTTGTTTCAACCCCTTAATGTGATCCATGTTAGACCCAGCTACAAGCATATCATCAACATATAAACATAAAATAATGTAGCTGTCATCATCCAACCTCTTAAAATAAACACAATGGTCAGAATGACACCGACTATATCCATGCCCATTCATAAAAGTGTCAAATTTAATATACCATTGCCGAGGTGCTTGCTTCAAGCCATATAAACTTTTCTGCAATCTGCACACCAAATTCTCCTTACCCTTGACCTCAAATCCTTGTGGCTGAACCATATATATTTCTTCATCCAAATCACCATGAAGAAAGGTTGTTTTAACATCAAGCTGCTCTAAATGCAAATCTTCAGTAGCCACAATACTTAAAACAGTACAAATAGAAGTCATTTTAACAACTGGAGAAAATATCTCATCAAAATCAATACCATGTTTCTGTGCAAATCCTTTTACAACTAATCTGGCTTTAAATCTTTTCGTACCTCCATCCTCTTCTTTGATCCTGTAAACCCATTTATTCTGTAAAGCCCTTTTACCTGCAGGTAACTTACATAAATCCCATGTCTGATTTTTCAGCAAAGAGTCCATTTCATCTGTCATTGCAGACTCCCACTGAAGCTTTGTATCCACCTGCACAGCTTCATTATAACATTCAGGTTCACCAGCATCTGTTAACAGAATAGAATACAAAGATGGAGAAAATCTTTCTGGAGGTCTACTTAGCCTTGTTGACCGTCTAACACTCACTGGGGTGTGTGGTATTTGTTGTTGCTATTGTTGTGGAGCATAAGGAACTACTGGGACATGAACTTGTGGAGTATCATCCAGTACTACATAGTCATTTTCTTTCTTCTCATGCTGCAGCAACAGATCTTTGTACAATACTTTCTCATTGAATATGACATCCCTGCTTCTTACAATTTTATGATTTTCAAAATCTCAAAGCCTATAACCAAATTCATCAATGCCATACCCAACAAATACACATTTCTTTGACTTAGCTTCCAGCTTGGTTCTATTTTCAGAATCTATAAGTGCAAAAGCTTCACAACCAAAGGTTTTGAGAAAAGAATAACTCACCTTCTTACCACTCCATGCTTCCTCTGGAATACCACAGTCCAAAGGAGTAGAGGGGCCTCTATTGATTAAATAAACAGCAGTGTTCACTGCCTCTGCCCACATATTTTTGGGCAGCCTAGCATGCAACCTCATACTCCTTGCACGCTCCATTATTGTCCTGTTCATGCGTTCAGCCACTCCATTTTCTTGTGGAGTCCTTGGTACAGTTTTCTGCCTACGAATACCATTAGAGGAACAATATTCTTCAAATTCTATGCTACAATACTCACCACCATTATCAGATCTGAGACATTTTAACTTTTTACCAGTCTCAGTCTCAACCAAGCATTTCCATTTCTTAAAAGTTTGAAATACATCAGATTTCTGTCTAAGGAAATAAATCCATACTTTTCTTGTTGCATCATCTATAAATGTAACATAATACAGAGAGCCACCAAGGGAAGATACCTGAGCTGGTCCCCATACATCTGTATGCACAAGCTCTAATCTCTCATTTTTCTTTTCCTTCCCACTCTTCACAAAACTAACTCTCTTTTGTTTTCCATAAACACAACTTTCACAGAAATCCATATTGACACATTTCAGACCAGGTAAAACTTTCTTTGAATGAAGTAATTTCATACCTTTTTCACTCATGTGCCCGAGTCTGTTGTGCCACAGTGCTGTGTCAAAATCTACAGCAACAGTTTGATGTTCTTCCTGCTCAACTGCAGCCACTGTTCCTAAACATTCATTATCTTTTGAAACAATTAAAGTAGAAGGAACAGTATGACCTGTACAAAGATATAAGGTGCCTACTTTCACACCTTTTGCTACTACTAAGGAGCCTTTTGAAACCTTCCAATTTTTATCATTAAAAGTAACTGTGCAACCCTCATCACCCAGTTGCCCTGTTGAAATTAAATTCCTACTCAGCCTTGGAACATGTCTTACCTCTTGTAGTAGCCAATGATTCCCATTCTGCAACTTAATCTTAATTTTTCCCTTTCCAACAATCTGACAGGGTTCATTATCTCCCAAATAAACTAGCCCAAAATCCCCTTGGACATAATCAACAAAATAACTTCTATGGGGTGTAGCATGAAATGAAGCCCCAGAATCTAAAACCCATGAATCATCAATACTTTCTAAGGACAAGAGCAAAGCATCCTCCTCAGATTTGTTACTTACCACATTTGCCTCCTTGTTTCCATCATTTTTGTCTCCTTGATCTTTCTTCCGAGACCAACAATCTTTCTTCTTATGACCTGGTTTTCCACAGTACCAGCAATCATTTGGCCCTTTAGATTCAGACCTCTTTCCCTTTGATTTTCCTCTTGATTTCCCACGATTTCCAGAGTTGTTTCCTCTATCTCTTGTTCTGCCTCTGCTTTCTGTGTTCAATACACTACCCGATGTGGATGCCCCTGAGCTTTTCCTACGAATTTCCTCACTCAATATAACACCAATAACATCATCATATTTTAGGGTATTAGAACCAGAAACAGAATTACTAACAGCCATTACCAAGCCATTCCAGCTTTCTGGCAAAGAACACAAAATCAAGAGAGCCCTAACCTCTTCATCAAAAGTAATTTTAACTGAGGTTAATTGACTTGTAACTGTATTAAACTCATTCAAATGATCAGTAACTGATCCACCTTCTACCATTTTCATATTAAATAAACGCTTCATAAGAAATACCTTGTTTGAAGCTGAAGGCTTTTCATACAACTTCGCTAGGGTTTCCATCAGATCTTTAGCTGTCTTTGCTTCAGTAATATTGAATGCCACCGATTGTGCCAGGCATAGACGAATACTCCCCAGTGCCTTCCTATCCAAAATATCCCAATCCTCCTGAGACATTGATTGCTCTTTCTTGGCTACTCCCTCTAATGGCCGCCATAGATCCTTCTGATAGAGATAATCCTCCATTTGCATCTTCCATAACTGGAAGTTCTGCCCATTAAACTTATCAACCTTCAGCCTACCCTCTTCTGCCATTTCTCCCACTTAACCGAGAGACTCTCCCACTAACTCGTGAGACCTGATTAGTGAATAGATGAAAGAACGAATGAAATAACCTCGCTCTGATACCACTTGTTAGGATTAACAAGGCAGAAATAACAATTATGTGCAAATATAACTAATATCAGAAAATAATAAACCACACAGAATAGAACACAATGGCACACAGATTTAACGTGGTTCACCCAATCCCTGGGCTACGTCCACCAACAGCGAGTCCAATATTATTATTATCCAGTGATTACAACCTGATTACAATCCGTAATCCCTTACAGCCCAATTCTACCGCAAGTACTAAAATCATACTCTTTAAAATCCCTAACCCTAAGCCATATTATACAATATTTTTCCCGCTTTAGGGTTAGAATGAGTTATAAGTAGTCGGCCCAAATAACCGAAAAAAGTAGTCGGCCTCAAAAAAAATTTCCTGGATAGTACTTTCCTGGATAGTACTTTCCTGAGGTCGGGAGGAAAAGTGTACAGTACTTTCCTGGATAGTACTTTCCTGATTAGTCACCACAAGCTAACACTTTCCTGTCTCATTCTCAACCAAAGCTTTCCATTTCTTAAATGTTTCAAAAACATCAGATTTTTGTTTCAGGAAATATACCCATGTTTTCTTGGTTGAATCATCTATAAAAATAACATAATAATGAGAGCCACCAAGAGATGATACCTGAGCTAGGCCCCATACATTTGAATGCACTAGTTCTAGCTTCTCATTCTTCTTTTCTTTCCCAACTCTCAGAAATCTGACCATTTTCTGTTTACCATAAACACAATTTTCACAGAACTCAATCAATATTTTTTAGTCCTAGCAACAAATTTTTAGAGTGAAGGATTTTCATCCCTTTCTCACTCATGTGCCCAAGCCTATGGTGCCACATTTGTGAATCTGTTCTTGCAGCATCTATAGTAGCATTCCCTGCATTAACATTACCAGTAGCAGCTAAGGTAGAATAAGTGTTACCAATACACAGATATAATGTGCCTTCCTTTGCACCTTTAGCTACTACTAATGAACCTTTAGTGACCTTCCAGACATTGTCTGTAAACATGACTGTGCATCCTTCACTACCCAGTTGTCTTGCAAAAATTAAATTTCTTCTTAAATTAGGAACATGCCTTACCTCCTGCAACATCCAGTCATTTTCGATTGGAAACTTAATCTTTATCTTTCCCATTCCGACAATAGGACAGGGTTCATCATCACCTAAATATACCTGTCCAAAATCACCTTGAACATAATCTTGAAAATATTTTCTATGGGGTGTAGCATAAAATGAAGCTCCAGAATCTATTACCTAGGAATCATTAACATTATCCAAACATAAGATTAAAGCATCTTGTAAAGTATTACTTGCAACATTAGCTTCCTTACTGTCACCTTCATTTCCGTCTCCTTGTTTATTTTTCCGAGCCCAACAGTCTTTCTTCAGGTGACCAGGCTTTCCACAGTACCAACAATCTTTCTTTCCTTTAGATTGAGAGCGCCCTTTCTTTGACTTCCCTCTTGACTTATCATTCAAAGGGCCTTTTCCTCTTTCCCTTGCTCTTCCTCTGTTCTCTACATTTAGAGCGGAACCTGATGAGGTTAAATTTTCACCTATGCTTTTTCGTCGCATTTCCTCGCTTAGGATAACACCAACAACATCATCAAATTTCAAAGTATTTGAACTAGAGACAGTGTTACTTATAGCCATAGCCAAGCTATTCCAACTTTCTGTCAAAGAGCATAAAATTAAGAGAGCTCTAACCTCGTCATCAAAGGAAATATTTACCGATGACAGTTGACTGGTAACTGTATTTAATTCATTTAAATGTTTCGCTACAGATCCTCCCTCACCTATTTTCATATTAAATAAACGCTTCATAAGAAATACGTTATTCGAAGCTGAGGGTTTCTCATATAACTGAGCCAATGTCTGCATCAAATCTACTGTCATTTTTGCCTTTGATATGTTGAATGTTACAGATGGTGCAAGGCACAAACGAATAGATCCCAGTGCCTTTCTATCCAAAATATCCCAATCTTCCTCTAAATGTGTGGCCAATTTCTTTGTCTTTCCTTCTAATGGCCACCACAGATCTTTTTGATATAAATAATCCTCCATTTGCATTTTCCATAACTAAAATTTTTAGCCGTTGAATTTTTCAACCTTGAATTTGGAATCCTCCATTGCTCCCACTCAAATCTGAAAGTCCTGCCAATCTACAACACAAAACCTTGCTCTGATACCAATTGTTAGGGATTGATAGATCTAAAACAATATAAAATAAATAGTTATATGTAGAAACAGAAGAAGAAAACAATCACAAAACAGATAACACACAGATTTAACGTGGTTCACCCAAAACCTGGGCCACGTCCACCTACATAGCCGTCCAACTTTCTTATTATCTAGTAAAAACATACACCAATATACGAATGCGTTATGCATCTGAGTCGCTTATAACAACGTTTTAGGGCAACCTCTAAAATCAACCATTTTAGGGTTTTACAATGTCGGTATTCCTTTTTCCCAAAAAAGAAAAATTTTCTTCCCGAAAAAGCACAAAAAATTTTCACCACTATGCGGTAATTGAAGGTTTGGGGCTATCGCCCCTCACCTCTGATAACTACATAAGAGGTCGTCACAGTATCAACACCCACTACATGATCAGTCGCCACAATATCAACAATTTTTCCATCTTCCTCTCTGTCCATTATTGTAGTTCTTAGTGACTTGACCACTGCTAGATCCTTCATCAGTCTTCTTAGGATTCTCTACCACATTACCTCCAGCAATTGTTTCATTAGTCTTGCCACCTTGGTTCCTATTATTTTGTCTCCTTTCAAACCTCTTGTTCAACTTTTCCTCAATCGTCAATGCCATATGATAAGCATCTCCTATAGTTGTCATCCGAACAGTAAGCAACTCTTCTTGAATACTAGGTCTCAAGCTAGAAACATACCTAGCAACCTTCTCTTTATCAGCTTCAGAATGGCCAGTCCTAATCAGGATTCTATAAAACTCCTTAGTATACTCCTGTACTGATTTGTTGTTGTTCTTTAAGGCTTGCATCTTCTTAAACATCTCATACTCATAATCCACCGGAATGAATTACTTTTTCAACTTGTCAACCATTCAATTCCATCTAGTGATCTTTTCTTTTCCTCTCCTATTTCTTTCCAATTGAACTTCTCTCCACCAAATATTTGCATGACCCTTCAACTTAGTCTTTGCAAATCGAACTCTATCAAGATCTTCTATTTCTTCATACTCAAAGTACTCATCTACCTCATTAATCCACTCAATCAACTTTTCTGGCTTAAAGGCTTCTAGCAAATGTAGAAACTTCAATCTTAGGTCTTTTCCCAATTTTAGACATAGCCTTTAGGATTCTATTCTCTTATGGATCTCTGGCTTCTTCTATAGCTTCTTCAAATTGATCTTCTTCAGATTCATCACTGTCATCCTTCAAGGTAGTCTTCTTTCTCAATTCCTCTTGTAGATCTTGCACTTGTTTCTGTAAAGCCCTAAAATCATCAAGACTGAATTCTCCAGTAGGTTCTTCCTCTGAGATCTCACGAGCTCTCCTCGGAGGCATCTTCAATCCAAGGTCCTAGTGCAAACTGCCTCACCTCAGCGCTTTGTCCACACACTCAGGATCTTCAAGCTCTGATACCACTTGACGTAGGGCAGAGCTAGAAGATCCAATAATGGATAGTCCAAACCTACACCAAAAACTATAACAACAACAAACACATCGGAATACAACAAGATAATGTTTCAAAACATAATTTCATTTAACATGCCCAGTTGTGAGGCCTTCCGAGTTTCGGCATTATACAATAAAATCATAGAGTATCTCAGTAATCTCCTAGCTATTCCAGCTCTGTAACACATCAACAATTGATGGAAACATTGAGGTAGATTTAAACTTGAGCTTGCAAGCCTCCAAGAAATCTCCTTGTCTCCAAGCATACAAACCACTAGCTCTGCTATTACAATATCAAATAAAACATCTAATCTTAAAGATCTCATAGGATCCAATTGTTAGATTAGGTGAAAAACTAATCTCCCAAGAACACCTGCATGCATAACCCTGTCACATGGAAGAAGCAAATAACAGAAGCAAGAAAAAACTATGGAGGCCAAAAAGCCAGAGACGTCATATGAACATTCAAAAGAACAATCTATTATGAACCATGCATTGAGTTGCTGAAAAATACAAAGAGGAAATCCTTATAAAAGGAATCATGAAACCCTAAAAGGGAAACCCTAAAGAATAATAAGATGCCTAAGTCTAACTTAAGTGTAGAGAATAATAGACTAATAATTAAATAAATAAATTATTAGCTATAATATGACTACTCTAACACCCTCCCTTAAGTGTAACTTAGAGAGAAGCTAAACAACTAAGGACTAAAAGATGCATGAAAACAAAAATGCATGAAGACCAATGGGTCCCGGCAACAAGGCCTGATCAGGTACCCAAATACAAGAAAAAAGAAAGAGCATGTAAAGCATCTCCGAAGCATGAAGCTGTAAACACTGTCAAAAGTAACTGCTGGAACCCCCACTGAAATAGTGCATGACCAGGTAGAGAAGACAAAGTCTGAAGAGCTGATCAATCGAAGAGGTGACCTCCAAAAGTAGGAATGAATGAGTGTCTATATAGTAGATGAACCATCTCACCGAAATGCATAGGTGCCTAGCCACTGCATCCGCCTAGTACATAGGAACAAAAACTGAATACGTAGATCACTCAACCAAACCAAGGAAGCAATAGAGCCAACAGGTGAACCCCCCCCATAATACTGAACAGGGAGAGGGGTGACAGGAACACTGAAATGTAATGCCAGAAACATCTGCAAGAAGAAGAATTAGGAACACCAACAGTGCAACAGAAGTACAAGCACAGGATAAAGGGCAGTGTCACCGACACATAGCATGGGCTAATGTTGTGGAAGGTATGCTCACTTGACAAAGGTGGATGAGCACAAAAGGCAAAACATCATAACCCCCCATGACACTTTATAACTGAGTGTGAGTACAAACAAACAGAAGGTGTACAAGATCTCAGATATGCAAAAGCAGACACTTTATCTCAGTGCGTTTACAGAAAAAAGAATGCAACAGAAGAGAAGCATACAATGCTCAGAAGTCAGATAGAAGAGTGAGCTAGAAGAACAGAAGAAGAGATCCCAGGACTTGTAGAACCCAAGTAATCCGCCAGAGTGCAAAAGTGAAAAACTCAGAGGAGAGAGAACCTAGAGCAAAATCTAGATAAAAGACCCCTACAAATGAATAACTCACTGAACTAGCTTTCTAACGATATCTAGTGAGCCCAAAAAAGAGTCCGGATGAGCGAGATATGGCTCTCGGAAGGCAAAAAAAAAACATCGGACTTTCATAGCAAAAAACACTATCAAAACAGCAGAGCCAAAAACTTTAACCTCCATAATTAGAAAGAGCTCAGAAAGAGCTTTTCGACGATATAAAGAAGTCCAAAAAAGACCTCTGTATGCTCCGAATAGAGCAAAAACAGTGCGGGAGGGTTAGAAAGGCTCCACAAGAAGAATTCAAAGCCCCTGGGGCTGAAAAAAATTGAGCCCCTAGGCGCATGGTGCACGCAGGGGGCCGGGGCCGGAGCTCCTAGTCATCCATGTGACCGTTGCTAGGGTCCGCAGGGCTTAAAACCCGCCGGGCGGTGGCACATGGCGGCGGAGCCGGCAGAGTGGGGGCGTAGCGGCGGGCGGGCGGCGGGCGGCGGCGTCACGAGCGGTGGGCTGGCGGCCGGTGGGCGAGCGGTCATAGCGGGGCCAATAGAGCAGGGCCAGCTGGAGGCGCATAGCGCAGAGGTGGCGTGTTGGCGGTGCGTTCTGCCAGTGCCAAAAACCTTTTAAAACAATGTTTTGTTTTTTTTAAAAAAAAATTCATCGTACCCTCTGCATGGGAATGCGTGCGAGGGCCGTACGGCCCTAGTATGCAAAAAGTTTTGTCTCAGATGGCAAAGATATCCAAAATGGACAAATTTTATATGGATTCAGACTCTCCCGGGCCTTCTGAGCACAATGGTGGCATCCGTTTTTGCCCAAAATGCCCCAAAATTTATTTTTTCTTTTTTGCAGGCAAAAAAGAAACAAAAAAAACGTCCTGCTTTTGAATCACTTCAGCAAAACACAAACAACGAGAAGCAAGATGACTCTGATACCATGTTAGATTAGGTGAAAAACTAATCTCCCAAGAACACCTGCATGCATAACCATGTCACATGGAAGAAGCAAAGAACAGAAGCAAGAAAAAACTATGAAGGCCAAAAAGCCAGAGACATCATATGCACATTCAAAAGAACAATCTATTATGAACCATGCATTGAGTTGCTGAAAAATACAAAGAGGAAATCCTTATAAAAGGAATCATGAAACTCTAAAAGGGAAACCCTAAAGAATAATAAGATCCCTAAGTCTAACTTAACTGTAGAGAATAATAGACTAATAATTAAATAAATTAATTATTAGCTATAATATGACTACTCTAACACCAATTATGATTCTCCCCCTATGCTAATCCCCTCTTCCTCCTCTAAATACCTTTTCTCTACATCAACCCAAGCTCTCAATATATAGCCAGCAAAACTGCAAGTCGACCAGTCAGGCATTTAATTACATTATAGATCTAGCCTGGAAGAGTAAACTAAAACTAAATAAAGAATGAAAAATACCCGATGTGAAGTCACATTTCGGTCCACACATGATCCAAGAACATGTCCCTAACTTAGAAAGATCTCATTTCATCATACGAAACCGCGCAAGATGAAAAACTCGACGTTTCACGTGGAACTGGCTAAAAATTGATACCCGAGAAAAATGGTCATAACTTTCAACTCATAATGAATTAGGACTTGTGGTCTTAGGTGAAGATAGTACTTTAGGTCCTCTTAAAGGTCCTAAGAGTGCAAAGGTTGATTCATTAAGGATCAGCAGCTACACGATGCGTAATCAGCACGCGGAAAGTATGAAAATATGGCTCCAACATCAAGGAAAACAACTCTAACTTTGAAATGGTCCATCCAATCCTTATGTGCTCATAGGAGAAGGTTCCAAAATAGGTCCCCAACATCATGAAAGCTTCGCACAACATGAAACCAATAAATGCAATGATTATAATTTAAACAACAGAAAATAGGAAATGTTTTTGGTTGAGGCAAGATTGCTCAAGACCCGAGATGCTCCTGCATCAACTACATAGATGTTCTCATTTCATGTCCTTTTCTTAGTTTTGTAAGGTTGATATCAAACATGGTGAATATATATTACTATTATAGCCTATGCACATGTAAGGATGTGTCCTTAGAGGTCCATCCTTTTACATCTTAGAGTAGCAGGAGGTACTATGATGCATTTCATATTGTCACAATCTATTGTTTTTGAATTATGATGATCTTTGGACTAACATTTTCCATGAGAGAGTAATCTTATAAGATGTGTCTTTCAACTCGCTTATTAGTTTTACTATCAACAACCTATTAGGTTTCCCTTTTAGACCTTCAAGTTAATGGGGATAAATATTGTTATCCGTTGGGGATTACAATTGAATGTACCAAGGGCCCTTCCCCACTTATTTTAATAATTTTTTTTTTGAATATAACATGTCATTTATTAGCTCTATAATATACCAACATCCTTTGTCAATTTAAACTATGTTTTATCCTAAAAAAATGCTATCTTTTTTCCATTAATTTTTCAAAATTTAAACCATTACTTCACTTGTCACATATCCCATTTTTACATTCTAATATCTTTAGAGAAAACTTCACAAAAAGTTAAAAACTATTGTCACTAGGAGTGTAGAATATTCTTATATTTTCTTTATCTATGCATATGATGCATCCTAGTAAGACATTTCTTGTTGAATGCCTTGCACATGTTATGGTATCAACATAAGATTTCTTAGAGGTAGTTAAAGTAGATTTTTTTGAGAGAGTATGGACCAATTACTTAGATACTTGAACACATTAGGTCGTTGTCACTAGCAAATATCTATTATAGGAACAAGATCCTTTATTTGGGAAATGGTCTCCACTCTCTATTCATTAAGTAAGTTACATTGAAAGTGCATATTTTCTTATTATTCCATTTATATTCATGCATAACATTCACTAGAAAATATCTATTATAGGAACAAGATCCTTTATTTGGGAAATGGTCTCCACTCTCTATTCATTAAGTAAGTTATATTGAAAGTGCATATTTTCTAATTATTCCTTTTAGATTCATTCATAACATTCATCACATTGCAAGATATAATAAATAAGAGAATTTGACTCTTTGGGTCATCATCTACATTTTATAGGTTAGAGTAGTCTACAAATGAATTGATATGATAATGATATAGTGTGGATGTGTTGTTGCATGTGTCCTCAATATGTTATCTTTCTTTATTTTGTTCCTTATAATTATTTCCCTACTTTTGATGCATTCTATCTAGTTTATCTATCTAATAATTTTTAACACACAGTATTTTATTTGTTGACTTATCATATCGAAAGTCTAGATTATTTATGCTATGAGGTAAACCCTTGTGTGATTTGATAAGAAGGATTCTACCTAAAACTATGGTGGATTAGCACGTAAAGAAAATATTCATTCATTCACATATAATAAAATATAGTAATTCTTGTAATTGAAGCTGCACATATTAATTCATGTTGTAAGCACATAATACATATCACATATGCTTAGGCTCACTATTACATAAATATTATTATTACATGCTCTTTTCTTTGTTCTATACATGTTATATGATGAATGATACCATATATAACTATTTTACCCCATACATACGTAGTAAGGTATATGTAAACCCATCCTTATACATCCTGTGAATATTGGAGCCACGACAAAGTATCTTATGCTATCACAATATAGAATTCTCTATGATAAATATGATGAAATTTTGGTGCAAGGGAACCTCCACCCTAACAACAACATTTCAAAGTCCTGGGATGTCTAGGGATATCCTAATTTCATTTTGGGACCATAGGACCAATTGCATGTAATAATGATCCATTGTAAGACCAATTGACAAGGTAGCAAACATTATAAGCCCCTTGGTCAAACTTGGTCAACAGATCACAAAATAGCCTAGGATAGGTTCTTAGGTGGTTTTAGGTCTAATGGGTTCATTTGGGACCCCTAGGAAGCATTAGATCTCATTTTGAGAATAAGTTACAAAAAGTTACAAAAAATGCAAAAAATGTTGCAAATGCAACTTTTGCAAAAAGTCAAGCATTTTGCAACAATTTGTCAAAATTGCCCATTTGACTCTCACAATAGTTATGATGGTTTGAATATTAGTTGGGGGCTTTGGTTGAAGGTCATCTTCAAATACTTGTAAGAAAATCTAAGTAAAGGGAGAAGTAGAAGTTGTTGGTAAAAATATTCAGAGTACATTAATAAAATACATTGTTCAGTTTTCCGCAAATCAACATTTTTAAGGTTTTTTTGTAGACACATTGAATTGAAATCAGTAAATGAATGCTATGATTTGGTAGCCTTGTAAATTCTCTTCAAAATAAACTTGGTTTGAAGCCCCAATCGCTCCATACAAGGGAGAAAAATCAAACCATTTGCAAGGTGCCCTGAAATTGAAGAATAGAAAGGGTTGCACAAAAGAATGGCCCTAACTTGAGATTCCACCATAAGATCACAACGACCTTTTGGGGAATACAAGCTAGGGAAATGTATTATTATATTCCAAAAGAAGAGACTTGGAGGAGACTGGAAACTACTTTTATGTCAGGCCCTAGGCTAAACATCCCGATGTGTTTAGCCATTGTCTTGAGGAATTAGGTGAGCAGAACAACCTTGGGAGTGGAAAAAATCCATATAGTGTGGATTATGCATAGTATGACATCCCTTGTTGTGTTCCAATCATTTGGTTCAGTCCATATATCTTGATAGCTTATTAAAGGTGCTCGGTTACCAAATTTTTTATGCTCGGTAAGTGCTTTGGAGTTCTCGGTGGAATGTTCCTATTGTGGTTCACTGAGTGGGCTTGAGCTCTTCATCAATGTTCTTTCACCGAGTTGTCTCAGTAGCTACCAATCTCTTCCTTAGTGTTCTTTCACTGAGTTGCCTCAATAGCTATTCTAATACCGACTAGTTAGCAATTAGGTCTAGTGGTCCTAAAGATACATTTGGAACTTAGAGGATATAAGGGTTGGTGAAACTCACTATTCTGATAATTAGGTATTTCAAGACTATTAGTACCCTTTCCACTCCCTAATTCCAAGGGTTCAATGTTTGCACACTTCCTTTGAATTAAATCCAAGAGATAAAGTGTATCCTTGGAATGGTATGGTTATTGGAAAAATTGTAGTGCTCCTAACCTTTTGAATAGGAGTTGAAGAAACTTAATGTCTCTAGAGAAGTGACACGTGATTTTTACCTCGGTGTAAGACTTAGGGCAGAGTTACCCTATTGTTCTACCTATTTCTTGTGGGATCATGGTGTTTCCACTTCCACCTCTACATCAAGTGGTATCAGAGATTTATGATAAAGCCTAGGACAAGATATTGTCAAGATGTCAGCCCATAATTCAGATGGAGATGAGACCCAAAGGATGCCTAGAATGACCAATGTAGAAATTGCAAAATTAGTCCAAGAGTCAACGGGAGAAATAAGAAGTTTAAGAAACGAAGTTGAGATAGGGTAAGAAAGGACCTTATAAGATAGGGAAGAAGAAGAGGAGATTCCTGAGTAGGAGGAAGAAGTTCCTATAGATCAAAGGTTCCTTTTGAATGCCCTTAAGTATGTGGCCAGTAGAACTAAAAAAAAAAAACTTGATCATCTTCTATTTAGTGGGAAGATGGACCCTGATTTAGTCATGGACTGGATAGATGCATTGGATAACTTCTTTGAATGTGAGGCTATTCTTGAAAACTA
This sequence comes from Chamaecyparis obtusa, assembly GCA_027943335.1. Lineage (NCBI taxonomy): Eukaryota > Viridiplantae > Streptophyta > Pinopsida > Cupressales > Cupressaceae > Chamaecyparis > Chamaecyparis obtusa. Next base: position 1,646,021 of record BSBK01001044.1, on the reverse strand, counting down.
GGGAGTCAAGATGGAAAAATCAAAACTGAAGGGTGCAACATGAACACGGTGAAATTTCATCCAAAGTGAAAGGGTGAAAGAAGGAAGGAACATGATATCATCTTGGAAGGTGATGCTTTCCAAATTTAAATAGGCCTACCTTCCCGAAGACTATGAAATTCAACTTCATAGGACAAGACAAATTATGAGACAGAAAGAACTAGATGTACACGCAGTTACACTAAGGAGTTCCAAAAGCTCTATTTGAGGTGTAAGGCCACAGAGCCTGAAAGTGTGAAAGTGGCCATATATTTCAATGGCCTAAGGATGACCATACAAGATGAAATGAACCATTGCAGTCCTGATACTGTTAAAAAATGCTATTAATTAGCAATGAAGGTGGAAGCTCAACATAAGAGGAAGCAAGAAAAAGGTAAAGGTAGAGGAAAGATAGAGTTTAATAACAAGGGCAGATGAATTCCAAATGGGAAAGGACAAAGTTCCAAACCTTATGGTGAGTCTAACCAAGAAAAATCGCAGGGTGAAAACAATCCTAGAGGAGGATTCAAAGGAATAAGACCTTTTGGAAGAGGCAGATCAAGAGGAAGAAATGGGGGACAAATCAAACGTTGCCACTACAACCAGTTTGGGAACCACCCCAACAAATGTCCAAAGAGGGCAGGACCTAAAAATCAGGGAGAAAAGAGGGCATCGTTGGTCCAAGAGGACACATCAAGCATCAAGGATCTTCACCCTAAAGAAGGAATTTGTTTGATGATAAGGCAGACTTTGTTGCAGACCCCACCATACTAGGAACCACCACAAAGGAAGAACTTGTTCAAGTCAAGTTGTAAGTGCCAAGGAAAGGTATGTAAACTTCTTATAGACTTTGGTTCCACTGAAAATTTGGATTTTGTAGAAATGGTGAAAAAATTAAAATTGAGTACAAACCCTCATCGTTATCCACATCATGTATCATGGCTAACAAAAGGGAAACCTACCCTAGTGAGGGAACAAGTCTGGGTAGAATTTTCTATAGGGGATTACAAGGACAAGGTCTTATCTAATGTAGTAGAAATTGATGCTTGTCATTTGCTACTAGGGAGACCATGGCAGTATGATGTGGATGCCACTCATAGTGGAAGGAAAAATACATATAAAATTATCAAAGAGGGAGTCACTTATAACATGAAGCCCCTACCAGACCATAAGGCAGAGAAGGAACCTACTGTCATAATCATGGGAGAGAAATAAATTCTTAAAACCCTCAAGGAGTCAGATGATGTAGGCTATGCCTTGGTAATGAAACAAAATGATGAAGTGGTTGCAGAGAAGGAAAAGAAAGCCCTTAAAGAAGTTCACAAGTTACTAGATAATTACCTTGAAATAGTTGCAGAAGCGTTACCCTTAGCCCTCCCACCTTTAAGGGATATTTGTCATCAAATAGACTTTTTTCCTGGTACATCTTTTCCAAACAGGGAAAAGGACCTAGCAAATACTATCCTAGGGTGTCTAAAGTATGGCATTAATATGCCTCATCATTGCCTCCTATGGAGACTAGTGGCGACCCTCATGCATTGAAATATTTCTAAATTTTTCAAGCACCCTGAGGTCTCCTTCCTGTGTCTCTCCAATCATTGAACTGCCCACTCGCCGGTAGAAACTATTTGTTCGTTCTATCTTTATGCGCCAACTCATCTCCAAGTCCTCATCAATCTCGTTATCCACACAGCTGTACAATGGCCATAGAAGTAGAGGAGACTGGAAGGTAAGGGGTAACCACCTCTCTAGTCACAGTCATCATCCCAACTCTATGTACCATTGGACCCACTGCATCGTAGCTCGAACGTTGATGAGACTATGGGGTTCTTCCTTTTTTAAGGCCATAGTTAACCTAGCCCATCTTTGTTATAGCCTTTCTATCGCTATGTGCCCTTCTACAAATGATAACCTTTCAAATTCTGCGAACACCTGTTTCTTGTTTTCCAGTATTCTCCTTATGTGTGTAGAGTCATTGAATCCATAAACAATTTCTAACCAATTACATTAGAGCCTTTTGGGTGAGCTACTCTCACAATGCATAGGAAGTGTATTAGTTTGTTCAATCTCCCTGTATATGTTCAACTACTCCCCGTAGTTGATCTCATTTCTTACCTAGGATAGTAAAGAGGACAAGTGAATATCACCTATAAATAAAAGGGGATTCCAGTCAATGTTAGATGGAACAACATGATTGTGCATGTACAATTCACACAGAAGATTCCTGATAAAATATTTTCTTGATTTCTTGGTGGAACTGGGTGTATTGGCATTACCTTTTGATTTTTCTATTAACCTTGCTTTGGTATTATTGCCTCTTGGTTTTCTAGTGGAACTGGCATCGATGCTGCCAAAATGTCATCCGTTTGAACATTTCCTAAATGGGAAGAAGATACATCAGAGATTTCTTTTTGCTATGTTTCTTTTTGTTCTGTTGCCTGACCTGAAATAGTGGCTACAAGATCTTCCTCCATTATATCATGACACCCTGTGAACAGATTATCTTCTTGTGGTTGTACATCCATGGGTTCCTCAATAGGAACGTCATGGGTAGAGCCAATCATTGTAGGAGAGTCCTCCATTTGTTTCGTGTTTAGATGAACACTGCGTCGTAGTGGTGTGTCAGCTGATGCTGTAGGATGTTTCTATGGGATCTTTCTCTTTGTAGAAGATGTGGCCGCAGGAGGCACATGGGCGTCACCCATATCATATTTAGCCATTTTTCCTTTCCCTTTCTCCTTATTCAGGACATTCTATGGACTATGGGATTCTTTAGGAACCTCGGTTTTGCTGCCCTCCAAATTAGGGTTTGGATAATTTGTTGCCACATTTTCTTTGTGAATTTATGAGGTAGAAGGGTTTTCTTGAGCCTTCTCTAGAATAGAAGGCTTCACATTATTAGGAACGACCTCATCATGAATATTTTCCTGCTCTTCTTGATTTTTAGGTTGTGGCCTTGCAGGTTGTGGCCTATCACCATGTAACTGCACATGAGGTGCTGCAAGGAACTCATCCTAGGTCATGGGAGAGGTATCATGCAGAGCTCTTTCTACCGGGAGTTTTATTAGACCATGATGGGTGACGACATTTTTCCTTCCCTTCCTAACCTCTTCAGAACTAAAATTTAACAATGAATAAATGATGTTGGGAACATTTACCAAGTAGCGATGCTGCAAATGACTCAGAAGCTTAAAATGAATGGTATGCATGAAATAAAATTGCCCTTCGCAGGTAATTTACCTTATGATGTGTACTGCTAGCTGAGGGTACTCACCAGGAAGAGATCTTCGTCTAACACCTTGTTTTTTGTATTCCAATGCAGTGTCTACTGGAAAAGAAAATTCTTCTCAAGATGTGCAAGCATCATGACTATGTGGAAAGGCTTTGCCTATGACATGAAGTCTGAAAACTTCTGCAATTCGTGCCTTTGAAGCCTCTACTCTTAATCCCTTTACATAAGCTACCCCATTGCTATATGTCTGTATAAATCCCAATGCAATGGCCTCATTGTGACCACTCAACCTTACAAAATATGTGAGCCATCCTACACGGTTAAACATTTGAACACTGGCTTGACTTTGCAATAAAGATGCATGATTAGCCGGCTCATAGCATATAGGCTGTCCACCCATTATGCTTGCTTGAGAGATTCTGCAACCTTAATTTTTTTAATATCAGCTGCTTCCCTAACAACTCCTCCTACTATTTGTACTACCCATTATTTAATTGCACCAAGGTTTGGTGATTATCGAGCAAAGACTATCCTAGCTCCCTCAATGGGTATTTTAAGTGAAATGGCAGAGGAATTCAGAAAAATTGTTTTGAAAAACTGAAGATGGAATTTCGGATTTTAAAACTTAAGGCTACAGAGAATTTTGTATACAGAGGCTATTAAATCAATGACTGTGTAGTTCAGGCTTGCAAGTTGATAATGGTGAATAATGATGTTCTTAAGCGAGGATATTTATTACATCACACACTAAACTGACTACCCTTAAAAAAATATGTAGGTGTCCTCACATGCATGGTTTAGAAGTACAACAGTACTTGGATAAATTACTAAATTAATTGCGTCACTAGTTATAATAATGTTAAAGCAAGTAAAGAATATTTGAAATAATAAATGAATGTGTACCTATAATATAATAACCGTAAATGCGAAAATCTGAAAAGATTGAGTGACGTGTGCCAAACAAAAAGTAGCACATTGTGTGATGATGATGTGATAGATGAATGTATATGGTAGATAAAATTGACGAGTTGTGATGTGATGGGTGCTTTATTATGGCAGGAGATATTTTCGTGGGAAATGAAAACTTTATTATGACTGCATATGTGGAGAGTCAAAGCAATGATCGAATGAAGTTGTTGGCTGCAAGAGAGTCTTTAGCTGAAGGAGGTCCATCGACTGCAGGGAAATCTTCAGCTGGAGAATGTTTGTCGGCTGCAGGAGGTTCATCGGCTGCACGATCCTTATCGACTGCAGGGGGTTTAACTGCAGTAGGAGAAATCTTGAATTTCCACAGGAAGTCGACCTTTGTTTTTGGTTTATGGTATAGACAAACTCTGTGGCCATTTACCAACAACTTAAAATGTACGTGGTCGATGGTTGATAATTGAACTGCACCATTAGCATATACATGTTCAATTTCATAAGGACCAAGCCATCTTGTAGTAATCTTACCTTGTGTCTCTTGATATCGAGATTCATACAAGAGGACCCAATCACCAGGAATAAACCATTTGTTGAGGATATGTGAGTCATGCCACTTTTTATATTGTATCTGGATTATCTCAGTCTGTTGCAGGGTTGCCTTTTGTGTTTCATCCAGATGGTTAAGTTGTAGGATCCTGTTGTGTTGCACTATTGGAAGATCAATGTTTAGTTGTAATATCATTCTCAGGGTCTTATGCTCAAATTCTATAGGCATTACAATGTTCTTTCCATACAGCAGTTCAAAAGGTGTGAAACCAATTATTGTCTTCCATGTTCTCCTATATGCCTATACTGCCTCTTGGAACCTTGTGCTCTAGTCCTTTTTATGTAACTCCACTATTTTTGTAAGGATGGCTTCTATCTCCCTGTTTGTGATTTCTTCCTGTCCATTTGCCTATGGGTGATATGGACTTGATTTCCTGTGGTGAATATTAGATTCATTCATTAGGGCAGTGATCAGTGTTGATATAAATTGAGTGCCTTGATCAGTAACCAGTTCTCTCAGTACACCATATTGTGTGAAGATTTCTTCATATAAGAACTCAACCACCTTATTATCCCGAGCATGTTTCATGGCTCGTACCTCCACCCAATTTGTTACGTAGTGTGTTCACACAAGAATATATGAATTGTCATTTGATGAAGGGCTGATGGGTCTGACAAAATCTAACCCCCATTTATCAAATGGAGTGACTACCACTTGAGGAAAGATAGACATTTCTTCAGACTTTGTTGGTCGCCCCATCCCTTGGCATTGATCACATTTCCTTGCATAGTTGACATCTTTATGGATGGTTGGCTAGTAGTATCCAGTGTTCAATATCTTCATTGTTGTTCTTTTGGCTGCAAAATTCCCTCCACAAGGCAAATCATGACAGGGATGAAGGATGTCATAGGTTTCATCATCCTTGACACACCTTCTCAATATTTCATTAGGTCCATTATAGAATAAACAATCAACAATCCATGAAAAGTTGAAAGTCTTTTCTATGAGGAGTCTCTTTTCTTTTGATGAGAAATAGGGAGGTACCTTTTGAGAAACTAAGTAGTTAGCAATGTCCACATACTAGGGGGTTTTGGCTGAAATGGAGAAAAATTGATCATCAAGGAAGCTATCATCAATGATTTGTGGTTCATCTGCATTCTGCAATCGTGAGAGGAAGTCTGCAACCACATTTGACTTGCCTGACTTATCGACTATTGTGATATCAAATTCCTGTAACAATAGAAGCCATCGGGCTAATCTTCCCATGATCGCATGCTTATTAGCGAGATACTTAATGGCTGCATGATCAGTATGCAAAAATATTTGGTAGCCTGTGATGTAGTGGCAAAATTTGTTCAAGGCATAAATAACGGCCAAAAGATCCTTCTCTATGACTATGTAATTCAGTTCAACTCCTTGCATATTTTTGCTAATGAAATATATTGCATGTTCTACCATATCTTCTTTCTGTCCTAGTACAATTCCTACTGCATGATCTGAGGCATCTGTATGAATGTGGAATGGAAGTGCCCAGTTAGGACCCCGTAAAATAGGAGCTTGAGTAAGAAATGACTTCAGCTGCAGGAAGACTTTATCACAACTGGGTGTCCATATGAATTCTGAATCCTTCATGAGTAGAGAATGAAAGGGACTGGCCATTTTACTGAAGTCTTTGATAAATCTTACGTAATAACCAGCGTGTCCAAGAAAGCTTCAGACATCTTTTTGCTTGGTTGGTGTTGGAAGATTTTGAATAACTTCAATTTTGGTCTGGTCCACTTGGATTCCATGAGTAGATATATAGTGGCCAAGCACTATCCCTTCTTGCACCATCATGAAGCACTTTTTACTGTTTAGAGACAGGTTGTGTTCTTCACACCTTTTTATAACTTTGTCTAGGTTTTTCAGAGCTTCCTCATAAGTTTTGTCATATGTTGTAAAGTCATCCATATAGATCTCCATACTGTCATGAGAGATATCAGCAAAAATAATGATAATTGCTCTTTGGAATGTTGTCGGGGCATTACAAAGACCAAAAGACAAAACTAAATAGGCAAAAGTTCCCCATGGGTAGGTGAATGTAGTCTTTTCCTCATCCTCAGGAAAAAATCAGATTTGATTGTATCCACTATACCTATCTAGGAAGGAAAAGTACTTTTTGCCTACTAAGGAGTCTAACACCTGGTCAATGAATGAAAGGGGGAAGTGATCCTTTTTAGTTGCATTGTTGAGTTCCTTATAGTACACACAGTCGTCATTTTACTACTTTTGTTGTGAATAATTACTAATGGGGAAACCCACTGGCTATCTGATATTGGATATATGGATCTAGCATTGAGAAGTTTTTGTAGTTCTGTTTTGACTATTTCTCTTAATGCTGGGTTAACTCATCTTTGAAATTGCCTAACAAGGGGTTTTTCCTCCTTTAGGTATATTTGATGGGTACACAGCTTTGGATCCATACCTTTCATGTCAGCATAATCCTGTGCAAATGCTGCAGTATGGTCTATCAATATTTTAGTTAGTGATGTTTGTTGTTGAGGAGTTAGCTAACTATTAATGTTCAAGCAGAGGCCAGGAGACACCTCTATTTTCTTCATTTGTGAACTGTGGGTCGGTCACAGACATGGCTTTATCGTGGCTATACCTCTATTTTATTCGTTTGTCTACTATGGGCCGACCATAGACAAGACATTGTCATGGTTGTTCCTAGGCACAATCATGACATGGTCGTGGCTGTGACCCTCAGCCACCACTAGCACTGTTGGAAAATTGCAATGGAAACAATTGTTGTATTGTCATTGATGTCAAACCTTAATTGGTAAGACTATTGCTACTTAGGAAAGTACTATATCTATTTGAGTGTTGCTAAGGGGATAGGCAAGGTTGGTAACAATAGCACCTAGGGAAAGGTTGAGTTATCTTGATACTACAAAGTGTACTTGACTATTTTGTACAATGATGAGACAATGTATTGTTTATACTAGTAAGACTGAAGACTAAATTGGTAGGCTTGACCGAGAAAAAATGTAGAAATCATGCTTAAGCTGAGTAGTGTTAGTGTCGACCGAGTTAGTGTATGCCGAACAAAATTCTAGCGTCGACCGAACAATAGTTATTGCCGAGGAAGATAGTATAAGCCGAGGAAACATTTTTAGTAATGACCGAGCTTTCTACATGAAGACCGAGTAGTTGATCAAAGTATTGACCGAGCATCAGCATTTTTATAGTTGAAGAGAATTTAGTTTTGGAGCCGACATTGTTGAATTCTTGGATTATGTAAAACGTGTTGACTTTATTTATTGATTGTTTGAAAGCATTAAATGCACTGTAAAACATTTTATTGTAAATCTTTAAGAGATTTGAGATGATTCTAGAAATGAAGCCGAAGAACATGAAGCGGGTAGATTCAATGAATCTAACCTAACCCTAAGATCTACGAATGAGATTGAGTGGCATAAGATGAGTTAACTTGATTGAGGAAAGTATTAAGGGAACCTAAGCATTAGATATGTGTGTGCATGGGTGAAGAAGATAATGCTGGAAGATCAGTAAAGTTTTATTGACTGTTTAATCAGAAAAGGCTGAAGGAGAATTGTGGTGGTTGGTTGAAGAAAATTTTTGAGCAAATTAGAGATGGAGATGGAAAAGTTTCAAAGTCAGTAAACCAACATTAGTGTACAGAATCAGATTTGATATTTGCAAAGTGAGTTGTATGTTTTTCAAATAAATATTGCTGCTACTTTCTAACCATTGTAACAGTCAAAATCCTTTTAACAGAGGTTGACCTAACAGTCATATGTTAAATCCTTTGAAGAAGGTTGCATTCTAATGGAGTGTATGTAAGTCCTATAGCAAGGCTCACTTTTAACAGGGTGATTGAAATCTTTTAATTGGGTCACACCTAACATTGTGTATTGTAACCTTTGACAGGGTTGGCTTTTAACCAAGGTCACTTCAGAAGAGTGAAAATAATAGTAGCATGTTACAAAGTGGTTTTTCCCACATTGGGTTTCCACTATAAATCCTAGTGTTAATACTTGTGTGAATGTTTTGGTTTGAATATTTCTATGTTTTACAAGTTAAGTTACAGCTGGGTAGTGGACTACATTGTTATATGTTTCTATTATTGAATCAGTGATGACCGAGTTTGTTTTTCTTATTGGATCTAATTTAAGGAAAAGTTTTTAAGTTTGTCTTATACATCAGGACTTGAGAACAACTGATTCACCCCCCCTCTCTGTTGTTCTAAATCATATTAACAATTGGTATCAAGCTTTGTTGCTTATTATTAGTGTTTACAGAAATCAAGTTTAAAGGGACTTGAAGCAAATGATCAGGATGTATAAGGAGGTACCAAAGCTAAATAAGGAAAACTTCCCTGCATGGCAAAGCTTGATGAAGCTGCATCTGGCCAGTATTGGTGACTCTGCAAAGTACTACATTGAGAATAGCTATGTCTCACCTATCGCACCTTTGACTGCCGAAGAAATGAGACCTAAGCAAGAACATAATCAGGCAATGCTGAAAATTGCATCTGCCCTAAGCTATCTAGAATTTGAGGACATTAAGGATTGCACAACTGCTAAGGAGATGTGGGACACTCTTGCAAGGATCTATGGTGGTGGCTTAAATGTACTAAAAGCAAAGGCCGAGAGTCTTAGAGGTAAGTTTGATGAAATGAGAATGTAAGAAGGTGAAAACATTGCACAATATTGTGGTAGAATAAAAGAAGTTGTGAATGCTATTAGAGGAGAAAATGGGGTTATTGATGATGAAACTATAATTGGGAAAGTACTAAGAACCCTGTGTCCTATATATGCTATTAAGATCTCAGCTATTCAGGAATCTAGATGCAACTCTGCTAATGTGCTTACTTTGGAAAGTTTGGTTGGTAAGCTGACTATTTTTGAACTCTCTAACTATGATAATTTCACTGTTGGAAGCATTGGTAATGGTGAATCTTCTTTCAAGTCACAACTAGTTCTGAACAAGCCAAAGAGAGAAAAGGAAAGATGCATCAATGAAAGTGAAAGTGACAGTGACACTTCTGATAAAGAACTGGAAGATCTAGAAGCTCTTATGGTTAGAAGACTGAGAAGAGGAAAATGAAAGTATAAAGGTAAAATCCCTATTATATGTTTTGCATGTAATAAAGTTGGTCATATAGCTACTAGATGTCCTGATAGGAAGGATAAAGATGATGAAAGAAAAAACAAACACAAAGACAGAGGAGATGACAGAAGCTACCGAAGGAACAAGGACTACAAAAGAAAAGGTAAGAAATCTTGTTACATTGCTGAAAAAGAAACTGACACTGATAGTGATGATTTTGAAATTGAGGTAGTCTATGTTGCAATGAAAGATGAATCTGATGAGGATGAGAAAATTGCATCGATATCCTATGTGAACAAGAATGATAAGTGGATTATTGACAGTGGTTGTTCACATCACATGACTGGTGACAAAAATAAGTTTGAGACCTTACATCACTACAGAGGCAAAAGTGTAAAATTTGGTAATGATGCACTGTGTCCTGTTAGAGGAAAATGTTTAATTAAATTGACTGAGAAGATATCTGGTGAAAATGCATATTGGGTTGAAGGTCTTAATTATAATTTTTTAAGTGTTGCTTAGCTCAATAGAACTGGTTACCGAGTGGAATTTCATCACAAGAAAGCTAAAATATTTGATGCTACTGGAGAACTAATTGGAAGTGGAGATCAGACTAGAGGTAATTTGTTCTATCTTGACCTATCTGAAGAAATGTGTATAATTGCACAACTTGATGATATTTGGTTATGGAATAAAAGGCTATGTCATGTTAACTTTGACAATCTGGTAGAGATAAGTAAGAAGAAAAAGGTAAGAGGTCTACCTAGATTGAAGAAACCTGAGAATGTGATGTGCAAGGAATGTCAGTTAGGAAAGATGACAAAGTCAAGTTTTAAGAGAAAATCCTTTACTTCTGAAAATATTTTAGATTTGGTTCATACTGACCTTTGTGGACCTATGGGTGTACAAAGCTACTGTGGTACTAGATACTTTATCTTGTTTGTTGATGATCATACTAGGATGATGCATGTAATGTTTCTAAAAGAAAAATTTGAAGCTTTTCAATTCTTTAAGTGGTATTTGGATAAGGTTGAGAAGGAGACAGGTAGGAACCTAAAATGTCTTAGATCTGACTGAGGTGGAGAATTTACATCAAATGAATTCAATCTGTTTTGCAATGATAGAGGAATTAAAAGACATATGTCTGCACCTAGAACACCTCCACATAATGGTATAGCAGAAAGAAGAAACAGATCTATCTTGGATTGTGCAAGGACATTGTTGATTGAAAAGAATGTGGCACAAAAATACTGGAAAGAAGCTATAAGCATTGCTGTCTACACTCTTAACCGGGTACAGATCAAGAAAGAAAGAAATGAAGCTGACAGTAAAAGAGAACCAGAAGATTATAGATCTTTTGTGTACATTGAGGAAGAAGAAGAGGCAAGTAATAGACTTGCACCTAATGCCGAGTCTCGGGTAAGAAATGCCGAGCGACAGACAGATGTTGCCGAGCATTAGGAAAACAGTGTCGAAAGAGAACAAGAACATGCCGAGCTACAAGAAAATGCTACTGAGTATCAAGAAGAGGTTGCCGAGCATTCAGAAGCTGAATCTGACAATCTTGTTGGGGAACTTGATGAAATAGAGGAGAGAGAAGCTGAACCTATTTTGGCAAAATATGTAAGAAGACATCACAAGCCTGAACAAATAATTGGAGACAAAAATACTAGAATTTAGACCAGAAGTAAGACTAAGGATCCAACATGCCTACTGGGTGAATTTGAACCCAAGTCAACTAGAAAGGCATTGGAGAATGAAGACTGGATACAAGCAATGAATGAAGAGATTGACCAGATTGAGAAGAATGATACTTGGACTTCGGTGTCGAGACCTGAAAACAAAAATGTTATAGGAACAAAGTGAGTGTTTCAGAATAAGATGAATGAAAATGGTGAAATAACTAGGAACAAAGCTAGACTGGTATGCAAAGGCTACGCACAAGAAGAAGGAATAGATTATGCGGAGATATTTTCTCCTGTAGCTAGATTGGAAGGAGTAAGAACTCTGCTTGCATATGCTGCTTATAAAGATTTGATTGTATATCAAATGGATGTCAAGTCTGCATTTTTTAATGGTATACTAGAAGAAGTTTACATAGAATAGCCAGAAGGTTTTATTGATCCAAACAGAAGACACATGGTGTGCAAACTGAACAAAGCACTATATGGATTGAAGCAAGCTCCTAGAGCATGGTATGAGAGGTTGCACAACTACTTGATATAGATTGGATTTTCAAGAACAAATGACACAAGCAATCTGTACATGAAAGATGAAGAAGGTAAAGGTATCTTGTTGGAAAATTTTTTTGTGGATGGCATTATTTTTGGTTGACAAGATGCATTGTGTAAAAGATTTTCAAATGAAATGCAAACTAAATTTGAAATGAGCATGTTTGGTGAGATCAAATTCTTTGTTGGTTTCCAAGTATATCAGATGAAGAAATGAATTTTCATTACACAGTCTAAGTATGTTAATGAAATACTGAAAACTTTTAGGATGGAAGATGTTAAACCAGTGAGTACTCCTATGGTTACTGGACAAAAGTTATCTAAGAATGATGATGCTGCAGAAGTGAATCAGAGTTTGTACAGATCCATGATTGAAAAATTGCAGTATGCTATACATAGTAGACCAGATATTGCACTAGCTATTGGGATTGTGGCAAGATTCTCTACCAATCCTAAGGAAACACACATGATGGTTGTGAAAAGAATTATGAGATACTTGAAAGGAACTACTAACTATGGTCTATATTATAAGAATGATGACAAATTTGAACTCAGAGTTTATACATATGCTGATTGGGTAGGAAATGTAGATTGCAGAAAGAGTACTAGTGGTGGAGCTTTCTTTCTTGGACATAGATTAGTCTCCTGGACAAGCAAGAAACAAAATTGGATTTCTCAATCTACTGCCAAGGCCGAGTATGTTGTTGCTGCAGTAAACTGTTCAAATTTGGTATGGATAAAACAATTGTTGATAAGCATGAAAGAAGAAATCACTGAACCTGTTGTTATTTTTTGTGATAACACAAGTGCTATCAATATTTCTAAGAATCCAGTGATGCACACTAAGACCAAGCACATAGCAATCAAGTATCACTACTTGAGAGAATTAGTACAAGATAAAGAAGTCTGAATGGAATATGTGAATACAAAAGAACAATTAGCAGACATATTCACTAAAGCTTTACCCAAAGAAGCTTACGAGTATTTGAGAAGTCAATTAGGGGTCCTTCCCCTAATTGAGGCTGCCTGGTCAAGCTAGGAGCACTGCATCAAATATGCTACAACAGAATATTTTACAAATTGATGTAGAAGATTGTCACACTTTAGGGCTGGCCTAGAGTTGTGAAAAGGAGCAAAGACAATAAATCAGTCATAAGCAAGATGACAGAGGGAGAAACCCTGAGCTACACAGATATTATCTACATCTGTTGGATGTATGTTTTAGCTGCTGCTTTGGCATTTTTGTCAAAGAGGGAGATGAACTGATATGATAATACATGACACTGAAAGGTAAGGGTGATGAACTGAAATGAAGGATCAGGATAGAGGGAGATCTGAATACTTCTGACAGTCACATAAGTGAGGCTTATAGGATTCCGAATCAGAATGAAGCTAAGGATATTATAAATAATTCTCTGATGAACAGCTAAGTTTTTGGATTGGTTGGTAATCCATGTGTTATTCAGGTGATATCATATGGTGTTGCCATCAATACCAAAGAGGGAGATTGTTGGAAAAATTCAATTGAAACAATTGTTGTATTGTCATTGATGTCAAACCTTAATTGGTAAGACTCTTGCTACTTAGGAAAGTACTATATCTATTTGAGTGTTGCTAAGGGGATATGCAAGGTTGGTAACAATAGCACCTAAGGAAAGGTTGAGTTATCTTGATACTACAAAGTGTACTTGACTATGTTGTACAATGATGAGACAATGTATTGTTTATACTAGTAAGATTGAAGATTAAACTGGTAGGCTTGATTGAGCAAAAATGGAGAAATCATGTTTAAGCTGAGCAATGTTAGTGTCGACTGAGTCAGTGTATGCTGAGAAAAATTCTAGTGTCGACTGAATAACAGTTAATTGTCGAGGAAGACAGTATAAGCCGAGGAAACATTCTTAGTAATGACCGAGCTTTTTACATGAAGACTGAGTAGTTGATCAAAGTATTGACCGAGCATCAACATTTTTATATTTGAAGAGAATTTAGTTTTGGAGCCGACATTGTTGAATTGTTGGATTATGTAAAATGTGTTGACTTTATTTATTGATTTTTTGAAAGCATTAAATGCATTGTAAAACATTTTATTGTAAATCTTTAAGAGATTTGAGATGATTATAGAAATGAAGCCAAAGAACATGAAGTGGGTAGATTCAATGAATCTGACCTAACCTTAAGATCTACGAATGAGATTGAGCAACATGCGATGAGTTAACCTGATTGAGGAAAGTATTAAGGGAACTTGAGCATTAGATATGTGTGTGCATGGGTGAAGAAGATAATGCTGGAAGATCAGTAAAGTTTTATTGACTGTCTAAGCAGAAAAGGCTGAAGGAGAATTGTGGTGGTTGCTTGAAGAAAAGTTCCGAGAAGATCAGAGATGAAGATGGCAAAGTTTCAAAGTCAGTAAACCAGCATTAGTGTATGGAATCAGATCTGATATTTGCAAAGTGAGTTATATATTTTTCAGATAAATATTGCTGCTACTTTCTAACCATTGTAACAGTCAAAATCCTTTTAACAGAGGTTGACCTAACAGTCATATGTTACATCCTTTGAAGAAGGTTGCATTCTAATGGAGTGTATGTAAGTCCTATAGCAAGGCTCACTTTTAACAGGGTGATTGAAATCCTTTAACCGGGTCACACCTAATAGTGTGTATTGTAACCTTTGACAGGGTTGGCTTTTAACCGAGCTTACTTCAGAAGAGTGAAAATAATAGTAGCATGTTATAAAGTGGTTTTTCCCACATTGGGTTTCCACTATAAATCTTAGTGTTAATACTTGTGTAAATGTTTTGGTTTGAATATTTCTATGTTTTACAAGTTAAGTTATAGCTGGGTAGTGGACTGCATTGTTATATGTTTCTATTATTGAATCAGTGATGACCGAGTTTGTTTTGGTTATTGGATTTGATTTAAGGAAAAGTTTTTAAGTTTGTCTTATACATCAGGACCTGAGAACCACTGATTCACCCCCCCTCTTTGTTGTTCTAAATCATATTAACAAGCATTGCCCCCCACAAAAAATGAAAAAATCTTTTTTTTTAATATATTATTTTGCAACAATTTTTTTGTATATTATATATTTTTTTAAATAAAGTTTTTAATCAAAGTTTAAAGGCATATCGGGTTTTATTTTGAAATTATATAAAACAGGGTATTCTCTAAATCTGAACGTTCATATGCATCTAAAAAAAAAGGTTCTTTTTCTGTAAATGTATTTATTTTCCATATTTGTAAATGAACAACATTGCAATAAATTTCAATGAAATTTCAGAGGTATTCTAAATTTGAAGGCACCATTTTTATCATAAAATAAAATCCATTAATGTAGAAGATGACCACATGGTATTTTTTTTGAAAGCATCATAATGGATTTGAAATGCTATTTCTCGTCCCTCTTAAGAAGAAACTATAAAATCTATTATGTCACATGACATTTCACATATTTATTTAATACTAGTTCATAAGCAAACGGTGACTGCCTTCTTAGTAACAAAAAAAAATAGGAACACATCTCTTTTTTCAAATCTTTGGAATAAACTAAAAGTCAATACATGAAATGAAGCTCTCTTTATTTTTTTTATAATCAAACTTTAATGCTAAGAGTATTTGCTCATTAACTATAGTGGAAGGTATAGAAATCAATTCATGCACTAATTCCTTTTCTTAGGGAGAGAGAGAGAAGGATTCAGACCTTCACATTAATTAAAACTATAAAACATTCAAGTCCTCTAATTCATAAAATGAACTTATGATGGAAATAAGCATTCTTTAACAAATGGGACTATCAAAGAGAACTTCTACTTAGTTATTCACAAATAAAAATTCCATTAGGACTATTTTCTACAAGGGCTAGCTAATACTTTTCTCATAGATAAAGCATAATATACAAATTATCTTAAATACATTCAAAGCTTCCTTATTCCTCTCCTTCCTCCAAGGTACAACTTCATTGTCATGATAGAATCAAAGACTTCTACACCTGTAATGAAAACTTGGATGGACCATGGGATGCTCACCTCCCAACCAAGGCCTCCATGAGGCCACCCCCGAGCTAGGGGAACAAAAACAAGGGTGGATTCAAAAACATGCATATCCATACAATAAACAATGAGACAATAAACACATAATATTCCCAACCAAGGATTTTGCACAAAGGGTCTCCCAATGACCCTATTCTTGGGGTGAAGGTGGACCAAGCATCAATGAGGAGAAAGCCATTCTAGAAATAAAATGAACAAGCCTTCTCATGGCTTCACAATTACCTCTTCCAACACACTCGGAAGCTCAAACAAAAAAAAAAGGATCACATAGATCAAGCCTTATCATAGTTTTACAAAATCATCTTCTCAACCACATACCCAAATGCACAACAAAACCCTTATGGCCCCCATGGCATTAATCCAAACAACCTCCTTATGACCCCCAAAATTGTAAGAAATGGAATGGCTACATGGAGCCCATACTTCCATGCTTTTTTCCTCTCCTCCCCGAGGAGAGACTCTACACTCATGACTGTCCAAAAACCCTTCACCCCCAAGGCTACTCTTCCCTCCCAAGGGTGAGTAGCCTTGAGACTCCCTTAACACAAAAATCTGCCATTACATCACAAAGGGGAAACAAAACTCATACAAAGAAACAACACATGATCTACACATATCAAACACAAGATTCATATCGCATCTACTTACAAGTAAAGCAACAAGATTAACAAAACATCAAGAACATGGAGATCTCAAAGTCTCTCCAAACTCACAAACACCTTCTTTCTCAAAACAATAAGTGCATCAAGAAGCAAAGATGAAGATTATTCCAAAAACTCTCTCTACTCACAACACAAATTTTCTCATGCAACAAGACATCATAAACAAGATTGGAGCCACCAACCTAGATCCAAATAAAATGAAAAGTGTTGATGTGAGATCCTCGTTATCCAAGCTTCTCTTCTCCTAGCTTCCCCAAAATTAGTCTAGTCTCTAAGTTAGAGAGTGGGTGTTCAAACTCTCCAAAACGAAGAGTCCCCACTAAAAAGACCTCCACACAACTCCCCACAACCACCTAGGGATAAGTTCTCCTTAGTCATTGGTTGGTCTTCCTTAAGCTCTTACAAGCTTTCCAAAAATAGGTCCCTAAAAAGGTTGGCCAAAAAGTGGACAAAGATTTTGCATCCTAATGAATGGGTGTGCTAACCAAGACTTTGCTTCTAAAAGTTGATTTTCGGCCACTTTGAAAATCTAACTTTTGGAAGCCTTTTGGTCAACAAGGGGTTGTCCTATGATTAAAATTGACCCTTACCCATAGGTATACCAAGTGGGCTTACTAAAAGAGACCCAAACACACCCCTAGACACCTTTCTAACCCCCCAAAAGTCCATTATAATATTCAATTCGAAAATCAATGACATGACCCTACCTCAAGCTCTCTAACCAAGGGATTCACATGTGGATCCAAAAAGGTACTTTCCTAGGTTGATGGGCATCCAATCCTCAAGTGGACATGTCATGGCCACAAGTACAGTTACAAGTGTCAATTGACACAACAAGAATAACACATCACAAGTCATGTGGCATATCCACTTGATCATTCACAAAACAATTAACATATTATAAATTACAAATACAAATCAAAATGAAACATTACAAGCTCATTACATTTACAAAATAATTACTATACAACGAGGTTTTGTCTTTCATTAGACACAACCTTGGCTCACACTGAATTCACATTGGCCCATGTTTAGGTTCCCCAATAATACCATGATCTAATCCCCTGCACACAAAATCCAACATCATTAATCCAAGAAATATAAATTCATATCATAAATTAATCAATTACATTCAACTTAACAAATCCTTTTCAATGTCTCATAATCAATTGAAATTCACTACGCATATTTAATGTAACCTTCTCTTCTCCCGGCATCATGTGCACTCATAAAATCCACATAAGTAATTAACTTTCAATTTGCAAGAAATCTCATCGTATCATAATCAAAACAACTCTCCATTTCCTAATTACTCATGTAGGCATATAAAATCCATTGCATCCTCACAACATCCATTAAATAAAAAATGACCATAAATGCAAAGATTCATTAATGATTCATCACCTAACCTTTATCCTTCAACGAAATTCACAACTCATCATAATTTAATTCTCAGTTGCTATTTTTCCTAATATCTCATATTAGCAAATATACTCAAATTGAAATATCACATTAATTATCTAATCAAACGTCAAGAGTATGGAAAATGTCATAAACTGTAATGTACTTTATCTAATGAAAAATAATTTACCTATAAGAAAGTCAAATCTCTAAAACCACCCAAAATATTAAGCCAATTCTAGGTCTATCTTAATGATCAAAGACAAGGCTATGTCGGCCTATGGTGAGGCCTCACATATTGTTTATCTAAGTAAGAAGAAAGATTGGAGAAGTAGGCTTAACCGAGCAAAAGTGAAGAAATCTAGCTTAAGCCAAGTGATGTTAGTGTCGATCAAGCACTAGTATATGTCGAGTAAATTTAGTCTTGACCAAATATCAGTTTATGTTGAGTGACAGGAAATTACTGAGAAAAGACAATGTTAGCCGAGGAAGACAGTTTGTAGAGATAACTGAGATATACAGTGATGATCGAGGAGATGAATACAGTATTGACCGAGAGTCAGTAATTTACATTTGGAGAAAGAATTGATAATCTCAGCCGACATAATTGAATTCTTGGGATATGTAAATCATGTTGACTTTATTAATTGATTGCATGGAAAATTTAATGCATGGTAAATCATTTTATTATGATTTCAATGAGAAGTTTGATGATGTATCTAGAAGGAAGGATGAAGAACTTAAATGATGGAAGGATTTGATGAATCTGACCTAAACCCAAGATCTACGGAGGAGATTAAGCGACAAAAAATGGATCTACCTAATTGAAGAGGTATAAAGGAAAACCTAATTGTGAGGTTACAACATGGGCTGAAGTTGTTGATGTTATTGACTGATAAGTCTAAGCAGAATGCTGAAGGTGAAATTGTGAAGGAGTTGATCAGAGTTGTCATTGCTTGAAGTGAATTCTAAGAAGATCAGTGATGGAGAGTGAAATGGAGCTCAATCAGTAAATCACCATATATGTGCAAAGTGGATCTATTATTTACAAAGTGAGTTGTATGTTTTTCAGATCAAAAACTATTGTTACTTTCTAACCATTATATTAGTCTAAATCCTTTAATCAAAGTTGACCTAACAGTCATTTTTTAAATCCTTTAATCAAGGTGGCATTCTAATGGAATGTACTTAAATCCTTTAACCAGGTCGCTTTTGACAGTGTTTAAATCCTTTAATAGGGTCACACCTAGCAGTGTGTTTGTAAACCTTTAACAAGGTTGGATTTTCACAGAGGTCACTTCAAAAGAGTGAAAATATCAGTAACATGTTACAAAGTGGTTTTTCCCAAGTTGGATTTCCACTATAAATCCTAGTGTTATACTTGTGTGAATGTTTTGATGTGAATGCTGCTATATTCGGCAAGTTAATTACTTTTGGACAGTGGAATGCATGTTATATGTTTCTGATATATACTTTAGAGACCGAGTTGTGTTGGTGATTAGATCTGAGATTGTTGAAGTGTTTAAAAGTTTAATTGGTACATCTGGACCTAAGAACAACTCATTTATCCCCCCTCTTTGTTGTTCTAAATAATATTAAAAAGAACCCAAAAACCTCCCAAAAACCAAATCAAAAGATAGGTCAAAATACCAAAATCCATAGGGTTTTCTGATGTGTGAAGTCTAGTTCATCTCTGAACAACAAATACTTCAAGGATTTAAGGCACGCTCAGACCTATGTAGCTAGGTGGAGTTTATCCTTGGTACTTGCACACACATGCATCATTGAAAAATAATGACACACACACACACACACACACATACACAACCAATAACAAGAAAGGAACGAGGATTGCAACATCATGTGGATCTCTTTTAGGAGTGACTACGACTGCCTCCCCTCTTTCGACACACATACCAATAAGGATACATATAGATCATAAAATGGGCTAGCAGGGTTAAACCAATAATCATAATCACAATCAAATTTAATCATTAAAGTCATCCCACATGATAAATATATCTATTTGTGTGATGATGATAATCACCTTCATAAAATTAAGATCAAATTAGCAACAATTGAAAGTAAATACATTGCAAATCTAATTAAAATTGAAACTAAGATCTATAGCATTTCATGGCTCTCTAGAAAGAGGTGGTAAGTGAAGCTCTCAACTCAAATCTCCACTAGTGGCACTTCTAAAATGAGAATGTATGCTGCTATGCTTCTACAATGCTTCTACAATGATAGTTATAGCTCAAATTGACAAGATTATAATGCAAATTACTCTAAATGCTCTTAATTGCTCTTAGAATGCTCTCAATTGTCTATAGTAACAATGCTTTGCAAATGAATTTCTAAGATCCCTCAATTGCTCTCAAAATGCTTCATATTTATAGTAAATTCCCAAGGGTAGGGGGTGGAGTGAAGTAATCATGATTTACCTTAGGTTGAGTCAAATACTTTGCTTTGTTCATAAATGGGGAAACAATTTAAAGGTTTGTCTCAAAGCTTTGGACAAAAGGACAAGATTGAGTGGTTGAGATTGAAACTTTCAAATGAGTGATTGAGATTCATCCTTTTTGAGTGATTTATGTCTTTTTGTCCTCAATTCTTATTGGTTGCTCAACTTTGTTGAAAGAAATTAGGAATTATTAAATTCAATTAATTAATTAAATTTAGCCATGTAAGGGTATGTTCATTTTGATTTTTATTTAAACAACTATACAACTAATTGATTAAAATCAATTATGTAGTGCTTTTCACCCCTTAAAGCTTTTTGATTTTTCCTTTGCTTTAATTGATTTCATCCAACTTTATTTAATTATGTCCCCTTTAATTGATTTGATCCCTTTTTGATTGAATTAGTGCATTTTGATGATTTTGAGCTATTTAATTGATTTAAAATCACTTGTCCAATTTTGCGTGTCTACACATGCCCCTCTTTGAATTGATGTGCGAAGAACATTGATTCAAAGATTCTTTTGAGTCCTGATCGCTTTTAGGTCCTGATTGTTGATTCACCGATATGCCTCTGATACTGATTGATTGTTGCCCCTGATATGATATGATTGTTGCCTCTAATACATTTTTTTTTTGATGCCCCACTGATTCCAATGATGTTTGATTTCAATGTCAATTTGATACCCTGATGCCCCCTCAGAAATTAAAACATATTAATTTCTTGATTTGAAATTTTTTTGATGATGTTTGATTCATTGAATATGTTTTTATTTCTGAAAATCTTGATGATATGCTATGCGTTAAAGGATGCCTCGGTTGGTTTGATAGGTCAATATATAGGTCTAAGCCAAATTTCACCTCCAAAATTAGGTCAAAATAGCTTAAATAGGTTGAAAAACCTTGTTTTACTATTCATTTTTACTTTTATCTTTGGTGATTTTGCTCTGATCCTGTGGTGAATTTCGAGATGGTTGTCCCTATTCGAGAGCATCGATTTGAGAAGTGTCGGAGATATGCGAGGCCACCTGAGTATGGACCTCCTATAATTTATTTCGAACCTCGTATTTGCATTTATTGCTCATTTATTAGCATTTATTGCAATTTCTTGTTTCATCGTTGCATTTAATCTGCAAATTGACACCTAGAAATTTTTTACTGTCACCTAGACCCTTTAACTGTTGCATCCGCACTTTTCTTGCACGCTTTCATGTAGTTTAATGCCACTTAAGAAAATTTTATCCTCACCTAGGAATAGGATACTCATGCCTATATATAGGTCAAAATGCCCATTTTCATATATGTTATCGCTTAGGAAACCCTAGCAAATTGACTGTCACCTAGGCCATCGTTTGCTGTCGCCTAGCATGATTCAGTGTTGCGTAGCATGCGAACTATCGCCTAACACCCGAATAATGCCACTTCACAACTTTTTGCTATCGCTTAGGAGGAATGTTGCCTGGGCTGATTAAAATCACGCTTGCTGACTTTTGAAAAAAAATTTGTACTTTTTTCACACTTGTACTTGATTATGTCTGATGAAAAATTTGATGACTTCCGATGATCAAGTCGAATGATTAGATTAGGTCTGTAGCTTTCAACAAAACAAATGGATTAGGATATCAGGATAGTGTTACCAATGACTGTGATGTGTCAATCTGATTAGGATAGGATATTGATAGGATATATCAATCAGTGTGAAAACTAATATGATTTGATACTACTTCATTCTCAGGACATAAAGACATGAACAAATGGTACTTGGTGTGATTGCTTGATACTATTGATAGAATTGATTGACTTGAAATAATTCCTTGATATGGTATACTGATATGACTCCTTTGCTTTGCCAATAGGCAAAGTTTCCTACTTTATACATCCGGACAATGGCCTCTTGGGTCATTGATTTGGGTCAGACTCTTATAGATGCTGAGTTCTGCGTGATTGAGTTGTGTGGTTTGAGTTTTCTCCTTGACCTTCCATGGTTCCAGTTGAACCATGGTTTATTGACTGTAGTGGCGGAGCGATGGCACTCCGACCACAACACATTTCATTTGCCTTATGGAGAGATGATGATCACGCCTAAGGACGTGTATAGATTACTATACATCCCCTAGAGAGGAGAGGTAGTGTATTATCATTCCATCTATGATTCTATTGTCTGCCGACAAGTGTTCGGGGACAATTCTATTGATGATGGTGATACGATCACTTGGCCTCAATTTGCTTCCTTTCCTACCTTTCCAACAGTACTTGGTGCATTGATTGGTGGTTTACTTCTTCCCAACCGGTGAGGTCATGGTTTTTCCATCGGATGGGGTAGGATATTGGAGGATTTTCTTGCTCATCCTCGATGCTTTGATTGGGGTTCATGCGTCCTTGCACAACTATATCATGATTTGCACGAGGTAGTCTATCGAGCGAGTGCATCCTTGTCGGCTGGTGCAGTGGTTCTTTAGTTGTGGATATGGGAGCATCTTCCCATCACTAGGCCCATTTCTGACAAGGTTCGACCTCGGGGTTTTCCCTATGCTTTTCTATACACTGGGATGGTTATACAACATCATTTGGTTCATATGGATTTTTGACGATGACAAATTGATGATCTAGATTAGGTTTTATGGAGACCCTACAGGGGTTGCAAGCTGTGGAGGGAGGATGATGATGAGTTACCATATATGTTTTCCCCTCGCTAGATGATTGGTCGTACTACTACTACTATTGAGTGCTTCTGCTTTGGCAGAGTTTCTAGACAGTATGGTCAGACATAGGATATGCCATAGGGTACAACACTATATGCTCTGGTATAGGCAAAGAGATCTATGTGGGGTCCTCTCATTGATTATTAGTTTGCCTTAGATCAGATTGCTGGTATGGCTTATTGTAGATGGGAGATGCTTTCTAGTGTAGCAAATGTAGGTATGTCTTGCGAGTTTGCCGATTGGTGGGCTCATAACAGGTTTACTCAGTTCACTGATCCGGTAGAGCCTATCTCGGGTCGAGGTGATGGAGGTGGTGGTGGTGGTGGTGGACAGAGGTGACGAGGAGGGCAGAGAGATTCTCCTATTATTGTTGGTAGAGGATGGGTGCAAGATGGTCATGCGAGGGATAGAGATCATGCTAGAGGTCATGATGATGCACTTGATAGGTGTCCTAGAATAGATAGACAACATAGAGCTCATAGACATTAGAGACAGGAGAGACAAGGTCATGTTGATGCTGCTAGGAAGATTCCTAGTGGATTGGATCCTTTGGTTTAGTTGCAGACAGTAGCCTTGGCATAGCAGGATCATGATGCGGCACAACAGGATCAAGTTCTGGTACAACAGGTGCCTATATAGGATCAGCAACCATAGGATCATGGACAGGGTTCATAGGATGTTCCTACTATGGGTACTATAGTACAAGAGGTTCAAGCTATGAGGACAGATATGTCCAGCGTTGTTGGGCATTTAGATCAGGTTGCCGCCTCGATGCAGCAGTTCATGTCTACTATGATTCAGAGGTAGAGTGGAGCGAGTACTTCTCAGGCTCCTCCCCCACCAGATGGTAGAGGTCCAGATGGATCTGGTCCTACAGGATCTTGATATCTTTGATGATAGATTCACTCATGGTTGATGTATTTGTATCACATGCCATGTTTTTTGATTGATCGGACCATTTGATGTACTACTTTGTATGACATTGTATCTTGATCTACTGAGTTGATGGATCATTGATGAACACTTTTTTGATGATATACTCCTTGGTTCTCCTTGATGAGTTGTTTATGAGATTATCTTTTATGCAGCTATATGATGTGTTATGCATTTACTTTGATTTACGCTATGGATGCAGTTATCTTATTTTATGATATAGATAAATAATGTAATGATTTATGGATTTTATGACATGTTTTTCCTTTCTCCCAATGTATGGATGCAAAATGTTTTATGGAAATGCATATGGAATTGTCCCTTATGTTTTTGAATTTTTCAATGTATGCAATTCTATCCTTAGCTATTTGTATGCAAATGATGTATGTATGTTTTTCTTCTCTTTTTTCTGGTATATGGATAATGATTAATGATTAATGCTATGCATGAATGCAAAAGATAATCTCATTGTCTTTTAGTTTGATTGATTAAGAGTAAGATGTTTGATTGAATCCCTCATTTTTTTAATGTTTTGACTAACCAAGATTATTGATGTACCCCCTTTTTGCCCTTGGAAAATTAACCACAAATAAATGCAATTAATCTAACATGATAATGCAATCTAATAGGATAAAGCAATGCAATGCAATTAATCTAACATGATAATGCAATGCAATTAATCTAACATGATAATGCAATGCAATTAATCTAACATGATAATGCAATGCAACCTAAGTGTCACCAGCTTTTAGCAAAGAAATGCCATGGAGATAAATTTTCATCATTGAGCACTTTGGGACCGAAAATCTAGTACAATCATCAGTGACCACATCATGATGATATGAATACCACTTTTTATCACTTTTTGGTAACCTCATTTTTGAACCAAGTACAACCCTCACTAGTTAGATGACCAAACTATGAGAGTCTGAATACCGGTGTCAATGGATTCAATGTTGCAAGTGGATTTTTGGTATTAAGATATAGAAGATCTAAATAGCTAAGGGATCCATTTGCGTAAAAAAGCAAAGGTCAACCCATCCTCTTATGAGATAGTCCTCGATGGTTCTTTGATGACCATGTCGTTAGACAAACTCTCATAAGTTGATGAATCATCCTCAAAACAATCACTCAAAGGCAATAAAATATCATGTCTTTCTCATGGCTAATCTAGTCGAAACATCATCGGATAGCTCAAAAGAGGTGATAAAAAGTCAATTTCCTAAAGATTGTCAAAAAGAAAGTTTCAAGTGTTTTGCAATGTTTCCTGATTTTCAAAAAGTATTTTCAAGCATTCTGATCTTTAAGGTGTTTTGTCAATTTTTAATCCCGAATTATAAAGTCAATGAAGGCTTAAGGA
Source organism: Chamaecyparis obtusa (assembly GCA_027943335.1). Taxonomy (NCBI): domain Eukaryota; kingdom Viridiplantae; phylum Streptophyta; class Pinopsida; order Cupressales; family Cupressaceae; genus Chamaecyparis; species Chamaecyparis obtusa. The sequence continues at coordinate 1,620,385 of BSBK01001044.1, read as the reverse complement.
TCATGTTGTAGGATCAAATACTTAGGCTTTGAACAATGATATCCATCAAAGGTTCAATAAAATTTTCACTCTTCTGAAACTCTGACAAATCTTTCTCTGACGTGACTAATTGTAGCACTTATTGAATCCATTTGATACCAAATTTCCCATCCTCTTTTTCCCCCAAGTGATAAATGTGATCGTTCGACAAACTTAGGGTGGATAGGCAATGTAACAATGCGACTGAATGACTTTATTATGACTATGTACAAATGACGGATGCAATGGCAGTTGTACAAATGGGATGTTGGAAATGTAATATGGACATATGTGACTAGGAAAGACAAACTTAAGGGAACAAAAGGCACTTGTTTACCAAGTTTTCACCTTCTGAATCTTTTTCTTTTTTTGCTCCCAAGACACCTATTGCTAGGTTTTCACCAAGGCACTTTTTTTTTTTTTCTCTTTTTTTGTATTTTTTCTTTTTTCAAATTTTTTTGCATTTTTTCTTTTTCAAATTTTTTTTGTATTTTTTCTTTTTCAATTTTTTTTGTATTTTTCAAGATCTCTTTGACTATGTGCAATAAATATGATGCTCCTAATCTGATACTCTTTATAGTCTTTCGTCTCCCTCATGTGTAGAACCTTTTGAGATGGATGTTGTTGATGGGTTCTTGGAGTTCCTCTCCTTCACAATCTGATAACTTATAGGTTCCTGTGCCAAATGAAGACACTGATGAATGGGTCAAGCCAATTAGCCTCCCATTTGCCTTTCTTCTCTATTTCAACTTGATTCTTTGGGTTCTCTCTCAACACTAAGTCTCCTACTTGACGGACCCTCGGTTTGATATGTTTATTGTAGTTCCTCAAGATTCTATTTTGATACACTTTCAGGTGCTCATAAGCTTGTGTTTGGTGTTCTTCAAGTAACTCCAATTGTTAAAGTCTAGCGACTCTATAGTCCTCATCGGTGACCAACCCTTGTAATGACACTCATAGAGATGGGATTTCAACCTCTAATGGTAGAACTGCTTCGACACCATAGACTAATGAGAATGGTGTGGCTCCCATAGGTGTCTGAATGCTCGTTATATAGGCCCATAATGTTGGATTAATTTGCACATGCCAATCCCTTCCTGATTTATTGACCGACCTCTTCAAGATTTTCAAGATATTCTTGTTCGTGGCTTCGGCTTGCCCATTTTCCTGAGGGTAATAGATTGATGAGGAGTGGTGAGTGATATGAAATGTAGCACAAAGTTCATCCACGTCCTTGTTTTTAAATTATTTTCCATTATCTGTTATTATGGCATGAGGAATGCCATATCTGCAAATGATGTGGTTCAACATGAACATGGAAATTTGCTTACCCTTGGCCATGATCAAAGGAACTGCTGCGACCCACTTAGTGACATACTCTGTTGCTATTATGATATATTTGTGACCATTTGAAGAAGGTGGGTATATGATGCCAATTAAATCAAACCCCCATTGATAGAAAGGCCAAGGTGTAACAAATGGGTGTAATTCCTATGCCGGTGCATGTATCATGTCGCCATGATATTGACATTTGCTGCATATCCTGACAAAGTGGCAAGCATCTTTTTCTAGTGTCTTCCAGAAATACCCTAAGCGAAGGATTTTCTTAGCTAGATTTAACCCGCTTGTGTGTGACCCGCAAATGCCTTCGTGAACTTCATGGAAAGCTAACTTAGACTCTTCCTCCTCTAGACACCTAAGCAACGTCCCATCGAGACCCTTACGATACAATGTTTCTAAGAGGATTATGCAACAGACTGATTGGCATATGAAATTTCATTTTTGGGCTCGGGTTTGGTCTAAAGGTAGGACTTGGTCTTTGAGATATGTATATATAGGGCTGTACCAAGGGGAGTCATGTCCATGTAATAGGGCGACAATTTGGGTTTCGAGAAGGTTGAATGCCGGTTTCACCAACTCTTCCACCAAGAACTCGTACTTCTCATTTTGATCAGGTTTTTGTAACAAGGAAGCCAAGGTGGCCATGGCGTCAGCTTCTCTATTTTTCTCTCTCAAAATCTACTCAAAAGTGATCAAGGAAAAGTACTTCTTCCATCCATCAATCATGGTCTTATATGGCATCAACTTTTCATCTTTAGTGTTATATTCATTGTTGACTTGATTGATGATGAGTTGAGAATCTCCATAAATTTGTAGCTCCATGATGCTCCACTCTAAGGACATTTTGATGCCTATGACTAATGCCTCATATTCCGCTATTTTATTTGTGCATGGAAACAAGAGTTTATAGGACTTAGGAATGGTGTAACCTTGAGGAGTGACTAATAATATGCCAGCCCCAAAACCTCCTTGAGTATAGGAGCCATCAAAATATAACTTCCACATTTTTGCTTCTATGTTTACAATGGCGGAATCTAGAAATTGCACTTGAATAGTTTGTGTAGAAGTCATGGCATTTTTAGCTAAGTGATTTGCTATCACTTGCCCTTTTATTGCCTTTCTATCGACATACTCAATGTCGAATTCACTCAATATCATAACCCACTTTGCTATCCTACTCCTTAAGGCAATTTTACTTAACAAATACTTGAGAGGATCAATTTTGGCAATTAGCTTGACCTTATGCATCAACATATAATGTCTCAACTTTTGAGATGCAAACACAACTACTAGGCAAGCCCTTTCCATGAATGTGTACTTAAGTTCATATTTGATCAATGTCCTACTCAAATAGTAGATAGCTCTCTCCTTTCCTTGTTCATCCTCTTGCACCAAAAGTACTCCTAGGGATCTTTCAGTAGCAGATATGTATAAAAGCAATGCTTTGCCCTTGATTGGTGGCATGAGAATAGGCAGATTTATCAAATAGGTCTTCAATAATGTGAAAGCTTGATCACATTCTTCATCCCACATTAATATAGTATCCTTATGTAGCAACCTGGTGAAGGAATGACATTTTTCGGCCAATTGAGAAATAAACCTTCTTATGGAATGTATTTTGCCTTGTAAGGATCTCATTTGGCTGATGTTCTTTAGTATCTCCATATCCATTATGGCCTATAATTTCTCCGGGTCCACTTCAATTCCTTTGGATGAAACTATATAGCCTAATAACTTGCCGGATTGGACACCAAAGGCACATTTCTTTGGGTTTAATCTGACTTTGAATTGCTCCAAACGAATGAATATCTTTTTCAAAATTTGGAGGTGTTCTTCTCTTTTGTGGGATTTTGCCAATATATCGTCCACATAATCCTCTAAAAATGTATGCATCATGTCGTGGAAGATAGTTGTCATGGCCCTTTGATATGTGGCTCTGGCATTTTTAAGGCTGAAGGGCATGACATTCCAACAAAAAGTGACCCAAGGGCAAGTAAAGGCGGTCTTCTCCTAGTCTTCAGGTGCAATTTTGATCTAATTATACCCACTGAAACCATCCATTAGGGAGTACATGGAATGGCCCATTGTCAAGTCAACTATTGCATCAATGCTCGGAAGTGGGAAGTCATCCTTAGGACAAGCAAGATTTAGGTCTTGAAAATCTGTGCATACTCGATTGGATTTATCATGTTTTGTGACCGGTACAATGTTAGATATCCATTCAGCATAAGCTATTGCCCTTATGAATCCCACCTTCAACAATTTTTCTAATTCTGCCTTGACTAAAAGAGCTATGTGTGGGTGCATCTTCCTCAACTTTTGCTTAATGGGCTTAACCCCTAGTCTAACATTCAGATGATGCATTATAAAGTCCAGATCTAAGCTGGGCATGTCGGCATATGACCATGCAAAGTTTACTTGTTGTTCTTGGAAAAAATGGATGAAGTCTACTCTTTCTAGAGGTGTAAGAGATGCTGCCAAGTGTATAAATTTTGGATCCACTTCTGTCCCAATGTTAACCTTTTTTGTCAGTTCTATGAGTATAGGTGACCTTTCTTCCTCATGCTCCGCTAGAGTATCCGATCTCTCTTCCTTTGATGCCACAATTGAGTTTTCACCAAAGGAAACATCTTTTATCTTTACTTTTTTGGGTTCTAATGCTGCCACATAATGGTTTTCAGCACTAGAACTTTTCTTTTTCTTATTTTTTTTCATTTTTTGCTTTTGACTAAGAGATTGAACCCCCACTGCTTCTATCATGTTCGGTTCAAATTCATTGGTGAAAGAGGGATCAACCGCATTAAGGTATTGGTTTGCTGCTTGGTCATTCAGGAAGTAGAGCAAGTCACTTTGCTCGGTTTGGTCCCAATTAATAAGATGGGGATTTATTAAGGATAAGGTTTCATTAGGCAAGTTTTCATCAATTTGGTTCATGGACATGACTTCGTTCGAGGGTTTGTACATTGTATCATTTAGATCTATGATGTGTGTTTCCTCAAGATGGTCCATGGAAGAAGGGTCGAAATCCTCTTCACTTGAGTCCTCGTCGACTTCTACAGGAAATAGCGTGGGAAAAGCCATGAGCGGATTAAAACTAACGTTTGAATCTCCCTCCTTCGAAGGCATCCAAAATGTATCTATCCATGGCAGATTTGTATATGCTTGTCCTATGTTAAGACCTTGTATATTAGGCTCTTCATTGACTTGAATTTCTTGCCTTGGGATCTTTCCATAAGTATGTATTGTAACTACTTCTTTATCTCGACATGATTCATCAGATAGGGTGTCCCACTCATAATCCCGGGAGTCATCACTATCTCCATCAGATTCTAAGGCATTTACTTGAGGATAGAAATCTTGCATTGGGCTGGAGCTTTGGCCTTTCTATTGGTAGCCTACTTTAGACCTTTCTTGTTTTTCCCTCCAAGTGGGTTCAATGGGTTCTAGTAAACCTCTATTCCTTTGGCCTAAGGGTCCTCTTCCCTTGTATCCCGTCTTCTGCATTATCTCAAACCCTTTCCCATATTGCTCGGTTTGTATATTAACATGATGGATTCTTTCCATGGGATTGTTTGAGGTATCCTCTTCATCATGATAAAGCCATTGAAGGACTTCATTCTCCTCCTTGTCGAAGGCTGCTTTGTCACTTTCTCTTATGAAGTAAGAGTTATACTTATGAGGTAAGTGTTCTTTTGATGGTTTTCCATGTGTTCTTGGAGATGTGGGCATGTTAAATAGGGAAACGGAGTATTCCCCTACTCCTTTTGAAATAATTTTGCATTGTTTGTCAAATGCATCCATCATCTCATCCATTTTCTTGTAGTTTTCCTTTTTAACTTTATCTTTTTCTTCTCTAGTGGATTTGTATGGTACTATCTCTGATTCAGGAACTTGATTTGAACCCTCATTTGCAGTTGGACCCTCGTAGCTCATCTTTTCATTTCCCTTAGTTGATGTCGTTGAGCTAGCTTGAGGAGGGTTTGGAGTAGCATTTGATGTTGTCATGGGATCATCCATTTTGGTATCTTCAATGGTGGCTCTTTGAATGATTCCTTCCTGATTATGTGGAATAAATAGCTCATGAAGGGGTTTGAGTGCATTGCAATATCGAAACAGGTTTGAGTCCCCTCCAACCATGATTTCTTCACCCATGTATGAAAATTTGATGCATTGGTGGTACGTGGATGGGAATGCTTCCATCTCATGGATCCATGGTCTCCCCAACAAAATATTATAAGTTAACTTCATGTCCAATACTTGGCAATTGGTGTCCTTCTTGACAGGTCCCACTTGAATGGGCAAAACGATCATGCCTTTAGAGGCCCTTTCAGCTTCATCATAAGCCTTAGTGGTGATTTTTTTCATAGGGTCAATGCAAGACTCGGACAACCCTAAGGATTTAACAAGACTTAATGCACAAATGTTAAGGCCAGCTCCTCCATCAATGAGAGCTCTTTTGACTCTATGGTGTTCAATCAAAACCTCTATATGCAGTGGTAGGTTTTGGGGATGGGTGATAGACATGTCATCTTGGTTGGAGAATGACAAACAATGAGGTTCTATGAGATGACCTACCATGTTTTGGAACTTCCCCTCTTCTAAGTTAGTAGGAACATTCATCTCTACCAGAGCTTTTTCTAAAATTTTGTTATGATTAGGGGATAGCTTCAATAGCTCTAAGATAGAGATTTGTGCTGGAGTTCTTTGCAACTGATCTACCAAGCTATAAGGTTTTGTTGCTGTAGAAGATTGCTTGATCACAATGTTGGACTGCGGAGTGCTAATAACTTTAGGAGAAACCCCTTGTAGGGTAATCTTCGAAGTCTTCCCTCTAGTAATAACATTTGATGTCTCCTTTTGGGGCCGTTCCTTGATTATTATAGCATTCACAATGTTATCATAAGGTGGTGCAAAGTTAATGTTATTGCTACTTTATTTCTTGTCATTAGATGACTCCCCTTTGTCATGTTTGTAGAAGGGTTGTTTGAATGTTGTATGGTCTTCATTGCTTTTAGGTCCATCAATGGTGATCATGCCATTATCTATTAAGTCTTGCACTATATTCTTTAGCTGCAAGCATTTGTTTATTGTGTGCCCTCAAATTATGTGGTACTCACAATGGCTATTGGAACTCCACCAACTAGGCTTGTTGTGTGGCTCATAAGGCTAAATGCTGGGTAGAGTAATAATATTATTGGCCATGAGGGTCTTTAGTGCCTTTTTGAGGGGTTCACCCAAGGGTGTGAAGTTGCTTTAAGGAGTTGGCACCAAATATTTATCAAATTTATTATTCCTTGAATTATTTCCTTGGTTGCCATTATTAGCATTGTTGTTGGAAGGTACATTGGAGGTTTGGTTGGTATTATTCACCTGGTTAGGTGTTCTTGTAAGAGCAAAGGGAGTTATCTTCAAGTTGCTAGAGTCAACAACCCCATCATTGACTATTCCCTTATTGTTGTTTTTATACCAACTATTGCTATTGAACCAATTCTTATTTTGATTGGTGCCATTGTTGGAGTTGTTGTTAGAGTTGTTCTTGTTATCTTTATACAATTTTAGTTCTCCACTCTTAACCAACACTTTTGTTGTTACTCCATTTTCTATGAGGTCTTAGAATGTCTTGGGACATTGCATTCTCAGTCAGTAGCTCATCTCGGTGCTCAAACTATTAATGAATATATGCATTTTTTCCTTCTCAGGCACACTCCTAGGATACCTCGCAAATACTGTCCCCCACCTTTGTAAGAAAGTGAGGAATGCCTCTCCATATTTTTGTTTAGTGTTACATAATGTTATCATCGTGACCTCATGGTTGATGTTATATGAGTAATGGGCCACAAATTTTTAAGCTATTTCTTCGAAGGTTTTTATGCCGGAGGGTAACTTAGAAAACCACTCCATAGCTATGCCTCCTAAGCTTCTTGGGAATAGTCTCATTAAATAGGTTGTGTCATGCATGAACTCTAAGCTCAATGCACAAAACTCATGTTAGTGATCTTGTGGATCCGACGTTCCTTCATACTTGTCATATTTGGGAAACACTACATTGATTGGGAATGGTGCCATTACTATACTTCTATCAAACAGGAACATACACAATGCTTTGATAGGAAAGGGTTTAGGACCCCCGCTTTGCTTGATTGTATCTAGTTGCATTTGAAATAATTTGAATTGTTTGTTCATGATGTTAATGGCACTTTCTTCAACTTCAGGTGGTCTAAGTTGATTCACATCATAATCTTGTGGAAGTGTAAGACCCGTTTGGGCTAGGTCCATGAAATACTTTGCTTTATCTCTTGCCATTGCTTTTTCCATGAGTCTTAAGAAATAGGGGCATTGAATGGATTCATCAACCTTTTCATTGGTGGCATCCTTGGCGGTTGGTTCAGTATTAGTTCTTTGGTGGGTGGTATCAATTCCTTGAGTATTTTGATATGCCCCTCCACCATTGGTATTGCCTTGGTTATTTATGTCAATGCCCCCATTATTGGCATCACCTTGGTTATTGGGGTCGATGCCACTATTTCTTTTGTTACCCAAACTACCATAGTACATCATGTTGTTGTCCCCTTCTTGTTCGGGTGATTTTTGGGGTATTCTTGGAGTGATAGACTCATCTCCTGGGTAAGGGAGTTCTTGAATCAAATAAGTCCTGTCTTCTTGCAAGGTTTGCTTGATGTAGTAGGATCTAGTAAAAGTAGGCATGAACCTTGGAGAATAAGAGTCAATATTACCCATGGTCTAATCCTTTGTAAAATTTGAAAAAATGGTGTAGAACAGGATTTTTGACCGAACTGAAAGTTGGAATAGTAAGAACATGGAAAAGGGTATTGAAATATATGCTCAAAATTTTCTAACCCCCCCTACAAGTACTCTCTATTTGCCCATTTAGATTTTTGGGTGTCACTAAACTGAGTGTAGGCGTGACTGAATTTTGCATACACATGGACTGGTATATTGTTAGGCGACACTCTACAGGGATGTAGGTGGCACTTTCCTCATGATAGGCAATTTTCCAGTTTTACCAGGTGCGATTCAATATGTTCTAGGCGTGACTTTCCTATTGATACACATTTTCATAAAAGTCATAGGCGTGACTAAACCTCTGATAGACAGGATTATTTTGTGCACAGGTGGCACTTCTCTGACCAGGTTGTAATATTTTGAATTTTTTAAACGTTTAAGATCAGGGCTTTTGAAATTTTCTTGTTTGAAAATAAAAAACAAATGCAACACACACATCAATGTCCCTAAAACAATCTAATGTGTATATTCTCGATCATTTCCACAAGTATAACACAAGAAATAATTCCAAGCAGCTTACCTAATGTCAAATTTGGCTCTTAACATGGCTCTAAGAGGTAGGCTTGCTACTTTATCTAGGATTTATTGTGGATTCCGTTCAAATAGATCTTAAATTTTCATCCCCCAAATATGTTAAGGGGTTTCCCCTAGGCACCAAGGTATGATTTTGCACAATCTGTGAAGACTACTAGAGGAAATTTGAAAAATTTAAGATCTGTTTGTCACACACCCCATTAAGGATGCATGCGTTTCATTTTATAGTGGGTCGGATTCTTGCGGTAAAAGTAAGCGTATCCCAATTTGGGTTGTCCCTCTCACTGGCCTCATTAAGGCACAACTCGGGAGGCGAGCCCACTAAATCTCTATTTTAACTAGCATGTATATTGAAAGCAAGAAGTGAACTTAGGCTGACAAGTTTGGGAGTTTGATTCACTTAAAAGGTGAAGAGCATATCCCTATTATCTTTCTTTGTTCCAAACACTCAAACACCAGTTTGTTCTTTCCCAATCTCTTAACAAGGAGATTCTTAAAATTGAAGTGTTTGGTTCATTTCTTGTTTTAATTAAGCTATGTTCAAAAGTAATGCCGCAATTTAATCAAGTGCAAGCTTGAATAGAAGAATACCTTTCCTTTGTAGCTAGCCTAAGCTAGGGGCATTTTTGAAAGGTTTTGTCATTGTTTTTCAACTCACCTTAGCAATAGCCTCCTCCAAATGTGCTTGTCCACCAACAAGTTAGTCAACACTAACAAACACTATGAGGGGAAACCAAAATCAAAAATTGAAGGAGCAACACTTATGTATGAATTTTATAGAGCTTATTTGCAAATTTCCAAAGAAAACTTGATCTAAGGACTAAAAATCTAATTTAGAGAGACAAATTTTGATTTATATGCTTGAACAATTGTAAGGTAATTCTGAAATACCTGATTGTCCTCTTGTGTAGTCTCAAGAATAACCTTAATGTGCTCAAAGTTCTCCTTCTTAATCTTCTTTGCTAAAGCCTTTCCTTCTTGGTTAAATCTTCTTTCCGGCTTCTGTACTTTCTTGTGGTTTCTCATTTACTGTTAAATCATATAAACAAGGACTTAGACAAATGATTTGATCAATTTAACAGTAAATATAGACAACAGGTAGCAGGTGACATTGTCCAGCTAATAGGCATGAACAAATTGTTGGCAAGTGTAACTTTACTGATAGCCAGCGACACTTTGTAGTGACACATGCGATATTGAAAATTACACAGGCATGAACAATTTATCACGAAGCGTGAATAGAACTTAAATTTGTGAAAAATGATTTATGCTAAGCGACAGTTCAATAACAGTAAGCATGAATTGAAAGATTATAAGTGTGACCATTATTTAAAATGGCAAAGCAAAGCGTAAAGGTAGACGATAACAGATCATGGAAAAGTGATACTTCCTGAGTCACAGACGTGACTTTAAGCACTAAAGGCTGAATGCATTTATCTCACAGGCGTGAGTGGATGATTTGTAGGCGACTACAGAGTTCTCAAAACTGCGTAGAATTTGCATGCCAGGAGTGAATCTTCAGATAACAGGCATCAGGACAGAGATTGTAAGCGGTAGTAAAATGAATGCAAGCATGAATAGATCTCCTGTAAGCGTGACTTCACTAGTTTCCTGCAAAATATTCACAGAAAACAAAAAATACAAGCATGCAAATTATGATGAAAATGATAAAATGAGGCCTAGGGCCCCATGGTGGGCGCCATTTGTGTGATGATGATAATCACCTTCATGAAATTAAGATCAAATTAGCAACAATTGAAAGTAAATACAATGCAAATCTAATTAAAATTGAAACTAAGATCTATAGCATCTCATGGCTCTCTAGAAAGAGGTGGTAAGTGAAGCTCTCAGCTCAAATCTCCACTAGTGACACTTCTAAAATGAGAATGTATGCTGCTATGCTTCTACAATGATAGTTCTAGCTCAAATTGACAAGATTATAATGCAAATTACTCTAAATGCTCTTAATTGCTCTTAGAATGCTCTCAATTGCCTATAGTAACAGTGCTTTGCAAATGAATTTCTAAAATCCCTCAATTGCTCTCAAAATGCTTCATATTTATAGTAAATTCCCAAGGGTAGGGGGTGGATTGAAGTAATCATGATTTACCTTAGGTTGAGTAAATGCTTTGCTTTGTTCATAAATGGGGGGACAATTTAAAGGTTTGTCTCAAAGCTTTGGACAAAAGGACAAGATTGAGTGGTTGAGATTGAAACTTTCAAATGAGTGATTGATATTCATCCTTTTTGAGTGATTTATGTCTTTTTGTCCTCAATTCTTATTGGTTGCTCAAATTTGTTGAAAGAAATTAGGAATTATTAAATTCAATTAATTAATTAAATTTAGTCATGTAAGGGTAATAGGTTCATTTTGATTTTGATTTAAACAACTATACAACTAATTGATTAAAATCAATTATGTAGTGTTTTTCACCCCTTAAAGCTTTTTGATTTTTCCTTTGCTTTAATTGATTTTGTCCAACTTTATTTAATTATGTCCCTTTTAATTGATTTGATCCCTTTTTTATTGAATTAGTGCATTTTGATGATTTTGAGCAATTTAATTGATTTAAAAGCACTTGTCCAATTTTGCGTGTCTACACTATTAACTAAAAAATGTATCTTAAATCTTGTAAAGAAAGTACTAATCATATAAAAGTCCATAGTGTTAGATCTGAATATAATAAATAGTAGCTCTAGGGTAGGTACGACATCCTCCCACTCTCGTAACAAGATTACTCCTGGAATCCTATAAAAAAATAGGGATAAGTAGCTCTCTATCTATTGTCATCCTCCCATATCATTGATGCCTCATCATCCGGGTCCCATTGGATCCTTACCTACTCTATGTTATGACTCATGAGGGTTAGGGTATGTTGTTGTAGAACTCGCACTGACTCCAAATCCAACTGCTTGTTTGTGACCTGATGTTTCGATCATCGTACCCTAATAGTCAGCCTACCTTTGATCAACTGTTGCAAAGATCCTATTAGACCTGTCGACATCTTCAACTGTGGGTTCAAAGGCTTCTTGCCTCTGATAGGATGTAGTGTTGGTGCATTGAGGATAATTAATTGTTATATGTTTGTGTTTCCCACAAGAGAAGCATCCAATGTTCATGAAGGTGTAGTTGGAAGGAGGAGCACTGGATTGTTGATAGCTCCTTACATTCTTTCTCTAAGTGTTTTTAGAGATTTGGTTACCAAACTTCCGGTTTTGAGCACGATCCTAATTATATTGAATTTTTCCCCTACCTTGAAAGATATTGTTGAACTCCTCTTGGAATTTTTATCCCCCTTTAGAAGGCTAATTATTTAAGGTTGGATACACCTTGATTTTAATTGTTCTTGGATTTGGAGTTGTTGCCCTGACTTCTAGGAAATGCTTGTAATCCCAACCTTGTATTTATTTCTATCAAGAATGCTTTATTGACAACATCCCTAAGGTTCCTAGGTTTGAGTACTGCAACTCCACCTGAAATTTGATCATATAGACCCTTGATGAAGTGTTGAATGATCATAGGGCTATCTTATTTGTATCCTGAAAAGGGTTTCAACTCAAAAAAATTTCTCTCATACTCCAAAACTGACATGGATTTTTTCTTTAGTAAGAGAAACTCCTCTATCCTGATTTGCTTGAATTTCTCTGATAGGTATCTATCCTTGAAATTTTCTAAGAACATATCCCATGTGATGTTGTTCAAGTTAACCAAAATCCTCTCTTCTTCTTCTTGCCACTAGGAAGATGATCTTTTGCGTAGGTGCATTATTGCACATCTAGGCTTAATGTTACTATTGAAGGGGTGCATAGAAAAACAACATTCTAGGTTGAACAAAAAAGTCTCTACTATTGACCCACTTTCATCTCCATTAAATAGCGAAATCTTCACTTTGAGAAAATCCCTCATGAATGCTATGTTGGGGGGTTATTTTTCCTCAAATTTCCTTCTCCTAGCGCTTCTATCCCTTTCCTGTTGTTCATGATGATGACTGTTATCTTCTTGGTTCATCCTATCTTCTATATGATCCAACCTTTGAAGGATTTGTTTCATCATTTTCCTTATTTGGGACCCCTCTAAACCTTGACTTTCATTATTGTTATTTTCCTTGGAAATTCGGTTTCGAGTATCCTTGTAGTCCCCTTGGGAGCTTTCTCACTGAGATTGGGGAGGAGTGTTTTGGGATCCACCCCTAGCTCCTCTATGGGTAACTAGAGACATCTTGGGGAGTTGACAAGTTTACATCAGATAAGTTCTTCTATTGATGACAAGTTATAGTATAAGAACGATAGGCCCTAGAGATTCCAGAGTAGCAACCTAGGGGTCTAATACCAGATGTCATGCTCTGCCAGGGAACCCAGAAGGACATAAGGAAAAACAAGAGAAATGTGCAAAAAAAATTTCTTTTGTACCTACTAAGCTCAACTAAGTATTAAGTTCCGATAAGTTCCCCTACAGCTTTATCCCTTTAAAATCCATATTTAACATTTCGTGAAATGCATTAAGTTAAAACATGAATGAAAATTAGAAATTATTGATTCATTTAACCTTACAAGAGAAAGTAAAGAGAGAGATACTAAGTATGACATAAAAAATTATTTTGTTTTCTTTCATCTTTCTTTTAAAACATGAAATAATCTCAACAAGCTGAATTCGAGACCCATCAATAATTATATTTATCATACATAACTGAAAAGTGTCATCAACAAGAAATATTATAGCTTGACTTCCTTTCCCATGATTTTCCTAAAGATACCCTTCCCAAATGCATGGATGATTACAATATTTATTTCACAAACAAGGCCTTATAGGCTTACATGAGTTTGAATGACATTTTATAATATCATTACAATATCCTTCACATGATACAATGAGAAAAATAGAGAGAAAGAACTGCAACAATTTCAGATGCTCCATGGTTTGAAAATTACAAATAATACCTTGAAAAAGAATCACCACCCAACCACATGGAACCACAAAGGTCCACTCACTCATGCTAGAAGATAGAACCATTATTCACAAAAGGGTACTATGGTAGTCTAAGGTTGTGAAGTATCCAACCCAAATAAAATCCAACACTTAAGAAAAAATAATTCTACACAAAAGAGACGAGTTCCCTAGGATGATGATTAGGTGAGTATCATGTGTTAGGAATGGGAACACTGAGAGGGGGGGTGAATTAGTGTTCTATATATTATTACTTTTTCTGATATCTTGAAACTTAACTTAATTTCTTATGTACTGAAATGAATATCAATGCAAGTAAGATAAACAACCATAACACATAACACCAAATATGATTAAGGGGAAACCCAAATAGGTAAAAAACCCAGTGGGAATTGAGACCCACTAAGAACTGCACTAGTGTATTATGATCCTTGTTAGAAGATCTTACAACCTTGTTAGTAGTTGATCATTACAATGCAATAAGTACAATGACCTGGTCAAGGGTTGGACCCTATTAGGAGTTTTTTATAATAACCTTGTTAGGGGTGGTGGCTCATTGCCAGAGTTCACTGCTCAATGAGAAGGCTACAACATCCTGGTTATCAGATACACACTATATCTGCCAATGGTGAACTTCTACTTTGACACTACTTGTCTGATCAGTTCCTTTTGTGCATTGATTCTTTAACCTCTTGTAAAGCTCTACAACATTCTAACTACTCTTCGCATACTTTTTCTCTACTTCTATCTACTCTATATCTCATCCCATACTCAAATACAAAGGCGCATGTCTTATTTATATGTGCAAACAAAACTATTCACCAAATCATCCTATACCTAATTACATACAACACTTCCAAATGAATTGGCTCAAGCATGTTTACATATAATGATATTAACATGTCTATAACCTAAATACAATAGGCACATAGCCTTTACAAAATAATATTATAAGCGCTAACCAAATTACCAACAGTCAGCTCCATGCTCTGTTCTGTTATGCCGCTCACTATCTATGTCACTTCATCTGGCTGTAACTTCTTCATACTAGCTCATATGATCATGTGCTCTTAGACTTAGCATGATTACATACTCAGAAGCTTATTGTCAAGGGCGCGTACCACAACTCAGTTATATGCACATGCATTGATGCTCTATTCATCTGGTGCTCTGTTGAGTGTCCTGTCTTCCATACTTAGCCATTTTTATGATCTTATGAGTAAGTGATGCAAGAGCATCCTAGGATTCTTGGAAATCCTGTATCAACCAAAATATGTTTGTCTTTGAAGGTAGATTATTAGTTTTGATCTTGGTTTGGTGGAGTTCTTGCTCGGTTTGGGAGACTGGTTGCTCAGTTTATGTGGTTACCAAGGTGCTCGGCCTCTGAAGAATGCTCGGTGATTGAAGGCGTTGGTTCATTGGTGCTCGGTGATAATTACATTGCTTGGTCATGCTTGGCGTGGTTGGTCAACTGGTGCTCGGTTATTTCCTCTGTTGCTCGGTGTTCTTGCTTACCGATTGGATTGTTTTGTTAGATCGGCTTGGCTGACTGGTGCATTTAATTTGGGTTGTGCTCCTCATGTTATGGATTGACTATTAGATGTGTGAGGACCTAGATCTGGCATGTTGCATTCTTCTATGCAAATCTGATGACCATTTGGGGCCATATTTGAGAGTTTAATTATCTTGTAAGGCTATGTGAGAGTTGACTGATGTTTTAGCATTTAATATTTGCTTTTAAGGGTTATTGTTTCATCAGCCTACTTGTGGCTGGGAATCAATATTTATAGGATGCTTAGGTAGTTGTTTAGAGGATTAGATTATGGCAAGGAAGGTTAGTAGCCTGGGAGCTTAGGAGCAGGAAGATTGCTTGGAAGTTTGAGTACAAGTTTAGATCTTTCCTAGGTGCCTACTAGTGTGTTGTGTGTTATAGACATGGGCTAGCTGAATGTTGATGTTGTAGAAAAGATTTAGATCCTATGAGATCTTCTAGACTGTTACTTGCATTGCAATTGGCCATAACCGGGAAGCCCTTACAACCTAGCACATTGCATGTAATCAGTGATCTGATGAATAAAGACTTGTATTTCATTTCAGATCTATTTTTGTTATTGTGTATTTCCATTGCATATTGGTTTGGCTACAAGGTTGGTCAGTCCTTAATTGGATCCACTAGCCTTGACTGCACCAGGTGGTATCAAAGGGAAGTTTGTTCTTATTTGAGCAAAGTCTATTCTTGTTGGAGCCGAGTGGATCTTGTGTATTTGTGTTTAGATCTTGATTTGAAGATGCCTCCAAGGAGAAATCATGAGATCTCTGAAGAAGAGGAAGCTACTGGAGAATTCAGTATTGATGATTTTAAGGCCTTGTAGAAACAAGTGCAAGATCTGCAAGAGGAGTTGAGAAAGAAGAAGCCTACCTTGAAAGAGGATAGTGATGATGAATCTGAGGAAGATCATTTTGAAGAAGCTGTCGAAGAAGCTAGAGATCTAGAGGAGAACTGAATTCTGAAAGCTGTCTAAGATTGGGAAAAGACCTAAGATTGAAGTTTTTGCATTTGCTGGAAGCCTTAGGCTAGAAGAATTGATTGATTGGATCAATGAGACTGATGGATACTTTGAGTATGAAGAAATAGAAGATCTTGATAGGGTTAGATTTGCAAAGACTAAGTCAAAGGGTCATACAAATATCTGGCGGAGAGAAGTTCAGTTGGAAAGAGGTAGAAGAGGAAAAGAAAAGATCACTAAGTGGAACCGAATGGTTGACAAGTTGAAGAAACAATTCATTTCGGTGGATTATGAATTGGACATGTTTAAGAAGATGCAATCTTTGAAGCAGACTAACAAATTGGTACATGAGTATACCGAGGAGTTTTATAGAATCTTGATTAGGACTGGTCATTCTGAAGCTAATAAAGAAAAGGTTGCTAGGTATGTCTATGGTTTGAGACATAGTATTCAAGAAGAGTTACTCACTATGCAGATGACAAAAATCAGTGATGCTTATTAGATGGCATTGAAGATTCAAGAGAAGATGAATAAGATGTATGAAGGAAAATAGAACAATAGGAACTGAGGTGGTAAAACTGGTGAGACAATTGCTGAGAGTAATGTGGCAGAGAATCCTAAGATTGATGTGGGATCTAGCAGTGGTCAAGTTACTAAGAATACTAGACAGAGAGGAAAGTGGAAGAATGAGTTTATCGGCACTTGTTATAATTGTGGTGAAGCTGTCATAGAAGTTGGCAGTGTCCTAAGAAAAGAGTTGCATTAGCTGCTGAAGAAGACATCAAGAATGTTCCAGAGAAAGGTGAATGTCTTATCACTAGAAGGTTAGTTTCATGTGTTCATGAACTGATGTAAAGAAGGAATTTGTTTAGAACTAGATGTAAGTGGAAGGATAAGGGATGTAATGTCATAGTTGATGGTGGCAGTTCTGAGAACTTTTTTTCAGATGAAATGGTTAGTAAGTTGAATTTGGAAAGAAGGAAACATCCTAATCCTTATCAGATTAGTTGGATACAAGATGTTTCTAAGGTTAGAGTTGAAGAAAAATGCTTGGTTAAGTTTCAGATTGGATCTTACCATGATGAGATATTGTGTGACATATTGCCTATGGATGCTTGTCACCTATTGCTCGGTAGACCTTGGTAGTTTGACAAAAATTTATTGTTTGATGGTCATGCTAATACCTATGTCATTAGGCATGAAGGAGCTCAACATAAGATGATACCTTTACAGGAGATAGGGGTTAAGGGATGTGGAGTTATCAGGTGTTTTCCTTATGAAAAACCTCAGGAGCAAAGGGTTGATGAACCTATTCCTGTTAAGTCTAGTTTGAAGGAGAAGGAAAATGATATCTCTAAAGAGTTTGTTGAGATTAAGAAATAGATGGTCTTGCTGGCAGAGATGGTATAATAGATGGTGACATTTGTGACATAGAGAGATGCAAATGATACTAAGTTGTTTGAGGAGTCTAGAGGAGATGAACCTTACTAAGGCATTGGTGGGATTGGTAGTGGTCAGAGTCGGTTACTATCAATTGCTAACCAGAAGGATAAGCATGAAGACAACTTGGGATGAAGGACAAGAAGAGATATGGGTGAAGAATAGATTCGGCATACTTGTTTTGATTCCCTTGAGACATTCATGATTTCCTTATGAGAAAATCTTTCTTACCTGGGGTGTTTGATGTAGGAGCATCCTAGGATTCTTGGAAATCCGGTATCAACCAAAATATGTTTTTCTTTGAAGGTAGATTGTTAGTTTTGATCTTGGTTTGGTGGAGTTCTTGCTCGGTTTGGGAGACTGGTTACTTGGTTAATGTGGTTATCGGGGTCCTCGGTCTCTGAATAATGCTTGGTGATTGAAGGCATCAGTTCACTGGCACTCGACGATAACTGAGTTGCTTGGTGTTCTTTCTTACTAAATGGTACATTTAATTTGGGTCACACTCCTCATGTTATGGATTGACCGTTGGATGTGTGAGGACCTAGATCTGGCATGTTACATTCTTCTATGCAGATCTGATGACTGTTTGGGGCCATCTTTGAGAGTTTAATTATTTTGTAAGGCTATGTGAGAGCCAACTGATGTTTTAGCATTTAATATTTGTTTGTAAGGGTTATTATTTCATCAGCCGACTTGTGGTTGGGAATCAATATTTATAGGATGCTTGGGTAGTTGTTTCAAGGATCAGATTGTGGCAAGGAAGGTTAGTAGCCTGTGAGCTTAGGAGAAGGAAGATTTCTTGGAAGTTTGAGTACAAGTTTAGATCTTTCCTAGGTGCCTACCAGTGTGTTGTGTGTTACAGACCTGGGCTAGCTGAATGCTGATGTTGTGGAAAAGATTTAGATCCTATGAGATCTTGTAGACTGTTACTTGCATTATAATTGACTATAATCAGGAAGGCCTTATAGCCTGGTACATTGCATGTAATCAGTGATTTGATGAATAAAGACTTGTGTTTCATTTTAGATCTGTTGTTGTTATTGTGTATTTCCGCTGCATATTGGTTTTCCTGCAAGGTTAGTCAGTCCTTAATTGGATCCACTAGTCTTGACTGTATCAATAAGTACGCTGACTCCAAAACTCTATATGACTTTGTTGCCATAATGAAAACACTTAATTATAGTCTTATACATTAGTGTAGTTAACTTTCCAACAATTTCCCCCTTTGTCATTAATGGCAACAAAGGAATATGGTGAAGTTACTAACTGTATCTTTATACAAAAATTTCTAACATATACTCTATCTTATATCTCCCTTCTACTATATACTCTACTCCCCTTTACATCATATACATAGCTCCATATTGCCCCTTCTACTATATACTATAGTCCCCCTTTGACATTAATGACAAAGGTGCAAAAAAACTGAACTTCAAGTACTTACATTGATAATACATCATGATATGCAGTCTGAAGGTTTGTATTTTTTTGCTACCAAAATGTCTTCAGTGCATTTACTGTTTGGAGAAGGGAGCACAAAGCATAAGTCAATTTCTCTATCTTCTCCAAATCTGAACTCAGATCTTGATCATATGTCACAATTGTGGCATCGATCTCCTTGATGTTCTTGTTTAGCACATCTACTGAGGGTGCAAGTGCATGTCTCAACTAAGCTTGCCTATCCGTTATTTTAACCATTTCTTTCTTTGTCTTCTCTATCTTATCCAATTGTCCTTGGTAGACATTATTGCACATATTTATATCAGTGGATGGATCTAGTACTGACTTCCTTACTGCTTCCATCATTGATTCAACTTCCTAAATCTTGTTTGAAAGGTCTGCAATTAGTTTGTCCTTGTCCATATAATCAACTATGATCTTTCTTCCTTTAGCTGTAATCTCCTTCAATAAGGCTTGACCAACCTTTAGTGAACTATGGTCAAGTGCGAAGTTTGTTGTTAGCTCCTTCAATCTTTTCTTAAGGTATTTCTCTTCTGCTATCTTGGATGTTGATTCCTCAAGACTTTAGAAATTTTCTTTGAAGCATGTCATGATAGTGCTGACATCATCCACTAAATGTACACTAGACATCGTGTTGTCTGTAGGTAGTAAGCTATTTAGGATGTTGACTAATTCAACAAACAATGGATTCCTCATAACCTATTTCTCCTTTGCCTTTTCCATTGCAAGCACAGTAATCTTAATCAGGTCTTCTTCTCTCCATGAGTCTAGACTTGTTGTGTCAGGAGTCAGATGTGACAACAATGACATTGAGGGCTTAGGGGTAAGGAGTGAACTTTGACTGACATCCATTACCTTAGTCTTTACAATCATAGGTTCATCTTTCTTCTCTTCATCTTCTTTCTCCTTTTCTTTTTCTTTCTCCTCTTCTTCTTCATGTCCTATAAGATTCTCAATTTGAATTTCTTCTTGTTGCTGAGGTGAATTATCACCGCATAGTATTTCAGCCTCTTTTGTACTTACAAAGGCTTCCTCAAACTTATCTAAGTCCTTATCTGTGGCTGCCATTGATATCTCCACATTATCAATCATAATTGTGTCATCTTTTGCTTTAGGCATAGGCGCAAAATCCTGTGGACCTGTCATAGGTATATTTGGGATCTCAAGTACTTTTACTTGCTCAGAGGGTACTTGGGTTGTGGGTGCAGATGATGGATGCATGTGTTTTTCCAAAAATACTTTCTCAAAGGCTTTTTCAGTCTCCTTAGCAACTAGTTCATAATCCTTATTCATAATCTGTAAAGTTATCATCTTGGTTCTAAGGTGTGGCTTTACCAAATTCATTAACAAACATTTTTCTTCAACTAAACATATTGGTAGGTTATCATCCAGTGTCTTCTCTCTTATTCTAAAATCTTCTACAACAACTTGTCATTATAATGTATCCAAAATTTCACAAACTTTATCTAGAATGACTGTCTTAAGTTCCAGAACAGTCTTTTTAAACTTGATCATATGCTTGATTAACATATCATGGATCTCAGATTTGTCTATCTCATGATATTTGTCATAAAACTTAGTTATTTGATCAATTATGCCCTCATCTACTACTCTTATTCTCAGTACTTGTAGATTCGGTAGGAATCCTACCTTAGGAGGTGGTTGAACATTTATGCCTCAGCTTCTTGTGGAGCTAGCTGATGGATGGCTTGTGACAGTCTGCTTCTTCCTCTTAGGAACCTTTCTTGTCTCAGGAGATGCATCAATGGACTCCAAGTCAATTTTATCTGTGGGCGCATGAGTGATATAATTTGTCTTACTCTTCTTTTCCTTGGGATCATCTGTTTTCTCAATTTTTACTTTATTCTCCTTAGGGTCATCAATCTTCTCTATTTTTGCTTTAGAAGAGGTTGCACTATCAAGTTCCATTGAAATCTTGGCTTCCCTTTCCTTATCTAGGTCAGCTTGAGTGACACCATGAATCTTTAGTATCTTAGAGGTGATTTTAGATGCTTTCCTCTTGTTCACAACACTATTTAGGTCTGAATCAACCTGTCTGGTCTTTTCTTCATAAGTACCCCATCTTGGTTCATTGGGATCTTTGGGCGCTGATATTAGAACTTGTTCATATGCTTCCAAAACCCATTCTTCCACTTCATAACCAAGTGGATGGATCCACTTAGTCCTAGGCTCTATAGCTTCCATACAAGTTATGTCTATCTCCACCATGAAACAAATGTTGTCCTTGTACTTTTCAACTATGATCTCAAGTATCCTATACCTCCTCTGCATCTTTATCCTGAATGTCTTGATTTCAAATTCCATGTAGTCCTTCAAGGTACTCTTTGATGATGCCTTGAATGATATTTGAGGCATTGTGGGGAACAATTTTATCTAGATAAAGATGTGATACTTTACCAACTATATGGAAGTACATATAGATTATCAATGATCCAAACCTGAATATCTTACTCTTGTCATGTTTTATTGCCCTGATATTGTCCATCAACTGTGTGCGCAAGATCTCACACAAGTTGAAGTCTCTATTTTCTTTTACAATCCTTATGGTTGCTAAAATAGTGGCTACAGACACACTATTTACCCTGTTTGCATGTTGGAATCTATATCCAAGTATCATAGACATCAGTTTTATATCTTTCTCTTCTATAGGCTCAATTGTCATCCCACGCTTATCACTCCGGGATTTGCAGGCTTGTTCTACTTGTTTTCTGACATCCTTGCCAGTGGGAAGGACTGTCTTAGGTAATCCAGTCATCTCATGAATGAGATCATTAGTTATTCTAACAGGGACTTCACCAATCCAGAATAAGTCATCATGAATTCTGCTCAAAATAATCTTAATCCATTTGGATTCATAGAATTCATATGCTGTGGCATACTCAATAATAGGGTTGTTTTCTAAGTGCACAAACTCATTAGTGAATGTTTTGTTTGGATTCATCATGGTTTCTATGTGTGACCTGATTCTATCTAATCCAACAAGTTCCTTCTTGCAATAAATATATGTGCGTATGTCCTCTACGTGCATAACTCCCATAGGAGTCCTAGAGAATGCTCCTTCCAAATCATCTAGGGTAGACTTGAATGGATGCTTCTTAAATATGTACCTCTTTCTTTTAGCAACATCAAAAAAACTGGAGTAGCCATAACTTACTTGTTTAAATGCTTCAAATAGGTTTCTAAGAGTTTTTGAACCGTCACGTACGAACTAGGGCTTCGTAAAAAACAACACACTTCTTCACTGATAATCTAACTGCAATTCTTCACAACTCAATTGCTTGAACTCCTGTGATCTTCAGATGCTCAAACTTGAATGCAAATGTGTGAATAAAGTATCTTTGGTGACTATAAAAATAACTTTATGTCATTAATGCTTACCACATAAACACAGAATCCCACAGAGAATTCCAATCTTCCTTTCTACTGTCAATCAGGTAGTGCACTCTTTCATACTGCATCTACTAGTCTCCAAACAGTTATAACCAAAGGCACATATGCTGAGGGTGAGTATACTAGTCGCGCAGGGGTCTAGAGCTAATCTAGCTCCCCCTATGACCATGACAATCATTTAACCATAAATAGGAGGTGCATCCATTGCGGATGCATGCTCAACTATTTCACCAACATTATCTGTCTTTTCTTCCTTCCAAATCAAGCTCGCATCTTCTATAGCTTTCACAAACTTGACTTCTCTAGATTCATCCAGAATTGATCCTTGAGACTTATTAGGGCTTTCTTGTCTTTGCGCTTTTGATCTACAAAACTTTGAGATATGTCCAGCCTTGTTACAAGAGTGACAAATAACTGGATGCCTTATATTCCTTAGCGCATTGATGTGAATTACCATTTTGCACTGTCTAGTTGTGTGACCATTATAATTACATATCTGACATGTAATGTTCTGAGGACTTCTAATATTCTGCTATGAATGACTTCTATGATTTTGCTGACTCTGATTTCTTTGATTGGATCTACAATTGATAGCTCTATCACCAAACTTATTGCATGAGTAACAGTAACCATTGAAATGTCTTACCTCTTTACAATCTCTTTCTATGTGACCATGCTTGTTACAGGCATAACAAGTATTTTTTACTGGCTTGCACTCATCTTTAGATGGTTCTGCTTTAGCTTTAGTATGATCTTCAGTCTTCTTGGCTTCTGTAGTTTCTTCTGGTGCTTTCATTCTTCCTCACATATCATTGATTTGATTTTGTGCTTCATTGAATCCAATACCAGAGGTATCTCCTTTAATCTTCTATGCATAAAACTGTGACTCTATTAGATCTTTTCTTGTGTGCAACTTGTCAATATGATTCTTTTCTTCAGTCAATTCAAATTCCAATTTCTTCTTGATGTTATCTAACTCTAAGATTTTCATGTTTTCTTGCCTTAATTCTTCATCCAACTACTTGTTTTCTTTGACTTTTTCTTCATAGGCTTCTTGATTGTTAAATAGCTTTTCATCCAATTCTTCAATATGATCCTCCAGAGATGTATTTTCCTCATTTATCTTTTTGACCATTTTCCCTAAATCACTATTTGAACAATCCTTCAAATCTTTTCTCAGTTTCTTGATGAATACTTGAGAACCACTAACCTTTAGTTTTAGTTCTTTAATTTCCTTTTCAGATCTGTCAAGGTCTTCAAGAGCTGCTTCAAGATTGTTCTTCAGGTGTTTCATTTCTTCCAAACCCATGATCTCCTCAAGTGGTTAAACTTTTCTTTAGAGGACCAAAGTTCTGATACCAATTGTTAGGAATGGGAACACTGAGAGGGGGGGGTGAATCAATGTTCTATATATTATTACTTTTTCTGATATCTTGAAACTTAACTTAATTGCTTATGTACTGAAATGAATATCAATGCAAGTAAGATAAACAATCATAACACATAACTCCAAGTATGATTATGGGGAAACCCAAATAGGTAAAAACCCCAGTGGGAATTGACACCCACTAAGAACTGCACTAGTGTATTATGATCCCTGTTAGAAGATCTTACAACCCTATTAGGAGTTGATCATTACAATGCAATAAGTACAGTGACCTGGTCAAGGGTCAGACCCTATTAGGAGTCTTTTACAATAATCATGTTAGGGATGGTGGCTCGTTGCCAGAGCTCACTACTCAATGAGAAGGCTACAACCTCCTGGTTATCAGATACACACTATATCTGCCAATGGTGAACTGCTTCTTTGACACTACTTGTTTGATCAATTCCTTTTTTGTGCTAATGCTTTAACCTCTTGTAAAGCTCTACAACATTCTAACTGCTCATCACATACTTCTTCTCTGCTACTATCAACTCTATATCTCATCCCATACTCAAATATAAAGGCGCATGTCTTATTTATATGCACAAACAAAACTATTCACCAAGTCGACCTATAACTAATTACATACAACGCTTCCAAATGAATTGGCTCAAGCGTGTTTACATATCATGATATTAACATGTCTATAACCTAAATACAATAGGCACATATCCTTTACAAAACAATATTATAAGCGCTAACCAAATTACCAACAGTTGGCTCCATGCTTTGCTCTATTCTGCCGCTCATTGTCTATGTCACTTGATCTGGCTGTAACTTTTTCATACTAGCTCATATGATCATGCACTCTTAGACTTAGCACGATTACATACTTGGAAGCTTATCTTCAAGGGCGCATACCATAACTCGGTCATATGTAGGTACGTTGATGCTCTGTTCATTTGGTGCTTTTCTGATTGTCATGTCTTCCATACTTAGCCATTTTTCTGATCTTATGAGTAAGTGCGCTGACTCCAAAACTCTATATGACTTTTTTTCCATAATGACAACACTTAATTATAGTCATATACAATAGTATAGTCAACTTGCCAACATGATCGCATACTCATATGTGTTGGGATCCATCCTAGAAGTCATATACTCTGGCACCCTAATGCAGCCTACCCGAGTAGCTAGAATGACCTCGGTACTCCAAGAGGACATATGTGGGTCATTATCCAATCTTTTATCTTTTAAATTTTTTAATTAATCCCTTACTCGTTCTATAACCAATTTTTGAATTACATCAGGTTTTCTTTTCCAAACTCACCTAAAGGTTATCCTTCTAGCCTCCTTGGCCTGGATCCTATACTAAGCCACTCACCTTGGGCACCTAGGAATCCTACTCACAAATAGGTCATCAAGGGTTTATAAATTCTCATGAACATCCCTCCCTTAGGGTTTCTTTTGGTGTTTTCTTGGGGCCGGTACCACCAAGACAAACCCTAACCCTTAAGACAAAAATGACATACAACAAAAGTAGAGCTATCACAATGATTCTAAATATAAAAATATAAAGGTAAGTGTGGAGGGAGGTAGAACTCCTAAACACACCTATAGAATACAAGATTTCCAAAAATTAAATAAAGTTAGAATTAACAAACATCAAAATATACACATAGGACCTAACATCCATATCTATGAATTTTTAATTATGATATCCAAAAATAGATTCCTAATTTAACATAAACTAATCTTTATAAAATTTAGGCTTATTACAAACTTAATACATTTAGTTTATTATTCACTATTAATTAAGTTAAAACTTTAATTACATTCAAAATTAGTATAAACTAAAGTTAACCTCTTATATTATAATTTTTAATTAATTTCCACACCACTTGTAATAAAATAAAATAATAATTTCATTACATCCTTGTTTATCTTTTATTTTTGTGAAGCTTCAATCTCTCTTTTTTGGTGTGTCACAGGTCCTTTCAGCCACCTGGGATTATTTTCGTATCGGTTGTTTGTCTATGGTCGGTGATGATTTTGTTCGCTTCATTTTGAGGGATTTCTATAATTCAGTACCATCTATCATGATCCTTCATTTTAGTAATTGTATATCAGCTACTGGCAATTTTTGATGTTCAGTTAGGCAGGGGTCTTTGTTTATATGTAAATATTTCTTTATTGTAAGGGTTTTGGGTTGATGGGCACCCCGCCTAATTTACTATTATTTATTTTGGGATCAGGTAGGGGTCGTGGATTATTGCATATATCCACCTCTTATTCCTGTCAGGGATTTACAAATGATGCCTATCTATTTTTATGATGGGATCTTTGTAGCTAGGAACACAAACTGAATGATATGCAGATTTGTCTGCTTTGTATATATGGGTAACGAATAGAGTTTTTCTTCACTGGTTCTTTTCTTCGGAAGCCCTTTTGAACCAGTTTAATTATTAATATAAATATAAAATTTACGCGAAAAAAAATAAAAAATAAAAATAATAATAATAATAAATAGGCTAAATTTATTATATTCTAATTTAATTAAATTTAAAATTTTAAACAATTTAAACTTGAAATAATTTAAATAAATTTTAATGAAAAATAACATTTTCATTTATTTAAACCCCTTTTCTTTCTTCTAATTTTTTATACCTTTGGTTATTACTTTCTTATGTTATAAAGTAATGTTCCACTTTGAACTTATTTCTTTTGATCTTTTTTTATTAATTTTTTTAAACTTTAAAATCAAATAATCTCCCCTATTTAAATTAACAAAGAACTTATTAAACAAATATTTCAAAATAACATATTATAAAGATAAAATCCATTATCTTTAAATATTAAAATAATTCACAACTTTATAACAACATCCAACTTAATACATTCATTATTTTAGCATTACTATTACTATTTTAATTATTTTTAAATTTACTTATGCCCGTGCATAATTTTTTAGTCCTATAATTAAAAAAGATAAAAAAAGCCAGGCTCCATAATATTTAATATTCAAACCTCTCCCCAAATTTAGAATAAATATAGTATTAAAACCCATCTCTAAACTATAGGTTTTCTTGTCCATGTTTTAGAGATTATTGCTAAGGTTATTATAGTTTTCTTTTTAAAAATATGAATTCTAACCTTCAAGAGATAATCGAACACACATGAAGAGCACCATGAACAATGAGAGAGAGAGAGAGAGAGAGAGAGAGAGAGAATAAAAGCCTATCTGGATTCAGTGACAAAGGTTCCTGACACAACACTTTCCTCAAGCCTAGCTTTCTCCCAATCCTTATGTATTTTTTTATGAAGTCCTTTCTTGGCCCAAAAGTTCCTATTCCCTATGCTCAGAAAATTTCCCAATAAGTAAGCCTTCGAGTAGTTTCAAAGGTTGAGGATGTTGCTTCTCGTAAAGCAACATCCTCACCTACTTTATTAAATAAATATAATAATTATAATAATACTAACTTAAGCAATAGTTAGTTTTACCCCTTAGGTAACTAACTTTTACCTACCCTCCCCATACTAACTTACCCCTTTCCATGATAATAATATAATTAAAACCACTTATATAGTTTTCATTAATATTAAAAATAAAAACGTCTAATTCTAATATTAATATCATATATTTGGGTATGCTTCTCAAGGAAGTCACTAACCCAATGGTAATTGGGACCCCTCACAAACATGAGGTCCCAAGTTCCACCCCCACCCCCTACACTAACAAGTCGTGAGAGAGTGAAAGTTTATAAAGTAGGAATAAATTTAGGAGTAGGTAATTATTTTTATTTATTTTTATATTCCATAATTTTCCTTTTATTCACTATGCATTTATTTTATTTATCTAAATCTAGTTTATGTATAAAATCACAACCATAATCAATACACTCATAAGAATATAAAGTTACAAACACATCAATAACTGAATATATATATATATATATATATATATATATATATATATATATATATATATATATATATCTGTGTGTGTGTGTGGACCTATATATGCATGCTTTGTATACATAATAGAGAGAGAGAGAGAGAGAGAGAGAGAGAGAGAGAGAGAGAGAGAGAGAGAGAAATAAATATCATAATTCTACGCCCCTCATAACCACTTAAATGAGATTGACATCAAAAGATACAAGAACACAAAAACCTCCCAAAAATCAAATCAAGAGATGAGTCAACAATACCAATATTCCATAGGGTTTTCCCATGTGTGAACCCTGGTTCATCTTCGAACAACAACAACTAGTTTGAGGAATTAAGGTACGCTTAGACTTGTGTAGCCAGGTAGAGTCGATGCCTGATACTTGCACACACTTGCATCACTGAGAAACAACGACATACATGGTTGTATATATATATATATATATACAACCAATAACATGAAAGGAAGGAGTGTGACATCATGTGGGTCTCCCATAGGAGTGAATACGACTGCCTCCCCTCTTTTGGCACACACACCAAGAAGGATACATATAGATCATAAAATGGGTTAGCAGGGTTAGACCAATAATCATAATCACAAACAAATTTAATCATTAAAGTCATCCCACATGATAAATATATCCATTAACTAAAAAATGTAACTTATCTCGTAAAGAAAGTACTAATCATATGAAAGTCCATAGCGTAAGATCTGAACATAATAAATAGGATCTCTAGGGTAGGCACCACATAGGTAGCTAGACAACTGTATGGTGTATAGCTAGGTAGAGCCGTTGACTTATCACTATGTAGATGAAATTGATCACTCAAGGGAGGTATTACATGGGTTTAGGGATGGGATCAAATAGAGACCATACACATGGGTAGGACCATAGGAAGAGGATGACACACACATACCATGGGAAATTACGTCTTTATATATTGTAGGTGTGAAGAGACTATTTGGTAGAGAAGCGTAGGCTTGACATATTTAAGAGATAGTTTGGGTTGACATAAGATGTACCAAATCCTAAGCATTGATACCAGAGGGTGACCTAAGAGTGGTAGGAAGAGTTCAAGCCATGATTATACAACAAAAGTATTACAACACTATGGAAAGAACTTCAACCCATTCACTGGGATCCATGTGGGCGACCTTCAGATGTGGGGGTGACAGATTCATACGAGGCATGGTTTTAGGCACCAAAGGTAGTCGGGAGATCAGTTTCATCGACATGAGCTTGGAGACAGAGGTAGATAGCATCCCAAGGGGGGAGGAGGGGGAGGTATGTTCCTAAATGGAGAGGAGGATTGGTAGCACAACTACCACAATGGATATAAGAGGTAGCAAAAGCAACGCCAAGTGGGGGGAGAGTGTAGGGAGTGATGAGGAGGAGGAGGAGAGATGTAGAAGGAGATGGAGATGATGAAGGAGTTGGGGGAGATATAGGAGGCAAATATGGAAGAGATGATGGCACATAAGGAGGGAGGAAGAAGGTTGAGTAGTTGTGATGGATTTCAATACTGAGGGCAGGGGAGGAGATGGAGGACAAGATATAGGTGCACCTGACATAGGTGTAAAAGATACAGGAATAGGGGCTGCAGGGATGTAAGTGTTGTCAAGTTGACTATATTGATGTATATGACTTAATATAGTGTTGTCATTATGGCAACAAAGTCATATATTAGTTTAAAGTCAACGCACTTGATGAGAAGATCATAAATCAGTTAAGTGTTGAAAACTGGACAGTATACAGAGTTCCTGAAGCTTAGAGCATCAGCGCACATGCGTACAACTGAGTTATGGTATGCACCCTGGAAGTTAAGTTGGTTAGACTATATTCATGGTTAGTCTATGAGTGCATGATTAGCTATGCAAGTATGAGAAAGATAGAGACAGTTGAAGTTACACAGCTAGTGTGTGCCAGTGTAGAACAAAGTATGTAGCCGACTGTTATCATTTTGAGTTGTGGTTATATTCTAATGATATAAAGGCTATGCACCTATTGTAATTAGGTTTCCAATAGGTATATATGTTTGTTTGTAAGCATGCTTGAGCCAATTCATTTGGAACCATTGTATCTAATAGGTTTAAGGGCTGACCTAGTTGTTTATTTTGTATGCGCATATAAATATGAGATGCGCCCATTGTAATTGGCATGAAAGTTGAGAAAGAAGGGTAATAAGCAGAGTAGGAGTGTGCGAAGAGACTATAAAATGTATTAAAGCTTTGCAAGAGGTCAAAGTATCAATGTATCAAAGGAACTGATCTGACAAGTAGTGTCACAGTGACAGTTCATCCATTAAATATAGTGTGTATCTGAGATCATAAGGTTGTAGCCTTCACCACTTGAGCAGTGAGATTTAGGACAGTGTGTCCACTCCCCTAACATGGACTATTGTAAAAGACTCCTAACAAGGTCCAACCCTTAACAAAGTCTACTATACTTAATGCATTGTAAAGCAACTCCTAATAGAGTTAAGGATCTTCTAACAAGGATCACAAAATACTAGTACGTAATATTAGTTGGTGTCAATTCCCACTGGGGTTTTTACCTATTTGGGTTTCCACGTAACCGTATTGGTGTTATATGTTGATTTCATGTTTCATGTTTTTATGGATGTTCATTTCAGTACTTAAGCATTTAAGTTCAGTTTAAAGATTAAGTAAAAAGATAAATATTCAGTGAACACTAATTCACCCCCCCAGTGTTCCCATTCCTAACAATTGGTATCAAAGCTCTAGTCCTCAACGAAGAAGTTTAACCACTTGAGGAGATCATGGACAAAGAAGAAATGAAATATCTAAAAAGAAATCTGGAAGCTGCTCTTGAAGACCTGGACAAATCTGAAAGAGAAACTGAAGAACTAAGGGAAAAACTCAGTGATGCTCAATTAGTCATCAAAAGGCTAAGGAAAGATTTGAAAGAATTCTCTACCAGTGATCTAGGGACAATGGTCAAGAAGCTAAATGAAGAAAATAAATCCTTAAAAGAACAACTTGAAGAATTTGACGATAAGTTGACTAACAATCAGGAAGTCTATGATGAACAAGT
Organism: Chamaecyparis obtusa; assembly: GCA_027943335.1. NCBI lineage: Eukaryota > Viridiplantae > Streptophyta > Pinopsida > Cupressales > Cupressaceae > Chamaecyparis > Chamaecyparis obtusa. The sequence continues at coordinate 1,589,554 of BSBK01001044.1, read as the reverse complement.
CAAAGGGAACCTTCAACTAAGTGAAGAATTGAGGCAAGAAAACATGGAAATCTTAGAACTAAGAAATAATAGGGAAAGCTTGGAATCTAAATTAAAAGAGGCTAAGAATCACATTGATAAATTACACACCAGTTCTAATTATATAGAATCTTAGATGTATGCAAGAAGAGCTAAAGGAGATACTAGTTGCATTGGATACAATGAAGCACAAAATTAGATTGACAACATGCGAGAAAGAATGAATGTACAAAAGGACTCTACGGATACTAAGAAGACTGAAGATCAAACCAAAGATAATGGTGAACCACCTAAGAATGATCACAAGCCTACAGACCACACTTGTTATGCATGTAACAAGCATGGAAACATAGCAAGGAACTATACAGAGGTAAGACCTTTCAATGGTTACTGTTATTCATGCAATAAATTTGGTTATAGAGATATGAATTGTAAGACAAGCCAAAAGAATAGGACTCATAATCAAAGAAATCAGAATCAATCAAATGTAAGAAGCTCTCAAAATGTTACATGTCAAATATGTAACTATAATGGTCACTCAGCTAAACAATGTAAGATGGTGACTCGTGTCAATGCACTGAGGAATATAAGGCATGTAGTCATTTGTCACTCTTGTAACAAGGATGGACACATCTCAAAGTTCTGTAGATCAAGGATGCAAGGTCAGGAAAGTCCTAAAAAGACTAAAGAACTAGTATTGGATCCTGAAGGAGAAGTCAAGTTTGTGAAAGCCTCAGAGGATGCAAGCTTGATTTGGTCAGAAACAAAGGACAAGGTTGACAAGTATGTATTGGATGCATCCATAGTGGATGCACCCTCTATATCTAGATGAATGGCCCTCAGGGTCATACAGGGAGCTAATTTAGCTCTAGACCCCTGCGTGGCTGGTACACTCACTCTCAGAGTATGCGCCTTTGGACTTAAGCTTTTGGATATAATAGAAACCTTCGTGCAAGAGTGCACTACGTGATTGTTTGTAGAATGAAGGATAGAAATTTCCAAGTGACATCCTAGTTTACACGACAAGCATTAATGGAAAAAATTCTACTTTAAAGTACATAGAAGTGAGAATTTCTCTCAGTGCATTTGAATTGAGAGTGATTGAAGAGAAGAAGAATCTTAGCAGTAGATTGAGAAGGATTGCAGTTTGATTCATCAAGTGATTTGCTATACATTTGATCAGTTGTAGAAACCCTAGTCTGTTGTGCCGATTTAGAATCCCTTGGAAACCTTTATGAAAGCGATATTCAAGTAAGTGATGGCTACTACTATAGTATTTGATGTTTCAGAGAAGAAATGATATGTGTTTAAGAGACATTCATTTAAGTCTACACTAGATGATCTAGAAGGGGCATTCTCTCACATGCCTATGGGCATTATGTATGTCAAGGACATTAGGGCATACATCTACTGTAAGAAAGAACCAGTAGGACTGAATAGTTTAAGGGTGCACATGGAAACCATGCTAAAACTAGACAAAACCTTATTAGATGAGTATGTGCTATGGGATAATCACCCTATAGTGGAGTATGCTACAAAATATGAGTTCTATGAATCAGAATGGATCAAGATTCTTTTGAGTAGGACTCATGATGACCTATTTTGGATAGGTGAAGTTCTGGTTTGAATTACTAGTGACCTAATTCATGAAATGACAGGGCTCTCAAGGACAGGTGTCATCCTTCCAGTGGGTAAATATGTAAGGAAGATTGTTGAACAGACATGAAAGTCAAGGAGTGATAGGCGCGGAATGACCATTGAGCCTATTGAGCAAGATGACATCAAATTGATGTCTATGATACTTGGATATAGGTTTCAACACACCAATAGGGTGAACAATGTGTCTGTGGCTACAATTCTTGTAGCCATAAGAATTGTTAAAGAGAATGAAGAGTTCAACCTATGTGAAATCTTGCATGCACAACTGATTGGTAACATTAAGGCAATCAAGGATGATAAGACCAAAATATTCAGATTTGGGTCTTTGATCATCTATATGTACTTTCACATTGTTGGAAAAGTATCTGATTTGTATCTAGACAAATCCATCCCCACAATGCCTTAGATATCTCTCAAGGCATGTACTGGGAGCACCTTGAAGGACTACATGACACTAGAGTTGAAGACATTCAGGGTCAAAATGCAGATGAGGTACAAGATACCAGAGAACATTGTTAAGAAATACAAGGATACTATTTGTTTCATGGTTGAGATAGACACAACATGCATGGAGATAGTGGAACCAAGAACAAAGTGGATTCATCCACTTGGATATAAAGTAGAAGAACAAGTTTTAGAAGCTTATGCTCAAGTCCTATTAGCATCACATAAAGACCCTAATGAGCCAAGATGGGGAACCTATGAGGAGAAGACTAGAGAAGTTGATGCAGTATTAAATAGCACAACAACAAAAAGGAAGGTTGCTAAAGTTACCTCAGAAATCTTGAGAATACATGGAGTGTCTCAAGTAGACCTAGATAAAGAAAGGGAACAAAATAGTGCTTTGGAATTAGAGAGCGTAGATGTAGCAAAAGCAGAATCAAATGATCCCAAGTTAAAGAAGGTGAAGATAGAAAAATCTGATGAATAAAAGGGTAAAACTAGTGTTACTCCTTCTACACCCAAGGAAACCATTGACCTTACTACTCCTCCTGAGTATACGGTAATGCCGAAGAGGAAGAAAGAGATCAGCACTAGTCATCCATCCTCAAGAGTCACAAGGAATAGAAAGAACTCACAAGCACCTCCTAAAGTAAGTTTCAAACCTAGTCTCAGTGTGCTAAGTGCAAGAATAGTCGATGAGGGAAGAATTGATCAAGTAGGGAATTTTTATAAAAAATATAGTGAAATAGACAAATCTAAGATACATGTAATGATAGTCAAACACATGCTGAAGTTCAAAAAGATAGTCTTGGAACTTAAGATTATGATTCCTGAAAAGGTATGGAACATCCTAGAATTCCAAAAGAGACAAGTAATTGAAGAGGATTTAAGGATAAGGGAAAAGATTCTAGATGACACTCTTCCAGTATGTTCTCTAGAAGAGAAATCTCTATTGTTAGATCTGGTGAAGCCACATCTCATAACAAAGTCAAGACCTTTGCATATAATGGAAAAGAACTATGATCTGGTGGCTAAGGAAATAGAGAAGGCATTCAAGAAAGTATTCATGAATAGGCACATGTATCCATCTACTACGCCCACAACACAAGTACCCATAAATGAAGTCAAGGTGGCAGAGCCCACTAATGCATCAGTGATAGGTCCTCAAGATTCAACACCTGTAGTGGAAACTCAAATAGAGGCAGATAAGTTTGCGCCCATGCCAGAGTCACTAAAGGATAGCACCTTTATCATAAATAATGTAGAGATAGCCATGGCGGCCACTGGCACTGAATTGGATAAGTTTGAAGAAGCTTTTGTGAGCACACAAGAAGCTGAAATTTTATGCAGCAACACATCTCCCACTCATCAAGAAGAAGTATTGATTGAAGATATAAAAAATGAGAAAGAAGAAGAAAAGATAGAAGAGAATAAAGAACAAGAAAAAGATAAAATAGAAAAAGAAGAATAAAAGAAAGAGAGAAATGAACCATCAGTTGAACTACTCAAGGTAAAACAAGAAGTGATGGATAGCACTCCCATCACTCCTTCAGCAACATTGTTGTCAAGTTTGACACTTGACACAATGAGTTTGTGTAAGGAAACTCAGGTGCGGAAACAACTTCCTATGCTGATCTCTATAGGAGAGTATTGTGCAAAATTCTTTTAAATCTTTACAATTTCAGATTCGTTAACTACTTTAACAAAGATATTGCAACCACATACCATACATACAGAAAAATAGATAATGACACAATGATATACCCTGGGGAAACCTTTCAGTAAAAACCCCAGCACTCCAAAACCTGCACAATGTATTGATCAAAACTATTATAGCTTACAATACACTTGAAATGCAAGTTCTTTCAGAAGATTTCTAAACCCTTGAAGACAAATCACAGCAACATAAAACGTTCCAACAATACACTTGCATCATATCTCTTCGCAACCCTAAAAAAGCTTATATCATGCACTTCACTTTTTAGGGCTACTCCCAAAGATAACCGTATTAGGGTTTTACCATTCTCTGAGAAAATAGGAACCCCGAACCCCATGATTGGGGAAGAGTGTACAGTACTCAACTTTATCAGTTGCCACATATCTTCACCTATCATTGAATCTTCCTGACATAGCTCTTACGTGTCATAGGAATCCATCATAACCGTTTTAGCCATGATCTCCTTACACACAATTCAAGATGTTGACACATCAACATTATTTGCAAGAAAATACATTTTACAAAACAAATAATAAGAATAGGAATTATCCAAGGTTGAGACACCTTATTCCTAACATTCTTCCACTTGTCGAACACCTTGTAAGAGCAACAGGAACATAACATGAACTAACCGCTATAGGCCAAAAGGCCCATAGACTCCGAACACCATCTGAACTTCTTAGTGCCCACTGGTTTCGTTAATGCATCTGCAACATTCTTCATAGTATCTACCTTCTCCAAATTTACCTTTCCATCTTCCACCATATCTCTCACAAACTGAAACTGCACATCAATGTGCTTCGTTCTAGCATGGAAAGTTGGATTCTTTGCAAGGCAAATAGCGCTCTGACTGTCACACCAAATAGTAATCTGTTCTACATCAACACCAACATCAGAACACAATCTTCTAAGCCAAATGGCTTCTTTACAAGCATGAGTAGTAGCCATGTACTCAGCTTCTGTAGTGGACAAAGCAACCACAGGTTGTCGCTTACTCATCCAACTAATGGCACCACCAAAAATAGTGAACACATAAGCACTGGTGGATCTCCTGCTGTCAATATCACCTGCCCAATCTGAATCCACAAACCCATGAATACAAACTAAATGCGGAGATCCAGAAGAGTTACCATGATAACATATGGAGTAATCTGATGTACCCCTCAAATATCAAAATACTCGCTTAACTGCATCCCAATGTACCCATCCAGGGTTAGCCATAAACCAACTCAGGACTCCCACTGCTTGGGCAATGTCTGGTCTAGTACAGACCATAGCATACATAAGACTGCCAACTGCACTAGCATAAGGTACTCTACTCATGTCCTCCACCTCACTAGGAGATTTTGGACAATCATCTATAGATAACTTTGTTCCCATAGAAATAGGAACACATAGTGGTCTACAATCTGCCATGCTGAACCTGTTCAACACAGACTTCACATACTTACTTTGACTCAACCAAAGTTTTCTGTTAGACCTATCTCTACTGATTTCCATACCCAAGATGTACCTAGCTGCCCCAAGATCTTTCATCTCAAACTGTGCTGACAACTGAGATTTACAATCAGAAATCATAGCCTTACCCTTCCCAAACAGCAACATATCATCAACATATAATGCAACAATAAGAAGGTGATCATTTTCAACTCTGAAATAAACACAATGATCTGATTTTGATCTTACAAATCTAATTGATAACACAAAGGCATCAAACTCAAGGTACCACATCCTAGGAGATTGCTTCAAACCATATAGAGATTTCTTTAATCTGCAAACTAAGGATTCTTTACCTTTAACAATGTAGTGCTCAGGCTGTGACATATAAATCTCTTCCTCCAAATCACCATGAAGGAAAGCTATCTTCACATCCATTTGTTCTATCCCTAAATCATATGATGCAGCAAGAGATAACATAAATCTAATGGATGTCAACTTTGCAATAGGAGAGAATATTTCACCATAATCTATTCCCTCTACCTGTGAATACCCCTTTGTAACCAATCTAGCTTTGTACCTTTCAACACTGCCATCTGCACAGAATTTCTTCTTGAACACCCATTTATAGCCAACAGATTTTCTCCCTTTAGGCAAAGGTACAAGGTCCCAAGTTTTGTTTTTCTCCAATGAAGCCATCTCATCATCCATAGCCTCAATCCAGGAACCTGCATCTTCCATGCCCAAAGCCTCTTTCACAGATCTAGGCTCATCAGTGTTAGTAATCAAAGCAAAAGCACAACTGGAATCTAACATAGAATAACCAAACCTTTCTGGTTGCTTTCTTTCTCTCGTGGATCTCCTCAAGGGCTGCAAATGAGGTTGTTCTTCCTCTTCTTCCAAACTATCAGAGCTACTAGAGCTCTGCTCATCATTAGGTCCAACATGGTCTCTCTTTTCAGTCTTCTCAGGGGTAGGAGGCAACTGAACAACATATTTTTCCTTTTCTTTTTCATCTGGTTGTAGCACAATAGGAGAAGATGTTAGCTCTCTGAAAATAACATTTCTACTATACAACACCTTACTAGTCACAGGATCCCAAAGCTTGTATCCTTTCACACCAGCACTGTATCCGATGAAAATACATTTAACAGCTTTGTTTTCCAACTTAGATCTTTTCTCCTTTGGAACATGTGCATAAGCTTCACAACCAAAAACATGAAGATGTATAATTGAAGGCTTCTTACCAGACCACACCTCCATGGGTGTCTTACCAACAAGGGTTGATGTAGGAGATTTGTTAATCAGATAGAAAGCAGTGGCCACAGCTTCGGCCCAAAACTTTTGTTCTAAACCAGCTCCACTAAGCATACTCCTAGCCTTCTCCATCAGTGTCCTGTTCATTCTCTCTGCAACTCCATTTTGTTGTGGGGTATAAGGAGTTATCTTATGCCTCTCGATACCTTGTTCTTTACAGAACTGTTCAAACTCTGCTGAGCAAAACTCACCACCATTGTCAGTTCTCACACACTTAATCTTCTTACTAGTCTAATTCTCTACAAGAGCTTTAAATTCCTTGAACCGACTAAAGACTTGTGTCTTACTTTTAAGGAAATAAATCCATGTCCTTCTACTGTAATCATCTATGAAAGATACAAAAAATATAGACTTGGAGATTGAAGGAACTTTGACAGGACCAAATATGTCAGAATGAATAAGATCCAAAACATCAGAAGATTTGTGAGAACTAGAGTAAAACTGAACATGATTTTGTTTACCATAGACACAGTGTTCGCAGAAGTCAAACTCAAGATTGCAATCATTTAACCCCTCAACGAGATTTTTATTTTTTAGGGTTTTGAGACCCTTTTCACCAATGTGGCCAAATCTCATATGCCACAACATTGTCTTTTCTGCAGGAAGCTTACCTTCCAAAGTGTTTGCACTACCATCGGAACCAATAGCCACAGACTTCTTCACTGCTTGTTCAGATGGTGAGGATGAAGAACTATTACATAGAGGAATACATGCATCTAACTGAAATAAGTTACCTCTCCTAGTACCCCTTGCAAGCACTATCGATCCTCTCATCATCTTGCATCCTTCTTTCGAAAAAACAACTTGCACACCTACATCATTCAGCATACTTACAGATAATAGGTTTCATGCCAAACTTGAAATGTGCATAAATCTGTTGATTCCCTTTACTCGTCCATCAGGAAATTTGATAGTGACCCTTCTGTGTCCAAATATCTTTAGGTGAGAATCATCACCCAAGTACACCTTTCCACCATCGAACTCTTCATATTTTGAGAACCAGTTTCGATGAGAGGTCATGTGAAAAGATGCACTCGAGTCAACCAACCACACATCATTAGATGCATGGGCTGCCAAAGCTGTGATGAATGCATCACCATCTTCTTGAGATCTTTCTGAAGCTGAATCTGAACCTTTCTTCTTCTTCTTCGGCTCTTTGCAGTCTTTACAGAAGTGCCCAGATTTATCACAGTTCCAACATTTTACCTTGGACTTATTGGAAGTCTTTGACTTCCCACGGGATTTGGATCTACCCTTATTGTCAGACTTATTGTCATTTTTCTTCCCTCTTTTAGTGGATCTCCCACGAACAGCAAGGGCTTCTTTTTCCTAAATGGAAGCCTTTCTTCACATCTCCTCTGATAGCAGTGAAGACACCACATCATCCATTTTGAAGGTGACTAACATGCTTTCGAGAGCCATCACAAGATGGTCCCATGAATCCGGTAAAGAACACAAAAGTGTGTAGCAACGATCCTCCTCCTCTAACTTGACACCAGCTGATGTCAATTGTGTAGCCAGCAGATTAAATGCATTTAAATGATCCGTTAAGGATCCACCTTCCTCCATTCGCAAAGAGTACAACTTCTTCCTCAGGAAAAACTTGTTCACCAAAGATTTGGCCTGATACATGGCCGCAAGTCTTTCCCACAAACTATTTGCGGTTTTCTCATCTAGAACATTCAGAAGAACTGCATCGGTTAAACGGAGTCTTATGAGACCCTTAGCTTTACAATCTTTGATATCCCAATCTGCTTGAGCTATAGTTGCTGGTCTTGTAGCATTTGAAGTCGCTTCCCATAGGTCACGATCTTCCAACATGTCTTCCATCTTGAGTTTCCACAACTCAAAATTCGTGCCATTAAATTTCTCCACCTCCATTCTTCCATATGATGAACTTGCCATCTCAATCTACAAATAAGATTCAGAATGCTCTACAAAAAACTCCCACTCAAACTTGAGATCAGCTCAAAAAACCCTACCCAACAACTAGGATTAAAAGTTGATCAAGCTCTGATACCACTTGTAAGGAAACTCAGGTGCGGAAACATCTTCCTACGCTAATCTCTATAGGAGAGTATTGTGCAAAATTCTTTTAAATCCTTACAATTTTAGATTCATTAAATACTTTAACAAAGATATTGCAACCACATACCATACATATAGAAAAATAGAGAATGACACAATGATATACCCTGGGGAAACCTTTCGGTAAAAACCCCAGCACTCCAAAACGTGCACAATGTATTGATCAAAACTATTACAGCTTACAATACACTTGCAATGCAAGTTCTTTCAGAAGATTTCTAAACCCTTGAAGACAAATCACGGTAGCATAAAATGTTCCAACAATACACTCGCATCATATCTCTTTGCAACCCTAAAAAAGCTTATATCATGCACTTCACTTTTTAGGGCTACTCCCAAAGATAACCGTATTAGGGTTTTACCATTCTCTGAGAAAATAGGAACCCTGAACCCCACGATTGGGGAAGAGTGTACAGTAAACAACTTTATCAGTTGCCACATGTCTTCACCTGTCATTGAATCTTCCTGACATAGCTCTTACGTGTCATAGGAATCCTTCATAACCATTTTAGCCATGATCTCCTTACACACAATTCAAGATGTTGACACATCAACATTATTTGCAAGAAAATACATTTTACAAAAAAAATAATAAGAATAGGAATTATCCAAGGTTGAGACACCTTATTCCTAATAGTTTGGACTCATGGGGAGAAGAAGACCTGATTAAGTTCAGTGTCCTAGCTATGGAGAAAGCCAAGGAAAAACAAGTGATGAGGAATCCCCTCCTTGTAGAGTCAGTGAACATTCTGAACAACTTGTTACCTACAGACAAGAAAGTGTCCAAAGTACACTCAGTTGATGATGTCAGTTCAGTGATTTCACAATTCAAGGGAAAATTTACTAGCCTAGAAGAATTTGCATCCTTAGTTGTAGAGGAGAAATACATGAAGAAAAGGCTCAATGAATTGGTCAATAACTATGTACTTAACCTAAGCTTAGTAAAGGCTGGTCAAGCATCCATGAAGGAATTTTTAGCAAAGGGAAGAAAGATCATTGCTGAATGCATGAACCAAGACAAGTTGACTAGTGATCTAAACAAGAAGATTCAAGAGGCTGAAGCTATGATAGATAGCATCAAGAAATCAGTGGAAGATCCATCTGTTGATGTGAATAGGTGCAGCAATGTCTACCAAGGACAGATTGATAAAATTGAGAAAGCAAAAAAAGAGATGACCAAGATAAGGGCTAGGCAGACTCAGCTAAGGAATGCTCTTGTGCCCTAATTAGACATCCTCAATCAGAACATCATGGAGATTGATTCCACCATGGTGACATATGATCAAGGTCCTAGCACTAATCTGGAGAAGATGGAGAAGCTTCAATATGCTTTATGCACCCATCTATAGATTGTAAATTCTCTGATCACATTTTGGAAGAAGGAGATCCAAAATTTGTAGATTGCATATTCAGATGTACTATCACAGTAAGTTTTTGTAGATTCATTTTTTGACACACCTTTTTCATTAATGTCAAAGGTGGAGTATGTATATAATATGGATAATAGATATGTATAAGGAGATATAAGATAGAAAGATACGTATACGGAGACAAATTTTTTTGTATTAAGGATAGTTAGCAACTTGGCCATATTCCTTTGTTGCCATCAATGACAAAGGGGGATATTGTTGGAAAGTTGGCTATACTGATGTATATAACTTAATATAGTATTTTCATTATGGCAACAAAGTCATATAGTATTTTTGAGTCAGCGCACTTGATGAGAAGATCAGAAATCGGTTAAGTGTTGAAAACTAGATAGTATACAAAGTTCCTGAAGCGCAGAGCATTAGCGCACATGTGTATGACTGAGTTATAGTATGCACCTTGGAAGTTAAGTTGGTTAGACTATATTCATACTTAGTCTATGAGTGCATGATCAAATATGCAAGTATGAGAAAGATACAGATAGTTGAAGTTACACAGCTAGTGTGTGCCAATGAAGAACAAGGTAAGCAACTGACTATTATCATTTTGAGTTGTGGTTATATTCTAATGATGTAAAGGCTATGTGCCTATTGTAATTAGGTTTTCAATAGGTATATATGTTTGTTTTTAAACACGCTTGAGCCAATTCATTTGGAAGCGTTGTATGTAATAGGTTTAAGGGCCGACCTAGTTGTTTATTTTGTATGCGCATATAAATATGAGATGCGCCCATTGTAATTGGCATGAAAGTTGAGAAAGAAGGGTAATAAGAATAGTAGGAGTGTGCAAAGAGACTATAAGATGTATTAGAGCTTTTCACGAGGTCAAAGCATCAACACATCAAAGGAACTGATCTGACTAGTGTCATAGTGATAGTTCATCCAGCAGATATAGTGTGTATCTGAGATCAGAAGGTTGTAGCCTTCACCACTTGAGTAGTGAGCCCTAGGATAGTGCATCCACTCCCCTAACAGGGACTATTATAAAAGACTCCTAACAGGGTCTGACCCTTAACAAGGTCTATTGTACTTAATGCATTATAAAACAACTCCTAACAGAGTTAAGGATCTTCTAACAAGGATCACAAAACACTAGTACAAAATATTAGTGGGTGTCAATTCCCATCAGGGTTTTTACCTATTTGGGTTTCCCCGTAACCATATTTGTGTTATATGTTGATTTCATGTTTCATGTTTTTATGGATGTTCATTTCAATACTTAAGCATTTAAGTTCAGTTTAAAGATTAAGTAAAAAGATAAATATTCAGTGAACACTAATTCACCCCCCCCCATCTCAGTGTTCCCATTCCTAATAGTAAGTTCTATCATAGAAATAGGTCACACCACCACCTATTATATATAGGGTGAGAGTTAGATTAGAGGGTGTAGGGGGTTCCTTATAAGCTTAGGGTGGGGGTTCATTAGAAGATATATTTAGTACCATATAGATTGAACATGATGCCACTATCCAACTTTTTAGGGATCAATGGTTAAAGTTTTATAAATGTCATGGAGAGATGGATTATAGTGAGAATGAGATATGACATGCATTGAGAGAGATAATTTGATTGGGAAAGTAAGAGAGATGATTAGACAATGTGATGCAGGAGCATCAAGTCATGGTAGGATGCCTATAAAAGAAAAAGAGAAAATAAAAATCATGAAGGAGTCTAAACAAGTTAATTGACATGTATTGAAGCCAATCATGGCCTTTGAAGGCTATAAAAATAATAAATTTCTAATGAATCCTAAAGGGCCTAGTAAGGAACTTATAATCATCAATGGTGATATGGAAGCATAATGCTAAAATGAAGTTTATTAGGTCCTTAGTGTTGGTCCATTTTCCTGTCAATGCAAAATCTTTTGAAAATGGTCCATTGCCTTGCAAGTTTTCTTGAAGTGTCTTGCCCTATGTTCTTCATGTTGTCACCTTGCTCCAGTTTAGATCGCATCTCCTAAATCACAAAATCAGGGAGAAATTCAAGTTTTAAGGTTTGCAGGAAATAATTTTAGAATCTGCCACAGTGTCGAAAACCCATAGTGTTTTTGAAAATCCATGATGTTTTCGGTCTGTGTGAAAACCCTCGTTGTTTTCAACCTTGTGCCTTTCAGCTTTTGTGCGCTTATCTGTTGGCATCGAAAACTTTATGTGTTTTCGACCTTGCATTTTTTCTCTTCTACCGGCACTCCTTGTTCGTCGGTCTTAAGTGTGCAAGTGCGATGGTTGGTGGGGCCAGATTCTTCAAGTGGCAGAGGGAGGAGATTGACAATTGGCGTATGAGCATAAGGAATATTACATGATCATGAGATCATGCGCCTGCCGTTGATCTCATTTGTCTCAAACGTATCTTTGGCAGTGGTCCCGCTACCAAGTGAGCTGACTTGGTAGTATCTCATTGGTCCACAGGAGCATGAAGTGGAGTGTTGTCAATCGAATCGATCTTCTTAGCATTCAGGCAAATTAAAGTTCAGTTTAATCTTGTGGTTGTCGTTATACCGTTAATGAAACATGCTCGACCTTTAATGTAGTGGTATAGCGATAGTCGTTGATTCTCATAAGGAGGGTAGGTGGGTCTATTGACACGTATGCACAGTTGGTGCTATTTGATTCGTCCATGTATTTGCACAGTGGCTTGTTGTCAGTAGGACCTGGTTTCTGAATGTGTCAGTGGGTCCTAGTCCTGGTCCTGATCTTCTTGTGTGGGCTCAGTTGAATTTCTCGGTGTCTTTGGCAGTTGTGATAAAATGTTTAGTGGCCTGACAAATTTTCTTCCTGTTCACTGGTTCACATCATGTTGTGGTGGTGCCCCAGTTTATTTGGCGATTCAACGAATAATGGTCATGTGATCGCTAAGTTTTTTAGCGATGGTGGAAAGTATTTCGTGAATTGGCAGAAGTTCTTCGGTCACCAGTTTGCTAGATAAACTGGGGCTGCTTGCTTAGTTCTGATTGGCCGGCGAGCATCGAGCTGGATGTTGTCAATGGGACCATAGTTTTGAAAGGAAGTAGAGCATCTGCAAGTCCGTGAAGATCATGTGGTTGTTGTTATGCCACTGAGGTGAGATGCTTGACTTTTAGCATCGTAGTGTAATGACAACCGTCGATTTTGTTTAAAGAAATATAAAGTGCGTGGAGCCCGTGAATTTTAAAAGAAGGATCTAGCAGCGGCGGTTCTGTTAAAGGGATGCCGATAGTTTGTCGCATGTTCGCATGAGCCAGTTTCATGTTATGCAAACATGCGACAATTGTTGTTGATGTCGCGGTTGCGGAGTTGTGAAGGGAATGTGACCGAGGACTTTTCAGCAGGGTCTGTGATCGACATTGCGTGGCTAAGTGATTGTGGTCGCATGATCGCAAGGGTGAGTAGGGTGTCTTGCGATCATGTGACCGGGCATAAATGTAGGATTCCTTTAGGGGCCACCCGATTTGCTGGGAAGGATGGATCATCAACAACCATGTTTTAAAATGAGCTGGGTGCCAAAGACTTGACCATTGGAATTCAAATTTAAACTTGCAGATGGTTTTCATGACAAGAGGTACCCAAAATTTATGGTTTTTCTAGCTGTTTCTTGATTTGGTTGGTGGCATTGATTGTTGCAATCTGGTCCAGTGAGTTGGGTGATTACTTGTAGATGTTTTTCCATGTGGGGGAGGACAGTTTTTGTTGGCTCGAGGTGTTTTGATGGTCTGGTCAGACTGTTATTCATGATGAATTTGTGATCCTGGTTATAGATTTGAAGATTTTATCTTTCTTATGGATCATTCTTATTTCTGATAGATTGGTGATGGTTTTCCTTCCAGTGAGTTTTCAAATTTAGTTGTTGTAACCTATACCCTAGCTGTTCGAAGCTTGTTGCACCCTATCTTTGGGATTCCAAGGCAGCTAGTGGTATAAATGGTTGAAGTTTTGACTTTGTAAGGGTTCCATTCTGTTTGGTTCCTGTGGGAAGTAGTAAACTCTGTCGCATTGTAGGAGGCTGAATAGAATTTCTTTGCATCTTTTGCAGGTTATTGAAGTGGTAGTCTCATCTCTGGTATAGACATGTACATGCCTCATCATACTTAATATAACTATTCTCATGCTTTCAAGTCTCTCCTTGGTGTCAGTCTTATGAGTTTTGGATTTTCTGGTCCATTGCATTGGGTTACCTTTGTATATATTCTAGTCTTTAGTTCTTGATCTAGGATCAAGTGAAAAATACTTTGGATAGGGTATAGATTCATTAGATTTGTCTACATAAGGATCTTATAAGTAGTGGATGGGCTGAAATAGTTGTATTTATGGCTGTGAGTCTTTGACAGTAGTTGGTTCATGTCTCTATACTTGCATTTGATGTGTTGCCCAATGGATAATGGCACTGATCAAGGAAAAGTATATTCAGTTGAGTCCAATGCTTGATGGTCTTTGGCTATTTTCTACATCTTTGAATATCAATCACCAGTAATACCCTTCACAAGGCCATTTTATACCCAATAGCAATTGAGATTCAATGAATGTCTGGTTAACATTTAGTAGTCTCTTGCTATCATCTGCTTTGTTTAATCTAGTCCAAAGTCCTAAAATGCCATAAGTTACTAGATTAGGTGCACCCGCCATGGTTTTGCAGAGCCAAAAGTGAAGAGGGCAGTCTTGTCCCTATAGTTGGTCTAGTTGTCTTGCAGAGCTTTCACACTTGGAGCTAACCACTCCTAACATCAGTCTCAAGGCATATTGGCAGTCCTAAGTGGCATAAGCATTTTCAAACACCAACACTTAGTAGGCTTAGAAGGGTTTATAAGTGGTTAAGAGAGTCTTAACGATATAATAGGCAAGTTTCATAAGTGATTTAGTTGATTTATACAATAAAATGTAAGTTGGAAAATTCAAATTTTTGAATTCCAACGGTTACATCCAATCAGGTGGGAAATTAGAATTAGATTGTTTAAGGCCTAACCAAAATGGTAACCGATCCAGATCGGTTTAAATGGTTGAGAGGGAGGTTATTAAATGTATTTTGATCATTGTACAATAGAGAAATAGTAGAGAAAGCTCTAGTGTACGGACAGTGTCTGAAGAATCAATAAAAACTTAGTATTTTATTCATTTTGATGGTGTCTTTACATTCCTTTTGATTAGTGAAGGTTCTAACATTTCAAGGAATATTATTTACTTTTTTTCAATCCATAGTAGATGTTTTGAAGTTCATTTATATTACTCATACAAGCAAACAGGACTGACTGTCATTAAAACCAATGTTCCTGGTGTAGGAGCACCAAGCAGAAAAGCATGAAAGGAGTCTATATGAGGATAAAATTAAATTAATAAGTAAATTCAATCATATTTTCATTTTTAATGTCATTTTGAGTCAATATGAATCAATATGTCAGGCTAAAAGAGCCCATTGTAATGAGTTGTCCAAATTGTCCTAATAAGGTCTTGAATTAGTCATTTAATAAAATTTGTACAAGAGATCCATGTAGGGATAAATTTTTGGTAAAAGTTAATGATTAGTCCATTTTAATATGTTTGGAAGGTTTTTGAAAGGTTTGGAGTCATTTTTATGAAAGATGCAAAAGTTGCATAAATGTTTGCACAATGCAACTTTTCAAAAGTTGTAAAAAGGCAAAAATAGGAAGTTGAATAGCTATAAGAGGAAGCTGGGTAGTTGTAACTTCCATATGAAGATGTAAAGGCTATAAAAATCTCTATAGTGGTCATTCATAGGAATGATGTAAATTTGGAGAAGGAATTGAAAAGAATCAAAAGCATTTTGGTATCATATTTACATTATTTCAATCTATTGTTTAGTTGTCTTGAAAGTTTTTCCTCTTGTTTCTAGGCTTTGTACGGCCATGTACAGTCTAGAAACAATTGTATTTTTATTATGATACTATAGTACATTGAATAATCTTTCCATTTATTTTGATTTGAGTTTATTTCATGAATTTTTGAGAAAGTTATTAGGGTTTTGATGGAAACCATTTGTAACTGCCCAAAACCCTGATTCACGACGACCAGTATTGGGAAAATTATCAAATTTTTTTGTTTAACCTTTGGATCTTCTTATAACTTAGAAAAATTTATAGAGCGTGTAATTCTAGAATCTAACCAGAGTGATTGGCTTGGTTATCAATATTTATGGAGTTATTAATTATTGTTTATGACTATATTTTCATGACCAGAATAGAGTAAATTTGATAGTTGGACAATTCTTAATTTTCTTTTGCAAGAAATGGATAGATGAAGGAATTAAATAATTCATATTTCAGAATTAGAGATGGATCTACAAATATAATAGTTTGATATCTATGAAGAAGGTCTGATAATGGTTATTTGATGGATTATTATGATTGATTGTTAGTGAACATGTTATGGATGAATATGTATGCCTCTAAAGTGAAGAAACTATGTTATTTTTTAGATCTCATGATGGACTTGGGATCCTAAGATGTTATTTGTGATTTTATGCTCTGCATAAAATTGGTACTAGAGCTTGAATATCTTGAGTGTGTGGGTAGAGCGCCGAGGGAGGCAATCCACACCAGGACCTTCGATTTGCTTATGTTGATTTTTGTTAGTGAAGTTTTTAATGGTTGCAGGTGCTTGTTCACTCACTGGAAGAGGTGGACATGGAGGTCTACCAAAGAGCCATAGGAGATGGTCTAGGTCTTGATAAGGAGGTTCATTATGTTTCCAAGAGATTGGGAAAAGAGGCAAGATAGGACTACCAGGTGAGGTGCAAGTTGTTGGTGTATGCAGCAGCATTGGAGGGTGGACTTTAGATTAGTGGAGCACCTTGGAGGGAAACCATTACAAACTCCATTGGTAGGAGTCACAAAGATATTTCTTGAAGGAAGATAGTAGCAGCATAGAGAAGATAAAATAATGGGAAAGATGCAATTTTCAGTCCAAAGTTTTCTTCTAGGTTGTCTCATCCATGTTTCCAAGGGACTTGGAAACTTTTCAAGGCTAGGAGTATGGTGCAGGAGCACCAAGCAGGAAAGCATGAAATGAGTCTATATAAGGATAAAATTAAATTAATAAGTAAATTCAATCATATTTTTTATTTTTAATGTCATTTTGAGTCAATATGAATCAATATGTAAGGCTAAAAGAGCCCATTGTAATGAGTTGTCCAAATTGTCCTAATAAGGTCTTGAATAAGTCATTTAAAAAAAATTGTATAAGAGATCCATGTAGTGAGAAATTTGTGGTAAAAGTTAATTATTAGTCCATTTTAATATTTTTGGAAGGTTCTTGCAAGGTTTGGAGTCATTTTTATTAAAGATGCAAAAGTTGCATAAAAGTTTGCACAATGCAACTTTTCAAAAGTTGTAAAAAGGCAAAAATAGGAAGTTGAATAGTCATAAGAGGAAGTTGGGTAGTTGTAACTTCCATATGAAGATGTAAAGGCTATAAAAACCTCTATATTGGTCATTCATAAGCATGATGTAAAGTTGGAGAAGGAATTGGAAAGAATCAAAAGCATTTTGGTATCATATTTACATTGTTTCAATATTGGTTTGTTGTCTTGAAAGTTTTTCCTCTTGTTTCCAAGCCTTGTACGACCATATACATGTTAGAAAGTAAAGTCCACCAAGATAAGCGAAGGGGGGGGGGGGGGGGGGGCATGGGGGGGGTGAATCAATTATTAAAAAAATACAACTTTTATCAACTTTAATATATTTTAACCATGTAAGTAATGTGATCAACAACCATAGAAAGATATACATACACAACAACACAATAACACAAGATATGTTGACTAAGTAACCTCTTGATCAAAGAGTAAACCCCGGTGGGAATGATGCTCAAAAAAGATGCACTAATATGAAAGTTCTTTGTGAGAGGATGGACTCTGTTAGGAGTCTTATGAAATACATTCAGTACATATCAGTCCCTGCTAGGAGACTTTGAATCCTTGTTAAAAGATTCTAACTTAGTTAGGAGTTATGGAAGATAAAAGGACCCACTGTCCAAACAACTTCAAGGGAAAGATCACTGAACACACTATCCAATTGATCTCTGTATTACTCAATAGAATAATACCAAAAGATTAATTATCTCAACAACTTATCACTTCTCCTTTGACTGTGCCAAACCTCACCAACTGCTTCATCAGATCTCAATATCAGATCTCTATACTTCACATATCCTTTTTCAACAAGTATTGCACAATTCTACAACTCACTTTCACAATCTTACATTCCACATTTCCATATTACAATAAGGAAAACATTCCTTCCTTTATACCACACTCAAATAATTACAAATGAGTTGGCATACAAATTACAAAATAAAATCTTCTACACGCTACATAAAAATTCCATAATTACATAAAATTTTTGGCTTCCAATTAAGATAACTCTTCACTCATGCAACCTCTGACCTTGTTTTCATGCCCACTTCATAATTATTATGTCTTCAACATCTGTTCAACATTGCATGTTCAGATTCTATCCCGATTAAGAGATATCATCTAATTTCTAAAAGCCTCTACTCAAGAACACTGCTTGAATATTGCTTCCACCAAATTACACATAACTATCATGAATAAATGAATTTACATGTGCGCTCTTAACCAAAATCTTATAGAACATCATAGAGTAAGTCCTTAACTCTGCATAGCTTGATCTTCAATATCCTATGTGCGCTAACTCAAACACTGTCTGCTTCTCTACTAAACTTTAGTAGATCACTGTGTTAACATCAATGACAATCACAGTCATGAATGCAACAACAACTACTAGAAAATGACCATGAATACTCTCCCATAGGATATATTCATCATTCATTCCTAAAAATCTTCCCCATTGGCATTGATGGCAACATAGATGAAAAAACATCCAAGTTCCATGAATATGAACACTGCAACACTACTGCTCTGAAATGCTTTCAAGTCTTCTTCATCAATCAAATCTTGCTTCCTTTTCCTTCTCAACTCTTTTTAGTTTTCCATTTTATATTTCATGTAACCTTCTCCCTCAAATTCTCTTTAATAGATAGTTTTTTTAATGTATCCTTCTCCCCCATTGACATCAATGATAAATGCTTCATCACTATGTCAACAACAACTTCAATGTCAAAAGACACTTTTTAGAAAATACATTCACTAGAGTCATCATGACTCAGCTCAGAAACACATACTCCCCCATAGAGGAAGTACCAACATCTAATCCAAAAGAAAAATAAGGCTCATATACCACTGGACGGATGCAACAATCTACATCACTTCTCAAAAGTAGGCTGGGGCATAACTCCAAGTATACCTCTCAGATACTCAAATGTATCCTTAGGAAAAGGCTTTGTAAATATATCTACAATTTTCTCTTTTGTGCTTATATACTCCAATCTGAATTCTTTTTCTGCAACTTTCTCTATCGCTACATGATACTTAATTTCTATATGCTTTGTCTTAGAATGTAGTACAAGATTCTTAGACATACTAATTGTGATGGTGTTATCACAATGTATAACAATAGGCTCAACAAATTTTCTTCCAATATCCTTCAACATTTGTTTAATTCAAATTATTAGATTACAATTGTTCGCTACTGCTACATACTCTGCTTCTACTATGCTCTGTGAAATACAGTTATGCTTCTTGCTTAGCTAAGAGACCAATCTTCATCCAAGGAAAAATGCTCCACCACTTGTGCTCTTTTTGTCATCAATACTACCTCCCCAATCTGCATTGTATATGCACATAGGATAAAGTCATCAGATTTTTCATACCACAATCCATATTCAATTGTGCCTCTTAAGTACCTCAGTATCCTTTTTACTGTTGCATAATGTGATTCTATGGGATAAGCTTGAAATCTCCGAACAATTCCAACCACATGTGATATATCTAGTCTTGTATGAGTTAAATATTGCAATCCTCCAATCATAGATATGTACTTCTTTTGTTCAACTGTAGGAGTCTCATCTTTGCTAGATAACTTGTGTCTAGTTACCATAGGTGTTCCAACTGGTTTACATTCTCCATTCCAAATCTCTTCAACAAGTCATTCAAGTACTTTGTTTGACTTATGAAGATACCATCACTATTTTGTGTTATCTGCAATCTTAAAATGTATTTCATCTCACCAATCATACTCATTTAAAATTCAATCTTCATTTCATCTGCAAATTTATCACTAGCTTCATTTTCTCCTTCAAAGATAATATCATCAACAAAATAACTACAACCAACAAACCATTTTTAATTTATTTTGTGTACAAGTTGCTATTTGTTGTGCCTTTTGTGAATCCTAATTTTATCAAATACTTATCCAATCTTACATACCAAGTTCTAGGTGCTTGTTTAAGTCCATATAAATCTTTCTTCAATTTACATACCATATCTCCTTCATGAATTAAAGGAAAACCTTTAGGCTGCTCAATGTAAACTTCTTCTAACTCTCTGTTCAAAAATGTTGACTTCACATCCATCTGATACACTTTGAATTTCTTATAGGTTGCATAAGACAAAAAAATTCTTACTGCTTCAATTCTTTCTACAAGTGCAAAAGTTTCTTCATAGTCAATTCCTTCTTGTTGTGAGTATCCTTTACATACCAATCTTGCTTTATTTCTTACAACTTCTTCTTGTTCATTCATCTTGTTCCTGAATACCCATTTAGTTCCTATAACATTCTTATCTTTAGGCCTAGGGACCAATTCCCAAGTCTTATTATTTTCAATTTGATCTAGTTCTTCCTTCATAGCTTTAATCCAATGTCCGTCTTCATAGGCTTCACTAGTAGATTTAGGTTCAATTTGAGAAATTAAACACAACTGTTCTTGTACCTTATTTCATGTCAGAATTCCTCTGTCTATGCTTCCAATAATCTGCTCAATAGGATGATTCCTTGATAGATTTATGTTAGGTGTCACTATCTCAGTTCTCACTTCAGCTATAGGTTCTTCTATGATTTCCTCAGTGAAGTTTTCATTCTGCAAATCACTGTCACTTTTATCGAATAATTCTACATTCTTTGGATTAGTTCTAGGATGAGTTCCTTCATCTGATTCATAATCAAGCATTCTTTCCTGAATTTTGAACTTTTCATCAACTTTAACATTTGTGCTCTCAACAATAGTCTTAGTTTTATTATAACATCTATAAGATTTTATCTTCAATGAATAACCATGAAATATACCTTCATCACTTGTAGGATCAAACTTTTCAATGTCATCATCTCTCTTAATATAACATTTGCTTCCTGGGTAATAGAGCTTCTAACTATATCACTAGCAGAGATTGGGAGGACATTCCTAGGTGGTTAAGGAACAGACCGGATCTGCAACATTCAGCCAAGGACCTCATGGAAATTACTACTAAGGTTAGAATCTTGGATTTTGAGGACTCAATTATCTAGGCCCCCACATAGGCTGGTACTTTGTCTATCAAATCAACTTATCATCTGCTTCTGAAGGAGGTGGGTAACCAACAAGAATGGAAGAAGGTATGGATTCCCCAGCTCACCCCTAAAATTAACTTCTTCTGGTGGACCTTAATGCATGGTAAGGTCCTAACCTAGGATAACCTAATAAAGAGGGGTATCCCCATGGTGAATAGATGTATTCTATGTAAGAAGGAAGAGGAAACTGTGAACCACTTGTTCATCCACTACAACTATGCCTCTAGTTTATGGCATGGAGTTATAGGCAAGTTATGTATCCCATGGGCCCTGGATAGAGAAATGCATCAATTTAATAAATGGAGAGCCCTCTCAAATCACCCCCTCCTCTAGCTCTTCTGGCATTTGCTACCCCCCCCCACATCTGCTAGGCCATTTGGAAGGAGAGGAACAATAGGATCTTCAAAGAGGGGAGTATCAATCCTGATGCTTGCCTCCACATTGGAACTAAGCTCTTATGTGAAAATGTCAGGATGGCCAAATGGAAGCTCCCTCCCTACCCTCCTGCTGCTTGGGAAGTTAGTTTTGCTGGAAGGTGGAACATCCTTGCCAGGTTCTCCAAGTTTGATGATGCTAAAAAAATGGCTAGAAAAGCCACCAAATGGGTGGCCCCCCCCAGAGGATGGATTAAATTAAATTTCAACAGGGCGAAAAATAATATAAGCCAAGGTGGGGGTGGCATCTTGAGAGATCACAGGGCTGACTGCCTATTGGCCTATGTCGGTCCTATCAACAATAGCATGGTCACCTAGGCGGAAGGCATGGCTCTTCTCTGGGGGATTGAATTTGCAAAACATTTGAATGTCAGGCAGCTGGCAATCGAGGGGGATTCCATGGTGGTGGTTGAGGCTATCAAAAGTGGTGCTAGTGCAGGGTGGTGGGCCAGACCTATCATTAGGGAGATCAATGAGCTGATGTGTAGCTTCCAGAGTACCACCATAACCCATACGTACAGGGAAGGGAATTTCGTTGCTGACTCAATGGTGACAATGGGCCTAAGGCAAGCTAAACTTAGCAATTGGAGGGCGGTTTATGATTTACCCCCGGTGACTCAGCAAATCAATTGGGGGAGAAATGAATGTTGAAGTTTAAATGTGCCATGATATTTTATTCATTGCGAATCCTCACTGGATCACGTGCTAGTGTGTCCCAATGATTTTTGTGATTATGGAAAAGAGAACCCTTTTTCCCATAAGGAATCATAATTACCCTTTAAACATGTGGAGCAGACACTGTCCGAATCAAAGGGCTTACTTGGCCAAAGAGGAAACCAAGTGTATCCTTGCTATTATTATTATTAATGGCACCTGGAGATCCGTTGGATCTGGCGGTATGGAGCCCATTTCCCAAAACTTTTCCCAAAACTTTTCCCAAAACTATTCCCAAAACTTGTAGTTTAAGTTATATTTGGGGATTTTCTATAATTGCAAAGGGTTTACCAAGTTTTGCAAAGATACTCGGCTCTGTGATTATCAACTTATTCTGGCAAAGGAGGGGCTGAATATTGAAATGGGAGGCAACACTCTCTGCATTGAACCTGATAAAATTGATGAAATCTTCTCCTCGGATGCGCTGGTGACTCACTACTGCGAGGAGAGTGGCATTTGGGGCTTCATGGAGAGAATGAAGTGCGGGCATGACAAATGTATATCCAAATAGTTTGTGTCATCTTGGAATAACAAAAATATCTTTGTCAGCGGTATTCATTTCCAGCTGAACGAGGAAGTGATAGCCAAGGTGACTGGGATATCCATGAAGGGAAGAAAATATAAGAAAACCAGTCGAACCCCAGACCCAACTAGCCTTAACCAGTTCTTCAAGGACGGTGAGATACGAGTGAAAAAGTAGGGGGGTTTCAACAGGGAGGAGTTGCCAGATTTCTGGCCGAAAATCTGCCTCATTGTGATGAAATACTTCACTTTGGAAGGTAAGTTCACTGTCTTCTACTATTACCACTTTCCATTTCTAAACCACATGAGGAACAAAGATTTAATATCCATCCCCTTCTTCCTCCTACACTCCATTGAAAGCAACATCCTTGACATCAAAGAGAACCCTGATAAGAAAATGCCTATCCTTCACCAAGGCCTCCTCCTCTGCCTTTATCAATTCCACAAAGCCATTTGTCCTGCACCTCAGCTCCCCTTGGTTATCTAGGAAATGACATAGGAGGATTCCCCGGCCAAAAATGAAAACCCCAACCAGTCCTCCTCCCTGTCCGTCCATATTACCTAGGAGACTATTCCTGGTACCAAAGAGGGTAAGAGTGAGAAAAAATGTGTCAAAAACCCATTTCTCTGGAAGGATGCCCAGGATGTGTCTTATGTTTTCGAGACTAAGGATATGAAAAATAGGAAGGAGGATGATAGTACCCCGGAGACCGACTGTAAGGCCAAAAAAAGAAAAATATTGGAAAGCCAGGTCAACCTAGAGGTCAACTTGAGTGGGTCAGGTAGAAGGAGGTCTAATAGACTGGCCAAAGAGCAATGAAAAAATAAACTATTGGAAATGGTGACTAAAGAGCTTTCCATGTCTAATAAGGACTCCCAATCCACCGAGTCCATGAATGATTCTTCGAAAGACCACATGAGCCCCCCTCATATCCTTTCTCCCGAACCCCAACCTACCATGGAAGCCCCCTTCATATCTTCCCCATCCCTAAGCCTAGCTCACAATCCCCTGGAGAAGCCCCCTTCCCCTGTCCACAACACTGAAGCCCTGGAGGATAGAAACAAGCTCAAAGGGACTCTTAAGAGGAGGTTTGAGAAGTTGGACAAGGAGATTGCTGAGATAAAGAATAAGATGTAGGAGTTGATGAACCAATGCAGGCTAACCAATAAATTTGGTTTGAAAATTATGCATGCATCGGAGACAACTCTTTGTCATTTGCAAGATAAGCTGGTAGGTGCCACTCTAGAAGTGAACGAGGACAACAAGGACCTCCTCCTATTTTTGTAGGAAGAATGGGTGACTACTCTGCTGTCTAAGCAGTTGGGTGGAAATAATTAGCTTGGTTCCTATGGTTTGGTCAATTTTGAAAGGGTTTAACCCTAGGTCCCCCAATTTTGTGAATGGGGTTTTTATTAGCTTTTGCTACTCTTTGGATAGCCATGTGTGGCTTTTTATTAATACTTTACTTGATACTATTGATACTAGACACTCTGGGTTATTTCGTATGTTTAGTAAGGTGACTTTTGTTTTTGATAGAGGTAGATTAGAATTGTTGAACACTATTATCTTGTTACTTGTGCTTGATTGGTTACATTAATATGTTGTTAATGTACTACTAGTCTTCTGTTCTACAGGCCAACACCCTTCTATTGCTTTTATCTATCAAAAATATTTGCTTCCAAAAATTCTAAAATACTTAACTGATGGTGCATGTCTAAAGCATAGTTCATAAGGTGTCTTGTCGATGTCTGCTCTAATATGTACTCTGCTCATTGTATACACTGTTATGTTCACTACTCTCTAGAATATCTTCACCAAATCATTTTCAAATAACATGGCTCTTGCTGCTTCCGTCACTGACCTATTTCTTCTTTCTGCAATACAATTTTTTTTAGGTGTCCTAGGGGCTGAAAACTGTCTCTTAATACCATTCACTTCACAAAAAATGTTAAATTCTTTTGAAGTAAATTCTCCACCTCTATCTGATCTCAAACATTTAATCTTCATTCTAGATTAATTCTCAACTTTGTTCTTAATAATTTTAAACTTATCAAATGCTTCAGACTTTTCTTTAATAAATGAAATCCACATCATTCTTTTAAAATCATCAACAAGAATCATAAAATAGCTTTCTCCATAGAATCCTCTAGTCCTTTTGGGACCACTCAAATCTGTATGAACAATTTTCAACTTCTTTGTTGTTGTAAACTTCTTGCTAGGAAATGAGCTTCTCTTCTTCTTAGCCATCACACATTCCTTGAAAATCATGTTAGTAGGTTTCATAATCTTAGGCAAATCTCTCACCGTAAGTGTAGTACTCTCTTTCACAATATTATCAAAGTTTATATGAAAAAATCTTCTGTGCCATAATGAACTATCATCAATCTTAGTAATCAAGCATGTCATCTCAGTAGGATTCAACTAAAATACATTACCTCCGGTTCTTGATCTAGTACCAATCAAATTACCATCCTTGCCTTTGATTACACAAGTTTTCTTAGTAAACCAAACTTGATATCCCTTATCAACTAGCTATCCAACACTCAAAATATTATGTTTCTATCCATCCAAAAAGTAAACATCATCAGTATTAGTCTTTCCATCAAGAGTAATAGATCCTATACCTTTTATCAAACAAGGTGCATTGTTTCTAACTCTAACAATTCCTCCATCATAATTGTTAAACTTTGTGAATTTCTTCATGTCTCCAGTCATATGATGTGAACAACCACTGTCTATATTCCAATCAGATTTCTTTTCTACTTGAGAAACTAAAGCTTTTTCTTCATTAACTTCTATTTCAGGATTTTCTTCTTTTATTGCTACAAATCCTATATCATCACTCTAATTATCACTTTCACTTAGAGATTTATTCATACTAGCTTCAAATTCTTCATCATTAACATGATAATATTCTTTAGATCTTCTAGGTTTAAAGTTATTTCTATACTTCTTTACTCTCTTGGGACATTTAGATGCAAAATGACCATATTCTTGACAAGTCCAACATTTAAAAATCTTCTTACCGTCTGGTTCTCTTTTCACAAGTAAGGCAATTCTTTCTTCAATCTTCCCATCTTCTTCATACTTGGTTCTGCTGCTACTAGCACAATCTCCACTCATACTCATGCTTCTTGACAAAGTAGGGTGAATACTAAGTGCACTAAATGTTGTCTCCATTCTAGGTACATCTCCTAATTGCCTCAAGTTCATTTTTGTTGCTTCTAATCTTCCAAGAAGGGTTTCTCTGGTGAAGTTCTTAGTACAAGGTATAACTTTCTCTATCATCTGCATTGTCTTCTTAAATGCAGGAGTCAATATCCTCAGAATTTTCCATATCACTTCATTCTCTATCTTGATTCCTTCACAAGATTTTATACCTGCAACAATTTCTGACATTCTACCAATATAGCTTCTAACAGATTCATCTTCCATCATTCTTATATCTTCAAATGCACATATCCAATTATGTAATCTGACTTTCTTTGCATGTTCATCACCTTCAAAAGTATATTGTAAAGCTAACCAAATTTCATGAGATGTCTTTAGATATTTTACCTGACTGTACTCATTTTTTAAAAGGTTTGACAAGAGTGCTTCTCTGGCAACTATGTTACACATGAATTGATCTCTTTCCTCATTAGTAAATTCTCCAATTTTGTCTTCATCAATGATAGTCTTCTTGTTCTTTGTGATTAACCAATATCTTGGTCCTAAACAAAGTAAATGTTTCTTCATCATTTCTTTACATCTGTCAAAATTTACTCCATCAAACTTAGGACTTTCTTTCCTAAAATGACTCGCCATGGATCTCCTTAAGTTGTTAAACTTTTCCTTCAAGGACCTGCTACTTTGACAACAATTGTTAGAAAGTAAAGTCCACAAAGATAACTGAGAGTGGTGGGGGGTGAATCATTTATTAGATAAATATAGCTTTTATCAACTTTAATAGACTTTAACCATGTAAGAAATGTGATCAATAGCCATAGAAAGATATACATACACAACAACACAATAACACAAGATATGTTGACTAGGGAACCTCTTGATCAAAAAGTAAACCCCGGTGGGAATGATTCCAACAAAAGATGCACTAATATGAAAGTTTCTTGTGAGAGGATGGACTCTGTTAGGAGTCTTATGAAATACATTCAGTACATATCAGCCATTGCTAGGAGACTTTGAATCCCTGCTAAAAGATTCTAACTCTGTTAGGAGTTATGGAAGACAAAAGGATCCACTCTCCAAACAGCTTCAAGGGAAAGATCAATGAACACACTGTCAAAATGATCTTTGTATTACTCAAAAGAATAATACCAAAAGATTAATTATCTCAACAACTTATCACTTCTCCTTTGACTATGCCAAACTGCACCAACTACTTCATCAGATCTCAATATCAGATCTCTATACTTCACATATCATGTTTCAACAAGTATTGCACAATTTCGCAATTCAATTTCACAATCTTACATTCCACATTTCCATGTTACAATAAGGAAAACATTCATTCCTTTATACCACACTCAAATAATTACAAATGAGTCGGCATACAAATTACAAAATAAAATCTTCCACACGTTACAAAAAAATTCCATAGTTACATAAAATTGTCGACTTCCAATTAAGATAACTCTTCACTCATGCTACCTCTAACCTTGTTGTCATGTCCATGTCATAATTGTTGGATTTGATAACCATCAAATCTTCCCAAGAACACCTGCATGCAAAGACTGCTACAAGAATGAAAACAGAAGAGAGACAGAAAGCTATGGCGGCCAATAGGCCAGAGACTGCAAAACCATGTTGCAAGAAAATAATCTTCTATTAACAATGATGAAAATAATACAATCTCCTTATTGAAATGAAAGAAGTGAATCCTTATAAAAGGAAACACGAAACCCTAAAGGCTAAAACCCTAAAGAATTATAAAGCGCCTAAGTGAAACTTAAGCCTAGAGTATGATAAACTAATAATTAAATGATTTAATTATTAGCTAACATAAGACTACTCTAACACACCCCCTTAAGTGTAACTTAGGGAGAAGCAAAAAAAGCTAAACTACTGCAGAAAGCAGGAAAGATGGGTCCCGGCAACTAGGCTTGATCAAGTACCCAAACATAAAGCAAAAGATGTCCCAGAGAAAGGAACAAGAAGAGAGCAAGAAACTCCTCTGAAGCATGTCTGAAAACTCTGTCAGAAGATACTGCTGGAACCCCCACTGAAGTGCATGACCAGGTAGAGAAGACAAGTGTCTGAAGAGCTGATCAATCGAACCAGGAAGCAATAGAACCAACAGGTGAACCCCCCCATAATGCTGAACTGGGAGAGGTGACAGGAACACTGAAATGCGATGCCAGAAACAGCTGCAAAAGAAGAACCAGGAACACCAACAGTGCAACAGAAGCACACACACAGGATAAAGGGCGGTGTCATAGACACAGTCTAC
The DNA here is from genome assembly GCA_027943335.1 of Chamaecyparis obtusa. NCBI lineage: Eukaryota > Viridiplantae > Streptophyta > Pinopsida > Cupressales > Cupressaceae > Chamaecyparis > Chamaecyparis obtusa. The sequence goes on along the minus strand of BSBK01001044.1, from coordinate 1,560,938 downwards.
ATGGGCTAATGTCGTGGAAGGTACGCTCACTTGACAAGAGTGGATGCGCCTATAGTGGCAAATGCATCAGAATCCCCCTATGGCACTTTATAACTGAGTGCGAATACTAAAACTGAACCAGGTGAAAAAGATCCCAAAAATGCAGAAGAGGGCACTTTATCTTAGTGCGTTTACAGAACAAAGATACATCAGAAAGAGCATGCAAGCTCAGAAGTCAGAAAGAAGAGTGCACTAAGAAACCAGAAGAAGAGATCCCCGGACCTGTAGAACCAAGCACACCACCAGAGGGCATAAACTGCATAACTCGGAGGAGTGAAAACCTGGAGCAGAATTTGGAAGAAATACCTCTGCCACTGAATAGTACACAGAATCAGCTTTCCGACGATATCTCGTTTGCCGAAAAAGGAGTCCGGATGAGCCAGATATGACTCCCGGAAGGCAAAAAGAGACATCAGACTTCAACAGCAAAAAAAGCTATTGAAATGGTAGAACCCAAAACCCTAACCTCTTTCATCGGAAAGAGCTCGGAAAGAGCTTTCCGACGATATAAAGAAGTCAGAAAAAGGCCCCCAGATGCTCCCTATAGAGAGAAAAACGTCCAGGGACCCCCAAAAGGCAAAAAAGAAATGTTTTAAGCCCCAGGGGCTGAAAAAGATGACCCCCTGGGCGCATGGCGCGCACAGGGGGCTGGAGCCGGAGCTCCCGGTCACCCATGTGACCGCCGCTAGGGCCCGCGGGGCTTAAAAACCCGCTGGGCGGCCGGCGGAGCGGTGGGCGGAGCGGGGCCAGAGCCGCAGAGCGGAGCGGGGCCGCGGAGGGCGGCGGAGCGGGGCCAGAGCCGCAGAGCGGAGCGGGGGCCGCGGAGGGCGGCGGAGCGGTGGCGGAGCCGGGGTGGGCGGCAGCTGGGCGGGCCGCGGGTGGCGCGGTGGCGGGGGCCGTGGCTGCTGCAGTGGCGGGGGCCGCGGCTGCGGTGGCCGCTCGGGCGGTGGCCGCGGCTGCGGTGGCCGCTGGGCGGCGCGGGGGTGGCCGCTGGGCGGCGCCACCAAAATTTTTTTTTTTTTAAAAAAAATCGCCGTTTGTACCCACCTCGGAGTGCGTGCCAGGGCCGTACGGCCCTGGTATGCAAAAATTTTTTGCCTCAGATGCCACTGTGTCCAAAATGGACAAGTTTTATATGGATTTAGGGGTTCTTGGGCCTTCCGAACACAATGGTGGTGTCCGTTTTTGCCCAAGGTGAGCCAAATTTCAGCTCCCCCCCAGATCCACAAAAAAACTTCTGAAACCCTTGAAAACCTTCTGCTTCTAGCACGCTTCAATGAAACTCGAACAGCGAACAACAGGAGAGCTCTGATACCATGTTGGATTTGATAACCATCAAATCTTCCCAAGAACACCTGCATGCAAAGACTGCTACAAGAATGAAGACAGAAGAGAGACAGAAAGCTATGGCGGCCAATAGGCCAGAGACTGCAAAACCATGTTGCAAGAAAATAATCTTTTATTAACAATGATGAAAATAATACAATCTCCTTATTGAAATGAAAGAAGTGAATCCTTATAAAAGGAAACACGAAACCCTAAAGGTTAAAACCCTAAAGAATTATAAAGCGCCTAAGTGAAACTTAAGCCTAGAGTATGATAAACTAATAATTAAATGATTTAATTATTAGCTAACATAAGACTACTCTAACAATAATTATTATGTCTTCATCATCTATTCAGCTTTAAATGTTTATATTCTATCCCGATTAGGATATATCATCCGATTTCCAAAAATTGCTACTCAGGAACACTGCCCGAATACTACTTCCACTGAATTACACATAACTATCCTGAATAAATGAATTTTCGTACGTGCTCTTAAAAATGATCTTATAGAACATGATAGAGTAAGTTCTCAACTCTGCATAACTTGATCTTCAATATCCCACATGTGCTAACTCAAGCATTATATACTTCTCTACTAAACTTTAGTAGATCACTATGTTGACATCAATGACAATCAGAGTCATGAATGCAACAACAACTGCTACAGAATGACCATGAATACTCCCCCATAGGATATATTCAGCATTCATTCCTAACAATACAATTTAGAAAAAAGTGTATTTTTATTATGATATTGTAGTAAATTGAATAAGCTTTCCATTACTTTTGATTTGTGTTTATTTCATGAAGTTTTGAGAAAGTTATGAGGGTTTTGGTGGAAACCATTTGTAACTGCCCAAAACCCTGATTCACGACGACCAGTCTTGGGAAAATTATCATAACTTTTTGTTTAACCATTGGATCTTCCTATAACTTGGAGAAAATTTATAGAACTAGGAATTTATGATTGTATTTTCATGACTAGAATATAGTAAATTTGATATTTGGACAATTCTTGATTTTCTTTTACAAGAAATGGATAGATGAAGGAATTAAATAATTCATATTTCATGAATTAGAGATGGATCTACAAATATAATGGTTTGATATCTATGGAGAAGATTTGATAATGGTTATTTGATGGATTAGTATGATTGATTGTTAGTGAACATGTTATGGATTAATATGTATGCCTCTAAAGTGAAGAAACCATGTTATTTAGATCTCCGGATGGACTTGGGATCCTAAAATGTTGGTTATGCTTGATCCTCTTTTATAATTCCTTGAAGCTTTTGATAGTTCTAATGAGTGGATGATCATTCCATGGATGAATGCTAACAAATTTACATGGAGTGATCCATCCTTAATGTGTATTGTACATATCTAACTTTATAATATGCAGATGAAGAGTTAAATGTTGGTGATCACCGAAACAGAATAGAAGAAAGTCATGATAATGGTGGGTAAGGAGAAACAATAGAAGATATTCTTGAACAAGGTATAATTTTTATGTTTTGAGGTGTCTATACACATCCTATAGAAGTTGAATCCACCCTTTTTGAGTTGTAAAAGTTTTGGGAGAGCACTCGATCAGAAAGCCCTAGATTTAAGGGTGATTTGGGGCCAACTTAGGGCTTTACTACTTGGAACTATCCAAGGACAAAATTGATCATAGATTCTATGGTTTGGGAGGGTTTATGAAGACTATTGAGAGTCTTGGAGTCAAAGGAGAAGTCTAGGTTATGGTTTCTTTGTAAATTGGTCTAAATCTATGCTTGCTATTAGGGTACAGTCTGGAAACTTGTAACATTGTCCAAAAAAACATATCCCAATCTCCTGATATGTTATTGTATGTTCAAATGGGTATCTAAAAACCTATAGAGTTAGGTTGGTGTGTTGGAAATGTTTGGAGTAAACTACTCTTTTTTTTTTTACTTCGCTAGTGACCTCCAAGAGGGGCTATTAAGCCTTGTTGACAGTTTGATCACTTAGGATTGTTGGATGCTATTACAAACCTTATAACCTATTAAATAATTTTTAATCTAACTAAAATAGATCATAGACATCAAAATTTTCTATTTGGGAAGGGTGAAATCACTTCTTGGTACATTTGAGTCTTAAGGGTTAGTGGGCAAGTGCCTAAACCTCACAAAGGTTCAAACATCCATCATTGAATTTAGTCCCTCCGCCACACCTTCTACATTAGGTGGTATTAGAGCATCAGGGAAAGGTTTGGGTAAAGGTATGAAGTTGTTATGGCACCTAAGAACCAGATGGTAAGAGAAATTGAAGAGTTTAAGGAAACACTTAAGGAGAAGGAAAGAGAGAAGAGGGGTCTAGAGGAAACAAGGGAAAGAGAAGAGAGGTAGATGATAAGAGAAAGACTTCAATTCTTGGAGAGGATAGAAGCATTAGATAAAGAGAGAAGAGACCCTAGGAGGGAAGAGGTTCATGAAGAAAACCATGAAGAAGTAGGATAGTTCCATAGATAATAGGACCATAGGGGTCATAAAGAAGAATATGATCCTGAAGAGAGGATGTTTATGAGGTTGATAAAAGTAGTACAAGGTATTGGTGGTAAGAGTAATATAGATTTTCCAATCTAGCAAGGGAATATGGATACACAAGAGGTTCTTGGATGGGTACAAGCACTTGAAAAGTACTGTGATTTAGAAGATGTGGAAGAAGAGAAGAAAGTGAAGTTTGCAAAAGAAAGATTGAGAGGTACAACCCTTACATGGTGGACTAGTATTTAGAGTGAGAAGATAGAAAGAGGACTGAATAAAATATAAAATTGGGAAAGAATGAAGACTATGGTAAAGGGTCAATTTTTTCCATGAAATTTGGCAATACAAACTAAGATGAGAAGGAACAATTTGAAACATAGGGACATGGATATTATGTCCCACACATAGCAATTTCACACCCTAATAATTAGGAGAGGGATAGAAGATGAAGATGAGAAGGTGGCTAGGTACATAAATGGCCTAAAGTATGACATACAAGATGAGATAGGGTTGAATATACCAAGGACCCTAGCATAATATTTTCAACTTGTAGTTAGAGCAGAGGAGAAGTTGAAGAGGAAGAATGAAAGACAAAGAAATAGAGGAGGAGTTGCCATGAGAGGAAGAGGTGATAGAACAAATGCAGACTTTCAAAGCATAAATGATAAAGGTAAGGGTAAGGAACCTACAACAAATATGAGAGGACGATATAAAGGAGGAATATTTGGAGGAAGATGCAATGGTATCTTCATAGGTAAATGTTTTCATTGTAATGAAGTGGGCCATAAGTCATTTAGATGTCCTAATTGGATTGAATTAGACCAAGAAAAAGATAGGAGATTACATCTTGTGCAAGAGGATGAAGACAATGAAGCACCTAGACTGAGAATAGTAGATCTTGAGATTGGTGAATGCTTGATGGTAATACAAGGTGAGGAATTTTTAGGACCAAAGGTAAACATTTTTAGAACTAATTGTTTATGCAAAGGTAAGTTGTGTAGATTGATTGTGGATTTTGGATCATATAGAAATCTTACTTCATCTGATATGGTTTCCAAGTTAGAAATTGTACCATTTGACCATTCTAATCCTTACAAGGCCACTTGGGTTACCAAAAATCAACATGTAGTGGTTAGTCAGAAGGCTTATGTGAATTTTTCTATTGGTCCATATCAGGATATGGTTCTTTGCGATGTCATTCCTATGACATGTGGAAATATAATTCTAGGTAGACCATGAAAGAATAGTAGAACAATTCATGATGGGTTTGAGAACACATAATTGGTACATAAAGATGGGGATAAGTGAAAAATGAATCTGTTACCTTGGGATAATGAGAAGGAAAATATTGTATTTTTTTTGGGGGATCATATATTTGAGAAGAAGCAAGATACTGGCTAAAAAATGGATAACTTTTAGAATGGGGAAAGTCCTAGTGATAAGGGGCTTTGAGATTTGAATTGTGTGAAGATAGGAACCATTAGTTGTCATATTGTTGAGGAGAGAAAAGATGAAGGCAAGAAGTTGTTGCAGAGGCAACCTATGAAGAAGATTGAATTAGTAGTACAGACAAGATACAAGAAATAATTAAAGAAAAAATTCAAGCAATACTATCCTAGGCATGGACACACAAACAAAGGCTTCACTTCTAACATTTCTTGGCATGTGAATACATGATGGAGAGGAAGAAATCAAGTTACACTTGGGGACTACTTGAATCCTAAACAAAGATGGACAAGAAGACATGATGCATTAAAGAAATGGAGCCACTCTTGGGACAAGAGTTTCTTTGAAGGTGGGGAGAATGATGTAGGAGTATCAAGGAATGGAATGATGCCTATGGAAGATAAAGAGAAAATAAAAAGAATGAAGGAGTCTAAAAAATTTAATTTGCATGTATTGAAGAAAATCATGGCCTTTAAAGGCTATAAAAATAATGGATTCGTAATTAATCCTAATGGGCTTGGTAAGGACCTTAGGATCATCAATGGAGATATGGAAGCATAATTCTAAAAATGAAGTTGATTAGGTCCTTAGTAGTCTTAGAATGGTTTAGAAGTGGTTAAGAGATTCTTAAGGATATAATAGGAAAGTTTCATAAGTCATTTAGTTGATTTATACAATAAAATGCAAGTTAGAAAAATCAAATTTTTGAATTCCAATAGTTACATCCAATTAGGTGGGAAATTAGAATTAGATTGTTTAAGGCCTAAAAAAACTTGATAAACAATCCAAATTGGTTGAAATGGTTGAGAGGAAGGTTATTAAATGTATTTTGATCAATGTACAACATACAAAAAAGAAGAGAAAGGTCTGGTGTACGAACTGTGTCTGAAAAATCAATAAAAACTTAGTATTTTCTATATTTTAATGGTGTCTTTACATTTATTTTGATCAGTGAAGGTTATAACTTTTCAAGGAATATTATTTACTTGTTTTCAATCCATAGCATATGTTTTGAAGTTCATTTATATTAGTGATTCAAGGAAACAAGGTTGACTGTCATTAAAACCAGTGTTCCTTGAAGCTTTTAACAGTTCTAATGAGTGGATGATCATTACATGGATGACTGATGACTAATTCACATGGAATGATCCATCCTTAATGTGTATTATACATATATAACTTTCTAATGTGTAGATGAAGAGTTAAATATTGGCGATCACCGAAACAGAGTAGAAGAAAGGCATGCAAATGGTGGGTAAGGAAAAATAATAGAAGATCTTCTTTAAAAAGGTATAATTTTTATGTTTTGAGGTGTCTAGATACACCCTATACAAGGTGAATTCACCCTTTTTGAGTTGTAGAAGTTTTGGGAGAGCACTTGAGCAGAAAGCCCTAGATTTGAGGGTTATTTGTGGCCAAGTTGGGGATTTTCTACTTGGAAGTGTCCAAGGATCAAATTGATCATAGATTCTATGGTTTGGGAGTTTTTGTGAAGATTTTTGAGAGTCTTGGAGTCAGGGGAGAAGATTGGGTTATGGTTTCTTTGTAAATTGGCCTAAATCTATGCTTGTTGTCAAGGTATAATCTAAAAACCTGTAACATTGTCCAAAACAACATATGCCAATCTCCTGATATGTTATTGTATGTTCAAATGGGTATCTGGAAACCTATAGAGTTAGGTTGGTGTCTTGGAAAATTTTGGAATAAAATTCCTTTTTCTTTTTAACTTTGTTGGTGACCTACAAGAGGGGCTATTAGGCCTTGTTTCCTGTTTGAGCACTTATGAGTATTGGGTGTTGTTATAAACCTTATAACCTATTAAATCCTTTTGAATCCAATTAAAATAGATCATAGACATCCACATTTTACATTTGGGAAGGGTGTGATCACTTCTTGGCACATTTGAGTCTTGAGGGTTAGTGGGAAAGTGTCTAAACCTCACAAAGGTGCAAACATCCATCATTGAATTCAATCCTTCCACCACACCCTTTGCATCACAATAGGATCAGGCCATTCATGATATGGGGAAGTTGAGGACAGAGTTGGGGCAGTTGATGGAGGAGGAGTTTAGTGTGATTAAGGAGAGGGATATAGATCTCTCAAAGAGGGATACTTACAGGGGTTAGAGGGAAAATATCCAAATGGGGAGGGATACCCTATTACAAGAGACCACCTCATAGAAGGTGGATTTTCAATTTACAGGGAGGGAAATTAGGGCTCTTAAATCTGCAAGAGATGCACTAGAGGAGGGACATGTTAGGATTGAAGAGTAACATGAAGACAATCCGAGGAGAAAGAGGGAGGAGGCGATAAGGTGAGGTGAGGGGGGAGAGTGGAAAGATTGACAATTGAGCTATTAGATTCCAAGGAGAAGAGGGGATTTTACAGGGGGGGCTATTTTGGTGCAGAGCTACCTAAGTAGAGGGAGGTGTTCAAGAGAGTTGATTCAGATGTGATAGTGGGTGGAAACATCAAGAAGTTTGGAAATAGCCAATAATCAAGGAGCTCACATGAAGTAGCCATAGTCACAAGATAGGACACAACCACCAACATAGATAGTCAAATAGGTTAGGACATATTAGGAAGGGTCATGATATAGGGATCAGACACTCACAGGTACTGTGGAGGCTGTACATGATACATGGATTGCAATGCTAGTTTTAGGGGTTGTAGGTTAGGTTATGGGTGTTCCCTAGACAAAAGAGAGAGCACATACTATAGTGGTGTAGGGGAGAGGAGGACAGGGGCCAAAAGTACACCCTAAACTAGATCTAGCCTACAAAGATAACACACAGGGGCAACAACACACAATTGAGAGAGAGAATGCGGATCAGATCCTTTATATTTCATCAAATAGATTCATACATGCTAGGTTGTAAGGCCTTCCCGATTAGGGCTAGATATTACAATTCAAGTACAAAAGTCCTCCAACATGCAAGAATTCAGAAACTATCTTCAATCTTCTAACTTCCATCTCCTACCTAAACTACAACCAAAGACTACAATATATACAAGAGGATACCGAACAAGTCGGCCTTCAGATCCACCATTAATAGAAGGACTGACCAAATCTAGGTCCACATGATTCCCAATGATAGATACAACCATTAAATCTAAGACCATAATTAAGTGCACTAGTCGGCCTCAACAAAAAACTAAAATAAACAACTTGGTAAACAAGGATAACCGAGTGCTAGGAAAAGATAACTGAGCTCCAGGGAATTAACCAACCAACTCGGTTAACAAAGGAACCAAGAAACTACTGAGCCAACTCAGTCAAAGCAAGAAACAAGCAACACAAGAAAACTCAAACTTATTTTTGATGACATAGGATTGCCAAAGACTTGAGATGCTCCTGCAATATCAGACACCTGGGGTTATTTGAAATGATTCTCTGAATCATGAGGCAGGTACAACCCAAGCGAATCCAACTCAAATTGTGATATCCATGAATTGTCTTCAATTGGTCTATTCTTCCACTTTACTAGATATTTCGTATACTATTTTCATCTTGTACTTCTACCAATTCTTTGTTCCAAAATCTGCTCAATGTCTTGAGGATAATCATTCAGTATTTTCATTTCTTCATCTAATTCATGGTACTCATACAAATCAAAAATGTTGAATATAGGTGATATATCCATGTCATCAGGTAACTCAATTTCATAAGCATTTCTACTATCAAATTTTCTCAAAATCTTGCAAGGGCCAAACTTCTTCATTTTCAACTTCCCATATGTTCCAATAGGAAATCTGTGTTTCTTCAAATGAACCATTACTTCATCACCAACTACAAAAGTCTTATGTCTTCTTGATCTGTTAGCTCTGTCTTTATACTTCTGATTACTTTTCTCCAACTTATGTTTCACATCTTCATGCAATGTCTTCATGAACTCAGCAAAATTTACTCGTTCAACACTTCTCTTTTCTTCATCAGCAATATCCATCAAGTCTGATATACCTCTCGGTTGCATTCCATTTACAATCTCAAAAGGTGTTTTTACAGTACTCCTATTCACTAAATTATTATATGAAAACTCTGCTTGTGCCAACACAGAATCCCAATTACTCAGTGTGTCTCCAAATAAACATCTCAAAAGATTACCCAAATTTCTATTCACAACTTTTGTTTGTCCATTAGTTTGTGGGTGAAATGTAGAACTATACCTCAACTTGGTGCCAAACTTTCTCCAAAGATTCTTCCAAAAGTATCCAACAAATTATTGTCTCGGTTAGAGATGATACTCCTCGGTAATCCATGCAATCTGACAATTTCTTTAAAGAAAAAATCTTCTATATGTACTGCATCTCATGTCTTTTTACAGGGTATAAAATGTGTCATCTTAGAAAATCTATCCACAACAACAAATATATAATCATTACCTCTCACTATCTTTGGTAAGCCAAGAAAAAAATCCATATGGATATAAATCCAAGGTTTCTCAGGAATATAAATTGGTGTATACAATCCAGTATTTTGACTTACTCCCTTTGCAACTTGACAAATTCCACAACTTTTCACAAATTTATGAACATCCTTATACAACTTCCACCAAAATTATTTCTCCTTAAGAAAATTAAATGTTTTGTCAACACCAAAGTGTTCAGCCAAACCACTACTATGTTTTTTCTTTATCAAATTAGTTCTAATTGATCCTCTTGGTATACACAATTGAATACCTTTATGTTAGGAATAATCCCAAGAGATAATTGATAGGGAGGGGGATGGGGGGGCTGAATCAGTTATCTACAAGATTCAATTATTTATCCAATTAAGTATAGACAAACATTAAGCATAAACATAATATAAGAACACTTAACACAATACCACAATTTTGGTTATGGAAAAACCCAAATAGGTAAAAACCCCAGTGGGAATTCGCACCCACTATAAACCGCACTAGAGTATAATGATCCCTGTTAGAAGATCTTACAACCATGTTAGCAGTTGATCTTTACAATGCATTAATTACAGTGACCTGGTCAAAGGTGGGACCCTATTAGGAGTCTTTTATAATTAACCTTGTTAAGGATGAGGACACACTCTCCGGAAGCACAATGCTCAAAGGGTGAAGACTGCAATCTTCTGCTTAACATATACACACTATATTTGGAACTTGGTGAACTACGAGTTAGACCTTCTGTCTTGATTAGTTCCAATGAATAACACACACTCTCTTCTTTGTCACATAGACCTTCTACTGATGGCTCATTACTTCACACCTTCTGCTCTGCTCTTGTCTTTCAACCGTCTACCATACTTAGTGATCACAACTAACCAGCTATAAATATCTTTCTCCAAATGATATAATCAAGTTGGCCTGTTAGAACTTCCTTGAAATTATATTAAAAAAATAATATAACTCTCCAAAAAACTCTCCAACGGCTATACTAAGCACACAACACAAATTAGGACCATGCAACTCCATATGAGTAGACGCGTCACTTCATACTATTAGCTTTACTAAATTAACTGATACTTTCTCCTCATGCTGAATTCATTATGCACTCTTAACCAAAAATTCTTAACTCTTCTCCCAACACTAATCCAAACACATATATGCAAATGATAGGCACAACTACTATAACAATATAAACAATATTGGCTCCATCAGATAAACTCAGAAAAATTGTAACTGTCAACTGGAAAAGAATTGACTTTGCATCCATGAACATAGCATCATAAATATGTCTACAACATAAATATAAACATTCAAGGCTCCATCACAACCGTACTTTAAATCATGTACAAAACTCTTCTTGGGACCTATCAAGAACACTACTGATACAAACAATTGTATTACTATCTTCACTCATAATCAACCTTTGTGTCTATGATATCATGCTGATAACATATCTAGGAACCATATGCTCAAGGCTCTCTCCATCAGGCTTCCACGCATGCTGCTTACCATATGTTTTCATCAATGACAAACATGCAGTCATCACTGACTTCTTGGCAAATCTCCAACAATCTCCCCCTTTGGCATTAATGGAAACATATGGAATGAAAAAAACCACCAATCCAAATGAACAATTCTTTTATAACATTCTCCATTTCCTCAACAAAACTCCCCCAAGGATGAATCCTCCATCTACTGCTGAATGCTCTAAATATCAGTTGCTATATACTCCTCTTACTAATACTTACTCCTCAACCATAATTACTGCCCCTAACTATTTTTTTTTTCATGACTATATACTCACTTCCCCTTTGACATCAATGGAAAAGGGTGCCAAAATAAATAAGTACTGGTACTACTCCTGAAGTAGAGTAGTCAACCATTTATCAATCACTGAGGACTAATGCACTCTTGCAAACTCTAATCAAATTTAGGGAAGGGATTTACTCCCAGATTCTCCCTGAGATTCTCAAATGTATCCTTAGGTAAAGGATTTGTGAATATGTCTGCTAGCTGATATTTTGTGCTCACATAGTCCAATTTTACTTCTTTCTCTACAAATTTCTCCCTTAGGAAGTGATATTTTATCTCAATGTATTTTTTCTTTGCATGCATCATAGGGTTCTTTAACATATTGATAGTGCTAGTGTTATCACAATGAGAAACAATAGGATAACCAATCTGAATTCCAAATTCCTTTATCATCTGCTTCATCCACACAATTGTAGAACAATTTAATACTGCTACTACATACTCTTCTTTTGTTGTGGACTCAGAAATACAATTCTACTTCTTTCTTATCCAAGTAAATATTCTATCTCCAAGAAATACTACTCCTCCTGAGGTACTCTTTCTATCATCCATGCAACCTACCCAATCTGCATCTGTATACACATGAATTTCTATATTTTTTGAATTAGGGTACCATAAACCATATTCTATAGTTCCTTTCAAATATCTAAATATCCTCTTTACTGCCATAAGATGACTTTGTTTAGGTTCTACTACAAATCTTCCAACTATACCAACTGCATTAGAAATATCAGATCTAGATTGAGTAAGATATATGAGTTTACCAATCATAGATTTATACAAGGTTATGTCTACTATTGTAGAATTATCTTCTTTTGAAAGCTTGCATCCTATCATCATAGGGGTACTTACTGGCTTGCAATCACCCATCTTAAACTTCTTTAATATATCTTTCTTGTACTTAGACTGATTAATGAAAATACCTTTGTCTATTTGTTGCACATTCTGTCCCAAAAAGTACTTGATAGGTCCAATCATGCTCATTTCAAATTTTCTCTGCATTTCTTTAGCAAATTCTACACTAAGATTTTTATTACCACCAAAAATAATATCATCAACAAAAATAGCAACTAGTAATAGTCCATCAGGTGTCTCTCTTATGAATAGGTTACAATCTTTTGCTCCTTTCTTGAATCCAATCTTTGTCAAGTAACCATCTAATCTTTCATACCATGCTCTAGGGGCTTGCTTAAGTCTATAGAGGGCTTTCTTCAATCTTCATACCATATCAGGTCTATCTGATAAAGTAAATCCTTCAGGCTTCTCTATGTATACTTCTTCCTTCAACTCTCCATTTAGGAAAGCTGACTTGACATCCATCTGATATACTTTGAATTTTTTGGATGTAGCATAGTCCTAGAAATAAATTTATGGATTCCAATCTTCTTATAGGGGAAAGTGTATCAAAATAATTGATTTCTTCTCTTTGTGCATATCCTTTACATACTAGTCTTTCTTTGTTCCTTACTACTATACCATCTTCATTCATCTTGTTTCTGAATATCTACTTGGTTCCAATCACATTCTTGTCACTAGGTCTAGGGACCAATTCTTATGTGTCATTCTTAATTATTTGATCTAGATCTTCTTTGATTGCTTTATGCCAATCTAAATCATTACATACATCTTCAACACTTAAAGGTTCAATTTGTAAAAGTAAACATATCGCTTCATCAGTTATGGAACTTTTTTCTTTTGATCTTGTCATGAATTTTGTATTCTGATCTCCAATGATATGTTCCTTTGAATGGTATCTAGATGTGAATTTAGGAACATTAGGTGTGACTCTTTCATTTGTCTTCTATGATTCTTCTTCACTTGTTTTGAAGTCATTGAACAATACATCAATGTTATCAAACATTTCATCAACAACTGTTTCTCTATTCATAGGACTAGGTTCTTCTTCAATAATAGGTGCATAATCATGATATCTTTCTTAAATCATAAACTTCTCATCAATCTTTACATGTGCACTTTCAATAATCTTCTTTAATCTTAAGTTAAAACATCTATAAGCTTTTCTTTTAGTAGAGTAACCAAGAAAAATACCTTCATCACTTCTTGCAAAACTTTCCAATACCTTCATCTCTCTTGATGTAGCACTTTCTTCCAAAGATTCTGAAGTATTTTTTTGTAGTTACATTCCCAAACCATAGCTCATAAGGTGTCTTGTCTGCATTTGGCCTCAATTAAATTTTATTGATAGTATAGATTGCAGTATTGACCACATCTCTCCAATAGGTGTGTGCGACTTTTCCTTCAATCATGATAGTGCATGCTATGTCAAGTATGATCATATTCCTTTTTTCTGCAATTCCATTTTGTTGAGGGGTTCTAGGTGCACTTAGTTGTCTCTTTATCCCATGTTCTTCACAATACTCATAAAATACGTAAGAGGTGAACTCTCCTCCTCTATCTGATCTAAGACATTTTATCTTTAATCCAAACTCATTTTAAACTTTAGCTTTAAATATTTTGAACTTCTCAAATGCTTCTGATTTGTCTTTTAAGAACGCAACCCACATCATTCTAGAATAATCATCAACAAACAAAATAAAGTACCTTTCACCATAGTATGATCTTGTTTGAGTTGGTCCACATAAATTTGTATGCACTATATCCAATTTTTTCTCTGCCAAATTGTGCTTTCTTCTTAATGAATTCCTCACATGTTTTCCCATCACACATTCCCTGCATATTGTATCAACTGGTTTTGCAATGCTAGGAAGTTCTCTTACTGCCTTTACATTGCTTATCTTTACTATGTTGTCAAAATTGATGTGACATAGTCTTTTGTTCCATAACCAAATGTCATCTACTTTAACAACAAAACAACTTCTAAATTAAGCTAAGAAACATTACCTTTTGTCTTTGAACCCAATGCAGTCATTTCTCCTGCTTTGTTATTAATGATGCACTTATTGTTTTTTAATTCCAACTGATATCCTTTGTCAAGAAATGTTGGCAATTTGGTTGAGTTGGTTACATAGATGTTGTCATTATGGAAACATATGATCTACATGAAGATTGCACAAGTCAAAGAGCTAGTATGACAGAGCGCAATGCGAAATTGTCTAAGTATGAGACAATATTTTTACCAGTGAACTTGGAGATAGTTTTTGTTTGCAATGTTGATTGGAGTAAGTTCAGTGCTTGTGCACTTGAACATAGACTCTATGAAGACTATTGAAGACTCATCTCAGAGCGTAAGTCAGTACGACATGTACGGAAGAAGTTATGACAGTTTTACTATAGACAATGTCAAGCCGATAGGACAGAATATGAAGACATAATTGATAAAGAGTTAAGGGATTATTTTGTTTATCAAAATAATGAATTAAAAATATAAAGGGATGACATCCTAGATTTTAATCCTTGGATAAAGTTATTTGTAATATGATAGCCGACTTGAAATTTAGTAATTCTAATAACTTGTATAAATGTAATTGTAAATTGTAGGAAGGAAAGAATGTAGCAATGAAGTGATATAATGCGAGATATATGATGCATATGTAATAGTGATAGTGAAAGAGAAGTGAAGAGATATTGATGCAAGAAGTATAAGGTTATGTACCTTAACCTTCTTTTGTAATCAGTGTATATTGTACATTACTTGTTTGGGTAGTGGGCTCATCTAGTAATCATATTTTGTACTGCCAACTCCTAATAGGGTTGAGGCTTCTAACAAGGCCTATAGTCCCTTAATCAGGACTGAGACAATATATGCATGTAATAGACTCCTAACAGAGTCAACATCCTTAACATGATACTTTTGATTAGTGGATCTTTGTGGGTACCATCCCCACCGGGGTTTTCCCTTGGCCAAGGTTTCCTCAAGAACAAATAATGTGTTATGAGCTCTTTAGTTTTATTGTTATGCATGTGTAAAGATAATTTGTTATATCCATAATTGGGCAAAAGTAAAAGTTTTTAGAATACTGATTCACCCCCCCCCACTCTCAGTATTCCCTATTTCTAACAAACATCTATGTAACCAACTCAGCCAAATTGCCAACAATCTCCCCCTTTGTCATTGGTGGCAACATATGAGAAAATTGGCTAAGTCTACAACTTCAAAATCTCAAAATTGTGGTCATAGTATAAAATATATACTATCCTTATAACTCCAAAAAAAAACTTATCTCTAATATAGTACTCCCCCTAAGAGTATCAATCCTTATCATTTTCTTATCAATTTTCTGCTATATATCTCTCCCCCTTTAACAACAATGACAAAATAAAGGTAAGGAGGGTTAAAAAACTATATTCTCAAAAAGATTATACCTTAATTCATTATTGCAAAGCCAGTAGGCTTGCAACACAATCTGCAAAATCAATCTTTATAGCTTCTAACTCCTCCCATGATTTTTTAATGGAATCTGCCACACTGAGTAGTGCACTCAGTCCATAAGATGCTATTTCACATGCTTGAAAATTCTCAAAGTTAAACTTTTAAAAATATGTCTTAGCTGAAAGACATTCTTCCATTTTCTCTTCAATAATGCTTAACTTCATAGAAGTGTGATCTCTTAAAAGAGTGAATCTTTTCATTTTCCTATCTTTTTCATCTTGCAAAACTTTGATTTCATCATATAACTTATGAATTTTCTTCTCAACATCAAATACCTTCACATTGGGGATAGAAAGAAAGTTAGTTTCATTCTGAATTTCTGCTTCCTTCATCTTCATCTTTTGATCTTCTTCTGCTGTCAAGGTCTCTAATTTTGTACACTAGATGTACAAAGATTTTCCTATTTCCAAATTCTTCCTCAAGTCCTTTATACAGATATCAAGATTGTTGATATCATTCATGATATTCTGGCTAATGTTCAAAAGCATTTTAGCCTCATAGGTTGCTTGAGCTTTCACATTTGCTATATCAGATAAATTTGTGAATTCACTGTCAAAAGTGTTCATCACTTTCTTTGCTTTCTCCAGAGGGTCAACTTTTGCAATTTGTGTAGTTACAATGCCTTGTAACTTCTCAGTAAGTTCCTTTAGGCATCCTTCAAGACCTTTTGCTTTCTTATTCTTACCAATGATCTTGTTCAAGGATGTGATCAATTCCAACTAATCATCATCATCTACTTCCTTTCCCAAATGCTCAATCATAAATCCAATCTGATTCTTCTTTCCAGTCTCAGGAGTAAGACTAATATCTTCTTTAGTGGGAATAGGTACTTGTTTTTCTATCACTGAGGGTTCTACAATTGTGGTCTCTGTTGTTTCTTCTCCTTTGGTAGTTTCCTGCTCTTCAAAAGCCAAATTATCAACAATGTTCTCTAGATTATTGAATAAATTATCATCAGTATCCAAGGTGATCTTTGTTCCTTCTACATTCATGACTTCATCTTCAATGTTAATGGCTGGTGGAGAGGGAATGTCCTCTTGTTTTGTTTCACCTACTTGCTCTGCTCCAATTGATGATTCTCCAACATTCTCTGAGATAACCTTGATTATTGCTTGCTCTGTTTCTAAATTAAATTCTTCATATCTGCCTCCCATAATCTGAATGGTTCTCTTCTTGGTTCTCAAATGGGTGCTTAAGGCTTTCATGATCTGACTAAAGTGTGCTTCATCTTTTACTACACAAATCTTTCTTACAAGCTTTTCTCTAATAGATGTGTCTTCCTTTGATGCTCTCTTCTTCCTATTCACAAGTGTATTGTACAAATCAACAGGTATCTTACCCTGAATTGTATCAAACTTCTTATCATACAAAATCATGTGCTTTACCACTGCATTTTCAAGATTTAGTCTGTCTGCATAATCATAAAGTTCATCATACTTATTCATTCTTGTAAAGTCTCCATCCTAAATGATCTACTCATCAAGCTTCTCAACTTTAGGTTTCTAGATTTTCTTCTTAATAGAAGTTCCATCATCTTTGATTTCTACAATTTTCCTTGGAACTAGTTTCACTAATGTTTTCTATCTCTTACCTGGTCCATTAGCACTCTCTTTTACTCTTTTGCTAGGTGTGGAGGAAGTGGATCTAGTGGATATCTTTGCTTCTTGATCCTTCTCAATTTCTTCCACTTTCACCTTAACTTGCGTTTCTTCTTGCTGTGCTGCAATTGATGATAAAGGTGGAATAGACAAAACTTCTTTTTGTCCAATATCTTTGATTGTTGCTGCTGTTTTCTTTGCTACCATGAATTCATGCTTAGTCATCCCTGTATCTTTTAGAATTTTCTTTATATTAATCTCAACTCTTTTCTTTGACTACTTCTCTTCAAGTAAGGTCTTTGTGGAGTTGAAGTTCCCCTCAAAGGTGCCAAACCTGTTACAATGAGTGTCCAACTTGCACTTAAGTAACCTGCTCACATACTCTTCTATCTCTACCTCAGTTATCTCATAGCCAAGAGGGTCTATAAACTCTGTTCTAGGTTCTACTACTTCAATGTAGGTAAAGTCAGTATCAACCATGAAACATATCTCATTTTTATACTTCTCCACAAGAGACTGTGGGATCCTTGATCTGCTAGATACTATATCCTGAAATGTCTTGATTACCAATACTGCACTCTCATTCACTTTGTCAATAACATGCCTTCTATACACTAGGTTAATCCTTTCCATTATAGTTTGGCCATCATTCCAGTCATTTCCAATGGTGTAAGGAAATCTTATCAATAGATGAAAAAACATATAGGTGATTAAGGATGAGAACCTAAACTGTGTATACTTAGTTTTCTTAATCTTTTCCAAATTCTCAAACAGTTGAATTCTTAGAATTTCAGACATATCAACTTGTACCTTGTCAACACACATCAGATAAGCCGCATGTATCATTCCAGCTACCATGTCACCATCTCTTAAATTTGCACAAAACTTAGTGGTTAGGATCTTGCATAAGTATCTGACATCATCTTGTTGAATCTTACTAATCACAATTCTTCTACCATTATAGGATGAATTTGTGTTGTCTATGACTGTTTTCCTCATGTTCTTCTCATTTAAAGGAATGGCTCTAGTTTTAGATAGTCTAGTGACTTCATGAATCAAATCAGCTATGATATCTATTACTCTATCTTCTAACCAAAACTTCCCATTATGAATTCTGCTTAAGATTATCTTAGTACATTCTTCATTGTCAAATTCATATTGCAATGCATACTTAATGATTTCATTATCTTTCAAATGTTCAAATCCTTCTTTCAATGTCATGTCCTGATTGTAGATCTTCTGATATTCCTTGGTGAAATCACTATCACTGACAGTCTCTAGTTTGCATCCAAGATAACTTCTAACATTCTCTAGATGTAAAACTCCATCTGGTATAGATGATAAAGCTAACCTAGGATCATCTTACAAGGGTTCTACTGGTTCCCTTTTCAACTTAGGTCTATTTTTATCTCTGACATTGTGAATTAAAGAAACATCCATGATTTCTTCTAATTCCTTCACTGATTTAAAGATCTGTCAAGTAAAATACCTTGATTTCACGATTTTAGGGCTTACGTAGATTCAACACAAAATTCTTCTCCAAATCCTTGAAAAATGATTCCAATCACTGCTCTTTGATCTCCTTAACACTTGAATTCTCTTTGATGATCAAATAATACCGATCATGACCTTTTATTAATTCAATCTTACTTAGATCTAACATCGCATTCAATTCGTTTGCTGCTTCTTTCCAAAAAGTTGTTTATGCTAACCTGCAAAATTTAAAACTTCTTGCGATCTCACAAAACATAATATTTTTCTTTGCACTCTTAACCATAGTATTATAACATCATATACTACCTTGTATTAACTACACAAGACTCAGTTCATCATATATCTACTTCTACACTAATCTAAGTTCCTATTCTACTGTAATTTTCATAAATTAAGTACTTTGAGATGGGTCAGGTAAAGATTCATTCTTACCTTTTAATGCTTCACTTTCCTAATTACCTTCAATGTTGAATGTCTCCTTGATCTATGCTTTTGATAAACTTCACTTCATCTGAATTACTATAACATCCTTTCTGACTGTTACTTGCATCTTCATTTCTTCTTGCATGATTTTTGGGATTAGGATTAGGATGAAAAACTCTATTGTTCATTTTACAAAACTTTGTTGTATGTCCAATCTTTTTGCATATCTAAAAAACAATTCCATTGTTTCCATATCTTGGTCCAGGCTAATTGATTTGTGATCTGCAGTTTCTAGCAATGTGTCCAACCTTGTTGCATCTATAACATATTACTCCATTTCTTCTTGTCATATCTTCAGTAGGTTTCTTATCTACATTGTTAGTATTCCTAAACATTGTACTACCATCATTATTCTCAATAAATTTAGGTTTCCTGCATTCAATAGCTCTATGTCCAAAACCATGACAATTATAACAATAACCATTAAGAGGTTTGAATTTCTTACCTGTACAATCTCTCTTCATACGACCAATAGTATTACAAGAAAAACATCTACCTTTGAATTCTCTTTGCATACCTTTGGGTGATTCCTCTTGCTTAGGTGATTCTTCTTCTTTAGGTGTATCTTTAGACTTGTTAATCTCATCAGACTTCTTCTCATCTATGCTTTCAGATATTTTCAGATCTAGTTCCTTGCTTTCATCATTTTCTTTAAAAGTGTTGAATCCAAGACTAGTCTTATCATAGAATGGTTTTTGATAAGATATTTGGTCATCAATCTGCTCACTAGTTGAATATAGCCTTTCAATTTGTTATTTGGATTGAGTCAATTCACCTTTCACAATCTTATTGTTTTTCTCAAGTTTAGCATACTGCAAATTGACTTTCTCAAGTTCAGATGTTACTTTACCAAGTTTAGATTTTAGTCCTTCATTTTCAGTCTTTAGACTTTCATTCTCAGATTTCAAATTTGCTTCATTCTTTCCATTTCCATCTTTCAAGCTAAGCTTCAGATTTTCTAGCTTTAGTTCATGCTTAAGGATCTCATTTTCTTTTTCTAAATTGTCATTAGAATCTTCAATAAAAACTTCGTATTCCTTTTCAGATCTCAGATCTTCCAACTTGTTTTTCATTTTCTCAACGAAGTTCTTTGCATCATCATATTTTCTTTTCAAAGTGTCTTTTTCAATAGTAAGCAAGTCAATCTTTTCAAGAGCTTCTTCAAAATTCTTCTGTAGTTATCCATATCCATAGAGATCTTACTCAAGTTGCTAGGCTTTCCTTGAATGATTCTTTTCCGAGTAACTAAGCTCTAATACCAATTGTTAGAAATAGGGAATATTGAGAGGGGGGGGGGGTGAATCACTATTCTAAAAACTTTTACTTTTCCCAATTATGGATTTAATAGATTATCTTTAAACATGCATAACATAAGAAGCTAAACAACATGCATAGCAATAAAACTAAAGAACTCATAACACATTATTTGTTCTTGAGGAAACCCTGGCCAAGGGAAAACCCTAGTGGGGATGGTACCCACAACGATCCACTAATCAAAAGTATCCTATTAAGGATGTTGACTCTGTGAGGAGTCTATTACATGCATATAGTGTCTCAGTCCTGATTAAGAGACTATAGGCCTTGTTAGAAGCCTCAACCCTGTTACGAGTTGGCAGTGCAAAATGTGATTACCAGATGAGCCCACTGCCCAAACAAGTAATGTACAATATACACCGATTACAAAAGAAGTTTAAGGTACATAACCTTATAATTCTTACATAAGTATCTCTTCTCTGCTCTTTCACTATCGCTATTACATATGCATCATATATCTCGCATCATATCACTTCATTGTTACATTCTTTCATTCCTACAATTTACAATTACATTTATACAAGTTATTAGAATTAATAACTTTCCAGTCAGCTATCATATTACAAATAAATTTATCCAAGGGTTAACATCTAGGATGTCTTCGCTTTATATTGTTAAGTCATTATTTTGATAAACAAAATAATCCCTTAACTGTTTATCAATTCTGTCTTCATGTTTTGTCCTGTCGGCTTGACATTGTCTTTAGTAAAACTGTCATAACTTCTTCCGTACATGTTGTACTGACTTGTGCTCTAAGATGAGTCTTCAATAGTCATCATAGAGTCTATTTTCAAGTGCACAAGCACTAAACTTACTCTAATCAATATCGCAAAAAAAAATTGTCTCCAGGTTCACTGGTAAAAATACTGTCTCATACTTAGACAATTTTGCATTGCGCTCTCTCATACTAGCTCTCTGACCTATGCAATCTTCATGTAGATCATATGTTGCCATAATGACCAAAGATATGTAACCAACTGAGCCAAATTTCCAACAATGTTGTCGTTATGACAACATATGATCTACAAACATGTCTCCTTCAAACATGTCTTCTAGAAACTTCCATATCTTGTAGGCTTTATCTACTTTTTTGATCTTTGAAAACTCACTATCAAACAAGGCATTGATAAGGCCTTCTTTGAAAATAGCATTTTGAGTGAATATCTCCTTCTTCTTAGGAGTTACATCCTCTTTTACAAGATCTAATAAAGAAGGAATCTGAACTTCTTTAGTAGCTACTTCAAAAATCTCAAAGGCAATGCACTAAAAATGTGTCATCATTTTGTTCTTCCAATATAGATAATTCTCTCCATAAAAATTAAGACTTTCTTTTCTAAAGAATGCCATCTGATCAACCTCAATCTGTTAAACTTTCTCTCTGAGGCACTTGGTGTTGGAGATTTTCCAGCAAGCTATAGTGTTGACTGTATGTTTTTCATTGATGACAACATATGGTAAGTAGCGCGCATGGAAGCCTGATGGAGAGAGCCTCGAGTATATGTTTCCTAGATATGTTATTAGTATGATATCATAGACACAAAGGTTGATTATGAGCGAAGACAATAATACAGTAGTTTGTATCAGTGAGTGTTCTTGACATGTCCTAGGAAGAGTTTTGTATGTGATTTATAGTATGGTTGTAATGTAGCCTTGTGAGTTTATATTTATGTTGAAGACATATGTATGATGCTATGTTCATGGATGAAGAGTTAGCTATGCAGTACATATTGAGTTATGAATTCTATAGTTGACAGTTACAATTTCTTAAGTTTATCTGGTAGAGCTGACATTATTTTTATTGTTGTAGTAGTTGTGCCTATCAGTTTGATATGTGTGCTTGGATTAGTGTTTGGAGAAAAATTAAGAATGTTTGGTTAAGAGTGCATGATATAATTCAGCATCAAAAGAAAGTATCAGTTAATTTGTTGGAGCCGACAGTGTGAAGAGATGTGTCTACTCATATGAAATTGCACAGTCCTAATTTCTGTTGCGTGCTTACTAGAGACAATTGAGGTGTTATTGGAGAGTTGTATTGTTTCTCTAATATGATTTCAAGATGGTTCTAATAGGCTGAATTGATTATATCATATAGAGGAAGATATTTATAGGCAGTCATTTGTGATTGCTAAGTACGACAGATAGTTGAAAGATAAGAGCAGAGCAGAAGGTGCGAAGTATTGAGCCATCAACAGAAGGTCTATGTGAAAAAGTAGAAAGTATATGCTATCCATTGGAACTGATCAAGACAATAGGTATACTCACAGCTCACCAAGATCCAGATATAGTGTGTATCTGCTAAACAGAAGGTTGCATCCTTCAACCCTTTAAGCAGTGTGCTCTCAGACAGTGTGTCCTCACCCCTAATAGGTTAATTGTAAGAGACTCCTAATAGGGTCCAACCTTTGACCACTGCACTTAATGCATTGTAAAGATCAACTCCTAATAGGGTTGTAAGATCTTCTAACATGGATCATAATACTCTAGTGTGATTTATAGTGGGTGCTAATTCCCACCAGGGTTTTTACCTATTTGGGTTTCTCCGTAACCAAAATTATGGTGTTTTATTAAGTGTTCTTATATTATGTTTATGCTTAATGTTCTTCTATACTTAATTAGATAAATAATTGAATCTTATATATAATTGATTCACCCCCCTCTCAATTATCTCTTGGGACTATTCCTAACAATTAGTATCAGAGCCAAGTGCCTCGGAGAGAAAGTTTAACACCTTGAGGTTGATTAGATGACATTCTTTAGAAAAGAAATTCATAAGTTTGATGGAGAGAACTATCTAGATTGGAAGAACAAAATGATGACACACTTGCAGTGCATTGCCTTTGAGATTTTTGAAGTAGCTCCCAAAGAAGTTCAGATTCCCTCTCTAGCAGATCTTGCAAAGGAAGATGCAACTCTTAGGAAAAAGGAGATGTTCACTCAAAATGCTATTGCCAAAGAAGCCCTTATCAACACCTTGTTTGACAGTGAGTTTTTAGAGATCAAGAAAGTTGATAAAGCCTACAAGATATGGAAGTATGTAGAAGACATGTCTGAAGGAGACATCCAAGCTAAGCGTGCGCATAGAAAGACATGGAAGAAGAAGTACAATACATTGGGGATGCTACCTAAAGAAAATATTAGAGCCTACAATCAAAGGATTAATGAAGTAGTTGTAGGAATCAGAAACAATGGTGGAGAGATCTCAGAAGAAGACATAATGAATAAGTTGATGACTACTTTGACACCAAAATATGAGAGCAAGATAAACATAATAGGTGAGACTATGAAATTCTCAAAAGACTTCAAAAGAGAGACCTTAATCAACAAGCTTTCAACTTTTGAGATATCAAGTTTGAAGACAAAGCCTAAAAGTGAGACAACCTTCAAAGCTTCCGTCTATGGTAAGAAATCCTTGAACACTTTTAGTAATTTTGATGATGATGATGATGATGATGAAGAGAAAGAACTAGATGATTTCATTTCTTTGATTGCTAAGAAAGAAAGGAAAGGAAAAGGAAAATATGAAGGTTAGTTACCATTCAAATGATTTTCTTGTAACAAGATTGGTCACTTTGCATCTAAGTGTCCTACTAGAGTCAAGAAGTTCAAAACTAACTACAAGCCCAAGTATACAAAAGAATGTTACTATGATGGAGATGGAGTATCAGATGAAGAGTCAGCAGAAGATGAAATTGGATTCATTTCTCTTGAAGACATGGAGAAAATGTTTGACTAAATGGACCTTGAAGATGAAAAGAAAGCACAAGAGTTATGATGCTCTACCCTACCCCTGCATCAAGTTAGCACTGATTTCACAAGATGACATCAGGATAGATTGGATCATTGACAATAGTTGCTCACATCACATGATTGGAGACAAGGATAGATTTTTACATTTGGATAGATACAAAGGCAACATGCTTAGATGTGGAGACAACACTCCTAAACGTATCATAGGTAGAAGAGCTATCACCTTGGATGGAAAGAACAACACTAATGATGTTCATTATGTTGATGGTTTGCAACATAACCTACTAAGTGTTGGACAATTGCTTGACAAAAGATATAAGTTGGAATTCAAGGACAACAAGTGCATCATTAATAACAAGGAAGGAGAAATGATTGCATCAGGTTCAAAGACTAAAGGTAATGTTTTTCAGCTTAATCTTGAAGCAAGTTGTTTTGTTGCTAAAGTAGATGACAGTTGGTTATGGCACAAAAGACTATGTCACATCAATTTTGACAACATAGTGAAGATAAGCAATGTAAAGGTAGTAAGAAACCTTCCTAGCATTACAAAACCAGTTGATACAATATGCAAGGAATATGTAATGGGAAAGCGTGTGAGGAATTCATTCAAAAGAAAATACAATTCGGTAGAGAACAAATTGGATCTAGTGCATACAGACCTATGTGGACCAACTCAAACAAGATCATACTATGGTGAAAGGTACTTTATTTTGTTTGTTGATGATTATTCTAGAATGATGTGGGTTTCATTCTTAAAAGATAAATCAAAAGCATTTGAGAAGTTCAAATTATTCAAAGCTAAGGTTGAAAATGAGTCTCGATTGAAGATTAAATGTCTAAGATCAAATAGAGGAGGAGAATTCACCTCTGAAATATTTTATTAGTATTGCAAAGAACATGGGATAATGAGAAAATTGAGTGCACCTAGAACCCCTTAGCAGAATGGAATTATAGAAAGAACAAATAGGATCATACTTGACACAATGCATACCATTATGATTTAAGGAAAGGTCGCACACACCTATTGGAGAGATGTGGTCAATACTACAATTTATACAATCAATAGAATTCAATTAAGGCCAGACATAGACAAGACACCCTATGAGCTATCATTTTGGAATGTACCTACAATCAAATACTTCAAAATCTTTGGAAGAAAGTGCTACATCAAGAGAGATGAAGCAATTGGCAAGTTTGATGCAAGAAGTGATGAAGGTATTTTTCTTGGTTACTCTACTAAATGAAAAGCTTATAGATGTTTTAACTTAACATTGAAGAAGATTATTGAAAGTGCACATGTAAAGATTGATGAGACGTTTATGATTCAAGAAAGATATGATGATTATGCACCTATGATTGAAGAAGAACCTAGACTTACCACTAGAGAAACAATTGTTGATGAAATATTTGACATCATTGATGTATTATTCAATGACCCTAAAACTAGTGATGAAGAATCACAGAAGTCAGATGAGAGAGTCACACCTAATGTTCCTAAATTCACATCTGGATATCATTAAAAGGAAGACATCATTCGAGATCAGAACAGTAAAGTCATGACAAGATTAAAAGAAAAAAGTTCCACATCAAATGAAGAGGTATGTTTACTATCATAGATTTAACCCTTAAGTGTTGAAGATGCATGTAATGATTTAGATTGGCATGAAGGAATGAAAGAAGAGCTAGATTAGATAATTAAGAATGACACATGGGAATTGGTCTCTAGGCCTAGTGATAATAATGTGATTGGAACCAAGTGGATATTCAGAAATAAGATGACTAAAGATGGAATAATCGTAAGAAACAAAGCAAGACTACTATGTAAAGGATATGCATAAATAGAAGGAATTGATTATTCTGATGTACATTTGCCCCTGTAAGTAGATTGGAAGCCATAAAGTTATTTCTAGCCCATGCTACATTCAAAGACTTTAAGGTATACCAGATGGATGTTAAGTCAGCATTCCTAAATGGAGAGTTGAAGGAAGAAGTATACATAGAGCAGCCTGAAGGATTTACATTATAAGACATACCTGATATGGTATGCAGATTGAAGAAATTCCTTTATGGACTTAAGGAAGCCCTAGAGCTTGGTATGAAAGACTTGAAAGTTACTTGACTAAAATTGGATTCAAGAAAGGAGCAACAGACTATAACTTATTCATAAGAGAAACATTTGATGGATTGTTGTTGGTTTCTATATTTGTTGATGACATTATCTTGGGTGGTAATGATAAGCGTAGTGCTGATTTTGCCAAGGAGATGCAGAGTGAATTTGAAATGAGCATGATTGTACCTATCAAGTACTTTTTGGGACTAAATGTGCAATAGATAGATAAAGATATTTTCATTAATCAATCTAAGTATGTGAAAGAGATACTTAAAAAGTTCAAGATGGATGATTGCAAGCTAGTAATTACCCCTATGATAAGAGGATGAAAGCTTTCAGAAGAAGATGATTTAGTAGCAGTAGACATGACCTTGTATAAGTCTATGATTGGTAAACTAATCTATCTTACTCAATCTAGACTTGATATTTGCAATGCAGTTGGTATTGTTGGAATATTTGCAATAGAGCCTAAACAAAGTCATCTCGTGGAAGTAAAGAGGATATTCAGATACTTAAGAGGAACTATAGACTATGGTTTATGGTATCCTAATTTAGAAAATGTAGAACTTCATGTGTATACAGATGCAGATTGGGCAAGATGCATGGATGATAGTAAGAGTACCTCAAGAGGAGCATTATTTTTTGGAGATAGGCTTTTTATTTGGACAAGTAAGAAGAAAACTTATATTTCTCAGTCTACAGCAGAAGCAGAGTATGTTGCAACAACATTAAATTGCTCTACAATTATGTGGATCAAGCAGATGATAAAAGATTTTGGTATTCAGATTGATTATCCTATTGTTATTCATTGTAATAACACTAGCACTATCAATATGTCAAAGAACCTTGCGATGCATGCAAAGACAAAACACATTGAGATAAAATATCACTTCCTAAGAGAGAAAGTAGTAGAGAAAGAAGTAAAGTTGGACTATGTGAGCATAAAAGATTAGCTAGAAGACATATTCACAAAGCCTTTACCTAAGGATACATTTGAGTATCTCAAGGAGAAGCTGGGAGTAATCCCCTTCCCTAAATCTAATTATAGATTGCAGGAGTGCATCAGTCCTCAATGACTGATGAAAGGTTAACTACTCTACTTCAGGAGTAGTACTGATTCTTAATTGTTTCACACCCTTTTCTATTGATGTCAAAGGGGGAGTAAGCATATAGTCATGAAAAAAAAAATAGTAAGTAATATAGTAGTTGATATTCAAAGCATTGAGCAGTAGATGGAGGATTCATCCTTATGGAAGTTTTGATGAGGAAATGGAGAATGTTATAAAAGAATTGCAGTAAGGGGGAGTGAGTATTCAACAAGAAGAAACAAAATAGTTGTTGGATATTGCTAATGCATGATGATGTGGTTGTTTTTGTTATCATATGTGGTTTGTCACTGATGTCAACATATGTTTCTGTGAGAAGAACATGCTGGTATTTACAGTGTAAAAAGACTATACAGATGTTTCAGAAGCTGTGAAGTCAGATGAGTGTTCAAGAAGGTGTTGTGATCTTATGTCTAAGATTGCATGTCATTATGTTGCATATTGGATGAGTTACAAATGTTTTGGTAAAGACTAGTCACCAGACTGTGATAGTGAGAATTCACAAAGTGAGCCTCCAGATTTTTGATATAGCTTTTAGAGGGATTGGATTCAAGGTATGTGAACTTGAAGGATGATGGAAGAGGTATTGACAGATGTTCATTGGTGATGGTTTATTCTGAAGCTAACTCAGTGAATGAAGCATGTGTTGCGTTTGGAAAACATAAATTAGGGATGTTGAACCTTAATTATTGTAATGAAATCATTATAGACTTGTTATAGATACAATGTGTATCTTAGCAAGGGTTTATGTAATTATTTGTAATTAGGAAAGCCTCATGGGCCGACTTGACCTTGGTAAATTATAGTAAGGTATAAATGAAAGGTCTTTTCTTTGGAAAATATATGGAGGGGATATATGTGATATAAGGAGATTGTGAAAGTTGCGAGCTTGTGTCTGTTGTATGTAGAGTAGAGGATTACTAATGGACTTCATTGGAACTGATCAAGCAAAGATAGTTGCTGGTAAATAGTTCAAAGATTGTGTATTTCTTCATATATACCTATTGCAAACTAGTGAGTTTCGAAGGTGGATTTAACCTTCTTTGGGCAGTGAACCTTGGGCAGTGATCCTTCTCTTGTTCTTGACTCCTAACAGGGTTTTTCCTCTAACAAGGACTATGTACTATAATGTTTCAATAAGCTCCTAATAGGGCTATATCTTCTAACAAGGATTACTATACTCCCTGTACATCATTTGTGGGTGCTAATTCCCACCGGAGTTTTTACCTTTAATAGGGTTTCCCTAAAACCAAAATATTATGTTATTGAGTTGGCATTCATTGTGCTCATTGGATCTGATATTAATAATCTTAAAGTTTAAAGTTTAATATTTTGTTATAAAAATGGTTCACCCACCCCTCTCAATTGTATTGTGAACTATTATTCCTAACAATTGGTATCAGAGCGTGTGGTCCTCAGGGAGAAAGCTTAATATCTTGAGGTGATCTTGGAGATGGTAGTCTATGGGAAGGATAGTCTGAAATTTGACCCTGAAAATTTTGACACTTGTGAAGAGCATGGTGAATATGCTGATGAATGGGAACAAATACTTGCAGAAGAAAGAAAGATGAATGAACTTGTTGCACTAATCATAGGTAAGGGTAAAGTTGAAGGAAAGTTACCTTTGAAATGTTTTTCATGCAATAAGGTATGTCACTTTGCATCTAGATGTCCTACAAGAGTTGCTAAGTACATATATAAGTATTCAGATGAAGAAGAATGTTATTATGATGATGATTGTGATTATGAGAAGATCAAATTTACTAATATTAGAGATGAAAAACTAGTACATGAGGAAGAATCTTTAGTGTTACATATTGAGAAATCTGAATGGGTTATAGACAGTATGACTAAAGAGAGAAACAATTTTGACGAACTGAATAAGTATCATGGTGATATTGTAAGATTTGAAGACAATGCTCTTGAGCTTATCACTAAAATACGATCTATTTATTTGGATGGAAAGATTGATACTGAAAATGTACTTCTTGTTGATGGATTTGAGCATAACTTGTTTAGTGTTGGATAGTTGATGGACAAAGGATGTGAGAAATATGAGACAGGAAATCTGATTGCATCCAGAGGTAATGTATTTGAGTTAAATACATCTGAAGCTTCTTATTTTATTGCAAAGGTTGATGATAGTTGCTTATGACACATAAGGTTTTGTCTTGTTGATTCTGATAATAGTGTAAAGGAAAGATTGGCTAATACAATGGAAGATCTACCTGAAATTGTAAATTCATCTAATGCTATGAGTAGAGAATGTGTTATGGGAAAATAGACTAGAAGCAGTTATAAGAGAAAAGACTATACATCAAAAGGAAAGTTGGATCTAGTACATACAGACCTATGTGGACCTACAAAGACAAGATTATTCTATGGTGAAAGGTATTTTTTACTTGTTGATGATATTATTTATGATGACAATGATGAGATGTATAGAAGTGAAGAATGAATCATGCGTAGAGATGAAATGTATGAGATTAGACAAAAGTAGAGAGTTCAATTCATGTTGCGAAGAGCATGGAGTATTCAGACAGACAGATGCTGCTAGAACAATGTTTCTTGAAGGAAATGTATCTCCTATACATTGGAGAGAGGCTGTTGGGAGAACAATATACACATTGAACAAAATTCAAATTAGAGAAGGTACAAGTAAGACTCCTTATGAACTATGGTTTAATCATTCTCCTACTGTGAAATATTTTAGAATATTTGGTAGAAATGATGGAATAGGGAAATTTGATGCTAGAAGCAATGAAGGAATCTTTATCGGTTATTATACTGAAATAAATGATTTTAAATGCTTTAATCTAAGATTGAGAAAATTAATTGAAAGTGATAATGAGAAGGTAGATAAAAGGTTTCAGATATAAGAGAGATTGTATGACTGTAATCAGAAGACAAAAATAAGAGAAGAAGAGGAAGAATATGTTGGGATTGACTATGAGAATGAAATTTGTGATGATGTTACTAAAACTCTGAGACTAGATACTACTAATGTTATTAGAATTGTGGCTAGATATGAGGCAGATCTTGAAGAAACAAGCATCGCTGGGTGAACCCACAATAGTGGGTTACACTTTTTTGCCTGAACGGACACTGAACTCTACATTTCAAAAAAAACTTTCAGATTCTGATGCATATTGTCATTAAACCATTTGAAGTCAAAAGATGAAGTTAATTAGAGTCTTTTAAGATTTTCTATCTAGATTCTAAATATGTTTTTTATTTTTATTTTTGAATTGATTTGAATGGTTTTTTCTTTCTCCCATGAAAAATGGTATGTTGCTGAAAACGTCATTTTCAAAGAGTTATATTGTTTTCATAAAGTATAAGTTTTTTTCTAAAATAGATATCAATGTGATTCTTTTGAATTTAGTTTTTTAACATCCATACAGAGGGCATGTAATTGGTTTAATGAAATTATCATGATTATTGCATATTTTATTAACATTTGAAGTTGACTAAATCGTTATTTTGACATACCTTGACTACATAGCTTATAACTTGTGTATTTGTCCAATTTCATTTTTTATTTTTTTTTATAGAAAGAGAAATTCAATACCTAGGGCATAGATATTTTTTAGAATTTTTTTCTCTCATTTATTATTTTTCCATAAGCATCAAATATAGAGGTAGACATACGGTGAAATCTCTATCTTTAGTAAAACTAAAAATACAAAGTCATAATAAAATTAACATATATTAACATTATAATAATTAGAAATATTTTTATTAGTAGTACCTTACTAAATAGATATGTTTATCAAATGGATTCATTTGATCTACCAAAAGATAAAGTTAAAGTGATTTTTGGTCACCATTTTTATAGGTGCGAAGGAGACTCCATTGTAGGTATGAATGAGGAGTATAGATGTTATATCAATATTTTTTTATCTAAGATGCTTTGAGCTAACCATTTGTAATTAATTCCTTCAAATGAAATCTCTCAAGGCTTAAATAATTATATTTTATTAAAAATGTGTTATTTCAGCAAAAATCAGCATGTCTAAAAAAGTGTAACCCACTATTGTGGGATCCCGGCTGCTATGAAGATGATATTCCGATACCTAGAAGGGACATTGGAATATGGCTTATGGTATAATAGAAATGATGAATTTGATATTCATGATTATGCTGATGATGATTGTGTAGGAAACATTGATGATAGGAAGAGTACTAATGAAGGAGAATTGTTGAAATTATTGGATATTGCTGCTACTATTGATTGCACTCAGATTATTTGGATGAAAATGTTGAAGGATTCCTTTGATTATCTTAGAGGTATGCTTGGGGTGTAGACCCCTTCTTGTGAGAATTAAATGATGAAAGGATGCATCAGTCTAGAGGCATTCAGGGCTCTATCTTGTTCTGGACTTGATGTGTGGATCTACTCCTCAAGGGGAGTGATCATTGAAAATGTACAGAATACATTTGGGTGATTCGACACCTGGTTGATGAAGATAGATGGTAAATTGGTATGAACACATTTGGTGATTTTTGGCACCCTTTTCCATTGTTGTCAAAGGTGGAGAGATATGTATGAGAAAATCCCTACTGTTTGGGGAGATTGTATGAAGGTGTATTGTGAGAGTACTTTTCAGTTTCAGAACTTTTGGGTTCATGTATTTTGGGATGGATTTTTCCATATGCTGACATCAATGCCAAAGGGGGAGATTGTTGGATATTTCTAATGCATGAGGATGTGGTTGCTGTTGTTGTCATTTGTGGTTTAAAACTGATGCCAACATATGTTTCTGTGAGAAGAACAGACCAGTATTTACAGTGTACAAACACTATACAAATGTTTTAGAAGTTGCAAAGTTAGATGAGTGTTCAGAAAGGTGTTTTGATATTATGTCTAAGATCGCATGTCATTATGTTGCATATTGGATGAGTTACAGATGTTTTGGAAAAGACTGGTCACTAGACTGTGATAGTGAGAATTCACAGAGTTAGCCTCTGGGTTTTTGATATAGCTTTCAGAGGGATTGGATTCAAGGTATGTGAACTTGAAGGGTGATGGAAGAGTTACTGATGGATGTTCATTGGTTAGTGCAAGGTACGAAATAATTGGTGATGTCATTTATGGTGTGTGCTCTGGCGATGGTTTATTCTGAAGCTGACTCAGGAAATGAAGCATGTGTTATGTTTGGAAAGCATAAATTAAGGATGTCAGTCCTTAATTATTGTAATGAAATCATTATAGACTTGTTCTAGATACTGTGTGTATCTTAACAGGGTTTATGTAATTATTTGTAATTAGGAAAGCCTCATGGGCTAACCCGACCTTGGTAAATTGTAGTAAGGTATAAATGAAAGGTCTTTTCTTTGGAAAAGATATGAAGGGGATATATGTGATATAAGGAGATTGTGAAAGCTGGGAGCTTGTGTCTATTGTATGTAGAGAAGAGGATTACTGGTGGACTTCATTGGAATTGATCAAGGAAAGATAGTTGCTGGTAAATAGTTCAAAGATTGTGTATTTATTCATATACACCTATTGCGAACTAGTAAGTTTTGAAGGTGGATTTAACCTTCTTTGGGTAGTGAGTCTTGGGTAGTGAGCCCTCTCTTGTTCTTGACTCCTAACAAGGTTTGTCCTCTAGCAAGGACTATGTACTTTAATGTTTCAATAAGCTCCTAATAGGGCTATATCTTCTAACAAGGATTACTATACTCTCAGCACATCATTTGTGGGTGCTAATTCCCATCGGGGTTTTTACCTTTAATTGGTTTTCCCCAAAACCAAAATATTGTGTTATTGAGTTGGCATTCATTGTGTTTATTGGATCTAATATTAATAATCTTAAAGTTTAAAGTTTAATATTCTATTATACAATTGATTCACCCCCCCCTCTTAGTTGTATTGTGGACTGTTATTCCTAACAATAGTAAGAGATGGAGGATTCATCCCTAGGGGAGGTTTGTTGAGGAAATGGAGAATATTATAAAATGATTGTACATTTGGATTCATGGTGTTTTTGTTGGAAAGTTATCTATACTGATGTATATGACTTAATATAGTATTTTCATAATGGAAAAGAAGTCATAGAGCAATTTGGATTCAGCGCACTTAATGAGAAGATCAGAAATCGGTTAAGTGTTGAAGACTGGACAGTGTAAAGAGTTCTTGTAGCTCATAGCACCAGCGCATGTGTGTACGACAGAATTATGGTATGTACCTTGGAAGTTAATTTGGTTAGACTATATTCATGCTTAGTCTAAGAGCACATGATAAGATGTGCAAGGATGAGAAAGTTACAGTCAGTTGAAGTTGCACAGCTAGTGTGTGCTAGTGAAGAACAGAGCATGAAGCCGACAGTTAGTATTTTGGTTTGTGGTTATAATATAATGTTGTAAAGGCTATGAGCCTATTGTATTTAGGTTTTTGACATGTATACTTGTTTTTTTGTAAGCATGCTTAAGCCAATTCATTTGGAAGCATTGTATGTAATAGGTCTAAGGGTCGACCTAGTTGTTTATTTTGTATGCATGTATAAATATAAGATTCACCCATTGTATTTGGTATGGAAGCTGATAGAGAGTTGTGATAAGTAGAGAAAAAGTGTGCAAAGAAAGTATAAGATGTATTAGAGCTTTGCAAGAGGTTAAAGCATTAGAGCATCAAAGGAACTGATCTGACAAGCAGTGTCATAGTGACAGTTCATCCTGCAGATATAGTGTGTATTTGAGATCAGAAGGTTGTAGCCTTCACCACTTGAGTAGTGAGATCTTGGATAGTACATCCTCTCCCCTAATAGGGACTATTGTAAAACACTCCTAACAGGGTCTGACCCTTAACAAGGTCTACCATACTTAATATATTGTAAAGAAACTCCTAACAAGGTTAAGGATCTTCTAACAAGGATCACAAAACACTAGTGCAAAATATTAGTGGGTGTCAATTCCCACTGAGATTTTTACCTATTTGGGTTTCCCCGTAATCATAGTGGTGTCATGTGTTGACTTCATGTTTCATGTTTATGTGAATGTTTAATTCAGTACTTAAGCATTTAAGTTCAGTATAAAGATTAAAATGAAAAGTTAAAATATAGTGAACACTGATTCACCCCCCCCTCCAAGTGTTCCCATTCCTAACAGTTTTTCATTTCATATGATGCCATCAACGGAAAAGGGGAGATTGTTAGAGATTTGCCAATAAGCCAAAGTGTTGACTGTATGTTTTCATTGATGACAACATATGGTAAGCAGTGTGCATGGAAGCCTGATGGAGAGAGCTTGGAGTATATATTTCCTAGATATCTTATTAGCATGATATCATATATGCAGAGTTTGATTATGAGTGAAGATAGTAATACAATAGTCTATATCAGTGAGTGTTCCTGACAGGTCCTAGGAAGAGTTCTCTATGTGATTTATAGTATGGTTGTAATGTAGCCTTGTACATTTATATTTATGTTGAAAACATATGTATGATGCTATGTTCATGGACATAGAGTCAGATATACAATACAAGTTGAGTTATAAAGTCTCCAGTTGACAGTTATAGTTTCCTGAGTTTATCTAGTAGAGCTGACATTCTTTTTATTGTTGTAGTAGTTGCACCTATCAGTTTGATATGCATGCTTGGATTAGGGTTTGGAGAAGATTTAAGAATATTTGGTTAAAAGCGCATGACATAACTCAGCATGAGAATAAATTATTAGTTAATTTGGCGTAGACGATAGTGTGAAGTGATGCGTCTACTCATATGGAGTTGCACGGTCCTAATTTGTGTTGCATGCTTAGTAGATCCAACTGAGGTGTTATTGGAGAGCTGTATTTTTTCTCTAATATGATTTCAAGATGGTTCTAATAGGCGAACTTGATTATATTGTTTAGAGGAAGATATTTACAGGCAGGCATTTGAGATTGCTAAGTATGACAGATTGTTGAAAGATAAGAGTAGAGCAGAAGGTGTGAAGTATTGAGCCATCAGAAGAAGGTCTATGTGAAAAAGTAGTAAGTATATGCTATCCATTGGAATTGATCAAGATAATAGATCTACTCGCAGTTCACTAAGATCCATATATAGTGTGTATCTATTAAATAGAAGGTTGCAACCTTCACCCCTTTGAGCAGTGTGCTCTCAGACAGTGTGCCCTCACCCCTAACAAGGTTAAATGTTAAAGACTCCTTATAGGGTCTGACCTTTGACCAGGTCACTATACTTAATACATTGTAAAGATCAACTCTTAACAGGGTTGTAAGATCTGCTAACAAGGATCATAATACTCTAGTGTAGTTTATAGTGGGTGCTAATTCCCATCGGGGTTTTTACCTATTTGGGTTTCCCCGTAACAAAAATTGTGGTGTTGTGATAAGTGTTCTTATATTGTGCTTATGCTTAATATTATTTTGTATTTAATTGGATAAATAATTGAATCTTGTAGATAATTGATTCACCCTCCCCCTATCTTAGTTATCTCTTGGGACTATTTCTAACACTTGGCTTTGATACCAATTGTTAGGAATAGTCCCAAGTGATAACTGAGAGGGGGGGGGGGGTGAATCAGTTATCTAAAAGATTCAATTCTTTATCTAATTAAGTATAGAAGAACATTAATCATAAACACAATATAAGAACACTTAACACAACACCACAATTTTGGTTATGGGGAAACCCAAATAGGTAAAAATCCTGGTGGTAATTAGCACCCACTATAAACTGCACTAGAGTATAATGATCCATGTTAGAAGGTCTTTGATGTAGGAGCATCTCAGGTCCTTGGAAATCCTGTGTCACCAAAAAAAATTTGGATTTAGTCTATGTTTCTTGGTTCCTGCTTTGACCGAGTTCGTCGGTTTCCTTTGGTTACCAAGTGTGGCTGGTTATCTCCTTGGAAGTCAATTGTTTCACTGGCCCTCGACGTTGCTTGTCTGTTGCTCGATTATCTTTTCTCACTGATGAGTTTAGTTTTAGTTTCTATTGTGCTAACTTGTACATTTATGTTGGGTCACGGATTTAATATTGGAATCCATCATTGGGAAGCATGTGGTCCTAGATCTTACCATTCCTTCTATTGATTGTGGATCTAAAGACCAAGTCAGTTCGGTAGACTTTTGTATAAATGTAGTTGTTTGGTTGTAGTTTAGAGGCAGTTTTGATAGGAGTTTGGTAGAAGATATAATAAGAGATTTTGACAGATCTTCGCATGTCTGAAGACCTTTGTATTTCATTGTAATATCTGGCCCTAACTGGGAAGGCCTTAAAGCTTGGAATATATCATTCTATTTGATGAAATATATGAAAGCTTTTGCATTCTCTCTCTCACTATTGTGTTTATTTGCTTCCACATGTGTTGAGCAGGCTTGGATCATTAGAGTGTGCCATTTTTTGGCCTTGATTTCTCCCTACCTTGCATTAGATGGTATTAGAGTGAGGTGAGATCTTGATCTAGGTCTGTGGATCTAGGTTTGTAGGTTCCTCTTGAAGCCCTAGTTGATTTTTGTGGGGTAGCAGATTACAATTTGACCTGCAATTGTAGAGGGTTGTCAAGATGGTTCATGGGAGGTGAGATGCAGATCTAGGATTGACAGATATGCTAAGGAAAATTTGTTCTAGGTTAGAAGTTGTTGAAATAGCCCAGAGAAGAAGCAGACATCTTGAAGATGTTAGTGATGATGAATTTGATGAAGAACAAGAAAATACAGAACCTGCACTTGTTATGGATCAAGGTGAAGAAAGATTTTTGAAGGCTTTGATAAGTCTGAAGTCAACACCACATTTCAATCCTCATGAGTATGGTGAAAAGCTAGATTCTAATGAATTGGTGGACTAGATCACCGAGATGGAAAAATATTTTGAGTATGAAAACATTCCTAAAGACAAGAAGGTGAAGATTGCAAGCACAAAGTTGAAAAGTCATGCATCCTTATGGTGGGAAAATCTATAGCTAGATAGGAAAAGGAAAGGCAAAGACAAAATCAAGGTATGGATTAAAATGGTGAAGAAATTGAAAGGAAAGTTCTTACCTTGTGATTATCAGATTAACCTAGTTCGGCGAATGCAAAGTTTGAGGAAGAAAGATAGCTCGGTAAAAGAGTATATTGAGGAATTATATAGATTAGATATTAGATCTGGACATCATGAAGATGATGTGGAAAGAATTGGTAGATACCTAAATGGTTTGAGAGTTTCTATCCAAGAGGAAATTAGTATGGTCAAGTTGGAGAACATTGAAGAGGCTTATCAATTTGCATTGAAGTCTGAGGAGAAATTGAACAAAAGACATGAAAAAAGACAAAGAGGTTGAGGTGGTAGATTCCCTAGAGGAAGAGGTAGATCCAGTGGTGAAAATGGTAGATCTAAACAAGAAAAGACAAATCTGGACAAAGGCAAGACCGAGTGGAAAGGTGAAAGTGCATCTAGAGGTAGAGGCAGTAACAACCGAGGTGGTTATGGTAGAGGAAGTTTCTGAGGAACTTGTTACAATTATGGAGAAGAAGGACATAGATATTTCAAATGTACACATGCTAGTAAGAAGGCTGGTAGCATTAGAAATACTTTGGTGCAAGAAGAGTCACCGAGTGAACTTGAGAAAGAAAATAACTTGATGGTAAGGAGAGAACTGTGGAATGAAAGCAAGAAGGAAGATCTGATAAAGAAAAGTTTTTTCAAGACCAGATGTAGAGTTTCTGATAAAGTTTGGACAGTGGTAGCTCAGAGAATTTGGCATCTGAAGAGATAGTCACAAAATTGTAGTTGGAAAGGTTGGTACATTTGAAGCCCTATAAGATTTCATGGAACAAAGATGAGCATACACTCCTGGTAAGTGAACAATGTTATGTGAATTTGAAGATTGGAAAGTACTATGATAAGGTGTTATGTGATATCATTCCTATGGATTGTTGTCATATCTTGTTAGGTAGACCTTGACAATATGATAGACATGTTATATATGATGGGATATTGCATAAGTATACTATTATGGCTGATGAAAAGAAACAAATCTTGTTACCATTGATTGAAGAACCTGTTAGTAATGTTTTCACATCTGTGAAAGTTTGTTTGATGGAGGGAAAAAATTTTGTTAACTCTTTGAAGAAGAATGATGTATGTTTTGCTGTGATTCCTAAAAAATCAAGTAAGAAAATAGAGGATAATGTCCCTGAGGAGATTGATAAGTTACTCACTCAGTATAGTGATGTCATTTCTAATAATGTACCTAATGGTTTGCCACCGAAAAGAAGCATTGATCATTGTATGGATCTAATCCCTGGAGATAGTTTATTGAATAAGGCACCTCATCGGTTGACACCTACTAAGAATTAGGAATTGAACTGACAGATTCAAGAGTTGCTGGAGAAAGGTTTGATCAGAGAAATTTTGAGTCCTTGTGCAGTACCTACTGTATTGGCACCTAAAAATAATGGGGAATGGAGAATGTGTATTGATTCCAGAGAAATCAATAAGATAATAGTGAAGTATAGGTTTCCTATACCGAGAATGGATGACACAATGGACAGTTTGACTGGAGCAAAGTATTTCACCAAAATTGATTTGAAAAGTGGGTATCATTAGATCAGAATCGGAGAAAGTGATGAATGGAAGACTGCTTTCAAGAAAAAAGAAGGTTTGTATGAGTGGTTGGTTATGCTATTTGGTTTAACTAATGCACCAAGTACTTTTATGAGGCTGATGAATGAAGTTTTGAAGAAATTATTGGGTAAGTTTGTGATTGTATATCTTGATGAAATTCTAATATTTAGTAAGACCAGAGAAGAATATTTGTTGCATGTTAGACAAGTTTTGCAAAGATTGAAAGATAAAAAGTTACTGATAAATCTAAAAAATTGTTCATTCATGAAAGAGGAGATTGTGTATTTGGAATTTGTTATTTCAGCTGATGGTTTGAAGATGGATCCTGAAAAGGTTGAAGCTATTTTGAATTGGTCTACACCTATGAATGCTAGTGAGGTAAGATCATTTCATGGTTTGGCAAGTTTTTACCTAAAGTTCATAAGGAATTGCAGTTCAATTTGTAATGCTATGACTAGAACTATGAGAGGAGACAAAAGAGAATTCAAGTGGACACATGGAGCTGAAAAAAGTTTTGAGACTCTGAAGCAGAAGGTTATTGAGTTACATGTTTTGGAATTACCTGATTTCAGTAAAGAATTTCAAGTGGAATGTGATGCAGGTGGAAGTGCAATTGTAGCTGTGTTGAGTCAAGAATGTGAACTTGTTGCTTTCTCTAGTGAAAAGTTGAATGATGCTAGAAGGAAATATTCTATGTATGATCAAGAATTCTATGCTATTGTTCAAGCACTGAAGAAATGGAGACATTATTTGATACTGAGTGAATTTGTGTTGTATACTAATCATAAGGCTTTACAATATTTGGGTAGTCAAAATAAGTTGAACCAGAGACATATGAAATGGGTTGAGTATTTGTAGAGTTACACATTTGTGATAAAACATAAGAGTGGAGTCACTAATCGAGTTGATGATGCATTGAGTAGAAAAAGATATTTGATGACCGATATGAAAATTGAAGTTCTTGGTTTTGATGAGATGAGAGATTCTTATGAGTTTGACCCTGATTTTTTTGAGCCATGGAGAAAGTACAGAGGACCTATTCAAGATCAATAAGATACTAAATAGGATTAATATTTTATTCAAGAAGGTATTTTGTTTAAAAGTATTCAGTTGTGTATACTGAGAGGAGTAATGAGATCTAATTTGATAAAGGAGAAACATAGTAGTGGTTTGGCTGGACATTTTGGTATTGATAAAACATGGAATTTGCTTAAGGAGAAGTACTATTGGCCACAGTTGTAAAAAGATGTTTAGAAATTTGTGAAAAGTTGTGGAGTTTGACAAGTTGCAAAAGGAGTAAGTCAAAATACTGGATTGTATACACCGATTGTTATTCCTAAGAAACCTTGGATTGACATAAGTATGGACTTTTTTCTTGGCTTACCGAAGACAATAAGAGGTAATGATTCTATATTTGTTGTTGTGGATAGATTTTCAAAGATGGCACATTTTATACCATGTAGAAAGACATCAGATGTAGTACATGTAGCAGATCTTTTCTTTAAGGAAATTGTCAGATTGCATGGATTATGGAGGAGTATTATCTCTGACCGAGATAGTAAATTTGTTGGTTACTTTTGGAAAGCCCTTTGGAATAAATTTGGCACTGAGTTAAAATATAGTT
Source organism: Chamaecyparis obtusa (assembly GCA_027943335.1). Taxonomy (NCBI): domain Eukaryota; kingdom Viridiplantae; phylum Streptophyta; class Pinopsida; order Cupressales; family Cupressaceae; genus Chamaecyparis; species Chamaecyparis obtusa. Next base: position 1,520,024 of record BSBK01001044.1, on the reverse strand, counting down.
CTACGTTTCACCCAAAAACCGATGGACAAACTGAAGTTGTGAACAAAAGTTTGGGAAATCTTTTGAGATGCTTAGTTGGAGACACACCGAGTAATTGAGATTCTATGTTGGCACAAGTAGAGTTTGCATACAATAATTCAATGAATAGGAGTACTGGAAAGACACCATTTGAGATTGTGAACATAACACAACTGAGAGGAATATCTGATTTGAGAGACATTGCTGATGAGAATAAGAAAAGTGATGAAGGAGTAAAATTTATTGAGTAATGAAGATATTGCATGAAGATGTGAAGCTAAAGCTGGAAGACAGTAATCAGAAATACAAAGATAGAGCTGATAGATCAAGAAGACATAAATTTTTTGATGTTGGTGATGAAGTGATGGTTCATTTGAAGAAAGGGTGATTTCCTTTTGGAACATATGAGAAGTTAAAGATGAAGTTTGGACCTTGCAAGATTTTGAAGAAATTTGATAGTGGAAATGCATATGAAATTGAGTTACCTGATGACATGGACATATCACCAATTTTCAACATTGCTGATTTGTATGAGTATCATGAACCTGATGAAGAAGTGACAGTACCAACAGAATATCCTAAGAAGCGGAATGAAGAAATTAAATAGATTTTGAAGAAAAGAGTTGGCAAGAGTACAAAAGGAAAATAGTATATGGAATATCTGGTAAAGTGGAAGAATAGACCGATGGAAGGCAATTCATGGATTTCACAGTCTGAGTTGCATGCAGCTCGGACCATACCTACCAAATGATTTGAAGAATCATTTCAAAATAACCCCAGGTGTCTGATGCAGGAGCATCTTGAATCCTTGGCAATCTTGTGTCACCAAAAACAATTTGGAATTTTTCTGTGTTTCTTAGTTGTTGCTTTGACCGAGTTGGTTAGTTTCCTTTGGTTACCAAGTGTGGTCAGTTATCTCCTGGGTGGTCAATTGTTTCACTAGCACTCGGTGTTGCTTGTCTGTTTCTCGATTATCCTTGCTCACCGATGGGTTTAGTTTTAGTTTTTGTTGTGGATGACTTGTACATTTATGTTAGGTCATGAATTTAATGTTTGAATCCATCATTGGGAAGTGTGTGGTCCCAGATCTGACTGTTCCTTCCATTAATTATGGATCTAAAGGCTGACTCAGTTCGGTAGACACTTGTATAAATGTAGTTGTTTGGTTGTAGTTTAGAGACAATTTTGATAGGAGTTTGGTAGAAGATAGAATAGGAGATTTTGATAGATCCTCGTATGTTTGAGGACCTTTGTATTTCATTGTAATATCTGGCCCTAACCGGGGAGGCCTTATAGCCTCACATGTATCATTCTATTTGATGAAAATATATGAAAGCTTATGCATTCTCTCTCTCACTGTTGTGTTTGTTTGCTTCTGCATGTGTTGAGCAGGCTTGGATCATTAGGGTGTGCCATTATTTGGCCCCTCTTGCTCCCTGCCTTGCGTCAATCTTACAACCATGTTAGGAGTTGATCTTTACAATGCATTAAATCTAGTGACCTTGTCAAAGGTCGAACCCTGTTAAGATTCTTTTATAATTAACCCTATTAAGGGTGAAGACACATTGTTTGGGAGCACACTACTCAAAGAGTGAAGGTTGCAACTTTCTTCTTAATAGATACACACTATATCTAGATCTCAATGAACTACGAGTTAGAACTTCTGTCTTGAACAGTTCCAATGAATAGCATACACTCTCTTCTTTGTCTCATAGACCTTCTAATGATGACTCATTACTTCACACCTTCTGCTCTACTCTTGTCTTTCAACTTTCTACCATACTTAGGGATCACAACTAACTAGCTATAAGTATCTTTCTCCAAAAGATATAATCAAGTCAGCCTATTAGAACTTCCTTGAAATGATATTAGAGAAACAATATAACTCTCCAACAACATCTCCAACAGCTATACTAAGCACATGTTGGAAATTTGGCTAATGTGGATGCATAGATGTTGTCATTATGGCAACATATGATCTCTATTGAGAGCACAGAATCTAGAATGCAAGTATGGCAAGTTGAAGGAAGAAATTATCTAAGTATGGATACAATGATCCTGATAGAGCACCCGATGAAGATTTAGTTGGCGACGTCCACTGGAGCAATATTTTTGTTTGCGTAGTTAAATGAAGCTTCTATAGAGTATGAGGATACCCCATCTCAGTGCGCATAAAGTCTGAAGCAGTACGGACAAAGTTATTCAAAGTTTACCGAAGATAGTTTTTGCAGACATAATAGTTTTGGAGACAGTATTAGCGAAAGAGTTAAGGGATTATTTTTGCTTGTCAAAATAATGACTTAACATTATGAAGGGATGACATCCTAGATATTTAATCTTGGATAAAGATTTTGGAAGCTAACCATGTAAAGTTATTAGCTCTAATAACTCATATATTAGGCATACTTGAAATGTAATGAAAATATATGTGTTATGTAAAAAGAAAGAAAAGATAACTTGCGATAGTTGTATATTGTGATAGAAGCAAAGGCTATTGATGAGAAGTTGTAAGCAGTACCATATTATAGTCAGAAACATTTTGTATTACATGTTTGGGCAGTGAGCTCAGCTGGTGATCAGGTTTTGTAATCTAACTCCTAATAGGGTTAAGGCTTCTAACAAGGCCTAAAGTCCTTTAACCAGGACAGATCTACTATATATTGTAAATTGACTCCTAACAGGGTCCAATATCCCTAACAAGATACTTTTGATTAGTGATCTTTGTGGGTACCATCCCCACTAGGGTTTTCCCTAGGCCAGGGTTTCCTCGAGAACATATCATGTGTTATGAGTTCTTTCTATTTACTACTATGTTTGTTAATCAGCTTGACAATCTTGATATGCACTAAAGTAATCTGTTTTATCCATAAGTGGGCAAAAGATAAAGTTTGTGAAATACTAATTCACCCCCCCTCTCAGTATTTCCTATTTCTAACAATTGCTATCAGAGCACAGTTACTCAAAGAAAGAGTATTCAAGGAAAGCTTAGCAGCTTAAGTAAGATCTCTATGGATATGGATCAACTTCAGAAGAATCTTGAAGAAGGTCTTGAACAGATTGATATGCTTACTGATGAAAGAAACTCCTTAAGAAGAAAATATGAAGATGCAAAGAATGCTATTGACAAATTAAAAGGTAAGATTGAAGATCTAAAATCTGAAAAGAAATCTGATATGCTTGTTGAAAATTGTGATGAATTAGAAAAAAAAAATGAGATCCTTAAGCATGAGTTGAAGATAGTAAATTTGAAGCTTAGTATGAAAGATGGAAATTTGAGATCTGATACTGAAAAATTGAAAATTGAGAATGAAGATCTGAGGTCAAGACTTGAAAAGGAAACATCTGAATCTAAAAAAGTAAAAGTGTAGTATGTGGAACTTGAGAAGTATAATAAAATTGTGAAAGGTGAATTAACTCAATCTAAACAACAACTTGAAAGGCTATATTCAAATAGTGATAAGACTGGAAAACAAATTTCTTTTGAAGAACCATTCTTTGATAGGACTGGATTTGGATTTAGTATGTTTAGAACAATCCATGAAAGTAAGAAGCCAGATCTGAAGACATCTGAAAGTGTGGAGGAAATAAAGCTAGATGAGAACACATTGGAAGATCCACCTAAAGAAGAACCACCTAGAGAGAAAGAAGAATCAAAGAAAGAAGAATCAAAACAGGAAGAATCATCTAAAGGTATGCAAATAGAATTCAAAGGTAGATGTTTTGCTTGTAATACTATTGGGCACATGAAGAGAGATTGCACAGGTAAGCAATTTAAACCTCTTAATGGACATTGTTATAATTGTCATAGTTTTGGACACAGAGCTAACGAATGTAGAAGACCTAAAGTAATTTTGAATAATTATGATAGAATGATTGGGAATACTACCAATGCAGATAAGAAATCTATTGAAGAAATGAATCAAAGAAAAGTGGTAGTATGTTTTAGATGCAACAAAGTAGGACATATTGCTAGAAATTGTAGGTCATAGATTAACTAGCAAGGACAGAGATTTGGAAACAATGGAATCATTTGTCAGATATGCAACAAGTTTGGACACTCAGCAAGATTTTGCAAAATGAACAATGGAGGTTATCATGATAACCCTAACCCTAGGAACAATGCAAGAAGGAATGAAAATGCAAGAAACAAAGAGAAAGGTTTTTGTAGCAATAAAGATGAAGTAAAATTTGATAAAGGCACAGATCAAGGAGGTATAGTCAGCACTGAAAGTAGTCAGGAAGGTAATGTAACTAATGGTAAGGATGAATCTTTACCTAACCCTTCTTTAAGTACTTAAATTATGTAAGTTTTTGTAGTTTAGGAATTAGGATTAGTGTAGATTAGGAATTTGAATGAGTTAAGTTTTGCACAGTTAGATATAGGTTTATTATGTTGTACTAATGCTATGGTTAAGTGCGCAAAAAAAAATATTATGTTTTGCGAGGTCGCAGAAAGTTTTATGGTTGCAAGTTTGCAGAATCAGCTTTTTGAGGTTTAAGCGGCAAAATGAATGAATGCGATGTTAGATCGAGTTAATGTGAAGTGTTATAAGGTAAAAATCGAAGTTATCATGATTAAAAAGTGATTGAAAAGAGATTTGAAAGAAGAAAAAGTGAGTTGAGGATGATTTGAAGAAGTTTGGAAGTAGTTTGCAGCGACGATCATACCGAAACCCTAGATTTGCAAAGTTGAGGTATTTTGTTGATCTTTAATCAGTTGGTAAGATGGATATTTCTATGGTTCATAATGTTAATGATAAGAATAGACCTAAGATTAAGAAAGAACCAGTAGAACCAACTGAAATTGATAACAGTCTAGCACTATCATCCGTACCAGACGGAGTATTGCACATTGAGAATGTTAAAGGATATTTAGGTTGCAAGTTTGAAACTTTGGGAAATGCAGATTTTAGTGATGATTATAGGAAATTGTACAATCAAGACATGTCAGTTAAACTAGCTTATGGGCACCTAGAGAACAATGAAATTATCAAATATTCCATGAAGTATGAATTTAATGATGAGGAATGTACCAAGATCATTTTAAATAGAATCCACAATGGGAAATTATGGATGGAGGATAGAGTTATTGATATAATTGCCGACCTAATTCATGATGTTACTAGATTATCAAAATTTGGAGAGATTCCACTGAATGAAAAGAACATGAGAAAGATTGTTTTAGACAACACTGGATCTAGTTATAATGGTAGAGGAATTGCGATAAGTAAGATTAAGCAAGATGATGTTAGGTACCTTTGCAAGATCCTAACAACTAAATTATGTGGTAGTTCAAGGGAAGATGACATGGCTGTAGGAATGGTTCATGTAGCTTATCTTATGTGTATTGAGAAGAAACAAGTAGACCTATGTGAAATTTTGAAAATTCAGTTATTTGAGAACTTAGAAAAGATTAAGAAGGCTAAGTACACACAGTTTAGGTTTTCATCTCTGATAACCTATATGTTTTTCCATATTTTGAGAATATTTCCTTACACAGTTGATTGGAGTGACAATGTGAACACAATGGAAAGAATAAACTCAGTCTACATGAAGCACCTTTTTGATAAAGTTAATGATAGTGTGAAGCTTGTATTGAAGACTTTTCAGAATATTGTTAAGAACAAATCAAGGATTCCTCAATCCTTAGTTGAAAAGCATAAAGATGACATTTGTTTTATGGTAGACACTGATTTCACCTACATTGAAGCAGTTGAGCCTAGAATGGAATTCATAGACCCTCTTGGCTATGAAATATCTGAAGTATAAACAGTAGGATATGTGAATAGATTGTTAAAGTGTGAGTTGGATGGTGATGCAAATAGGTTTGGAACCTATGAAGAGAATTTCAACTCTACAATAAGTTTGAGAGAAAAGAAGCAATCTAGTAAGAGAGTTGAATCTACTATGAAGAAAATACTAAAAGAATCAGGTATGTCAAGTCATGAGTTTGACATAGCTAAGAAGACTGCAGAAGCCTTGAAGCAAAGTGAAAATCTTGTAATTTCACTTGAGGCATCTAGTGCAGATCCTGTTGATCCTATTACAGTAAAGGTAAAAGTTGAAGTACCTGAAAAAGATGAAGGAGATAAATCTTTTTCTCCTATTCCTAGCAAAAGAGTAAAAGTGAGTGCAACAGGACTTGGCAAGAGATAGAAAGTGATTGTACCACCTATACCTAGAAATGTAGTAGTAATTAAAGATGATGATGTAGTTTCAATAAAGAAGAAAATTTGGAAACCAAGAATTGAAAGAGTTAATGAAGATATATTGAAGCATGGAGACTTCACTAAGTTGAATAAATTCTATGATCTATATGGATCATTTGATAGATTGAATTTTGAAAATGCAATGATTACACATATGATTGTGACAGATAAGAAACTTAGCACTATTCATGGTAAGCTCCTAGAAGACTTGTATAACAGACTTGTGAATAGAAAACAGAGAGCACAAGAAGAGGACATAAAGATGAGAGAACATGTAATCAGACAGTTCTATGAAGTTGAGGATGAAGATCATTTGAAGAGATTCTTGAAGTCTCTTAGAACTTTATTGAGATCTAAGAGAAGAACAATCCTTATAATGGGAGGCAAAAAGGAGGAATTACAGAAAGAGATAGAGCAAGCAGTAATGTAAGTTCTTGTAGATATAATTGCAGGAAAGCATGTTGAATCAGACCCTCAACAGAAGCAATCAGAGGAACCGCATGTAGAGGAAGTTGGTATTAAAGAAGTTTCATCTTCTTCACATATCAATATTGGCAAAGAATCAATGGACATTGAAGGAACCAAAGTGACACTAGAGTCAGATGATGCAGTATTTCATGATCTAGGAAACATTGTTGACAATTTGGCTTTAGAAGAGCAAGAGAAGATTACAGAATCAGAAAAGGATACAGAGGCAGTGGAAGCACCAGTAGTATCAGAATCAGTTCCAGCAGAATAGACAGTTAAAGGTAAACAAATTTTGACAGAGGTCACTACCCCTAGTGCACTTGATAGTAAGAAGAGACAAATTGGTTCAATTTATGAAGACCTTGGAAAATAAGTTGAAGATGATGATCAGCTTGACTTCATCACATCTCTTAATAAAATTATTGGAAAGAATAAGAAGGTGAAGGACCTTGAAGGCAAAGTTAGAGTTTTGATAGAGAAACTTGAGAGTGTGATCAACACTAAGGTATCTAAATCAGATCCACTTGAGAAAGCTAAAATAGTAATAAACTCTTTTGACTCTGAATTTTCTAACTTAAAGGATATTGCTAGAATAAAAGTTCAGGAAGACTTTGAAGTAGAAATGCAACAAAATTTAAGTGTAAACATTTGAAATGATATTGGTAATTTGGATGTATGCATAAAGAATTTGAGGAAACATTTTGAGATTGGAAAGAGTTTGTATATACAATGTACAAAATTAGAAATCCTAACAGCTGAAGAAGATAAGAAGATCAGAGAGAAGATTGATGCAATTACAGATGAAACAAACACCTTGTCAAGCCCAAATGTAAAGATAAGTTCTGTAGAGAAGAACATAAGGAAGTTAAATGATGAAATCAAAATGTTAGCAGAGGAGAAGAATAGAAAGATGCTCAGGATTAACATCTTGAGAGAGCACATCTCAATCAAGACCTCAATTGTTGAAGACCAATTTGAGCAGTGTCTTTCAGCAAAGACATCTTTTCAGAAGTTTAGCTTCAATTCCCTGCAAGCTTGTCAAACAGTAGCATATAGATTGAGTACTCTACTCAATGTTGCTGAATCCATCAGGAAGATATGGGAGAAAGATTTTGAATCATGGAAGTCAGAGTTTGGTGACTGTGTTGCAAGCCTACCAGCTTTGCAATAGCTGATAACAAGGTATAAATTTTTTTTGAAATTTTTGTACACCCTATCTTTGTCATTGTTGTCAAAGGGGGAGAGATAGCAGAAAATTGAATATATGTTGAGGAAGGATACTCATAGGGGGAGTTATTCTATGGAGTACAATATTGTATATGTGTTGTATAACTTTTGGCCACAATTTTGTGTAAATACTTTGAAGTTTTGTTTGCACACTTAGCCAATTTTCCCATATGTTGCCACTGATGACAAAGGGGGAGATTGTTGGCAATTTGGCTAATGTGGATGCATAGATGTTGTCATTATGGAAACATATGATCTCTATTGAGAGCGCAGAATCTAGAATGCAAGAATGGCAAGTTGAAGGAAGAAATTATCTAAGTATGGATACAATGATCCTGACAGAGCACCTGATGAAGATTTAGTTGGTGACGTCCACTAGACCAATATTTTTGTTTGCGTAGTTAACTAAAGCTTCTAAGAGTATGAGGATACCCCATTTCAGTGCGCATAAAGTTTGGAGCAGTACAGACAAAGTTATTCAAAGTTTACCAAAGACAGTTTTTGCAGACAAAACAGTTTTGGATATAGTATTAGCGAAAGAGTTAAGGGATTATTTTTGCTTGTCAAAATAATGACTTAACATTATGAAGGGACGACATCCTAGATGTTTACTTTTGGATAAATATTTTGGAAGCCGACCATGTAAAGTTATTAGCTCTAATAACTCATATATTAGGCATACTTGAAATGTAATGAAAATATATATGATATGTAAAAAGAAAGAAAAGATAACTTGCAATAGTTGTATATTGTGATAACAGCAAAGGCTATTGATGCGAAGTTGTAAGTAGTACCATATTACAATCAGAAACATTTTGTATTACCTATTTGGGCAGTGAGCTCAGCTGGTGATCAGGTTTTGTAATCTAACTCCTAATAGGGTTAAGGCTTCTAACAAGGTCTAAAGTCCTTTAACTAGGATAGATCTACTATATATTGTAAATTGACTCCTAACAGGGTCCAATATCCCTAACATGATACTTTTGATTAGTGATCTTTGTGGGTACCATCCCCACTGAGGTTTTCTCTTGGCCAAGGTTTCCTTGAGAACATATCATGTGTTATGAGTTCTTTCTATTTACTGCTATGCTTGTTAATCAGCTTGATAATCTTTGTATGCACTAAAGTAATCTGTTAAATATCCATAAGTGGGCAAAAGAAAAAGTTTGTGAAATACTGATTCACCCCCCCCTGTCAGTATTTCCTATTTCTAACAGCACACAACACAAATTAGTGTTAGAAATAGGAAATACTGAGAGGGCGGGGTGAATCAGTATTTCACAAACTTTTACTTTTTCCCACTTATGGATATAATAGATTACTTTAAAGCATAAGAGACTAAATAGCATACATAACAGTAAATGTAAAGAACTCATAACACATGATATGTTCTGAAGGAAATCCTAGCCAAGGGAAAACCCCAGTGGGGATGGTACCCACAAAGATCCACTAATCAAAAGATATCCTATTAAGGATGTTGACCCTGTTAGGAACCTGTTACAAACATATAGTGTATCAGTCCTAGTTAAGGGACTATAGGCCTTGTTAGAAGCCTCAACCCTGTTAGGAGTTGTAGATACAAAACCTAATTACCAGATGAGCTCACTGCCCAAACAAGTAATACAAATGTTTATTGATTACAATATGGTACTACCTACAACTTCGCATCAACAACTTTCACCACTATTACAATATACAACTATCACACGTTACATTTCAAGTATGTTCGATACATCTTTATACAAGATACAAACATAATATCTTCTTCAGTCAGCTTCCACATCTTTATCCAAGATTAAACATCTAGAATGTCATCTCTTTATAATATTAAGTCATTATTTTGACAAGAAAAATAATCTCTTAATTCATTTACTAGTTCTGCCTTCAAAACTGCTCTGTCGGCTATACTATGTCATCGGTAAAACAATCATAACTTTGTCCGTACTATTCGTACTCTTTTGCACACTGACATGGGGTATCCTTAGACACCATAGAGTCTATGTTCAACTACACAAACTCTGATCATGCTCCAGTGAACGTCACCAAAACAAACTGTATTGGGTGCTCTATCAAAAACACTGTTTCATACTTAAACAATTTTAGTCTACGATCTTGCATACTTACTTTCCAGCTTATGCGATCTTCATAGGGAACATATGTTGCCATAATGAAAACATCCATGTACATACCTTAGCCAAATTTCCAACAATCTCCCCCTTTGTCATTGGTGGCAACATATGAGAAAATTGGCTAAGTGTACAAGTCAAAATCTCAAAATTTGTATCAAAATTGTGGCCATAGAATATTATCCTTATATCTGCTCAAAATATACACATAATCTAAAATACTTCATAATACTCCATAGAAATCCCCCTATGAGTATCCTTCCTTATTAAATATAGACAATTTTCTAAGTATCTCTCCCCCTTTGACAACAATGACAAAATAAAGGGTGGAAAGGGATATACAAAATTGTGTCAAAACTTTTACCTTACTGTCTTATTGCAAAGCCGATGGGCTTGCAACACAATCTACAAAATCTGACTTCCAAGCCTCAAAATCTTTCTCCCATGCCTTCTTAATTGATTCTGCTACATTGAGTAAAGTACTCAATCCATATGCTGCAATCTGACAAGCTTGAAGGGACTCAAAGTTGAACTTCTGAAATGATGTCTTAGCAGTAAGACATTCTTCTAGCTGCTCTTCTATTATAGTCAACTTGATTGAGACATGCTCTCTCAAGATGTTCATCCTAATAATTTTCTTGTTCTTCTCATCATTCAAAGTCCTTATCTCATCACATAATTTTTTTATCTTTTTCTCAAGTGCACTGATTTTTATGATTGGGCTAGTCATTGAGTTTGTCTCTGCTGCAATTTCATCTTGCTTCTCTTTTATCTTCTTCTCTTCCTCAATTATTATATATTCAGATTTTGTACACTGAATGTACAAACACTTTTCAGTCTCAAGATGTTTCCTTAAGTTCTTAATGTATTTGTCAAGGCTGCCAATGTCATTTTTGATATTCTGACTTATATTTTGCAACATCTCAGCTTCATAAGCTGCCTGTGCCTTAACCTTAGCAATATTAGTCAAATTAGTGAACTCAACATCAAAATAATTTATTACCATCTTTTCTCTTTGAAGTGGGTCTAAATCAAAGACTTTTGTAGATATAACACTTTGTAGCTTCTCAGTCAAATCTTTCAAGCTACCTTCCAAATTCTTGACCTTATTGTTTTTCCTAATAATTTTGTTCAAAGATGTGATCAAATCTAGTTGATCAACATCATCCACTTCTTTGCCTAAATCTTCAAGCATCAAACCAATCTCTCTTTTCTTTCCAGTCTTAGGGGTAAAACTGATGTCCTCTTGAGGTATCATAGGTACAATAGGTGTACTAGATGTAGTGACCGTTGCTACCATTTGATTCTCTATTTGAGTAGTCTCTATTTCAATACTCTTTTCTTGCTCTCCCAAAGCCAAATTGTCAACAATGTTATCCAAATTGTTGAGTACCGCATCATCTGAATCTAAAGTAACTTTTGTTCCTTCAATGTCCATAGATTATGTGCCAATGTTTATAGAAGAAGAGGGAATATCTTCAACTTCAACTACCTTTGCTACTGCCTCTGCCTATTCTGTACTCTGTTTCTCTGTTGGTTCTACAACTAATTGATCTTTGCTATCTTTTCCTGCTACCAAGTTTGCTAGTACTTGCACAACTGCCTGCTCAGTTTCAATCTTCACTAGTTCATATTGACCTCCCATTATTTGTATAGTTCTTCTTTTGGTTCTTAATAGGGTTTCAAGTGGCTTGAGGATCTGTTTAAGGTGGTCATCATCTCTTATGTCACAGAACTATCTTATTACATTCTCTCTCATTTTAGTATCTTCTTCTTGTGCTCTCATCTTTCTGCTCACAAGTCTGTTGTACAAATCTTCTGGTATCTTTCCATGAATAGTATCAAATTTCTTGTTTGCCAAAATCATATGTCTAACCATTGCATTCTCTAGATTTAATCTATTAGAGGATCCGTATAAATCATAGTATTTGTTCATCTTGGTAAAGTCTCCATGCTGCAATATGTCTTCATTAACTCTTTCTATCCTTGGTTTCCATGATTTCTTCTTTATTGTTACTTCATCATCTTTTATCTTTTCAACTCTTCTAGGTACTGGTGGAACAATTAATTTTTTTCTTTTACCCGGTCCTAAAGCACTTACCTTCATTCTTTTGCTTGGTGCTGAAGAAGAGGGTTTCTCTGTCTGACTAATTTCTTGCTCCTTCTCAGGTTCTTCAACCTTTACCTTAACTTGAATGGGTTCTTGAGGGTCTGCACTTGATGCCAAAGGTGGGACTGATAGTATCTCACTTTGCCTTATTGCTTCTGCGGTCTTTCTTGCAATATCAAATTCCTACTCACTCATACCTATTTATTTTAGAATTTTCTTTATTGTAGTCTCCACTCTCTTCTTTGATTGTTTCTCTTCCTTGAGTGTCTTTGCTGAATCAAAGTTTTCATCATATGTTCCAAATCTATTGCTATGAGCATCCACTTTACTTTTCAACAATCTACTAACATATCCTTCTATTTCAACTTCAGAGATTTCATAGCCAAGAGGGTTTATGAATTCATGTCTAGGTTCTACTGCCTCAATGTAAGTGAAATTAGTATCAACCATAAAACATATATCATCTTTGTATTTCTCAACTGGGGATGGAGGAATTCTTGATCTATTTACCACAATGTTTTGAAAAGTTTTCAACACTAACTTTACACTATCATTAACCTTCTCAATAAGATGTTTCATGTAAACTTTATTGATTCTTTCCATAGAATTCTCACCATCATTCCAATCAATAGTGTAAGGAAATCTTCTTAGCAAGTGGAAGAACATGTAAGTAACCAATGAGGAAAATCTAAAGTGAGTGTATTTAGCTTTCTTTATCTTTTCCAAATTCTCAAACAACTGTATTCTCAAAATTTCACACATATCCATAGGCTTCTTCTCCACTCACATCAAATAAGCAATCTGTACCATACCTACTAACATATCATCTTCTCTAGAACTTCCACAGAATTTTGTTGTCAAAATCTTACATAAGTATCTTACATCATCTTGCTTAATCTTACTAATGACTATACCTCTGCCATTGTATATTGAACCGGTGTTATCAATCACAATCTTCCTCATGTTTTTCTCATTCAGTGGAATTGCACCAACTTTTGATAATCTAGTCACATCATGAATTAGGTTTACAACTATGTTTATAACTTTGTCTTCTAACCAAAATTTACCATTATGTATCCTACTCAAAATGATCTTAGTACACTCCTCATCATCAAATTCATATTTCATAGAGTACTCAATGATTTCATTGATTTCTAGATGTTCATAACCTTGTTTCACTGACATATCCTTGTTGTACAATTTTTGATATTCACCATTAAAATTACTCTCCCTTAGGGTTTCATATTTGCATCCAAGATAACTTTTAACATTCTCTAAATGAAGAACTTCATCTGGTATGGATGATAAATCTAAACTAGCATCTCTTTCTGAGGGTTCAACTAGATCTTTCTTAGTTCTAGGTTTGTTCTTATCCTTAATGTTGTGAATCAAAGACACATCCATGATTATATCTGATTACTTAAATTGATTCAAGATCTTAGTCAGATAAATACCTTAAATTCACAAAATTAGGGCTTTCACTTGATCGACGCTTCAAACTTCTGCAAATCACTTCCAAACTTCTTTCTTCACTCTCCAAATCACTTCTAATCACTTGATAATCATAATAACTTTGATTTCAATCTTTTAATACTTAGCATTTACTCGATCTAACATCGCATTCAATTCTTTTGCCGCTAAAATGCCAAAAAGCTGATTCTGTAAACCTGCAACCATAAATCTTCTTGTGACCTCGCAAAACACAATATTTCTTTTTGCGCACTTAACCATAGCATTAGTATAACATAAAAAACCTTCATCTAATTGTGCAAAACTTAACTCATTCAAAATCTAATTCTACACTAATTCTAAGTTCCTAAACTACAAAAATTTACATAATTTAAGTGCTTAAAAAAGGGTTAGGTAAAGACTCATTCTTACCATCAGATACATTACCTTCCTGATTACCTTCAGTGTTGAATATACCTCCTTGATCTATGCCTTTAACAAATTTTACTTCATCTTCATTGCTACAACAACCTTTCTCTTTGTTTCCTGCATTTTCATTCCTTCTTGCATAGTTTCTAGGGTTAGGGTTATGATGATAACCTCCATTGTTCATTCTACAAAATCTTGCTGTGTGTTCAATCTTGTTACATATCTGACAAATGATTCCATTGGTTCCATATCTAGGTGCTTGCTGATTGATTTGTGTCCTGCAATTTCTAGCAATATGTCCAATTTTGTTGCAGCTATAACATACTATTCCATTTCCTCTTTTCATGTCTTTAGTTGATCTCTGATATGCATTGTTAGTATTTCTAGGCATTCTACTATTGTAATTATTCTCAATAACTTTAGATCTTCTACATTCAATAGCTCTATGTCCAAAACCATTACAATTATAACAATATCCATTAAGAGGTTTGAATTGTTTACTTGTAATCTCTCTTCATATGACCAATAGTATTAGAAGCAAAACATCTACTTTTGAATTCTCTTTGCATACCTTTGGATGGTTCATCTTGCTTCGGTGGTTCTTCTTGCTTCGGTGCATCTTCTTGCTTTGATGATTCTTCTTGCTTAGGTGCATCTTCAGATTTGTTCTCATCTAACTTCTTTTCTTCAATGCTTTCACATACATTCAGATCTGGTTTCTTGCTTTCACTAACTATCTTCAATGTGTTAAATCCAAGACCAGTTTTGTCATAGAATGGTTTTCCATAAGATACTTGTTCATTAATATTTTCACTGTTTGAATATAGTCTCTCAAGTTGTTTAGATTGAGTCAATTCTCCTTTCACAATCTTGTTGTATTTCTCAAGTTCATCATACTACAATTTGACTTTATCAAATTCAGATGTTACCTTGCCAAGTTTAGATTTCAGATCTTCATTCTCATTCTTTAAACTTTCATTCTCAGATCTCAGATTGTCATTTCCATCTTTCAAGATAAGATTCAGATTTTCTATCTTCAATTCATGTTTAAGGATCACATTTTCTTTTTCTAAATCATCACAATCTTCAACAAGAATTTCAGATTCCTTCTCAGATTTCAGATTTTCTATCTTACCTTTCAATTTGTCAATAAGATTCTTTGCATCATCATACTTTCTTTTCAGAGTGTTTCTTTCATCAGTAAGCATATCAATTTGTTCAAGAGCTTCTTCAAGATTCTTCTGTAACTAATCCATATCCATAGAGATCTTACTCAAGCTGCTAGGCTTTCCTTGAATGTTCCTTCTCCGAGTAACTGTGCTCTGATACCAATTGTTAAAAATAGGAAATACTGAGAGGGGGGGGTGAATCAGTATTTCACAAACTTTTACTTTTGCCCACTTATGGATATAACAGATTACTTTAAAGCATAAGAGACTAAATAGCATACATAACAGTAAATGTAAAGAACTCATAACACATGATATGTTCTCGAGGAAACCCTTGCCAAGGGAAAACCCCGGTGGGGATGGTACCCACAAAGATCCACTAATCAAAAGATATTCTGTTAAGGATGTTGACCCTATTAGGAGCCTATTACAAAGATATGGTGCATCAGTCCTGGTTAAGGGACTATAGGCCTTGTTAGAAGCCTCAAACCTATTAGGAGTAATACAAATGTTTACTGATTACAATATGGTACTGCTTACAACTTTTCATCAACAACATTCACCGCTATTACAATATACAACTATCACATGTTACATTTCAAGTATGTTCGGTACATCTTTATACAAGATACAAACATAATATCTTCTTCAGTCAGCTTCCACATCTTTATCCAAGAGTAAACATCTAGGATGTTGTCTCTTTATAATATTAAGTCATTATTTTGACAAGCAAAATAATCTCTTAATTCATTTTCTAGTTCTACCTTCAAAACTGCTCTATCGACTATACTCTGTCATCGATAAAATAATCATAACTTTGTCTGTACTATCCATACTCTTTTGTGCACTGAGATGGGGTATCCTTAGACACCATAAAGTCTATGTTCAACTGCACAAACTCTAATCGTGCTCCAGTGAATGTCACCAAAACAAACTGTATCGGGTGCTCTGTCAAAAACATTGTTTCATACTTAGACAATTTTAGGCTGCGATGTTCCATACTTACTTTCTAGCTTATGTGATCTTCATAGGGAACATATGTTTCCATAATGACAACATCCATGTACATACTTTAGACAAATTGCCAACAATTAGGACTGCGGAACTCCATATGAGTAGATGTGCCGCTTCATACTATCGGCTTTACTAAATTAACTAATACTTTCTTCTCACACTAAAATATGTTATGCACTCTTAACCAAACATTCTTAACTCTTATCCAAATACTAATCCAAAAATGCCTACCCAAATAATAGGCGCAACTAGTACAACAATATAAACAATGTTGTCTGTATCAGATAAACTCAAGAAACTATAGCTGTCAACTGGAAACATCATAACTCAACCTGTACTACACAATTGACTCTACGTCCATGAACATAGCATCATAAACATGTCTAAAAAAATAAATATAAATGTGCAAGGCTCCATCATAACCGTAATGCAAATCAAATAGAAAACTCTTCCTGGGACCTGTTAGGAACACTACTGATACAAACAACTGTATTACTATCTTCACTCAGAATCAACCTCTGTGTCTATGATATCATGCTGATAACATATCTAGGAACCATATGCTCAAGGCTCTCTCCATCAAGCTTTCATGCACACTTCTTACCATATGTTGTCATGAATGACAAACATATAGTCAACACTAGCTCGCTATAAAATCTTCAACCCTTTAAACAACATACATCCTTGAATGAAATAGTCTTCCCATTTAGTACTCGGTTAGTGACTCCACTCTTATGTTTGATAAAAAATGTGTAAGTCTAAAAAATATTCAACCCATTTCATATGTCTCTGATTCAACTTATTCTAACTACCCAAATGTTGTAAAGTTTTATGATCAGTATACAACACAAATTCACTCAGTATCAAATAATGTCTCTATTTCTTCAGGGCTTGAACAATAACATAGAATTCTTGATCATACACATAATATTTCCTTTTTGCATCATTCAACTTTTCACTAAAGAAAGCAATAGGTTTACCTTCTTGACTCAACACAACTCCTATTGCACTACCACTTGCATCGCATTCCACTTGAAATACCTTATTGAAATTAGGCAATGCTAACAAAGGCAATTCAACAACCTTTTGCTTCAGAGTCTCAAAATTTTTACTAGCTCCATGTGTCCACTTAAATTCTCTTTTGTCTCCTCTCATAGTTTCAGTCATAGCATTACAAATTGAAGTGAAATTCCTAATGAAATTTTGGTAAAAAATTTTCAAACCATGAAATGATCTTACCTTGCTAGAATTCTCAGGTGTAGGACAATTCAAAATAGCTTCAACCTTTTCAGGGTCTATTTTCAAACCATCAGCTGAAATCACAAATGCCAAATACACAATTTTCTCTTTCATGAAAGAACACTTTTTTAGGTTAATCAACAACTTTTCTTCTTTCAACCTTTGCAATACTTGTTTAACATGCAACAAATGCTCTTCTCTGGTCTTAGTGAATATCATAATTCATCTAGGTATACAATCAAAAACTTACATAATAATTTCTTCAAAACTTCATTCATCAATCTCATAAAAGTACTCGGTGCATTAGTTAAACCAAAAGGAATAACCAACCACTCATACAAACCTTCTTTTGCCTTCAAAGATGTCTTCCACTCACCACCTTCTCTAATTTTGATATGATGATATTCACTTTTCAAATCAATTTTGGTAAAATACTTTGCTCCAGTCAAATTGTCCATTATGTCATCTATTCTCGGTATAGGAAATGTATATTTCACTGTTATCTTGTTGATTGCTTTGGAATCAGTACACATTTTCCATTATCCATTCTTCTTAGGTGCCAATACAGCTGGTACTGCACAAGGACTTAAACTTTCTTGGATCAAACCTTTCTACAATAATTCTTGAATCCATTAGTTCAATTTCTGATTCTCAGTAGGTGTCAATCGATGTGGTTCCTTATTTGGTAAACTAGCTCTAGGGATTAAATCCATACAAGGATCAATGCTTCTCTTTAGTGGAAAACCATCAGGTACATTATTAGAAATGATCTCTCTATACTCGATGAGTAACTTATCAATATCTTCAGGGATGCTATCCTCTATTTTCTTACTCGGTTTGTGAGGAATCACAACAAAACATACATCATTCTTTTTCAAATCCTCAACAAACTTTCTTCCTTCCATCAATAAAACTTTCATAGATGTAAAAACACTACTAACAAGTTCTTCAATCAAAGGTAACAAGATTTGTCTTCTCCCATCAGCCCAAATAGTATATTTATGCAATCTCCCATCATATATAGCATGTCTATTATATTGCCAAGGTCTACCCAAAAAAATATGACAACAATCCATAGGCATGATATCACATAACACCTTATCATAGTACTTTCCAATTTTCAAATTCACATAACATTGTTCACTTACCAAGAGTGTATGCTCATCCTTGATCCATGAAATCTGATAGGGTTTCAAGTGTTCCAAAATTTTCAATTGCAACTTTGTAACCATTTCCTTAGATGCCAAGTTCTTAGAGTTTCCACTATCAATGATTACCTTTCACACTTCATCGGAAACTCAACATCTATTCTTGAACAAAATTTTCCTTACCGGATCTTCCTTATTACTTTCACTCCAAAGTGCTCTCCTTACCATCAAGTTCTTTTCCTTCTCAGGTTCATTCGGTGACTCTTCTTGCACCAAATCATTTCTATTACTACTAACCTTCTTACTTGCATGTGTGCATTCAAATGATCTATGTCCTTCTTCTCCACAATTGTAACAAGTTCCTCAGAAACCACCTCTATTATAACCACCTTGGTACTTATTGCCTCTTCCTCCAGATGAACTTTCACCTTTCCACTCGATCTTTCTTTTATCGAGATTTATCTTTTATGGTTCAGATCTATTGTTTTCACCTTTAGATCTACCTCTTCCTCTAGGAAACCTACCACCTCTTCCTCTTTGTCTTTGTTCATGTCTTTTGTTCAATTTCTCCTCAACTTTCAAGGCAAACTGATAAGCTTCTTCAATATTTTCCAACTTAACCAACCTGATTTCTTCTTGGATGGAAACTCTCAATCCATTCAGGTACCTAGCAATTCTTTCCACGTCATCTTGATCATGTCCAGATCTGATATCTAATCTATAGAATTCCTCAGTGTAATCTTTTACTGAGCTATCTTTTTGCCTTAAACTTTGCATTTTCCTAACTAGGTTAATTTGATAATCACAAGGTAAAAAATTTCCTTTCAACTTATTCACCATATTATTCCATACCTTAATTTTTTCTTTGCCTTTCCTCTTTCTGTGCAATTGCAGATGTTCCCACCACAAAGATGCATGACTCTTCAACTTTGTGCTTGAAATTTTCACCTTATTTTCCTCAAAGACATTTTCATATTCAAATTAATTTTCCATCTCGGTGATCCAGTCCACCAATTCATCTGTCTCTAGCTTTCCACTATACTTAGGAGGATTGAAATTTGGTGTAGACTTTAGATTTGTTAAAGTTTTCAAAAATCTTTCCTCACCTTGATCTATCACTAGTGCAGGTTCTACATCACCTTGTTCTTCCTCATTTTCATGATCACTAACATCTTCAAGATGTCTTCCTCTATGCTAAGCTATCTCAATAGATTTTAATCTAGCAACAAGTTGTCTCAATATGTCTGCCAATCCTAGATCTAGATCTCACCTCCCATGAACTATCTTGAAACCCTCTACAATTGCAGGTGAGATCACAATTTGCTACCCCACAAATAAATCAACAAGGGTTTGAAAAGAAGGAACCCTCAAATTTAGATTCAAAAATCTAGATCCAGATCTCACCTTCACTCTGATACCACCTGCTGCAGGGGAGAGGAGGACATGGCCCAAAAGTACACCCTAAACCAGATCTACCTTACAGAGATAACACATGGGAGAAACAACACACAATTAAGAGAGAGAATGCAAATCAAATCCTTTATATTTCATCAAATAGATTCATACATGTCGGGCTGTAAGGCCTTCCTAGTTAGGGCCAGATATTTCAATTCAAGTGCAAAAGTTGTCCAACATGTGAGGATTCAAAAACTATCTTCAATCTTGTAACTTCTATCTCCTACCTAAATTTTTGTCCTAAAACTACAACCAAAGACTACAATATATAAAAAGGCTACCGAACAAGTCAACCTTCAGATCCACCATTAGCGAAAGGAATGACCAGATCTAGGTCCACAAGCTTCCCAATAATAGATACCAAAATTAAATCTATGACTATAATTGAGTGCACAAGTCAACCTCAACATAAAACTAAAACAAACAACTCGGTAAGAAAGGATAATGAAGCACTGGGAATAGATAACTGAACACCATGGAATTAACCGACCAACTCAGTTAACGAAGGAACCAAGCAACTACTGAGCCAACTCGGTCAAAGAAAGAATCGAGCAACACAGGAAAACTCAAACTTGTTTTTGGTGACACAAGATTGCCAAGGACCCGAGATGCTTCTGCATCATACAGTCCTTAGATTCAGATGACTCAGGGTGCCTGAGCATAGGACCATGACTAACCATTGAGAATTTTTTTGTTCTTGATGTTGTACTTATATGATTCTTTTTGGGGACACATGACCCATGATGTACTTTTTACTTGATGTACTATAGATATTCTTTGATAGAATTATACATTGTACTTTATTATTTTGAGATATTCTTTGTAGGACTGTGATATATATAGCTAGAGAGTTGATTGGGCCCATTGTGTCACATGTCCTTTTCTATGTTTTCTATGTATAGATATGTATATGTATGTATATGATGATGTAATAATATGATTGTGATGTAGGATAGATGTCTATATGATGATGCATGTATGATTTTATCATAGGGAAATTCTGTGAGACTCAAGAAAAAAGATTGGTAGCACCAGATTATCAAAAAGTTATAAATAATCAACTACTAAGCACATAAAAGTCCTATGAACAACAAAATAATAAGTCTAAATGATCAAATATAAATAAATAATTTCAAAGAAAAGAATTCAACACTCTAAATCTTATGTCGCTTCTCTTCTCCTTGTTGAAGTGTGGCACTCAACTGTGATTCTGGAAATACCTTGACTCAAAGATCTCAGAAATTATGATACTCTGATAATAAATTGACATAAGTTTGATGTAAAATTCAGAGATGAAATTATGAAAGATGAGGGTTGCTTATATAGAAATTATGATTTGAATTGATGATCAAGATTGATTTGACAAAAATAGATTGGATGGATGAGATAATTAAGAACTGAAAAGATTTGGGTAACTTTCCAGAATAAAATATTTAATTCCAATTTAACTCAAAAAGAAGAGAGATAAAAGAAGAAATAAATATGAGGATTTTAAATTTTTTTTGAAAGATAAGAATTTCTAAAATTGAAATTTAAGAAGTAATTATTTTTTGATTTAAAATGATTTAATTTTTAGAAAGTTATTTTTCTCAATTTATGAGGATTTTGAGTTTTTTAGAAATTATAATTGCCTCATATTTTTTGTTTTTCATATTTGTAGAAGATTTAATTGATTTAAAAATTCAATTAATGAGAAAGGTGAAATTAGAATGAAATTAATTATAATTAATGTGAAATTAAATTAATTTAATTTGGAGGAATAATTAGATAATTTGGATAATTAAATTCAAATTATGGGAAAAATTGAATTTAATTAGCTGATAAAGATCAATTAATTAAATGTAATTAATTAAATAAAATTAATTATTTAATTAATATTAGAGAGGTGATTAACTAATTAAAAGATTGGATTTTTAGAGGAAAATAAGATAATTAATTAATAATTAAATAACCATTAACTAATAGAAGAATAATTAGTGGGGCAAAAGTAAAAAGCTGTGTCACACTTTTATAAAGGAAAAGGTTAACAATACACAAATTTTTTAACTTTAACGACATAAAATGGCATTTATGTTTAAAATTTGGAGATGATGTAAACTAATGAAATGTGTCAAAGTGGATGAAGTCTATGCCTATAAACTTTTTATTTATTTTTGAACAAGAATTCACATAGTTTTTAAATTTTTAAGTCCATTTTTTACTTGCTAAAAAATGCTAAAAAATGAGGGTCTTGTTCGCAACAAAAAAGTATATGCAAATAATCTTTTTTTCCTTTGATTTCAAAATATGTCATAGATAAAATGTATAGCCAGTGCAGAAAAGAAGAAAAATTAGTTTTCAATGTATATTTTCTCTATTATAACTACTCAAAGTTAAACATACCTGAAATCGACAGTTTTCATCTTGCGCCAAATTTCCCCTATCAAATCTACACCATTCAGAAAATAAATTACACACTCTTGAAGATAACTCTCTCCTCTAGTGTTAAATATAAATTTTTAATTTTTTTGATAAGCTTTACTATTTTTTTCTATTTTTGAAGCATCTTGTTCTCGAATGTTAAAATGCCTACTTGGAGTATTTTGAAATTATAATATATTAGATCTAATTAAAACACTATAAAAATTATATGATGATAATCTTGACTCTGTGCTCTAAAAAAGGATATATTTATATATGTAAAAAAATATCATTAAAAAGAGTAAGTTATTGAAACATCACTTTTCTGAAATGATTTTATTTCTTTAGTAATTGTTATAAAACATGCATTTAATAGATATTTCCAATTGGAAAAGGTGAAGAACTTATTTAACTTAGCTAGAATGAATCTAGCTAGACCATATGTTTGACAAAAAATAATTTTAGTTAGAAATACTCAAATTCAACTGTGCTGATAAGTTGTCCTGAAACGTGACACAACTTTGTGCTTTTACCCAGTGAATAAATGTCAACCCACAAGTGTGTCTATTTTTGGGTAACTACATTTTCCCCTCTTTGATATAATGTGATTATGAGCACTGTATCAAAGAAATTCATACTAGGTCATGCCCTAGCTTGCCTCAACAATAGCAGGTGGTTTTATGCCCCCTCGAGAGATTGTTAGTATGAGAAAGGCATGAATGATCTCTCAATAGAAGATGAGAAATGTTAGATGAAATGATGAAGGAAAAGAATAGTCCGTAAGAAGTGAAGATTGCTAGTAGATGATGATGATTGTTTGAACAATAGAGATTAGTTTGACAATAATCATGTTTAGTTTCAAGAAGGACCCATCATGTATAAGACTAGCAATAATGTCTAGTTCCAGAGAAGACATACCTTGTATGAGATAAGTGACAATGTTTGGTTTCAAGGAAGACATACCCTATATAAGACAAGCGACAATGTCTAGTTTTAGGAAAGATACATCTTGTATAAGACATGTAATCATTGATTGACTGACTGATTGATAGAAATGATTTGAAAATTTTCAACAAATTGATTTATTGACCAAATTTAACTGATAAAAGAAATATTAGTGAGATGTATGAATTAGCTGAAGAATGAATTAGGAGAAAAGAAATAGAAGAATTAAACTTATGCTATCAACTTGGATGATGTACTCAGTCACTGCCAAAAATATTTCACTATTTTTCATCATTGTGCTTTATTTGGAAAGAAAGAGATTTGAATGCATCCAGATATTGACAATCTAGATACTGCAACAATCTAAGATTTGATAAGAAGAAAGAAAACAAGGAATGTTTTGACATTGTCCTAGGGTTGTCTCAAATCTTGGATGTGTGTGGCTGCCAGATGCATGACAATACTTATGAAATTCATCCTACATCATACTTGCCCCTAGAATTTTATCAAACACTCCACAAACAGAAAAAAAAAACAAAAAAAAAAAACAAGATTATGAGCCATCATAGACACTCTAACCACTCGGTGGTATGCTCAAGGAGCATAAGAACATAATTGTCAAAGATAAATCAATAATGGACTAACTCAACTGATGTTTTCAACATCCCTATTGATCATTGATTGGATTGATTTTGATGTTTCATTCAATTGATTGTGTCTAGTTTCATATTTGGACTACTTATATAAGACCTACCTATCTGATTTTGAGTGTATCAATAACTATATAAGATTATTGATTGATTGATTGGTTTGATTGATGAAAGATTGGATTGTTGATAAAAATAGGTCTCATGAGTCGATTTCCAATTTATGAAGCTCACCATTTCAATTTGAATTTGTTTGATCGTTACTTTCTACTTATCATGACAAAGATGTGTTTATTACAGGATTTTGATGTGTTTTGATATTTTTATTCTATCAAAAGTTTCGTATGTTCGGAGCTGAGGTATGTGTGGTGTATCACATAGATGAAGTTGCTTATCACAAACACCACAAATATTGTTTCCTTAGATGAATTTTTGATATTTTTCAATTTTTGGGGGGCATTATTTAAGGATCATATATGATGTTTTTGATCATTTTTTTTAAGCACATTAAAAAAAAATTAGATGTTTTTTTCAGGATATTTTTTGAATGTTTTTAGAGATATTTTAGGTCACTATTTGAGTTTTTAGGATTTTTTATGACATTTTGAAATTTTGAAGATTTTTTTCAGTATATTATTTAAAAAATTTTAGATTCTTTGAGTTGTCCCCAGTGTCTAGCAAGGCAAGGAAATTATGGATTGACAGATGAATTGGTAGAAGGATTAAGGCAAAATGTCTCTTGGAATGTCTTGAACCTATCTGGATGCCAAGGACTATCCATAGGATGGGATAACATGTTTTTTTTACCAAGTTTAGGGATTGAATATGACAAGATAGGGTAATGAAATGGTGTATTGATTGGCATGTGGTTTATAGGATTGGACATGTCAAGAGGATGTTAAAAACAAGTTATTTCATTTTTTCTTTATTTTCTATCAAGATCAAGCGATGTATTTGGATAGGATAGTGATAGGACAAGCAAGATCAAGAATGGACAAGATGAGTGTCATGCCCCGCTAGGGAATCAAGTGTAGACACCTAAATTTGATTACACCATTTAGTAGTTGTATTTAGTCTTCTCCTAGGACATCTTATTAATTAAATATTATTATTTAATTAATTTATGTCATCCCCTAGTTAATTAATTTAATTAATTAACTATAGTCTAATTAATTATCTAAATGAAAAACCTAGTCCGATAATTAATTAAATCCCTATTCTTCTATTAATTTAAATGGATACACTTATCTAATTAAATTAATTCATAAACCCATTTTTCCTCCCACTTGGAATTAAATAAAATATTTAATTCTAAAATTTATGCCAATCCTCCTTAATTAACTAATAACCCATGCTTAGCTAATCTAACCCTCCACTCATTCTCTCTCCTCCCATCACATCATCCTAATCCTCCACTTACCCTCTAATCCAAAGCTAATCTAACCATAATCCAAGGATTAAGAAATGATAAACCATCTCAAGTCAACCCTCATGTCACATCACCACATCCTCCAATGCCAAATCATAAAGCCTCTTACACATCTCTTAGACACTTGTCCCCTCTCACACCTTCCAAAGTGGTCACATTCCTCAAGGATTTGGCCTCTCCTCTCATCCTCGCCCATTGTGACACTTGTTACAATTCTATGTTGAAAAATGGTCAGTGTTCCCCTCGAGATTTGCAACATGGTTTAACAGCCTCATGTGTCTTCTATAAGTCTAGTGGTTGTATTGGGTATTAACAGGTTGATCTTTTGGTGCAACGACAACTACTACTTATAACAAGTTCTAAAGAACCTAAGTTGGCTCTCTCTGAATATCCAGATCAATATACTAAATTTGATATAATTTGCAAATTGCCAAGCTCAAATGGTAGGATCATTAAAACAATAATATCATAATTTTCTCTACTTCCAATGATAACTTGCCAACAATGAATTCTGAAAGTATATTCTATCAACTTAAAATATTCCATACATATCAAATAACCCTTGCATACTAATTTTCAACAATAATTCTTCTACTAAACCTCTAAGAAATTCAATGACAGCAACTCAATAAATAAATACAAAGCACCTGAACAATCGCTGAAGTATGTTACAGTTGTCAACACAGTCTATAATGAAACTGCCACCTGGAACATTAAACATGTGACTATCCCAAACGCTACACACTAATTCTATCATAAACATGTGCCCAAAATATGAAGCCACCCATAAACTTCACACATACATCCTTTGCTGATGTTAAAATGCTACCCAAAATCGCAGGAACAACACGTGTAGTACTTAGATTGGAAGCAACACCTTTATTAAATATGGTTCCCACTAAAATGAAGCCAAAATGTGAATCCCAGTATTCACGTGAATGCTAGTATGGGGTTTATAGCCTTCTAGCTAACACGTTGCTAGGAAGTGATACACACCAGTAATGTACTTTCAAATTTCCCAACCAATCAATCCAGCTTGTGACATTGGGAAGTGTAGAAGAAATTAAAACCAAACTCATTGCTCAATTCAATAACCTCTGTCTGCAATACTTCATACTCTACATCAAATCTGATAATCTCCAGCATTCAATGCACATATTCAGAAACTCCATTACATTGTATAAATAAATACAATTTCAATTGTAAATCTTCAAACTCCAGAAATGAAACTTCATTCAATTCAATATACCTCAGCATTGAATTGATATTCAGAACTAAATAGATGTGAAATTCACCATTACAGGGAATGGCTCAAATCACCAGGAAGAGGAATCTGTCCACAAAACCCTAGCTAGGGCAATTCTTCACAAACTCTAATAAAAATATGATTGCATAATGAATGAATAAAAGTGCTTTTTGAAGCAAAATATATAGCTTTTTCGAAAAAGAACTTTTTAATATTTCACTTAATTGGCTTTATTAAATACTCCCACTCTATAATATAATATTATAAAGTCATTAGTTATTAAATTAAATCAATATAATTTAATTTAATAACACCTTTAAAATAAAAGCCACTGAACCGTCTGACTACAATCATCAAACTTATGACAAAGCACCAGGACCAACTGCCTAGCTGAGAATAGATATTGCCTAGCTAGAAATAGCCACTGCTAAAAATAGACTTACTAAAAATAGTAAGTCACACAAACTAGAAATTTACTGAAACATCAATCCTGAGATGTCTGATGCTCCGTGCAGACCCCCTGCTAATCCTGGCCATACCAGATACCCCACTTACTAAAAATAGTAAGTTGGCCAAAATGACCCGAATGAAAAGTAGAGCTAATAATCTGAATCTCCAAAATGGAATCCCAACACTGGCTCCACAATCTGACCCCCTCTGAACACTTGATTAGCTTGCAAGGGTCACCAAACCAAGATAGTCCCGAAGTCTGAAAAAGGGAGACATTACAGCAAGTGGTATCAGAGCTTGGTCATAGGTTCGAATCCCCTCGGGTAACACTGAGGGAGAGATTGTTAGAAAAATGGTCAGTGATCCCCTCAAGATTCATGACATGGTTTAACAGCCTCATGTGTCTTCTATAAGTCTAGTGGTTGTATCAGGCATTAACAAGTTGATCTTTTGGTGCAATGGCAACTACTACTTGTAACATGCTATGCATTTGAGAAAGCACAATCCATGTGCTCTCTCTTGGATGCATCTCAACCCTTCCTCAAGTTTGCATCTTGACTGTCCATTCATTTCCCATTTGCCTTTATATTGAGCCTCTTTCTCCTTCATTTTTATCCACCATTGAAGCAAAGTTATTAGGTGCATTTGAGGGCCAAAATTATCCAAAGCACCATTATAATGCCAAAATCTCCATTGAAGCTTTGAGCAATAGCATTGAGCACACATCCAAATCTTTGGACTACATCTAAAGATCAAGAAGGATTTTGGGAGTGTTTTGAGGTTTGCATTCTTGTTTTTGTGGCTTTCTTTTAGTATAATCTAAGTGTTTACTTTCTTTGTTTTGTTGAATGCTAGCTTAGTTTGGTATTCTTATACACTATATTTTTAGGTATTACATTTTGGCACGCCTGGTGGGACCTACTTCAAGGGTCATTTATCTTCATCTTTCTCATTTTCTTTGTAAAACTAACCCAAATACTAAAGTTTTTTGTTGTTTGAGTACTTTGCAAGGGTTTTTTGGGTATTTTACAAGTTCAGGGCCGAAGAAGACTTGTGGTCAAAATGTTGTGGGACTGTCATCCTCGGATAGACTTGTGATCTTCACACGAAGGGATCCTTACTAGTGTGAACCAATATCTGGATTGAGATGATGAGGTTTACAAGAGCAAGTACTAGCTACCCTATACAAGGTTTAGTCAAACAATTGTGGCTAAGATTTTGATTCTAAGGATGAGGTCTGGGAAACTCAAGATGAGTCCTTGGGTGATCAGCATTTAGGATGATGATTTTGAGATTTGGATAGGGGATGATGCTATATGATGCTACCTAAAGGATGATGCAGACGTTCCTATGGGACTATCTATGATGCAAGGATGTTGAGACAACTTCGCAGTATTGGAGAAGGGTGGAGATTGTGCCTACTAGTCTTCACTCTCTAGTCTAACAAAATGATGATCAACTCAGATTCGAAAGGAAAATGGATTGATCCATGCATTGTATTCTATGTTATCCAATCTGGCTTGATACTTCTCTTCTTCTTAGGCTGCAGTGACAATGGGTTGGTAATCCTTAAGCTTCCTTTCGACAACTTTCTTCTCTCAATATGCACAGGGTGTTGGTAACTTAGCTTTCTTGTGCTTCATAGGTGCAGTCATAGATCAAAAGGAATATTTCTACTCTCTAAACACTGTAGTAGATCAAGCTAGGGAGTGACTATGATAAGTATACCTTGGCTTGGTTCGAACAAATTGGACTTTGTTTTTCAGGATAGTGTTGAGAAACAGTCCTCACAAGAGACAAAGCAATCTTGTTGGGAAAATAGGCCAATGATCTCTTTTGGAAAAAGAACTTTAGTAACTCTAATTTTTTGTATGTTCAACAGATGTTTTCACTGGGTTTGATTACTTTCGACAACACATACAAGCAATTTCTACCTACAAGATAGGCTAGTATCACAACCTTTTCCCACAACTTGATATCTCAAAAGAGGAATACATATGGTGAATAGTCTTTAGGTGACCCGGGAAACCACTTAGGTTGGTCCTTGCACAAAGACTATGATACTTTTGGGAATAGATTGGGTAGGCTTCTGATTAATGGCTTCTAGTAAGATCTGTGGCATCCCCCCAATCAGTTTGTACGCACATGACTCACTTAAGAGCCTAGTTGACCATGCTGAAATTATAGGGATATTCACCTACCTCTGGCTACCATCAACATGTCTCACCTGAGCTTGAGGGGATAAAGTAAGATTTTTCTCAACATCTTATTTATATACCGATTGGGGAATTACTAGTTTGAGGTCATTCTCTAAAGAGGAAGCATTTCTCTCTAGACATGCCTCACTAGAAGTGTTGTCAATCGGACTTGATCTTTCTCTTCACCCAAGATTTGCAAAGGAAAGGGGAGAGGATATGGATATAAGTGTATTTCTTCCACATCACTTACTTTAACAAGGTTTTACGAAGAATTTAAAATCTCTAAGGAAGTGTTAAAAAAACTCCTCCAAACACACCAAGAAGTATTCATTTCCAAATTGAACCTAGTTTAGGATAAGTGTTTTCTATTCTAGAACATCAAACAGTCATTTTTAGCATGCAAGGTTCTTTTTGAAAAGTAAATGACAATGCTTGGAAGATAGGAATTACTTTGTAAAAACAAAAAAGTGTTACTCCTTTTTAGCACTCAAGACTTTGTTTGATCAATTTTAAACACCAAACTGAAATGTTTTCATCACATAGATTGATTATTCATTAGTCATTCAAGATTGAGTTTTTGTTGGTTTTAAGCACCAAAATAAAGTGTGATGTTTGCCTTGTTCAATTTTAACCTTTATTTATTTTATGCCCAAATCAAAAAGTAAAGTGTTGTGTGAGCATACACTGTTCTTTTTAATGCACCAAAGAAAAATGAGTTAATTATATTAAAAAAAATTTTAAACCTGCATTCCCACAAAAACTTGCAATCCTGCAACAGAAAAATTGTGTTCCCACAAAACCGTATAGGTCTTCCCGCAGGACTGTCAGAATAAAAGAAACTGAAAGAGAGTAATAAATCTTGGGTAGGGAATGATACCTATCGATGTGTTCCCACAGTCAACGGTGTTCCCGCAGAGTCAACAGTCAATCCCGTGTTGCGGGAATGAAGGTAGAAACTTCAAAAAATATTAACAGTGCCTTTCAACTTACAGAAATCAACAGGAAAACCCACCTAGTTAAAAAGCGTTCCTACAAAGTCAACAGTCAATCTCACATTGTAGGAATGAAGGTAGAAAAACTAAAAAAAAGAGTAAATGCCTCACGACTTACAAAAAGGTACACTGGCCATCCCGCCAAGTTAACCCACATTCTCACGTTGTGGGAATGTGATCCCGCAAAATGGGTACAATGAGTCACTAGTGAAGTCAGGACAAAGAGCAAGATAAGATGGGAAAAATAGAAGTTTCATTGTGGGAATGCGTTCCCATAGTTCGTACAAGCTTTCTCGCGTCTATACTAGCATTCTTGTGTCCGTACTAGCATTTTTGCAAAATTGTGGATTTTTTGGATGTTGATGCTGTGTAAAATCCGAAGGTGGGAATGACGGTGCAAATGTGTTTTCTTCAGTCTTGATCCTATAAAATACCCAAAAAACCCTTGCAAAGCACTCAAACAATAAAAAACTTTAGTATTTGGGTTAGTTTTGCAAAGAAAATGAGAAAGATGAAGAGAAATGACCCTTGAAGTGGGTCCCACCGGGCGTGCCAAAATGTAATACCTAAAAATGTAGTGTCTAAGAATACCAAACTAAGCTAGTATTCAACAAAACAAAGAAAGTAAACACTTAGATTAGATTAAAAGAAAGCCACAAAAACAAGAATGCAAACCTCAAAACACTCCCAAAATCCTTCTTGATCTTTAGATGTAGTCCAAATATTTGGATGTGTCCTCAATGCTATTTCTCAAAGATTCAGTGGAGATTTTGGCATTATAATGGTGCTTTGGATGATTTTGTCTCTCAAATTGGCATAATAACTTTTCTTCAATGGTGGATGAAAATGAAGGAGAAAGAGGCTCAATATAAAGGCAAATGAGAGGTGAATGGACGGTCAAGATGCAAACTTAAGGAAGGGTTGAGATGCATCCAAGAGAGAGCACATGGATTGTGCTTTCTCAAATGCATAACATTGTGACAAGTGTCACAATGGGGGAGGATGAGAGGAGAGGCCAAATCCTTGAGGAATGTGACCACTTTGGAAGGTGTGAGAGGGGACAAGTGTGTAAAAGATGTTTAAGAGGCTTTATGATTTGGCATTGGAGGATGTGGTGATGTGACATGAGGGTTGACTTGAGATGGTTTAAAAATTTTTAATTCTTGGATTATGGTTGTGCAAATGTTTAAGGGGTGATTAGCTTCAGATTAGAGAGTAAGTGGAGGATTAGGAGGATGTGATGGGAGGAGAGAGAATCAGTGGAGGGTTAGATTAGCTAAGCATGGGTTATTAGCTAATTAAGGAGGACTAGCATGAATTTTAGAATTAAAGATTTTATTTAATTCCAAGTGAGAGGAAAAAGGGTTTTATGAATTAATTTAATTAGATAAATGTATCCATTTAAATTAATAGAAGAATAGGGATTTAATTAATTATCAGATTATAGGTTTGTCATTTAGATAATTAATTGGACTATAGTTAATTAATTAAATTAATTAACTAGGGGATGACATAAATTAATCAAATAATAATATTTAATTAATAAGATGTCTTAGGAGAAAACTAAATAAAATTACTAAATGATGTAATCAAATTTAGGTGTCTACACCGGGGAAGAGAACAAAGATTCTCTGAGGAAAGAAAACCTATGTAACAAACTATGAAATTTTTTGAGTTTTAGAAGATTTACATGCATAATAACAAAAGAAAAGTTTAGCTTAAATTCCCCCTCATGGTTCCCTACTAGGATATTAACCATCCATTAAGTTTCATTAAATGTCCTAACAACTTTGAATAACTTTTAAACCCACTATATCATAACATTTGAAGATATTTTAAAAAGAAATGTAAATGCTTCCATTCAATAATTAACTTATCATTTCGATCCATCTACATTCCTAGAGCATTCCTTTAGATACAACATAGCACTTAAAGCATCAATCCCATATAAATGAATCATTTCCAAACTTTAATAATTACATACATGATACCATCCCATTTGAATTACTAGCTTTTCTTAATCAACAATAATGTCCAAACTTCCATCTCACTTTGAGACTTAGTAAAATCCTTTTCTTTCAAAACCACATGCTTTACATAAATATTACATTTCCCTTTTCCTTTTCCTAAATCTACCCAATCCGAGTTACATCACTTTTAAAATACAATAAATATTACATTACATTCATCTTCTCTTGGGAGGTTACAACAAAGATATAACTTTACATTTGATAGGAAATAATGAAAGATATGAAGAGTCTTCTTTCTTCAAAACTAGAAGAATGTACAAGAAAGAATCATTTTAGTATTACAACAGTAACTGATACCTCGATAAAAATATCTACCACCCAACCACATGGATACCAAAAGGTCCACTCCCTCATGCTAGGAGATAAACATCAAGGTCCACACTAGAAGAGATAACTAGGCCATTCCTAGGGTTGAGGTAAGCTTTCCCAAACAACAACTGAAAAGAAGATCAAAGTACAAATCCCTTCCCAAAAAGGTTCCAAGACTTGGTAGAAACTCTAAGTGAAAATCTAGGTGAGTGTCATTTTATAACCCTCACCCCTTGGGTTGTCCTAGTACTAGCCACTCTTGGCCCTGACCCCCAAGTAGGCACATGTGGAACCGAATGTCTTTCATATAGACAAACACCATTCAGTCATACCTACACATAGGTACCTTCTCTTATCTCTATTTGAGCATTAAACATTGTCATTAGTATCAAAGATAATCAGTTGATTAGCTATGCTATATAGTGGGTAAAATCAAGTACTACAAGCTACTCATGCTAGTTGGTTAACTATATAAGCCTATACACCAAGTTATCTCAAGACAATACCAAGAATAAAAGATATTAGTTCAAACCGAGCACTAGAGCAGTTTTACTGAGCATCAGTGCACATCGATACCATGCATTAGTAAAAACTAAGCAGACTAGACATCGAGTGCTAGTGTATCTACCATGCAGTATTTACAGTGTTTATTGAGCAATATAGAAAATAACATAGTAATCAATTTTGGCACATCTATCTATGCAGATGGTTACAACAGAATCATAAAACATTTGACCAAGATCAAAGATAATTTATTGTAGATACAATCATTAATTATGATGATGATCTCTATGTAATTGCTAGATCTAGGTTATTTTTGTACACCGTAGATCTTAGGGTTTGTCCTAAGATATTTTAACCTAATTTTGTTAAGCGACAAAAGCAATATGCTATATATTTATATTTCATGTCATTTTGACATAAGGCTTGACAAGGAAGATAATTTTGGTATGAACAAGTGAAGGAAATCTTGAAGAAGAATCCAACTTCAAGATATCAGATATCAGACATAGAAGAGAAGAATTCAGAGATATTCAAATTAAGTAGATTCAAACAAAACTAACAAGCAGTTTAGAGACAAGATCTACACATAAAAAGGTGATATCTATTCTATACTACATTGATTTGTATCAAACAAGGTTGAGCTTTCAATTGCAGATACATCCTGTTATTCTCTAATCATTGTAACAGAGATTGGTAAAATCTCTTAATAGAGTAGACCTATCAGTCTTTATGTAAATCTCTTAACTGAGTGCACACTCAAGTAGTGTTGCTCAAATCCTATAACTAGGTAGATCTAGTTGATCTAAATTGTTATTCCTAATAGGGTAAGATCACCAGAAGTGATCACAACTTGTAGCCTTAATCGACATACTTTATTATCTGCAGTAGTGAAGATTTGTGGGTGTCATCCCCACCGTAGTTTTTACCTTCTAACAAGGGTTTCTACGTTACCAAAATACTTGTGTTATGTGATTGATTTATTGTTGATTTCATGCTATTTTCTTTTACAAGTTAATTGAATAAATGATGCATACAATGGATATATTTCATAGTTGAGTTTACTATTGTTTCCTGATAAAGTTTTGGGAGTTAAAGTTTTTTAGTGCACTGATTCACCCCTCCCCTCTCAGTTCCCTATCTCTCCATTCCAACAATTGGTGATTTACCATGAAGAGGAGATTGATGATTTATTTGATAACATTGGATCTAGTTCAGGAAGTATTTATGATAGTTTAGGAAGTATTTCTGATGGTTCTGAAAGTGCAATCTCTGATTTGTCTAAAAAGAATCTTCACCTAACTAAACAAGTGAAAGCCCTGCAGATTGGTCAAGAATCACAAATGGTGAGAATGATTGATATAATGAACAATGCTAGACAAGTTGAGCAAGAAAGGAACCTAGCTATTGAAGAATGAAGATAAATGATTGAAAAACTTCAAGCAAAAGAAAATGAGATACGAAGTCTCACCGAGCATCATTTTGAAATATCCAATCAGATGATGATTGTAAACCAAGAGATCAACCGAGTAAATGGTGAGTTGTCTAGAAAACTTGAAGTTATTGGAGTACTCAGGGAAGAGAATGAGAAACTGAGAAATGAAGTAAAGATGCAGTTGCAACACAATGAAATGATGAAAATGCATGAAAATGGTTCTAAGAAGATTTATTATTTTCTGACTAATCAAAGAAGATTTGGAAGCAAAGCTGACTTAGGCTATAATGGAGAAGGAGAGTCGTCCAATTAAGCTGAATAAGTGAATCAAAATTAGAAACCCAAGACACTGTCATGCTATCACTATGGTAAACTAGGATATACTTCAAATGTGTGCAGGAGTAAAGCACAAGGTAAACCTCAAGTCACTCCTAAGTTTAATGGTTATTGCTATTATTGTGGTAAATTTGGACGCCAAGCTTATGAGTGTAGAGATAAAATGAATAAGACTTGTAACAATCCTACCATGGAGAAACTGTGTTACACTTGCAACAAACATGGACACACTTCACAATAGTGTAAAGAAAATATGAAGCAAGTCTGGTCGCCAAAACAAAAGAACAAGCCTTATCAACCCAAGAGACAAGGCAATGTATACGCTTGGGATTACAACACATGGGTCAACTGGATAGTATGTGGGAGGTATGGACATATTGCAACAAATTGTATGAGGAAGAGATGGGCTGGAAAATCAAGAAGCTGGACAAGAACTGGTATCGCATGTTTATATTGTCATAAAGTCAGTCACCTAAGCAAGGATTGCAGAGACCGAGCACCAGAAGGACATGTATTTGAAAGTGGCAACACTATGGTAGATATCATGAGGATTAGAAACACTATGTGGAGAAAGGCATCAAATGAGAATATTGAGTCAAGAAATGTAGTCAGTGAAACCTCATCCATTGGATTGGGTGACATCAGTACCTCCACCTACGGTCAAATGGGTATGTATGGAACTGATATTCCAAATTGATCTTATCTTACATATAGTTCCTTATATTTCATGGGCACATACCAAATCTGCATCAATAAAGATGCATTGTGGTTTATAAATTTTGAGCTAACAAAGTCATACAATCGGTATATACAAGACTAAGTAGAAGGTTACCTGTTGGTAATCATTATCCAAGGTTAATTGAGTGTTAGTATCAACTAAGTAGAAAATTCTTTGTTAACTAAGTTGCTGATGTTTTGCGGTAATCGCCGAGTTGACAGTTGTCACCGTACTAGAAGTAGGTCAAGTATTTACGAAAAAAAAATTGAGCGGGAATTCGAAAAAGGCTATAGATACACAGAAGAGTTAGTTCATTCTTCACAAAGCAATTTCAAAGAGTGACAATTTCACAGAGAAAATTCAAGCTGAGAGTTTTTAGGAGCATTCAAGGCAGCTATAGATCAAACCGAGCTCGTTCTTCATCTATTCCAAGTAAGTACAACTTCTACCGAGAATATTCAACGTATTTGCCAAAAACCTAAAATTATAATGGCATCAGAGGAAACTAAATCCAAGATTGTAGAAGAGGAAGTGAACCTTATTGTTTTAGCTAACTGTGATGAACCCCACTACAAACTTCATTTGAAAGTTGCGTCAAAAATAGATTCAACGGGAGCATTCTTAAGAAAACCAACTAGATTTTTGTGAGTGGAGGATGTCAGATCCTACATCCACTATAAAATTGGGGAAATTAGGGATTTTGAGACTACCATAGCTTATCAACAGCTTTACGGCAAAGATGGAAAACTAAAATTGGAATTCAAATAGGTCGAGATGATTGGTCTCACTTATGCGCTAAATTTCCTGAAAAGATTTAAAACCAAATGGA
The DNA here is from genome assembly GCA_027943335.1 of Chamaecyparis obtusa. Taxonomy (NCBI): domain Eukaryota; kingdom Viridiplantae; phylum Streptophyta; class Pinopsida; order Cupressales; family Cupressaceae; genus Chamaecyparis; species Chamaecyparis obtusa. The sequence goes on along the minus strand of BSBK01001044.1, from coordinate 1,483,498 downwards.
TTAGGGTTGTGCTTAGTCGATATCATGATGGGATATTTTGGTTGGGTAAAATGATCCAAATAACAAAGAAAATGATTCATAAGGTTATCATATACCCAACAATTGATAAGGCCAAGGCATTTTGCAGTGCTTCAAGGGTCAAAATTGAGAAAAATACAGGTGCAACATGGGATGGCCGAGCATTGAAAATTGCTATGATTAAGGATCCAAAAGTTAAATTTGCAGCACATGCTATTGGTTACAAGATCTACCAGTCAAGTAGACTAAACAGTGTTCCATGTAGTGTTGTGGACATGGCATATAAAATGATAAAGAAAAATCACTAGTTGGACCTTGCCGAGCTACTTCTGAGGTAGATAAAAGAAAATATGAAGACTATCTAGTTAACAAAGTCAAACACTTGTAAGTTCGGATCACTTCTAGTGTTCTTATTTTTCTATATACAAAATTTTTTCCCTTCTGTCAGTGACGTAGATTGGTCTACCAACAAACCAGTCATTGAGAAATTTTTTGATATGATTAGTGATTTGGGAGACAATTTGAATAAAGTTGTACATGATTACTTTGAGCAATTCAAGATAAAGATGAATCTTCGGAGCAGGATTCCTACTTCATTGGTTGAGAAATATGAAATAGATATATGTTTCCTTGTAGACACTGATCACACCTTGATAAAGGCTATGGAGCCATGAACAAAATGGTTAGCCCCCATGGGATACGAAATGGATATTGATTTTGCTTCGAAATCAATCATGGTTCTGCTGGCTACACCAAAGGACAAAAATCTAGAGAGATTTGGAACTTATGAAGAGGCTAAGATAGGAATAAAGACAGGTCTTGTCATCGATAAAATAACTAAAAATTCAAGAAAGATGATGAAAACATGAGTTGAGAAATTTGGAGATGAATTTGACTCATCTGACAAGTCATCGGTTGGAACTGCAACCAAAGGTCAATTATTGCTAACTAGCAAACCCCATGATAGTGAAGAAACCAAGTCTGACAATGCAAAAGATTCAATACCAGTTTCCCCCTCTCTAATTCCAATGAAGAAGTAGTTGCTAGTGAAGCCTAGAGCACAAACAAGGTCAACAATTCTAGCTTCTCCACCTTTGAAGAAGGGAGTTGTGAAGATTTAAAATCCCAAAGTTGCTTCACTGACCAAGACATATACAAAAAAGAGGAACCAAGGTCACAGCTAAACCACTGAGGAAAAGGAGAAGACTGATAAGAGAAAAAGAAGACCTTGAAGATTAAGAGAATGACACAAATTAGTTTAAGGTGGTCAGCAACAAAAATAGGACAATTGATGAGGTTGTTGAAGATATAATTAAAAATGGAGAACTCACAAATCCAGAACTTAGTCGATTTGACAACATGTTTACCAAGGATCAAAATAAAATAGAGGAGGTAGTCATCCAGATGATGATACGCTTCAAACGAGTTCCATTGGAATTTGTGAAGAAACTACCTAAGGCATTAGAGGAGAGAATAAATTAGAAATGGTCTTATGCCTTGGAAACAAAAAAGAAAATGAGGGAACAATCCCTAGTGCTTGAAATTCCTAATTTGTCTATTGATGAAATTGAAGAATACATGATGACTTACTCTAGGAGTTTCAGAGTAAAAAGCTGGGCTATGCAGATATTAGATGAAAATCTAGCAGACAGAGATGAGTCTACCTAACTCATTTGGACATCTATAGTAGAAGCATGAGAACAAGCTGAAAAGGCAACATTTCTAAACTTGTCTAAGAAGATACAAAGATCAAAAAGAAAAGGCATCCACATTGATGATGATAATTTGGCAAAGAAGACTGAAGAGATAGATGCATCAATTACCAAGATGATTGATGTTAGGAATAGTCCCAAGAGATAACTGAGAGGGGGGGGGAGTGAATCAGTTATCTACAAGTTTCAATTCTTTATCCAATTAAGTATACTTAAACATTAAGCATAAAAAAAATGAAAGAACACTTGAACACAACACCAATATTTTGGTTATGGGGAAATCCAAATAGGTAAAAACCCTGGTGGAAATTGACACCCACTAATAAATTGCACTAGTGTATAATGATCCTTGTTAGAAGATCTTACAACCCTATTAGGAGTTGATCTTTACAATATAATAAGTATAGTGACTTGGTCAAAGGTCAGACCCTGTTAGGAGTCTTTTATGATTAACCCTGTTAGGGGTGAGGACGCAATGTTTGGGAGCTCATTGCTCAAAGGGGTGAAGGCTGCAACCTTCTGAATAATAGATACACACTATATTTGGATCTTGGTGAACTATGCTTTGACTTGCAATTTGGATCAGTTCCAATGTATAGTATATATTCTTTACTTGGTCACATAGACCTTATGTTGATGGCTCAACACTTCACACTCTCTGCTCTGCTCTTCACATTCGACTCTGAACCATGTCTTAGCAATCACAAATGACTGCCTATAAATATATTCTCTTTAAATGTTATAATCAAGTTAGCCTATTAGAACCACCTTGAAATCATATTAAAGAAACAATAATACTCTCCAATAACATTTCTATCAGCTCTACTAAGCATGCAACACAACCCAGGACCTGTCCAAATTAATAAGTGTGGATGCACGCTACATACTATCAGCTCTACCAAATTAACTGATACTTTCTCCTCAAGCTAAATTACTTTGTGCGCTCTTAACCAAACCTTCTTAACTCTTCTCTAATCACTAATCCAAGCCTGCATACCAAAATGATAGGTGCAACTCCTATACCAATATAATCTTTGTTAGCTCTTCTGGATAAACATAGGAAACCGCAATTGGTGAATAACAACTACATAACTTTACTTCTACTACACATCAAAATCTACATAAATGAATGTAACATCACTATCATGTCTTTGTCACATATCCAAAGGTGTAAGGCTCTATGATAACTATACGGACAATCACTCACAAAATACTACCCGTAACTCTATCAAGAACATTGCTGACACAAGCTGCTACATAACTATCTGTACTAACAATTAACCTATGTGTCCATAATATCATGCTGATAACATGTCCATGCTATATATACTCAAATCTTACTGCATAAGTCTTCCATGTGTTAGTACCTACCAAAAATTTAATGGCTGTAGCATTTTTCTTTTGGTCCCTGCAATTATTTTTATGTCTCTGGCCTTAAAACCCTTAGCAAATATTCAAAAATCTAGCCATTGCAGCATAAAACCCTAGTGTGCCCTGGCCCTGTTCTAATTTTGTGTTACTTTTTCAGGCCACTGAAGTCTTAAATAGCACATTTGCTAATTATTAACTGCTTTGTCGCATGATCGCGTGAGCCTTTCTCATGTTATGTGATCTTGCGACTAAGGTTCTATTTTTGGGCCCCTTTAATATTTTCCGCTATGCCTAAGTCTCCCCTTTAATATTTCCTAAGTCTAGGTGCCCGATGAAATGATTTTTCATAAGTCCTGCGCCTTAAATTTTCCTAATGTTTTGTCCTTAATATTTCCTGGGCCCGGTCTCCTGACACCATCTCAATCTAACAGTGGGCATGACTTTGCAAAGGATGTGTCAAAGGTTGGTGATCTTGCGACAACCATTCATTCTTCTTTGTGAAGTAGCTTTTCAATACAGCGGGTCCACCTACTAGGTGTGCATAGTTGGTGTCTTCTCATTGGTCCACATAATAGTGACTGGACATGTTGTCGGCGGGGCTAGGTTTTTCAAGGTTTAGTGGGTTTTGACACTTGCAGAGCATCGATGGTCGACGTTTGATCTGAAGGGTTTTTTCTGACACACCAGAATGTGAGACAACCATTGATTTCATATCATGTCAGAAGACTTGCAAAATGGGGATAGGATTCTTGATTGATGACGGGCGTATAATCTGATGGAATCTTCTGGCTCTATGCGAAGATCAGATGATCATCGATCTTCTTATAAGTGGGCCCATGGGCGAATCTCGATCTTTTGGAGGTTCTGACAAAATATTTAGTGGCCTAACAAATTTTCAAAGGCTTTGCTCATTCGCAAAGAAAGGTGGCAGTGCTCTAAATGTTTTGGCAATCTGGCAAACAAGCATTCGCGTAATTGCTAAATAAACCAACAGAGAGAAAAAGTGTTTTGCAAACTGGTGAAACCCTTCAGTCACCAGTTCTCCAAATGTGATTGGGGTAATTTCATTTTCTTTTTTTGCTGAATCGCAGAGTTAAACGGTGGGTTAAGATTTTATTCTATGAATAGAAATTGCTTTGTCACATGTTTGCTAAGAGTTAACCCAAAGGTGTCTGAAGAGTTAATTCATGAAGCCCGCGAAAGAAAAAGATCAAATAGTCATGACTTAAAGTTGATCTCAGTTTGAATTATGACCACCAATTTGCTACTAGCACCATGGATGTAATCGTTGCAGTTTGAATTCAAATTTTTGAAAGGGTTTTAGCGAAAGGAAGGACTGAAATTGAATACTTTTGTGGCCAGATTTGGTAGAATTGGTTTTGCCGATTGTTGCAGTGTGGTCCAGGGTGTTCCATGATTGTTTGCAGGGGATATTTGTACCATGATGGTGTTTCTTGAGGCATGTTGAAGGTGGGAAATCAAATCAATAAGTCTAATAGATTCATGATTCTTGGTACAGATCAGAGAATTACCATTTATGAGGATCATTCGGGGATCTGCTTTCTCTAGGTTGCTTGGGTTCCCCCCCCTTTTTATTAAATTTTTTACTATTTCTAGTTGGTCTGGTGGGTGAAACCCTAACCCTAGTCATCTATAGCTTGTTGCATCCTATTTTGAGATTTCAAGATGACTAGGGGGTGTATATATTGCAGAAGTTTTTATGTATTAGGTTGTTGTTGATGTTATATTGAAAGTCAATGTAAAAGACTAAACAAGGAGAGCCTAGATTTTGGGTCTGTTTCCTTAGCATTTTGTTGTTTGATAATATATTGATTCTGCAAGTTTTAATGAGAATACATTTGGATTCCAATTTCATATTTGTGTATGTCTTCTTGTTTTGTTCTTGAGCTCATATATGTTAATTTCACAAAGTGGGTTAGCATATGGTAAACAAAGAGTATTTTAAAATTATCTTTAAGTTCCTAACAAAGTTAGGATTAATGTCTTTGATGTAATTTCAGTGAGTTCATGGCTAAATAAGGATTTGATGTCCTGATATGTGAGTGAGAGGGATAATAGGCAAAGCACTTATCTTGAATTCAAGTGTGTTTGAGTTAGGGTTTTTAGTTGATGTATGCTATTAGGTGACTCTATGCCCTAGGTTAAGGTACCGATATATTCTTTGGAAGCAGTCCATCATCATCAATCACACACACACATATAAATGATAAAATCTTTCAATTAGTTAGTAAGGGGTATAGTTTTATAATATTTTGTGATTCCTTTGAAGAAGTGAATCAAGGGTACACCCACCTGAGCATTAAGGCTCAAAGTGTAGGAGGATCTCTTTGATCCTTGTTAATTGGCCCTTTTCCTTACAGACTTTGGAGTGGTGATAGAGTCAGTGACATTAAATTGTCAATCATAGTGTAAACTTGCAAGTAGAAATGAAGAGGGGAACCAACAAAATGGTGACTCCATTGGGGAGAACAATAATGAAGAATTATATTTGTTAAAATCTTTGGTTGTAGTTATCTTGCAAAGTCAAAATCTTATTGACCAGATTGAATTACCCATCCGAGTCACCAACAAAATGGAAACTCTACTGGGGAGAGTCTAGAGATAAAAGTTATTAAGTGGACTCTTGTTTTCCTATTGTATTCAGTTAAAGATTTCCCACTTTGGTGGGTGGCGACTCAAAGGGTTGGAACCAGTGTTATAGACTGCAAATCATGGACAAAAGAAGGAATACTAGGTCCTTTGTCAAGAAAAATTTGAAGGTTGCTCTGGAACAATTACCTAGATAGGAAAAGAAGAGTTGGATTAGAAGAAATGGTGAGTCTACTAGTGCTCCCATGAGAGAACAAAGAAATACTAGAAGTGGAGCACCACTTGTATCCTCTCATGAGGATGATTCACAACAAAAAAGTTCTAGATCAGATAGTGACCGCTCTGAAGATAAATTTTATGATACCCCAGAGACAGTATTTCAAGATAAGGGTTCATTACTTGCAGGTCAGGATGAACAAGCTAGAGAAATGGGTTTTGAAACTAATCTAGATCTTGGTGAACATATGTTCATAAGGGAACCCATGAGACCAAGGCAAGTCCATTTCCCATATCAAAGTCTCACTGATATGGATGTGTCATCAGGTTAAGATGATATAATGATAGACCCACATGATTTGAATGCACTAAGATTACAGTTGGTGGAGCAAGATGCCATACATAAGATGTTACAAAGGGAGAGAGAAACTAAAAAGGTGAATGCTCTAATAGAAAGAGAGTCTCTTCTTAGAAAAATTAATGAGTTGAAGGAGAGAAACAAGATGCTTTCTTCTGCTCCTAAAACTTTGCAACATGATGTCTTTGGTGATCTTGATGCTTTGAGAAGTGAACAGGAACGTTTGCTGCAGGACCATGAGTTTGATAAGGAGGGCCCTATGGTTAGACAGGTTCAAAGTTATGCTCCCCTCCCTAAAGATAAGGGTGGGCATGAGATCACTAGGCTTGCTATTACAGTTGGTGAAAAAGGAAAGCAAAAGATGGTGGGACATCAAGCAAGCAAATCATTGACAATACCAAGGGTCCCACCACCCAATTCAAATAAAGATATAGAGATGGAGAGAAGAAGAAAAGAAGATGAGGACCTTGCAAGAGAATTATAAAGAGTTGAAGTTGAAGCCTCCATTGCAGAAAAAAGAAGAAAGATCCAGTTCTTGAAGGCTTCATCAACAAATGCTCTTGGCCCATCTGATACTGAACTAGGTATGCCATCTATGACTACCACTATTCCTCTTAGTAATGCCACTACTAGTTCATTTCCTTCTTCATCTGCTAAGATAAATATTGATCCTAGGTAGTAGTTAAATGCACAAATAAATGGAAATGTAAATGTTGATCCTAGGGTTAACACTAGTTCAAGTTTTCAAAGAAGACCTATGAAATTAGAAGGCTATAGGCAAATTAGTTTTGATGGAATACCTGGCTACCCAAATGCTTTTCCAACTGATATAAAAGATAAGATACCTAAGTTTTCTAGTAACAATGCCATTAGTTGTGAAGAACACCTTAGGTTATTTGTTGATGTATTGAATGATTATGAGGTGGAGCATGAGGATGTAGTCATGAAATTATTTGTTCAATCTTTGGTGGAAGATGCTAGGGATTGGTTCAAGAGATTCCCTGACCGATGTATTGATACTTGGGATTATTTTGAGAGATGTTTTAAAGAGCAGTATGGTGATAGGCCTAATGCTAGCTTTATGTTGAATGAATTTAACACCATAAGAAAGAATCAGAATGAGTCTACAGTTGAATTTAATATGAGATTTCAGAAGGGCATGCATAAGTTGTTTCAAGTTATGCGGTTAGATGACAATGTTTGTTTGACCACATATTTCAATGCATTTGATGGAAAAATGAGATACTTGTTAAGGGAGAAAGAACTAAGAACTCTTAGAGATGCTTTTAGGATTTCTATCAATATTGAAAACAATATGAAGATATCAGAAAAATTGGGTGGGAAAGGAGATGATCCAAAGTTGTTTGGGGATAGAAAGTATAAAAGGGATAATGAAAGAAATGTTGGAAATAAGAAGCAAGAAGAAGATAAATTGGATAAGGTGTTGAATGCATTAAAGGATTTGAAAGCACTTGCTAATAGGAATAGTAATGTTCCTGCCAATGAAAAATCTCAATTCAACAACAATTTCAGTAGGCAGAATAGATTGCAGAATTATCCCTACAACACCCAATGGAAGGATGACAAGCCTATTGTCCCTACTCCAAGAAATAATAATGACAAAGTTGTCCCTGATCCTTTACAAAAATCTTCTATAAATGTTATAGAGGATACACCATGGTGCATAGCATGCTAGTCCCCTCACTTTGCAGAACATTGTGTGGTTCCACAATCCATGTCAGCATATCAAAATGATAGTAATGAAGAGTTAGATCAAGAAGAAACTCATGATGACATTGGGTGCAATATGGTAACTTCATATTTAGGATATGAAGATGATTTTGATATTGATGAAGAAGAAGATGTATGCTCAAAGAGAAACAATCAGGCACTTTTCCATCAGGAGGTTTTTTCTGATAATGATGACATTGATGAAAATATATGTAACATGATTTCTTCCTCTGAGCCAATGAATTTAAGAAGACTTTCAAGAGAAGAGATGGATAGAATTACTACAGAAATGATTGCTCAAGTGCAAACTAGAGGCATGGTGGCAAGGGATGCAAATGGGAAGGCTGCAGGAATGTTTATGAAAAATACCAACTCCAGAGAACCAGGTGAGAGTAAATCAAAAAATGATCATATGGTAAGGTTCAAGAATGTAAAAGGTAAGAAATGGAAACCTAAGGGAGTTGGAGTTGAAAAATTTCTAATGAGATAGAGAAGCTAGTTAACACAATGGCTAAAGATGAAAAGATGAAAGTCACCAATACAACTAATGTATTAGATAAGAAAAAGGATACTAAAGCAGTGCAAATTGAGGTTCCTCCCTCTGCTCCTATTGATATGTTAGTTTTATTGTCTCAAATAACTGTTAAGGTTCCTTTGTCAGAATTATTGAGGATCCCTGAACATAAGGATAGAGCTATTGCATGGGTAGATAATGTTGATCACAGTGATGTTGCATGCAATGAATCTCAAGCTAAAGTTTTGAAAAGAGTAGAGGCTCAGGGATTGGAATCTCATATTCCACCTATATACTTGGATAGTTCTGTCAATGCTAGCCTTGAGAACATAGGTCCATTCTTTTTTAGTGTCCTTGTGAATGGAATGAAATTGAGGAATTGCATGATTGATTCGGGTGCCTCAAATACTATCATGCCTTTCAAAATTATGGAGAAGTTGGGCCTTAAAGTTGATATAGTTCAAGGCAGATGTTGTGCAATGGATCAAAGAGAGGTACTAGTCATTGGCACTATAAATGCAATGCCCTATAGATTGGCAATGTTGGCATTACGCACGATTGTCATTAGTGACAACACTTATTCTGAATAGTGCATACCGAGCATAACAGTGCATACCAAGTAGAACAGTGCATACTGAGCAGAACAGTACTTACCGAGTAGAACAATACTTACCAAGCAGAACAGAGCGTACTGAGTAGAACAGTGCATACCGAGCTCGCAAAGTTTCACAGTGTTTACCAAGTGCTGCATGGTTAAATAGGAAATTTAGTTTCTACTGAGTACCACTTTATCTACCGAGTCTCCAGTATTTACCGAGTTCAAAACTATGACCGAGTGATTAGTATGGACCAAGTTTTCACTTCTACCGAGTGCATGATGATGCCGAGTAATGCAGTGGACGCTGAGTATCAAGAAGTCACCGAGTTAGTTTGCAGTAACCATGTAACTATATTTGGGCCGACTCAATAATATTTGTGTTTACTTGTTTAAGAGCCGACTTTGTAATTGTTTTGGAATTGACTTAGATTGATATATAAACAATGTTTTATGTCATATCCAATGATAAAATAGAGAAGTATGAAAAAGAGAGAAAGGCAGAGATAAGCGAATTACAAAGGGCTATAGTAGTATAAGAAGCAGCAAAGATCTATCTATCATAGAAGGTGATCAGTACATCAGAGAATCTAAATCAGCAAGTATAGTTGCAAGTAAGAGATCTACTATTTCATCCTAACAGGTGAATCAGCTTGAAATCCTTTAACCAGGTAGACTTAACAGTCTTTGTAAAAATCTCTTAACCGAGTGCATACTTCATTGTATATTTGTAAAACCTCTAACAAGGTGGACCTAGCAGTCCTTATTGTTCCTAACAGGGAAGATCATCAGAAGTGATCATTGTAAGCCTTAACCAACAAACTTTATACTGCAGTATTGAAGTTTTGTGGGTATCATCCCCACCCCAGTTTTATTTTCTACTTGGAAGGTTTCTGGGTCACCAAATCTCTATGTTCTAAGTGTTATGAATGTTTTATTCTTTCTGTTACTCATGCATGCAGTCAGATTATCAATCTAATATTATTAAGATCTGAATCTGTTAAAAGTTTTGAAGTTACTGATTCACCCCTCCCCTCTCAGTAACCTAGATAGTCTTGAATATTTCCAACAATTGGTATCAGAGCCCAGTGGATCTCAGAATAAAGTTTGACAACTTGAGAAAAGATTCAGGACAATGGAGATATTCAGACTGAACAAAGTAATTGAGAATGAAAAGCTGGATCTGGAAATGGCCATAACTCAACTCAAAGAAGCAAGAGAGCATCTTTCCCTTTCCCTAAAAAGAAGGAAGGAACTTGCAAATCAAATCAATGACCACCAGTATGTTGAAGAAAAGATTGAAGACTTTTTCCCTTCAAGTAGCTCAGATGAAGCAAACAATGCAATCAAAGAACTTCTAGAAAAGAATGGATCTCTGCAAGAAGAAGTGAGAAAATTGAAAAGAGAACAGGAAATTCAGTCAACAAGATTATGTGAAGTCTTGGAACAAAGAAACAAGATGAAAGATGAAATAGATGGAAAGAACAATGAAATCCAGACTAAAACTCTTCAGCTAGAAAATCTTATTGATCAAATCTCCAATGCAAATGAAGAAATCTTGACTCTAAGATTAGAAAATGAAAATATGAGAGAAGAGCTGAGATCTGAAAAGCAAATCAATTTAAGAGTGATGAGTGAGCTAGATGCTGAAAGGAAAATCAATGAGAGAATGTTGAAATCTCAAGAAGATATGAATCAGGTGTATAAACGAAACCTTCATAGGCAAAAAGGAAAAGCAGGACTTGGATACAAAGAGGAAGGTGAATCCTCCAAACAAGGTACTCAAAAGAATCAGAAACCTACATATAATCACTATGGCAAAATTGGTCATACTTCAAAAAAATGTTGGAGCAATGGAAAAGCAAAATTCAATGAAAAATGCTATAATTGCAATTAGCTTGGTCATAAAGCAAATGAATGCAAAGAGAAACCAAGATTTAAAGGCATATGTCACAAATGTAGCAAACAAGGTCATAAGGCATCAGAATGCAGAACTAAAACACCCAATCCAGCAGAACAAATTATTAAAGCAATGTTTGGTTGGGATTACAACACTTAGTGTAGATGTCATTACTGTGGAGAATATGGACACATTGGCATGAATTGTGTAAGGCACCACTTGAGAAAAAGGGATTCTACCATAAGATGTTATAATTGCACTAAGCTTGGTCACATAGCTAAAAACTGCATGAATTTAGGCAAAATTGAAGATGAAAATAAAGCAAAAGAAAATAACATTAGGAAGTAGATGAGACAGAAGTGGATTCCTAAACCTACTGAGCAAACCAATCCTGAAGTCACTAATGAAGGGAGTGGCTCTATGAGCTCTAACTAGTCTCCAAGAAAGCACTGGAACTGTATCTTCATAGACATATTCCAAAATAGTTCCTAAACTGAAAGAAAGATAGATCCAAATCAGTATGCAAGATACAACAGGATCACCAGAAGGTCGGTATCAGTTATCACCGAGCAAGGTCGGGAGTAACCTAACTTCATTTGGTTACCGAGTAAGGTTAGAGAAGTATGAATTTGTATGATCGCCAAGTTGCAAAGTCTTCACCGAGCAATTAATTCATAGTGGATGATAGCCTATCTAATTCTATACCCTAATTCATACTGAGCATTAATGACAAAGTTTTAACAAAAGGAGTGAAATCAAGTTCACTTTTCACCGCGAACAAAAGTCTCCTAGTGCAATCAAGCATTTCAAAGCATATTTCAGCAAGATATTCTCTTTCCTCAAAGAATTTACTATGTTCACTGAGCTACCATGGCATCATCCAGCACAAAATGAAGAAAGATTCAGAAATGTTGGTTCATGGAGAATGGAAAGCACCAGATTTCAAACTCATGCCCATAGTTGCTGGAACCCTAGACCCGAGTGGAGCTCAATCTCGGATTCCTCCTAAGGTACTCCTTATTAACGATATTCACAATCATTTTAAGTGTACAATTCAAGAGCTTGGAACCCTAGAGATAGATTCTATTTGTGAGGAACTATGTGTCGATGGTGTTCTCAAACCAGAGCATCAACATTTGGAAGATAAGGGTTTAGTTCACATCACACACTTGCCTTGGAGCTTTCAGATAAAATGGATCAGATATATCCTCAGTCAAGTACATGAAGGTAAAATATGGCTTGAGCAACCAGTAGAGATTACAAAGAAGATGATTCACCGAATCACTGATCTTCCCATGCTCGACAAGGCAAAATCTACAAAAACCCTAGGTCAGACAGAACTAGAAGAGAAAACCCTAGCCGAGTGGGATGGTAGGTATGAAGGTAAGTAGAATTACAAATGTAGAATTGAAGTTTGGTATACATATCGTGGCTATATAGTTCAAGTACGTAGAACAGTGTTCCGTGTGAAGCAGTTGACCTAGCATATAAAATTGTAAAGAACAATCTGTCATTTGACCTAGCAGATCTTTTGTTGAAACAGTTCAACAAGAACATGGAGAGCATCCAAACCTCAAAGAACAATCCATGTAGGTTTGGCTCACTGTTGGTTGTTTATTTTTCTATGCTCAAAAGTTTTTCCCATCAAAAGGCACGGTAGTATGGAGAAAAGATGTGCCGGTTCTTTATCAGATGAATGAATACATTTTAGAAATGGGTGACAATTTTGAAAGCATAATGGATAACTATTTTGAATCATTTAAAGAGAAAATGAACAATAGATTCTAGATTCCATAAAAATTGGTGGAAGATTACAAAGATGATATTTGTTTCATGGTGGACTGTGATAATCTGTATATATAGGCAGCAAAACCAAGGATTGTACATGTGAAACCTCTTCCCTATGAGGTAAATATTGATGAAACCAAGAATATTATTGAAGCCCTAATTAATCAACCTGTTAATCCAAAGGCACCATATTTTGGGACATATGAAGAAGCTAAGGAGAGAATTGAGCTTAGTATAAAGCTTCCACAGGCGGTTAACAAAGGAAGAATGAGGATTGCCAAAATACAAGCTAGCTCACCTCTAATGTCAACCAAGGAAAAAGGAGAGGACTCTGAAGAAGAAGAAGAGAAAAAGGATGAGGAGGAAGAAGAACAAGTACTAGAAAATAAGAAAGGAAAAGTATTTATCACCAAGGCACCCAAGAAACCCTCTTTAGTATTTACAAGGAGTGCAAGAGGCAAGGCAAGAAAAGACAGTGAAGAAATAGTATTCAAAAGGCCTCCTCCTTCATTAAAAGAAAAGATCAAGGATATGAAAGAAAGATCTGGAATTGCAAACTTCAAATCTCTAAAATATGAAATCAGATCTGAGGAAGAGCAGCAGGAAATTGAAGATGCTATTATCGAGAAAATAGGAAGATGGAAATACTCACCTGAAGAGATAGCTTCTCAAATCCCAGGAAATCTGCTAAACAAAATTAAGTTGATATGGTCCAATGTAAGACAAACTGTCAAGGACATCTATGCTCAAACCTTGAGGCAATTAATGCCAAGTTTGAAAAATGCTGAAATTAATAAGGCATTGATAGATAATGAAATTAAGATGACAATCAAATTCAACAGTTGTTTGATTTTGATCAAAGATATTGAGTCGGTTGTGAAGAGTGCCACTACCACATGGAAAAACATCTATAATCTTCACAAACCAAGTGTCGAAACTATGATAATCAAGGATATTGATGATGACAGTGATGAACATGAAGAAGATACTGAGGTAGACAAGCAAAGTGATGAGGAAGACAATATTGTTCAGATAGCTGTAGAAGTCATTGCCTCACTTCCTCACTCTCCAGCAAAAGTTTCTACACCTAGCACAGAGATAACTTTAAGTATGATTGTGACAACTTCCACAGATACATCAAATGTCAAATCATCACTACCACAACTCAATGAATCATCGATAGAAATGACTACCACCTCTTTTACTGAGTTGTAGTCTCCTGTATCTACTTCAGTACCTACTTCCATATCAAGTTTTCCAGCAGTAAGTACCTCAGTTTTGGATACTTCAGTAAGTATTTCAGTTTTTGATTCTACAATTGTGAATACTTCAGTTTTGAGCCCTTCAAGTATTCCAGTCGGTAGTTTATCATTTTTCATAGCTAGTCCTACAATGTCTACAATAACTTCTACAAAGGCATTAAGTGCAATAACGGTTGATCCTAAGGCTCAACCGAGTACAAGATTTTTGAGTAATAATGTAGAAGAGGATATAGACTTAGATGAGGAGATAGAGATTCCAAAATTAGACTTTGCAAATCTTTCAGTAGATCAAATGCAAAACATTGGTGAACTCCTCCAAAAGAAAGCAAAGCAGAAGAAACTAAAAGAAGAAAGGGACAAGGAATATAAAATTATTGAAGATGCAAAGGATATTTTGTCAGAAGCATTAGGTATTAAAGTTGATTCCTCTCAACATATTTTGTTATAGTTAGCTGAGGTAGTAAATAAGTTCCATGAGGATTCCTCTGCATCAGAAAAGATTATTGAGAAAGCCGAGAAGAAATTTGACAATAAAGTGCTTGAGCATGTTGCTCAACATATAGCTATTAATCAGGTAGAATTATCTTCAATTTTGACAGATATTGAGTCCTCCTATTCCAATGTTACCTCACTTGTTGCTAAGCTATGTAATGTTGCTGAGTTCACTAAGGAAGTCAAGGATAAATTGAATAAGATTGATGAGGATCTGAAGGATAGTGTATAGAGGTTGCAACTTGAACCTAGTTCAAGATTTGTACATCATATGAAAATCACATTCCTATCAAACAGGTAGTCAGAATTATTAAAAGAAGATACAAAGATCCGGTTAACACTGCTAGATATTCAGAACATGATCCTTCCCATCATGGACATAATGCAAAAGCACATTGTTCACTCAAAAACATTACTCCATGACAATCAATTTTCAATTGTAGATCACATGATTGAACTCTCTGTAGAAGTCCAAATTGCACTCCAAACATGCAAGATTCTACAAGAGAATTGGGACAGAACTCTAGCACTAATTATAAAGGTACATTCTGATTTTCTTTCACATTTTGGAATCTCCCTATAAAATACTTGTATATACACCTTTGGCATTATTGTCAAAAAGGGGGAGAAAATGTATAGGAGAAAGTGTATAAGATTAAGGTGTGTAATACGAAAGGGGGAGAAAGTACTCTATATAAGGGAGTCATGAAATGTATAAACAACAGTTTGACAAAGATAAATTTTGAAAAATAAAAAAAAGATTCAGCATGATTCTTGTATATAAGTTTTGGCTATAAGTGTTTTTGTCACTAATGCCAAAGGGGGAGATTGTTGGCATTAAACATGATTGTCATTAGTGACCACACTTATTCAGAATAGTGCATACTGGGCAGAACAGTGCATACCAAGTAGAACAGTACTTACTGAGTAGAATAGTACTTATCGAGCAGAACAAAGCTTACCGAGCATAACAGAGCCTACTGAGCATAACAGTGCATACCAAGCTCACAAAGTTTCACAGTGTTTATCGAGTGCTGCACAGTTAAATAGGAAATTTAGTTTCTACCAAGTAACACTTTATCTACCAAGTCTCTAGTATTTACTGAGTTTGAAACTACAACCGAGTGATTAGTATGGACCGAGTTTCCACTTCTACCAAGTGCATGACGATGTCGAGTAATGCAGTGGATGCCAAGTATTAGAAAGTCATCGAGTTAGTTTGCAGTAACCGTGTAACTATATTTGGGCTGACTCAGTAATATTTGTGTTTACTTGGTTAAGAGCCAACTTTGTAATTGTTTTGGAATTGACTTAGATTGATATATAAACAATGTTTTATGTCATATCCAATGATAAAACAAAGAAGTATGAAAAAGAGAGAAAGGCAGAGATAAGCGAATTACAAAGGGCTATAGCAGTATAAGAAGCAACAAAGATCTATCTATCATAGAAGGTGATCAATACATCAGAGAATCTCAATCAGCAAGTACAGTTGCAAGTAAGAGATCTATTGTTTCATCCTAATAGGTGAATTAGCTTGAAATCCTTTAACCAGGTAGACTTAACAGTCTTTGTAAAAATTTCTTAACCGAGTGCATACTTTATTGTATATTTGTAAAACCTCTAACAAGGTGGACCTAGAAGTCCTTATTTCTCCTAATAGGGAAGATCATCAGAAGTGATCATTGTAAGCCTTAACCAGCAAACTTTATACTGCAGTATTGAAGTTTTGTGGGTATCACCCCCACCCCAGTTTTACTTTCTACTTGGAAGGTTTCTGGGTCACCAAATCTCTATGTTCTAAGTGTTATGAATGTTTTATTCTTTCTGTTACTCATGCATGTAGTCAGATTATCAATCTAATATTATTAAGATCTGAATCTGTTAAAAGTTTTGAAGTTACAGATTCTCCCCTCCCCTCTCAGTAACCTAGATAGTCTTGAATATTTCCAACATGGTAGCCTATCCAGAGAAAGAATTAACCATGAGTGTTTTAGTGGTGGACATCCCTCCTCATTATGGGATTATGTTATCTAGAAGATGGAGTGCTGCCATGGGTGGAAGTTTACAATGTGACTTGTCCTATGCAACTTTCAAGATTGATGACCAATTTATCAAGATTGATCGAGAGCCAAGAGTATGCCACATGATTGAAAGAAATATTGATCATGAGACTACATGCTTTGTGGATACTGATATAAATGCTTTTAGGGCAGAAATCCCTGTGCTTGAGAAGGATCCTATATTGCCATCTATCTTTGTTGAGGTGAATGTCAAATATGTGAAGGGTGATTTTGTTGGCATTAAGCAGAATTGCCACTAGTGACAACACTTATTTGCATTCTGGGTGCAAACCGAGAAGACAGTGCAAACTGAGAAGACAGTGCAAACCGAGCAGACAGTGCAAACCGAGCAGACAGTGCAAACCGAGCAGACAGTGCAAACCGAGCAGACAGTGGAAACCGAGCAAGTTAGTATAAACCGATCAGGACAATGTAAACTGAGTAACATCTTGTCTACCGAGTCACCAATGCTTACCGAGTTCAATACCTACCGAGTGATCAGTATGAACCGTGCCTTCACTTCTACCGAGTGCATGACGATGCCAAGTAATGCAGTGGACGCCGAGTATCAGAAAGTCACCGAGTCAGTTTGAAGGAACCGAGTAACCATATTTGGGCCGACTTAGTAGCACTTATGTTTATTTGTCAAGTCGACTGTGCAATTGTAATTGTAATTAATTGTTTGAGACCTGTATATAAACAATGTTGTAGAAATAAAAGATGTAATAGAAATGTATGAAGTAGAATATATGTGAAAGGGAAAGAAAGGCAGAAATAAGCGAATTGCAGAAGGCTTCAGAAGTTTAAGATACAGCAAAGACAAATACATCACAGAAGGTGATCAGTACATCAGCGAATCTCATTCAGCAATCCAGTTGCAAAGCAGAGATCTACTATTTCATTCTAATAGGTGAATCAGTACTAAATCCTTTAACCGGGTAGACTTAACAATCTTTGTAAAAATCTCTTTACCGAGTGCATACTTCACTGTATGTTTGTAAATCCTTTAACAGGGTGGATTTAGCAATCCTTATTGCTCCTAACAAGGCAGATCATCAGAAGTGATCAAATTGTAAGCCTTAACCGGCCAACTTTATTCTGCAGTATTAAAGCTTTGTGGGTTTCATCCCCACCCCAGTTTTACTTTCTTTTGGAAGGTTTCTGGGTAACCAAATCTATGTGTCATTATTGTGAATGCTTTCAAGTTTCATGCTTTCTGTATGCAAAGGTTAAAAAGTAAAATACATGTTAAAATAGTAAGAAAATTTGGAGTTACTGATTCACCCCTCCCCTCTCAGTAACTTGGTTAATCCCTGAATATTTCCAACAATTGGTATCAGAGCTGCATTGGTTCTCAAGACAAAGCTTAACTAGCTTGAGCAAAGATCCAGGACAATGGAGGTATTCAAATTGAACAAGGTGATTGAAAATGAAAAGCTAGATCTGGAAATGGCCATAGCTAAACTCAAAGAAGCAAAAGAACATCTTTCCCAATCCCTAAGAAGAAGGAAGGAACTTGCAAATCAGATGAATGATCAGAATTACATTGAAGAAAAGATTGAAGATCTTCTTCCCTCAAATAACTTAGATGAAGCAAACAATGCTATCAAAGAACTCCTAGAAAAGAATGGGTCTCTGCAGGAAGAAGTGAGAAAATTGAAAAGAGAACAAGAACTACACTCTACAAGATTCTGTGAGATCTTGGAACAGAGAAACAAGTTGAAAGATGAATTAGATGGAAGAAACATTGAAGTCCAAAACAAAACCCTTCAGCTAGAAAATCTAATTGATCAGATCTCTCATACAAATGAAGAAATTCTAAATCTAAGATCAGAAATAGAAAACACAAGAGAAGAACTAAGATCTGAAAAGGAAATCAATCTAAGATTGATGGATGACCTAAACGCTGAAAAACAAATCAATGAAGGAATGCTGAAAAGTCAAGAAGACTTGAATCAGCTGTATGAACGAAATCTTCATAGGCAAAAAGGAAAAGCAGGACTTGGATACAAAGAAGAAGGCAAATCCTCTAAGCAAGGTACTAAAAGAAATCAAAAACCCACTTGTAATCATTGTGGTAAAATAGGACATACTTCAAATAAATGTTGGAACAATGAAAAAGCAGAATTCAATGGAAAATGTTATAGCTGCAATCAACCTGGTCATAAAGCAAATGAATGCAGGGAAAAACCTAGATTCAGAGGTAATTGTCACAAGTGCAACAAACAAGGTCACAAGGCATCTGAGTGCAGATCCAAGACATTTAATCTAGCAGAACAAATTGTGAAAGCAATGTTTGGATGGGACTACAACACCTGGTGTAGATGTCATTACTGTGGAGAATATGGACACATTGGCATGAATTGCATAAAACATCATCTAAGGAAAAGAGATACTACCATAAGATGTTTCAAATGCACTAAACTCGGTCACATAGCCAGAAACTGCATGAATGCTAGTGAAATTGAAGAAGGAAAGAAGAATGAAGCAACTAAGGTCAGGAAACAGGTGAGACAAAAATGGATTCCTAAAGCTACCGAGCAATCCAGTCCAAGTAATGGAATGGATGGCTCTATCGACTCAAATTAAATTTCCAAGGAAGCACTGGAACTGTATTCTCATAGATCAATCTCAAGCAGTTCCAGAACCGAAATTAAAAGAAAAGTCTGAATCAGCATGCAAGATGCAGTGAGATCACAGCAAGGTCGGTATAGTCTTCACCGAGCAAGGTCGGTATAGTCTTCACCGAGCAAGGTCGGTACCTATCTTTACCGAGCGAGGTCGGAGCATTATGAATTCTCGAGTTCACCGAGTTGCGAAGTCTTTTCCGAGCAATTAATTCTTAGTGGGTGACAGTCTGTCAGAATTCCTACCCTAATTTGAAATGAGCATTAATGAAAGAGTTGTAAACAAAAAGCAAGTAATCAAACTCATTCTTCACCGCGAATCTTTAAGCACTTTGAGAGCAGAAAACTTCAAGGGCAACCCAGCGATTTAATACTCTTGCGAAAGGAATTTTCTGTGAACTACCATGGCATCATCCAGCACTTCAGCGAAGAAAGGATCTGATATGATAGTTCAAGGGGAGTGGAAAGCACCAGATTTTAAGATCGTGCCCGCAGTTGCAGCAGCCCTAGATCCGAACGGAGCTCAATCTCAGATTCCTCCTAAGGTACTACTTATCAACGATATCCGTAATCATTTTAACTGTTCAATTCAAGAAATGGGAAACCTAGAACTAGACATTGTGCGTGAGGAACTATGTGTGGATGGTACTTTGAAACCCGAGCACAAACATCTGGAAGATAAGGGTTTAGTCCACATTGCACATCTTCCTCAAAACTTTCGAGATAAATGGGTTAGGTACATTCTCAGCCGAGTACATGATGGCAAGATTTGGCTTGAGCAACCTATTGAGATCACAAAGAAAATGATTCATCAAGTCACCGGTCTTCCCATGTTGAACAAAGCTAAAACTACCAAAACCCTAGGTCGGACGGAATTAGAGAAGAAAACCCTAGCCGAGTGGGATGGTAGAGGCATGAAAGTTAGCAGCATTACCGACGCCGAACTGAAGTTTGGTACACATATCATTGCACACAAGATTTACAGTTCTAGTCGACAGAACAGTGTCTCATGTGAAGCTGTTGACCTAGCATACAAAGTGGTCAAAAACAACTTGACATTTGACCTAGCAGACTTATTGCTGAAACAGTTCAACAAGAACATGAAAAGCATCAAAACTTCCAAAAACAATCCATGTAAGTTTGGATCCTTGTCTGTTTATTCTTCTATGTTCAGAAATTCTTCCCTTCTAAAGGAAAAGTTGTATGGAGAAAAGATGTGCCAGTACTCTATGAAATAAATGAATACATCACAGAAATGGGTGAAAAATTTGAAAGCATCATGGATAATTATTTTGAGTCTTTCAAAGAGAAAATGAATGACAGATTCCAGATTCCACAGAAGTTGGTGGAAGATTACAAAGATGACATCTGTTTTATGGTAGATTGTGATAATGTGTATATTCAAGCAGTTAAACCGAGAACTGTATATGTAAAACCTCTTCCTTATGAGGTAAACATTGATGAAACCAAGAACATCATTGAAGCTCTTCTAAATCAGCCTGTCAATCCCAAAGCCCCATATTTTGGAACATATGATGAAGCTAAGGTGAGAATTGAACTAAGCATAAAGCTTCCACAGGCGGTAAACAAAGGAAAGAAGAGGATAGCTAAAATGCAAATGATAACCGAGGATAAAGAAGAAATAGGTGAAAAAGAAGAGGAAAAGGATGAGAAAATAGAGGAACCAGAACCTGCAAAGAAGAAAGGAAAAGTTTTCATCACTAAGGCATCTGTGCCTCCCACTGCTGTGTTTACAAGGAGAAATACAAGAGGAAAGGCAGACAAGGCAGAAAAGGCAGATAAAGACATAGTATTCAAAAGGCCTCCTCTAAGCCTTCAAGAAAAGCTCAAACTCTTCAGAGATGGATCAGGATCTGGAGTAAGTAACATAAAATCCCTGAGATATGAAACCAGATCGGAAGTAGAACAGAAGGAAATAGAAGATGCTGTTGTTGAGAAGATGGGACAGTGGAAATACTCTCCTGAAGAAATTACCCCACAGGTTCCAGCAGTTCTATTGAATCCGATAAAAATGAGATGGAGCAATGCAAGGCAAACTATGATAGACATATTTGATCAAAACCTGAGATAGTTGATGCCGAGCCTGAATAATGATGAAGTAAAGAAGGCACTAAAAGAAAATGAAAATAAGATGACATTAAAGTTCAATACTTGTTTGATTTTGATCAACAATATTGAGTCGGTTGTGAAGGCTGCAAAAGCCACATGGAAGAACATTTACCACCTTCACCAACCGAGCATTGAAACTGTAATAATAAAGGATATTGAAGATGACAGCGATGAACAAGAAGAAGACACTGAGGTAGATGATACTGTAAGGATAGCAGCAGAAGTCATTGCATCCCTTCCTACCTCTCCAGTGAAAGTCTCTACATCCAGCCCTGAGACACCTTCAAGCATGGTTGTGACAACTTCTACATTTGTCCAATCATCCCTAGCAACATCAGAGGCAGCAACCATTTCTTCTACCGAGCTGCAGTCTCCTGTACCATCAAGTTTTCCAGCAGTAAGTTTTCCAGCTTTTGAATCTTCAAGTGTAAATATTGTAAGTTCTCCAGTAGAAAGTATACCAGTATCAATAGCCAGCCCTACTTTATCTACTGTCACTACTACAAAAGTATTAAGTACAGATAAGCCTAAGGCTCTACCGAGTATAAAATTTTTGGGTAAAAATATAGTTGAGGATATAGACCTAGATGAAGAGATAGAGATTCCTACACTAGATTTTGCAAATCTCTCAGCAGACCAGATGCAGAATATAGGTGAGATCCTCCAAAGGAAAGAAAAAAAAAAGAAGCTTAAGGAGGAGAGAGACAAAGAGTATCAAATCATCAAAGATGCTAAGGACATTTTGTCTGATGCATTAGGCATTAAAGTAGACTCCTCCCAGCATGTTTTGTTACAATTGGCAGAAGCAGTTGAGAAATACAATGAGGACTCATCCGGGACAGAAAAGTTAGTTGAAAGAGCCGAGAAGAGATTCAACAATAAAGTGCTTGAGCACATTGCTCAGCACATAGCTATCAACCAAGTGGAATTGTCTTCAGTTTTGTCTAACATAGAGTCTATCTATTCGAATGCTACCTCTCTTTTGGCCAGACTATGCAATTTTGCCGAGTTCACAAAGGATGTCAAAGATAAAATGAATAAAATGGATGAGGATATGAAGGTTAGCATACAAAAGCTGCAACTTGAACCAAGTTCAAGCTCTGCTCATCACATGAAAATCTCACATCTATCTAATATGCAGTCTGATCTATTGAAAGAAGACTCAAGGATCCGGTCCACACTGCTAGACATCCAACACATGATCCTTCCCATCATGAATACAATGTACAAGCACATTGAACATTCCAGAACATTGATTCATGACAATCAGTTCTCCATAGCAGATCACATGATTGAACTCTCTGCAGAAGTCCAAATTGCTATACAAACATGTAAGATTCTGCAAGAAAGTTGGGACAGAACCCTGGCACTAATAATGAAGGTACATTCTGATTTCTTATCAAATTTTGGATTCTCTCTGTAAATAAATTGTATATGCACCTTTGGCATTATCGTCAAAAAGGGGGAGATATGTATAGAAGGAGAGATATGTATACAGTTATAGATTTGTATAAGAAACAGTTAGCACATTGAAAGGGGGAGACAATGTATAAAGCCCTTTAACAAAGACAAATTTTGAAAAATCAAAATAAAACTTAGCATGATTCGTGTATATAAATTTTGGCCAATAAGTGTTTTTGTCACTAATGCCAAAGGGGGAGATTGTTGGCATTAAGCAGAATTGCCACTAGTGACAACACTTATTTGCATTCTGGGTGCAAACTGAGAAGACAGTGCAAACCGAGAAGACAGTGCAAACCGAGAAGATAGTGCAAACCGAGCAGACAGTGCAAACCGAGCAGACAGTGCAAACCGAGCAGACAGTGCAAACCGAGCAGATAGTGCAAACCGAGCAGACAGTGCAAACCGAGCAAGTTAGTATAAACCGATCAGGACAATGTAAACCGAGTAACATCTTGTCTACCGAGTCACCAATGCTTACCGAGTTCAATACCTACCGAGTGATCAGTATGAACCATGCCTTCACTTCTACTGAGTGCATGACGATGCCGAGTAATGCAGTGGACGCCGAGTATCAGAAAGTCACCGAGTCAGTTTGAAGGAACCGAGTAACCATATTTGGGCCGACTTATTAGCACTTATGTTTATTTGTCAAGCCGACTGTGCAATTGTAATTGTAATTAATTGTTTGAGACCTGTATATAAACAATGTTGTAGAAATAAAAGATGTAATAGAAATGTATGAAGTAGAATATATGTGAAAGGGAAAGAAAGGCAGAAATAAGCGAATTGCAGAAGGCTTCAGAAGTTTAAGATACAGCAAAGACAAATACATCACAGAAGGTGATCAGTACATCAGCGAATCTCATTCAGCAATCCAGTTGCAAAGCAGAGATCTACTGTTTCATTCTAACAGGTGAATCAGTACTAAATCCTTTAACCGGGTAGACTTAACAGTCTTTGTAAAAATCTCTTTACCGAGTGCATGCTTCACTGTATGTTTGTAAATCCTTTAACAGGGTGGATTTAGCAATCTTTATTGCTCCTAACAGGGAAGATCATCAGAAGTGATCAAATTGTAAGCCTTAACCGGCCAACTTTATTCTACAGTATTAAAGCTTTGTGGGTTTCATCCCCACCCCAGTTTTACTTTCTTTTGGAAGGTTTCTGGGTAACCAAATCTATGTGTCATTATTGTGAATGCTTTCAAGTTTCATGCTTTCTGTATGCAAAGGTTAAAAAGTAAAATACATGTTAAAATAGTAAGAAAATTTGGAGTTACTGATTCACCCCTCCCCTCTCAGTAACTTGGTTAATCCCTGAATATTTCCAACAGATTTGTGGGTGATGTACTTTGATGGTGCTAGCTGCAAAGATGGTGCAGGAGCAAGTATTTTACTTATTTCTCCTGATGGTAACACCTACAAGTTTTCTTTCACATTGAATTTCTTTTGTACCAATAATATAGAAGAATATGAAGCATTTTTGTTAGGACTGAGGTTGGCACAAAGGCATGAAATTAAATGCATAAGGGTTGTAGGAGATTCTGAATTGGTGGTGTCCCAAGTCAGGTCAGTGTATGCTTCCAAGAACAAGAGGTTGAAACAATATAGGAATGATGTGTGGGACTTGATTGAATGTTTTGATGCCTTCAATGTTGAATGGAAGGATAGAAGTAATAATAAGATGGCTGATTTGTTAGCCAATATAGCAACCAATCCCACTGATATTACTTTTTTTGGTCTCTCTAAAGTTGAAATTGAGACTAGGCCAAGTGTACCAAACAATGTTGAGAATTGGCAAGTCTTTGAGGATGACCAGGATATTTTGAAATTTATGAGTTGTGAAGATCAATATCATGGTCAAGAATTAGATTGTTCAGCTCTAATTGAGACTATAGAAGGAAAAGAGGTTGTCCTTGGTAATGAAGTCATTCAACTTAAAACTAACAAAGTTCCTAAGGGACTTGTTGTTCTTGAGACTGTGTTTGATAACCAGGACAGAGTTCAGAAGGATGTTAAAAATCAAGATCATATGGATTTAGAGGATATAAATCTTGGAACACAAGAAATACCTAAGAAGGTGTACATTGGTAGGGATATGTCTCAAAAGGTAAAGAAATCTTTGATTGAATTATTAAAAAAATTCAGGCATGTTTTTGCATGGTCATATGATGACCTAAAGGTTTATAGAGAAGATTTGTTGCAGCATATCATTCCTTTGAAAGAAGATGCTAAACCTTTCAGGAAAAAACAAAGGCCTATAAATCCTACTTTGGCTCCTAAGATGCAAGAAGAATTGATGAAGTTGAGAGAAGCTGGAATTATCAAGCCTATTAGACATTCTTCTTGGGTGTCAAATATTGTCCCCATCAAGAAGAAGAATGGTGACATCAGACTTTGTGTAGATTTCAGAAATTTAAATATCAACTCATTAAAAGATAACTATTGTTTGTCCAATATGGAAGCTATGTTACAGAGAGTAACCAGATCAGAATTGATGTCTATGATGGATCGTTTCTCTGGTTACAATTAGGTAATTGTAAAAGAATCAGAACAATTCAAGACAACTTTCACAACACCTTGGGGGACACATGTTTATGTGAGAATGCTTTTTGGTCTCACAAATGCTGGTGCAACTTTTCAGAGGGCAATGGATGTTGCTTTTTCAAATTTTATTGATGATTTCCTTGTTGTTTATCAAGATGATTTAACTGCTTATTCCAAGAAGGAAGAAGACCATTGTACTCATTTAGAGAGAATATTTGTGAGGGCTTTGGAATATGGCATTTCATGAAACCCAAGGAAATGTGCTTTTGGTGTCACTGAGGGTAAGTTGCTTGGCCATTTGGTTGGCAAGAAAGGAGTTAGAATTGATCCTGAAAGAGTGGCAGCCATTGATAAGATTTAGAGACCAAAGAATATCAAAGGAATTCAGTCCTTCTTTGGTCAAGTAAACTTCTTGAGAAGATTTGTAACAAACTTTGTTGAGGTCACTAGACCTATATCTAAGATGTTAAAGAAGGGATCTGCTATTACATGGGAAGGGGAGCCTAATGAAGCTTTCAAGAATATCAAGCAAGCTATTAAAGATGCACCTGTGCTTAAGGCACCTAATTACAATATCCCAATGCATATCTTCTCTTTTGCATCTTTTCATATCATAGTGTAAACTTGCAAGTAGAAATGAAGAGGGGAACCAACACCATGCATGCTTCTTACCATATGTTGTCATCAATGACAAACATACAGTTAGTACTAGCTTGCTGGAAAATCTCCAACAATCTCCCCCTTTGGAATTGATGGCAACATATGAAATGAAAAACACCACCAATCCAAATGACCAAATCTTTTATAACATTCTCCATTTCCTCATCAAAACTCTCCCAAAGATGAATCCTTCATTTGCTGTAATATTCTTTAATATTCTCCATTTCCTCAACTAAACTACTTCCATGACTGAATACTACTCCTTCTTGTTGCTATCTATTACTCCTTGATTATGTATGAACTCCCCCTTTAATGCTATTTTTCATGACTATATACTACTCCCCCTTTGACATCAATGGTAAAGGGTGCCAAACATTTAAGCACCAGTACTACTCCTGAAGTAGAGTAGTCAACCATCCATCAATCACTAAGGACTAATGCTCTTTCCACTTTCTCTAAGTAGAAACAGGGAAGGGAATTACTCCCAGCTTCTCCCTGAGATACTCAAAAGTATCCTTTAGTAAGTGATTTGTGAATATATTTGCTAGTTGTTCCTTTGTACTCACATAATCTAATTTGACTTCTTTCTCTGCCACTTTCTCTCTTAGGAAGTGATACTTAATCTCTATGTACTTTGTATTTGCATGCATCACAGGATTCTTGGACATGTTGATAGAGCTAGTGTTATCACAATGAATAAAAATAGGATAATCAATCTAAATTCTGAAATCCTTTATCATTTGTTTGATCCAAACAATTGTATAATAATTCAAGGCTACTGCAACATACTCTGCTTCCTCTGTTGATTGAGAAATACAATTCTTCTTCTGCTTGTGAAAGTGACAAGTCTATCACCAAGAAATACTGCTCCTCCTGATGTACTCTTTCTATCATCCACGCATCTTGCCCAATCTGCATCTGTATACACATGAAGCTCAACATTCTCTGAATTAGGATACCATAGACCATAAGCTATAATGCCTTGGATATATCTGAATATTCTCTTTGCTGTCATGAGGTGACTTTGTTTAGGCTCTGCTGCAAATCTTCCAACTATGCCAACTACATTAGAAATATCAGGTCTAGTTTGAGTAAGATATATGAGTTTACCAATCATAGACTTGTACAATGTTATATCTACTGCTAGATAATCATCTTCTTTTGTAAGTTTTCATCTTATTATCATAGGTGTACCCACTGGCTTACAATCATCCATCTTGAACTTCTTCAATATCTCTTTCACATATTTAGACCAATTAATGAAAATACTTTTCTCTATCTGATGCACATTTAATCCCAAAAAGTATTTGATAGGACCAATCATGCTCATCTCAAACTCGCTCTGCATCTCCTTAGCAAATTCTGCACTAAGTTTGTCATTACCCCCAAAGATAATGTCATCAACAAATATAGCTACAAGTAGTAAACCTTTAGATGTCTCTTTGATAAATAGATTACAATCTGCTACTCATTTCCTGAATCCAATTTTTGTTAGATATCCATCAAGTCTCTCATACCAAGCTCTAGGGGCTTGCTTAAGTCCATAGAGGGATTTCTTCAACCTGCATACCATATCAGTTTTGTCTGACAAGGTGAATCCTTCTATCTACTCAATGTATACTTCTTCCTTCAACTCTCCATTCAAGAATGTTGACTTAACATCCATCTGATAAACTTTGAAGTTTTTGAATGTTGCATAATCTAGAAACAACTTGATAGCTTCTAATCTGCTCATAGGTGCAAATGTGCCTGAATAATCAATACCTTCTCTTTGTGCATATCCCTTGCATACTAACCTTTCTTTATTTCTTACTATTGTACCATCTTCATTCATCTTGTTTCTGAATATCCACTTTTTTCCAATCACATTCTTATCACTAGGTCTTGGGCCCAATTCCCAAGTATCATTTTTGATAATCTGATCTAGTTCTTATTTCATAGCATCATGCTAATATGAATCATTACATGCATCTTCAACACTTGATGAACTCTTTACTTTTGATCTTTTTGTGACTTTACTACTCTGATCTATAATGATGTCATCCTTAGAGTGATATCTAGATGTATACTTTGGAACTTTAGGTGATACTGACTCATCTTCCTTCTAAGTTTCTTCTTCACTTATTTCAGGGTCATTGAACATTACATTAATACTGTCAAACATCTCTTCAACAACTATCTCACTAGTTGAAGGAATGGGTTCTTCTTCAATCATATGTGCATAATCATGATATCTTTCTTGAACCATAAACTTTTCATCAATCTTAACATGAGCACTTTCAATGATCTTATTCAATCTCAAGTTAAAACATCTATAAGTTTTACTTTTAGTAGAGTAACCAAGAAAAATACCTTCATCACTTCTTGCATCAAACTTGCCTATTGCTTCATCCCTCTTGATGTAGCACTTTCTTCCAAAGATTATGAAGTATTTCACTATGGGAACATTACCAAACCGTAGCTCATAAGGTGTCTTGTCCGCACCCGGCCTCAATTGTATTCAATTGATGTTATAGACTATTGTATTGATTGCATCTCTCCAATAGGTGTGTGAAAAATTTCCTTCAATCATGATGGTGTGCATTGTATCACGAATGATCATATTCCTTCTTTCTGTAATCCCATTCTACTCAGGGGTTCTAGGTGTACTCAATTGTCTCTTTATGCCATGTCTTCATAGTACTCATAGAATCTGTTAGAGGTGAATTCTCCTCCTCTATCCGATCATAGACACTTTATCTTTAGTCTAGATTCATTCTCAACATTAGCTTTGAATATTTTAAACTTCTCAAATGCTTCTAACTTATCTTTCAAGAATGCAACCCACATCATGCTAGAATAATCATCAACAAACAAAATGAAATACCTTTAAAAATAATATGATCTTGTTTGTGTTGGTCCACATAGGTCTATATGAATCAGATCCAACTTGTTTTCTATAGAATTATGCTTGCTCCTGAATGAATTCCTCACATTCTTTCCCATCACACATTCCCTGCAAATAGTATCAACTAGCTTTTCTATGCTAGGTAGATCTCTTACTGCCTTTACATTGCTTATCTTTACTATGTTATCAAAATTAATATGACATAGTCTTTTATGTCATAGACAACTGTCATCTACTTTATCAACAAAACAACGTGCTTCAGAATTAAGCTGAAAAACATTACCTTTAGTCTTTGAACCTGATGCAATCATTACACCATCCTTTTTGTTAATGATGCATTTGTTATCTTTGAACTCCAATCTATAACCTTTTTCAAGAAACTATCCAACACTAAGAAGGTTATGCTAAAACCATATACATAAAGAACATCATCAGTATTGTTCTTTCCATCCAATGTAATAGCTCCTCTACCAATGATAGGTTTAGGAGTGTTGTCTCCAAATCTAACCATACTATGATTGTATTTGTCCAGATGAACAAATCTATCTTTATCACCTGTCATGTGATGTGAAGAACTGCTATCTATAATCAAATTTGTCCTTATGTCTGCTTGTGAAATCAATACTAGCTCTTGTTCCTTTTTCTTATCTTCATGATCCATAATAGAAATGAATCCAATTCCATCTTCAACTGAATCATCATCAAAAACTCCATCACCAGCATAGTAACATTCTTTTGTATACTTAGGCTTGTAGTTAGTTCTAAATTTCTTAACTCTTGTAGGACACTTGGATGTAAAGTGACCAATCTTATTACATGAGAAACATTTGAAAGGTAACTGACCTTCATACTTTCCTTTTCCTTTTCTTTCTTTCTTAGCAATCATAGAAATAATATCATCTATCTCTTTGTCTTCATCTTCATCATCAAAATTACTAGAAGTGTTTGAAGATTTCTTACCATGGACTGATGCTTTGAAGGATGTCTCACTTTTAGGCTCTGTCTTCAATCTTGAAATCTCAAAAGCTGAAATTTTGTTGATCAAGGTCTCTTTTTGAAATTTGTTGTAAGCTGCATGGTCTCATCAAGGATGTTGATCTTATTTTCATACTCTACTGTAAGAGTAGTCATCAATTTATCCATAATGTCTTCCTCTGAGATCTCTCCACAATTGTTCCTAATTCTAGCAATTGCTTCATTAATACTTTGGTTGTAAGCTTTGATGTTTTCTTTAGGTAGCATCTCTAATGCATTGTATCTTTTCTTCCATGTCTTTCTACACACATTATTTTCTTGTGTATCTCCTTCAAACATGTCTTCTGGTGCTTCCATATCTTGTAGGTTGTGTCTACTTTTTTAAAATCTAAAAACTCACTATCAGATAAGGCACTGATAAGTGCTTCTTTGGCTATTGCATTCTGATGAAACAAATCCTTTTGCTTGCTAGTAGCATCATATTTTGCAAGATCTTCTAGAGAGGGGATCTTAATATCTTTCATAGCCACTTCAAAAACTTCAAAAGAAATGCACTGTAAATGAGTCAACATTTTGTTCTTCCAATCAAGATAGTTCTCTCTATCAAACTTAGGACTTTCCTTTCTAAAGAATGTCATCTGATCAACCTCAAGATGTTAAAATTTCTCTTCGAGGCACTTGGCTCTGATACCAATTGTTAGGAATAATCCCAAGAGATAATTGAGAGGGGAGGGGGGTAGTGAATCAGTTATCTACAAGTTTCAATTTTTTATTCAATTAAGTATACTTAAACATTAAGAATTACACAATGAAAGAACACTTGAACACAACACCAATATTTTGGTTATAGGGAAACCCAAATAGGTAAAAACCTCAGTGGAAATTGACACCCACTAATAAACTACACTAGTGTATAATGATCCTTGTTAGAAGATCTTACAACCCTATTAGGAGTTGATCTTTACAATGCAATAAGTATAGTGACTTGGTCAAAGGTCAGACCCTATTAGGATTCTTTTATGATTAACCCTTTTAGGGGTGAGGACACACTATTTGAGAGTTCACTGCTCAAAGGGATGAAGGCTGCAACCTTCTGAATAATAGATACACACTATATATGGATCTTGGTGATCTGCGCTTTGACCTGCTTTCTAGATCAATTCCAATGTATAGTATATATTCTTTACTTGGTCACATAGACCTTCTGTTGATGGCTCAATGCTTTTCACTCTCTACTCTACTCTTCACATTCAACTCTAAACCATGTCTTAGCAATCACAAATGACTGTCTATTAATATCTTCTCTTTAAATGATATAATCAAGTCGGCCTATTAGAACTAGCTTGAAATCATATTATAGAAACAATAATACTCTCCAATAAGATTTCTGTCAGCTCTACTAAGCACGCAACACAACCTGGGACCTGTCCAAATTAATAAGTGTGGATACACGCTATATACTGTCGGCTCTACCAAATTAACTGATACTTTCTCCTCAAGTTGAACTACTTTGTGAACTCTTAACTAAACTTTCTTAAATCTTCTCTAATAACTAATCCAAGCACACATACCGATATGATAGGCGCAACTCCTGTACCAATATAATCTATGTCAGCTCTTCTGGATAAACATAGGAAACTACAACTGGTGAATAAAGACTGCATAACTTTACTTCTACTACCCATCAAATTATGCATCCATGAATGTAACATCACTAGCATATCTTCATCACATATCCAAAGGTGCAAGGCTCCATGATAACTGTACGAACAATCACTCATGGAAAACTGCCTGTAACTCTATCAGGAACACTACTGATACAAGCTGCTACATAACTGTCTATACTAACAGTTAACTTCTACGTCTATGATATCATGCTGATAACATGTCCATTCTATAT
Organism: Chamaecyparis obtusa; assembly: GCA_027943335.1. Taxonomy (NCBI): domain Eukaryota; kingdom Viridiplantae; phylum Streptophyta; class Pinopsida; order Cupressales; family Cupressaceae; genus Chamaecyparis; species Chamaecyparis obtusa. The sequence goes on along the minus strand of BSBK01001044.1, from coordinate 1,451,679 downwards.
ATACTCAAATATTACTGCATAAGTCTTCCACGCATGCTTCTTACCATATGTTGTCATCAATGACAAACATACAGTCAACATTGGCTTGCTAGAAAATCTCCAACAATTGATACTACACTTGCCAATATGGACACAAATATTTCATAGGATGCACCAGATTAGGTAGAGATCTAGCTTGAAGACAATAGAGAATTAGATGTACTCATTGAGGACATTACTAATGGTGATCCTAATGATAGAGATGAAGATAAGGATGTGAATATTGTAGCAGGCACAACTCAAGATGAAGGTATTGTTACTGATCCTACTATCACACTATTACCGGCTGAACTTCCTATCCTTGTAGAATTTGTTGAACTTTTGACAAAGGAAAAAGCCGAAGGAGCTAACCTTGAGAAACCAATGGACACATTAGGGGAACAAGGAACGGGAACACCAGAAGATACAAATAAGCCTGAATAAAATGAGGTTACTGAGACAGACACAAAGGGCCAAGATGACCCCAAGGTAACCAAGGATGCCCCACTAGACACAACATCAGAGGCTCCACCTCAGTCAACTAATACATGGGTTCTTGAGGAGTAGAAGAAGGAAGAAAATGTGTCAACTGGGTAGGTTACTCAATGGACTAAGGTAAAGGATATTATACCATTTATAAAAAGCTCACCTCAAGAGACAGAGAAGAAGAAGAAGAAAAAGAAATAAGGAAAAGGGTCAATCACATTAGATGAAGTAATTGTTATACTAGACTGTGACCCTAGGACCCTAAGCCTTGAGAAATGTAGAAAATATGGGGAGTTGTGTACTAGGAAAGCAACATGAGAAAAGTTAAAGATGGAAAGCAAGAGCAAGGAAATACTGGATAATGTAAGAGATATCTTACAACAGGTCGTAAGATATCAATTTGTACCTCTTGGACTCATTGAAGAAAACACATCAACACATTTTTGATAACTTGTAAGTATACACGTGTGTATTTGTCATTAATATCAAAAAGGGGAAAACAATGTATATGCCAAATATGTAAATAAATACTAAGTATACTACACACTACTGGGAGCATGCACCAAGGTGGAGTAAATTTTTGAAATTTTTGTTAAGTTATGGTATCTATGTATATATGGCAGAGTTAGAATAAATTATGAAGACATCAGGTCTATATACATTCAAAGTTTTGATACTAATGCCAAAGGGGGAGATTGTTATCTCTATTTGAGCATTAAAGATTGTCATTAGTATCAAAGATAATTAGTCGATTACCTATGTTATATAGTCGGTAAAAGCAAGTACTTCAAGCTACTCATGCTAGTCGGTTAAATACATAATCTTATACACCAAGCTATCTCAAGGCAATACTGAGAACAAAAGATATTAGTTCAAATTGAGCACTAGAGTAGTTTTATCGAGCATCAGTGTACATCGATACCGGGCATCAGTAAACACCAAGCAAACTGGACATCGAGCACTAGTGTATCTACTGAGTAGTATTTATAGTATTTACTAAGAAATACAAAAAATGGCATAGTAATCAGTTTTGGCACATCTATCTATGCAAATGGTTACAATAATCATAAAATGTTTTACCAAGATCAAGGATCATTTATTGTAGATACAATTATTAATTATGATGATGATCTCTATGTAATTACTAGATCTAGGTTACTTTTGTACACCATAGATCTTAGGGTTCGACCTAAGATATTGTAACCTATTTTTGTTAAGAGGCAAAAGTAGTATGCTATATATTTGTATTTCATGTCATTTTGACATAAGGCTTGACAAGGAAGATAAGTTTGATATGAAAAAGTGAAGGAGATCTTGAAGCAGAAGCCAACTTCAAGATATCAGTTATTAGATAGAAAAGAGAAGAATTTAGAGATATTCAGATTAAGGAGAATCAGACAAGACTACCGAGTAGTTCAGAGACAAGATCTACACATAAAAAGGCGATATCTATTCTATACTACATTGATTTGTATCAGACAAGGTTGAGTTTTCAATTGCAGATACATCCTCTTATTCTCTAATCATTGTAACAGAGTTTGGTAAAATTTATTAACAGAGTAGACCTAACAGTCTTTATGTAAATTTCTTAACCGAGTGCACACTCAAGTAGTGTTGTTGAAATCCTATAACTAGGTAGATCTAGCTGATCTAAATTGTTACTCCTAATAGGGTAAGATCACCAGAAGTGATCACAACTTGTAGCCTTAACCAACATACTTTATTATCTGCAGTAGTGAATATTTGTGGGTGTCATCCCCACAATAGTTTTTACATTCTAATAAGGGTTTCTGCGTTGCCAAAATACTTGTGTTATGTGATTGATTTATTGTTGATTACATGCTATTTGCTTTTACAAGTTAATTAAATAAATGCTGCATACAATGGATACAATACATAGTTGAGTTTACTACGGTTTGTTGATAAAGTTTTTGGAGTTAAAGTTTTTGAGGGCATTGATTCACCCCTCCCCTCTCAATACCTTACCTCTCCATTCCAACACCTTTTGCCACTCCCATCCATAGCCTTTACTAGCACTAATGGTATGGCTGAGGCATTACATTTATCTTTTTAGTATTTATTTCCATCCCCATTCATTTAATTAAAGTTATCACTTGATTAAACAACTCATCAGTAGGTTATCCTGGTACTAGCCACTTAGGACCCCGAACCCACATTGAGAGCCACTCACCTAGTGTTCTTAGGTTTTCTACCCTTTCCAAAGCATCATAAACATACAAGATAAGAAATAAGACAAATAATTTAACATTCAAGTACTTCCAAACAAGGATAGGAATGGTTTAGGAAGCCATATGGTTGTCCTAGTCCACCGGACAATGCTAAACCCTAACTGTAATTCCTAAACACACCAAGAAGATTAACAAGTCATTTAAACATACTATACAAAATACATTTGAAAAAACAAGTGATCCAAGTGACCAAATACCACCTAGGGTCAGCCCCAAGTCACCCGAGAACCCCTCAACACCAAACAATAGAGTTTGATAGAGAGTTGTGTAGTTGGTTCAAGAAGATATGTAATTGGGGTTTGGATCTGTGTAGTTGGGGCCTCAAACTACGTAGTTGGTAGTGTGAACTGCGCAGTTGGTCTCCAAAATTGCGCAGTTGGTCTGAGATTGGGTTTTCAAAAATGGAACTTGTAGAGGGTTTGTGGGAAAAACTAGGCATGATGGAAGTACTGGATGTAGTTTTAGGGAAAGACCCAATTGAGATCTCCTTTTTTCCCTTCCAAAATGTCCCTCAAGCACATTCTACCTACTAGATATCCCTACTCAAAGTCTAGGAATAATCATAAAGGTACAAAGTCCAGTATGCAACTAAGGAAGGAGAATCCATCTTCCTAAAATGTGAGAGAAACTATAGACTCCTTAAGCATAAATAGAAGTATTAAAAAGATCCTAGGGAATCTCCTTACTTTAACTAATACAAGAATGAAGTCAAATCAACTCATAATGGAAAATACTAGAGTCTATGCAAATAATACATTTCCAAGCATATTCATTATTATCCTTTCTCCTAAATCTATCTCAGAACAATGCAGACACAATACCAATGGGACAAACATTTCCTAATTGTAGATTCATACAAGAAAACCAATATATAGATAGCAATAGAATTAAACAAGCAATCACATGAGGAGGATCATCTTTCAGGATAGCTCCTACCTGGAGTCCTACAAAGAAACCCTTGGAGAAGAAAGTTCTGAATCTTTTAGCCTACTCTAAGCACTCCTCTAGTTCCTTCTGAATGCAGACTCAATCCTCCTCTAGAAATACTATGGCTATCAAATTATGATATACTCAAACTATAATCAAAGCTTCCCTAAGAGATATATTATTCAACCAACTCCCTATCTCACAAGAATCCCTCCTGTGTATAGATTGATGGAGTAGTTGCATGGGAAAAATCCAACCGATGTGTTGGTAGTATTCTCTATTTTCATTGTTGCCTTTCGAAATTTTATTTCCTTGAAGGTTTTCCCTATTTTTGTGTTAAAAATCTCCTCCAAATTTCCATTCCCAAAGCTTAAAAATTTCATTAAAATGGTAAAAAACCCTAAGTGCTAGGTCAAAGTATGCTTGAAAATCCAAAAAACCCTAGGAGTACCTAAGCGAGTTCTATTTTGCTGTTACTTTTTGAAACCACTTAAGAAACCTTTTTGCATGTTCTTTTTTATGGCCACTTAGTCTCCTAAGAAATCTGGTATATTCCTTTTAATCAAGCGACATCCACAAATCCTTCAGTCACGTGGTCTCTTTAAATTATAGGAATATTCTCTTTATACAAAGCAACTCAGTAGATGCCTTTAGTCGAGAATTCTCCTAATGGTTTGAACTGCTTTGTGAGACCCAACGACTACATTAAAAAATGTCTCAAGTATAACTATAGTCATCAGGTCTCTAGATGTGATAAATCGGTGATTCTTTCTATTGTTGCTAGATCTCTTGAGGAAGTTAAAGTCAAAGTAAAGATCTTGAGATCATGGGACTACCATTGATTCTCCCTTTTCAAAGTTAAAATCCTACAACTCTCTCTTAATCGCTTAAAAAAGATGATGTCATCCTAAAACTATAGAAATTGAGTGACTACCATCAGATCAAGATCCTACGGCTAGCATGAAGTCACGAGATGAAGATAGGGGTTATTAAAATTTTAAGTGATCAAGAGACTTCTCGATAGTCACTAGATCTCCAAATAAGTGAAATCGGGTGATCTCCAAAAATGTTTGAAAAGTCAACAAGGTTTCAACGATTAAGAGACTGATTGTAGTCGCTAAGTCTCTAAATAATTTAGATGAAAAGTAAAGGTTAAGAGACTTAATCAAGACCATCAGATTAAGATCTAACGATAGTCACAAGGTCTTGATATAGAATCAGTAAATGATAAAAGAGCCTTCAGATCAAGGATCGATGGTAGTCTCTAAGTCTCTAGATAAAGCCATGAGAAGCTAAAATATTCAGCGACTAAGAATTTCTCTTTAGTCGCTTAATCTCTGAAAATAATAAAAAAAGCACCAAGTCTTTAAGCGACTATGAGGAGTTGTGTGGTCACTAGGTCGCCATAAATAAAAATTTGATTTCTTGTCACTTTGTCAGCTCTCGACTAGTGAATTGGTTTCTAAGCGTGCCAAGTAATGACGAAAGTGACATGAATTACAGAGCTTGAGTCTCAAATGGTCTAATCTAGTCAATTATTCAGAATAAATACAACTAACTTTTACTCATTCTAAATTCACCAAGCATTCAAGAGCCAGAGAGAGAATTGCTTCATGAGATTTTCTAAGTTTTTCAATGTTCAAGAGTTCAGGATTTCAGAATTTCTATAAGTATGTTTATCTGTCAATCAGTATGATTCAACCAGCGATGAGCGGAGCTTCTACAAGAAGGGGAACCAAGGACAAGGGTGATACTAAGGGAAAAGAGAGTTATCTAGATGAATTCCTCACTCTACTCCCTAGGTCTATGCAAAACAAAAAGGTCACTGACAAAATTTTCACTGATGACCTCACATTTTGTAAAGATGTAAAGACAAATGATGTGTTTGGAATGTGTTTATTTAGATATTTTTATAAGAATTTTGAAATCCCGGTGCCAATTTCAAACCCTTGGACCTCAGGGTTGGCTAGGTTGATATTACCAAACATCTTCCTAGATATGGATTTGCAGATTGAGTTGGCCAATAGATATGATCCCCTATCAGAAAAATAAGGAAAGATGATGGCTCAGCCCTAGTGACACTCGATATAAATTCATTCATGAAAGCTTTTGGTATACATATCCCAATGGCTACTGAGATTAATTTGCAGACCCAAGCAAATTGACATGTTAGGGAGTCAACACTAGTTTCTAGAGAAATCAAAAATCATGTCCCAAAAACCAACTTGAATTACATTGCTGTAGTACCTGGGACTGCCCCATATTTCTACAAAGACCTAAGTTTCTATATCAAATACATTGCATATAGATTGTGCAGAGTATTGGGAGTGGATGGTGGTGCAGAGAGAATTTCTTCTAACATTCTAATGTTGGTGCTAGATTTTCAGAGTCCCTATGTGAGTAAAGGATATGACTACATAGGGTATGTAATAAGTAAAATGCATGAAGGTCTTGAGTCTATTCGAAATAGGGATCCATCTCCTAGTTTTATGCATTACTCTCTATTAATGCATGTTATTTTGTTCCACAATTACTATTAGAATAACTGAGAGGGGGGGTGAATCAGTTATCCAGTGTCCGAAATCAAAATGTATAATTCAAAACAAATTCTTCAACTTTTGCTACTTGGTAAACATAAAATACTTTCACTGTCTGTGCTTTTATCAATTATCAGTCTAAAACTTATACTAGTTACCGATCAAATCTAACATGTAATATGCAAAGTATGATAACAAGAAAATATCACAATCAACACATAACATAAGAGATTTTAGCATGGAAACCTTGTGAAGGGAAAAACCACCTAGGACCGGCAACCCAAAAATTTTCACTCTTCTGAAGTGAGGTTGGTGAAGACCCAACCCTATTAAAGGTTACAAACATACTGTTAGGTGTGACCTTGTTAGAAGATTTTAGACCAAAAGTTATCGTCCAACTAGCAGTCACTCTGGGGTTGACAGGATAACAATGTTCACTCTATGAATGAAACATCAAAAGACTTTCATAGTCCACTCGATTAAGAGATTTGAATGTGTACAATGGTTAAATATGTAACAGTAGATGATCTGCCTTGAAACAACTTCAATTGCAATTTACAGATCAATGTTTAGCTCATTCATATCTTTCTAATCAATATATCACTTCAGATTCAATACAATATCAACTTACTATCCGTCGGTAATTACTCTTTGTAGCTCAGTAATTATTCTGTAGTTTGGTTCTCACTAACCAGTATGATCAGAATGCATGAAAACTTGTTCATGTGATAATTCTGCAGTATCTTCTTCTTCTGACATTTCTTTAACAATGAAACCAATGTCTCTTATATAGACAAGTAAATCATTTTCTTTTTGTCCATCATATTTTGCCGCTTTAACCTTCTTCGGCTGATGTGTTAGTAACACATTTCAATCTGCTCCATTAGATCTTCCTTAAATTATGTTAGCCATCGATCTTCATAACAAACCTTATCTGTTACCTTGATTTTATATATTTTCTAGCTCATCAAATTGTCGGCTAAGCTAATCATTTAATTCCTTTCTATTCTGCTCGGTTAACAAAGAAATGTGTTAGTGAACACAAGATCGATTAACACTGCACTCGATATACACTACACTCCATCGGTGTATACTGGTCTACTTCATTTACTGACAACACTGCTTTGTGTCTTTCAACTCTATTCTTCATCATAGATGAATACAACATAATAAAGTTGATATCATCAAGTCATAGACTCATCAACAAGTTACTCAGTGTATTCCTTATCCTCATCTGACATACACATCTTCCTCATGTAGATATTTTTGTTCTTCATCTCTTTCACCTTTCTTCAGATATATCGATATAGTAACTTACAAGATAAGTACTGTCAAGCTAGTTGACATCAATGACAACATAATACTAATTTAATCATCTTTCTTATCTAATCAGCAACTCCTCAGTAATCTTAAATCATAGATTCTTCATTCAGATTCTAAATCAGTTGTAGTTCATCGATCTCTCCCTTTGGCATTGATGGCAACTCAAGTAATATGAAGTATACCATACACATACCAAACATGTATTTTACAACTTTGTGAACAAATGTTGTACAAGCTCTCCCTAGCTTAATATGTTTAATCACTACATTACTACACAACATTATAAAATATAGCTTTATCATTCTGTAGATATGATATTTTCAACTCTTAGGTTCCTGTTTCTTTCTTTCAGATTAGCTCTCCCTTAGATAGTTCTCATTGGTGCATGTGTTTAACTTTTTCTTTCATATTATTTATCTCTCCTTTTGACAACAATTCCAAAGAAACAAATAAATAATCAACTCTGTAGTAGCTAAGTAACTCTCTATTGTCCAATACAATCTCTGTATCTTTGTATACTGATGTCCCAATCTGTGTCAGTTCTTCAACCTTAATCACAACCTTGAACATTATCCAAAGTGTGAACTATGCTGCATCAACATGTGTGATCTTCTGATAGGTTTAAGCTAATGCAACATCCAGATCACATTAGTGACTGATAGGCAAAGGACGGACCCCAAGTCTAGTCCTCAAGTATTGAAATGTGTCCTTCGGTAGAGGCTTTGAAAAGATATTTGCAATTTGTTCTTTAGATATAACAAATTCTAACTTCACTTTCTTCTCTTGCACTTGTTCTTTTAAGTAATGATAATTGATATATGCTTTGTTGTAGAGTGCATCAATGGATTCTTTGAAATATTAATAGCACTTGTGTTGTCATAGTATATAATCATTGAATCAGTGATTACCTCATTCATTCCTTCCAACACTTGCTTGATATATGCAATGTTTGAACAATTAGTAGCAGCAAAAACATAGTCTGCTTCAGCTATAGACTGAGAAATACAAGCCTGATTTTTACTTGTCTAGGTTACAAGTCTTTCACCAAAGAAGAATGCTCCTCCAGTCGTGCTTTTTCTATCATCCACATTTTCAGCCCAATCAGCATCAGTATAGACCTTCAGTTCAAACTTACCTTCCTTAGGCTACCATAATCCATAATCCTCTATATTTTTCAGGTATCTTAAGATTCTTTTAGTAGCAATCATGTGTGATTCTCTAGGGTTAGCAGAATATCTAGAAATAATTCCCACAACATGTGCTATATTTGGTCTACTATGAACTACATACATTAGCTTACCAATCATGGATAGGTAAAGTGTCTGGTTTACCTCTGTAGTTTCATCTTCCTTTGTCAATTTACTTCCAGTACCCATTGATGTTCCCACAAGTTTAGCATCTTCCATGCCAAATGTCTTCAAGACTTTCTTTATGTACTTAGATTGTGAGATAAATATCCCATCACTTTGTTGAATCACTTGTAGTCCTAGAAAGAATTTAATCTCTCCAAACATAGACATCTCAAACTCTTTTCTCATCTCATCAGCAAAAGATTTACATACATGATCTTGACCTCCAAAAAGAATATCATCAACAAATATCTCAACAATAATAATAGTGTCATCAGTATCACCTTTCATGTACAAATTGATGTTCTCACTAGTTCTTACAAATCTAATACTTAACAAGTAAGCATGCAGTCTTTCATACCAGGCTCTCAGTGCTTGCTTCAAACCATATAAAGCTTTATGTAATCTACATACAATGTCTTTGTTGTCTAGATCAACGAATCCTTTAGTTTGTTCTATGTAGACCTCTTCTTCAAGTATACCATTCAAAAATGCTAACTTCACATCCATTTGATAAACTCTAAATTTCTTGTGTGTAGCATATGCAAGTAGCATTCTAACCCCTTTCAATCTAGAAATAGGTGCAAATATCTCACCACAGTTAATGCCTTCTTCCTGTGCATATCCCTTGCATACCAATCTAGCTTTATTTCTTGTCACCTCACCATTTTCATTTAGTTTGTTCCTAAATATCCACTTAGTACCGATAACATTTTTATCTTTAGGTCAGGGTACTAAGGACCAAGTTTTGTTCTTCTCTATTTGTTCTATTTCCTCTTTCATTGCATTAACCCATTCTTCATTTTCTAATGCAACTTTCACATTTTTTGGTTCAAATTCACAAACTAGACATGTACCTTGTCTTGCTTTGCTTCTTGTCTACATGCCAGCTTGTCTGTCTCCAATAATTTGTGTCTCAGGATGATGTCTTCTAACAAAACTAGCCAGAACTCAGTTTCTTCTTTCTTGTTCATCCTATTCAGGTTCATGTTCTTGTCGGTAGCTCCATCTTGTTCATTTATTTCCCTTTCATGTTCCTCAGGGTTATTTTCTTGTTGACCGGTTATCACAGGTTGCAACTTCAGTAGATAATCAAGATGTTCAATGTAAGTGAATCTACCATAGTCTTCTAGTTCTCTTCTACTTTCTTCTATGTTCTTGTCATCAAACTCATCAACACAGACATTAGTACTTTCAATTATCTTATTTGTAACCTTATTCAGACATTTGTATGCTTTACTCTTAGTAGAATATCCCAAGAATATTCCTTCATCACCTTTTGAATCAAATTTCCCATTTCTCTCATCTTTCAGAATAAAACATTTGCTTCCAAAAATCTTAAAATAACTTATAGTAGGTTTGTGTCCAAACCATAGCTCATAGGGTGTCTGATTGGTGTCCTTCAGTAGTACTCGGTTAAGCACATATACAGTTGTACTGACAACTTCCCTCCAATATGTCTAAGAAATATTCTTTTGCAACATTAGTGTTCTTGCACAGTCAATTATTGACCTGTTCCTTCTTTCAACAATCCCATTCTGCTGAGGTGTTCTTGGTGTAGAGACCTGTCTTTTGATACCATTCTCATTATAGAAATTAGTAAATTCATTAGAGATAAATTCACCTCCTCTATCAGATCTTAAGCATTTTAATTATTTTCTAGTCTCTTTTTCTACCTTTTCCTTATACCACTTAAACATCTTAAATGCTTCAGATTTTTCTTTTAAGAACATAACTGTCATTAGTCTAGTATAGTCATCAATAAAAAGAATAAAATATCTATCACCATAATAGCTCTGAGCTCTCATAGGATCACATAGGTCGGTATGAACCAACTCAAGTATCTTCTTTGTTGAGTAGTCTTTGCTCTTAAAACTAGACTTAGTCATCTTACCTTTCTGACATTCATGACACATAGCATGATCCAATTTTGACAAGTTAGGCAACCCTCTAACTCTTTTCTTCTTACTAATCTTGATCATGTTATCAAAGTTCACATGGCATAACCTCTTATGCCACAACCATGCATCTTCATCCTTCATTAATAAACAAGAAGATTGATCAATATCAAGATAAAATAGATTACCTCTAGATTGTGTACCGGTTCTGACAAGTCTTCCTCCATCATCATAGATTTTTACCTTTCTGCTCTCAAAAGCAAGTCGGTGGCCTGAGTTATTCAGTTGTGCCACACTTAACAAATTATAGTTCAGTCCATCTACCCAGTATGCATTTTCATATTTTATCCTATCATTAATCATTAGTGAACCTTTACCTCTTACCATACAGGGTGCATCATTTCCCATCCTAACAAATCCTCCATCATGTTCATCAAGTAGATCAAATTTCTCTATATCACCAATCATATGATGTGTACAACCACTGTCTATGATCCATGTATCATTTTTTCTTACTTTAGAGATTAGTGTTGTTTCTTCATGTTTCTCTTCTTCCTCTGAGTCATCTTTAATAGCAACAAATACTACTTCTACATCATCATCAGTATCAGTTTCAGATTCAAATTCTTCGGCTATGTAACGTACCTTTTTCCCTTTGTCATAGCTATCTCGGTTATCTCTATTGTTGTATCAGTAGCCTCTGTTAACTCTTCTCCCATAGCTCCCTTCAGATCGGTCTTTGGATCTATCATCATCTTTCTTATTTGGACATCTAGCAGCGATGTGGCCAAATTATTTACAATTAAAATATGCTAAAGGTAGCTTACCTCTATACCTTCCTTTACCTTTGGGTAATCTTCTAGCCATAAGAGCTTCAAGCTCATCAAGTTCTTCATCGGTACCACTATCACTATCATTATTCTTACTATTCCTGCTACTAGATTTACCAATCTTCAAAGAAGTCATGAAAGAGGATTCAACAGATGGTACAACATTTTTGTCAAAGTTATTCAATTAAAAGATTGTAAGCTTACCCATCAGTATGTCAAGAGTAAGGTTGGATGTAGCTCTTGTTTCATGAATTGTAGAGATCCTAATTGCATAAACTAGCAGTAAAGTTTTGAGAATCTTGGTTATCACTGTTTCACCCTCAATAACTTCATCTGATGCTCTAATAGCATGTACTACCTCTTTTAGTCTATTTGTGTATTGCACAATGTTTTCACCTTCTTTCATCTTCATATCATCAAAATGACCTCTTAGGCTTTCTGCTCTGGCTATCTTAACATTCAAATCTCCACTATATATTAGAGTTAGTTTATCCCACATGGCTTTGGAAGTAGTGCAACCCTTAATGTCTTCAATTTTGGCATCAGTACATGTAGCAACAAGTTCCATCATAGTAATGTTGTGTTCATGCCTATCTTTCAGTTGATCAAGTGTCAAGGGACCTGGTGTCAGTTCAATGTAGCCATTCTGCATCAATCCTAGTGCTAAGTTCCTAATTCTAGATATGTGCAACTTCATTCAGCTTTGCCATACTGTGAAGTTTTCTTTATTCAACTTTGGCACTTCCCTCTTATACATCTTGAGACCTTTGTGCTAGAGTCCTTAAAACTATGTTCTAAGCAACCACAACTTTGATACCAATTGTTAGAATAACTGAGAGGGGGGGTGAATCAGCTATCTAGTGTCCCAAATCAAAATGTATAATTCAAAACAAATTCTTCAATTTTTTCTACTCGGTAAACATAAAATACTTTCACTGTCTGTGCTTTTACCGATTATCAGTCTAAAACTTATACTAGTTACCAATCAAATATAACATGTAATATGCAAAGTATGATAACAAGAAAATATCATAATCAACACATAACACAAGAGATTTTAATGTGGAAACCCTGTGAAGGGAAAAACCACCTGGGACGAGCAACCCAAAAATGTTCGCTCTTCTGAAGTGAGGTCAGTGAAGACCCAACCCTCTTAAAGGTTACAAACACACTGTTAGGTGTGACCTTGTTAGAGGATTTTAGACTAGAAATTATTGTCCAACCAACAGTCACTTTGGGTTGACAGGATAACAATGTTCACTCTATGAATGAAACATCAAAAGACTTTCATAGTCCACTCGGTTAAGATATTTGAGTGTGTATAATGGTTAAATATGTAACAGTAGATGATCTACCTTGAAACAACTTCAATTGTAGTTTACAGATCAATGTTCAGCTCATTCATATATTTCTGATCAATATATCACTTTAGATTCAATACAATATCATCTTACTATTCGTCGGTAATTACTCTCTGTAGCTCAGTAATTGTTCTACAGTTTGGTTCTTACTAACCAATATGATCAGAATGCATGAAAACTTGTTCACATGATAATTCTGTAGTATCTTCTTCTTTCGGCATTTCTTTAACAATGAAACCAATGTCTCTTATATAGATGAGTAAATCATTTTCTTTTTGTCCATCAGATTTTGCCGCTTAATCTCATTCATTGATTTTTCCATTTTTAACCTTCTTCGGCTGATGTGTCAGTAACATGTTTCAATCTGCTCCATTAGATCTTCCTTGAATTATGTTAGCCATCAATCTTCATAACAAACCTTATCTGTTACCTCGATTTCATACATTTTCCTGCTCATCAAATTATCATCTAAGCTAATCATTTAATTCCTTTATGTTTTTCTCAGTTAACAAAGAAATGCGTCGGTGAACACAAGATCGGTTAACACTGCGCTTGGTATACACTACACTCTGTCAGTGTATACTGGTCTGCTTCATTTACCGACAACACTACTTTGTGTCTTTTAGCTCTATTCTTCATCATAGATGAATGCAACATAATAAAGTCGATATCATCAAGTCATAGACTCATCAACAAGTTACTCAGTGTATTCCTTATCCTCATCTAACATACACATCTTTCTCATGTAGATATTTTTGTTCTTCATCTCTTTCACCTTTCTTCAGATATATTGATATAGTAACTTACAAGATAAGTAGTGTCAAGCTAGTTGACATCAATGACAACATAATACTAATTTAATCATCTTGCATATCTAATTAGAAACTCCTCAGTAATCTTAAATCATAGATTCTTCATTTAGGTTCTAAATCAGTTGTAGTTCATCAATACAACAACATGGATCTATAGTATCTCTAGCCTAGGATGATGTGGAATGGTTAACATAATCCAGTCTAGCTTTGGATAAGGGCATGGAATTTTACCTCCAGAGAGAATGATTTTTGTGCTTTTCAAAATTGGATAGTGCAACCAATTTTGTTTAGCTTAGGTTTGAATTTGTCCAGGCTACCATTTAAGGTTTTACAATTATTGAGGCCTTGTCAATTTGTTGACAAATGAATAGGAAATCACAATTGGGGTGATTTCTATTATGAGAAAACCTTCACAATAATTAGAGTTTATGGGTTCCCCCAGCCACCTCATGTTCTCCCATTTTATGTGCTTCCCAGGATTGCAGTGATAGAATTTATTTGGAAACTCATGTTGACTGATAAGGAGCATTTGGCCCCACATAGGAAGGGTACTTTTACCCCAAGGCATTTCAAAGTTTGCAACATCACAATTGGGAGGAATGGATTGAACAAGGTAAATGATTGGTTAGGCCACTATAGAATGAGTGCTTCCTTGTATAGATATGTGGATACTAAGAATTTTATTTTTATTGCTAGAAAATTATATACTCCCACCATTCCCATCAATAATAGACATGAGGAATGTCCTAAAGAGGATCTTATAAGGAATATCCTAGAAGATGATGAGGTATAAAGGAGAGCACAAAAATTCCAAGATTTTTTGTCATTAGAGAAACAACTGAAGAAAAAGGGAATTCCCTTTGGAGGATTTTACCCTATTGGTACTCAAAAATACATGGGTTTTTGAGCACCTTGTTAAATTTTGCAATTTTGAGGCCCTATAAGTGCTTTTGTGCCTTTTTCTCATATGCAATTCTAAGGTTTCCAATGCTTGTCAAGTGCTTATCACCTTTTTCTTGGCATTTGAAGACATCCCAGGTCATTAATTTTGAGTTTTGAGTCATTCAGTGATGTCTTGTTTTGAGCACTTGTCCCAAATCTGCATTTTTGCCTAAGTGTCAATTTGCTATAATAGGCCTTGTTTGAATTTGAATATCTTTTTTCCTATGATTGGTCATGACATTCTAGTTGTGGCATCATATTGTAGGCATGGGAGTGAGTCATCTTGTCAATTTTTAGCCCAACATGTGCCCGTTTGACCTGTTTGCTAACCTCATTCCATTTGCAATTTGTTAAAATTCTTTGTGTGCTCACTGTCCAGCTTTATAAGTGACCTACTTTGAGGTATCCTAGTTTGCACCCTATGAAAGGTATGACATAATTGAATGTGGTTTCATACTGTAGACCTGGAAGACTAAGTGCTTGATGATTTTCAAGTCTCTCCCAATCCATCTGACCACTTTCCCAGGCCATTTCCAAACCCAGTTTCTATTTTTTCACTATTTCTTATCCTAAATGTTATTAGTAAGCTGACTTTGGAGTTTTTTTGTGATCGACCAATTGATCTTTTTGGTGAATTGGTTATGGATTCATGTTCCTTGTGTGAGGGAGAATCAAAGCCTAAGGTGATGGTGTGTGTGTGAAAATTGTACCTGATCAGTAGACACAACACTCAATAAAACATTAGAGGTTAGCTATAATCAAAATCGTGCAAAATTGAAAGCTATCTAACCAAGCGATTTACTGCCTTCTAGTAGGTGCGAGATTGATGTTCTCAGATTGTAATCGAGATCAGTGACCTAGACGACACCTAGATTAAGGATTTGAATGCAAAAGATGGATATGAAATTGAATGCAATTAATCTATTTTTTTGGATTTTTCTATGCAATAAGAATGAATGAAAAACTGATATGAAATTAATCTATATGAAAACTGATATGCTATGCTAATCTAACAATGATATGAAATATGAATGCAAAAAAAATAAGATTGATCTCACAAAGATGTCGATTCGCAAGAGCTTTGATTCTTCAATTCCAATTCTCCAGCGTGATTGTGCAAAATATGAGATGATTTGTGAAGAGCTGAGCCTTTAATTTATAGAAATCCAGGGCTTTGGAGGTGCATGAGAAAAAGCCATAAATCACTCAAATAACTCAACTTGATTTTTGAGTTATTTTTAAATAAAGATAATTAAGTCACAAAAATCATGCAAAAGCACAGTTCAACTTGAATTAGAAGTTTAGATCAACTTTAAAACTCGAAAAGATGTTGAGTTTCAAAAAGCTAACAACTTGCATTGATTTTCCAATTTTGAGTTTAACTGGTCCTTGAATGTGCACATGGATAATTATGATTTAATAAATAAATAAAGTGATTTATTCTCAACTTAACTGCTTTTTGAAATAAAATAATTAATTTATGGGTTAATTAACTATTTTACCAAACTTTTATTAAAAATTATATTATTAAATAATGACAACATGCTTTAATTAATTAAATAAGAATTTAATTAATTATTCATAGGAATTTTGATTTATTGTCAAAATTAAATAATACAATTAATAATAGATATAATTAAATTTAATTAAACAATTAAGTGGCAAATATTAAATCTAATTAATTAAATATGAAAATATTCAATTAATCAAACTTAGGATAAATGTGATTTATCACCAAATAATCATTAAATTAAAGATAATTAAGATAATTAGGAATATTACTAGGAATATTCCCCGATGCAGAATTTAAGATAATCAATTATGATTCGATGATGTTAGATGTGCCTTAGGTTAGGACTTTGATGTCGATTTTGTTCGATTTGTCGATGTAGGAGGTTAATGAACTTATAGCCCATTTTTGGGGTATTACATTTTGCCCCTCTTTGAATTACTGTGCGAAGCGCAGTGGTTCAAAGATAGTCTGTGTTTGATAGAGATATGAAACTGATTCAAAAGATAAACCGATCTCAAGATAGAAACCAATTGAGAGATATTGAGATAGGAGGTCCTGAATGACCAGAGATAATGTTCACTGTAGCAGAAAATAAACCTATGATTGCGAAAAATTGTCAAAACACCTGATTCTGAACCTTAGGATTGATAAGAAGTGAGTGACCCGTTCTAGACTTGATTGTCTTAGCAGAACTAGCAGGTATCACATCCGAATCCTTCAGTTGTCGAAGAACCAAGGAAAGAACACTATGATCTGATGGTTGCAAAAACTAATACAGTTTACAAGATTAGGAGAATACCAGATTGATATGGATCGATGAATCTGATATGCCCCGAGCGATGAGGACTTTTGATGAATCAGTAACTAGACGTGATTGTTATCTTGTTTACTGAGGAAGATATGATTTCCATAAAGATATGATTTCAAATTTGATTATAGACTTTGAATGATATGCAATACCATGCCCCCTTCGGGATTAAAATTGAAATCTGACAAGAGAAGTCAGCGTTAAATAGTTTAGAAGCATGTAAATTGATAAAAGAAGTGGTTATACACGTCTGAGAACACATTCTGCATTGTTGGAAGGTCCCAAAAGACCAAGTTTGACTAGGTTTGACCATGAGTTGACCATGGTTGACCAAGTTAAAATTTTGATAGTTTGATGTAAGATAATCAGTTAAGTTGAATACTAGATTTCTGTGATGATTGAAGGTTGATTATGCAAGCAATTAATAATATGAATGATCTCAGATTTGAATTTTGATCCCGAAAAAGGATTCTACTTGCTATTTCATTGGAGGAACC
Source organism: Chamaecyparis obtusa (assembly GCA_027943335.1). Classification (NCBI taxonomy): domain Eukaryota; kingdom Viridiplantae; phylum Streptophyta; class Pinopsida; order Cupressales; family Cupressaceae; genus Chamaecyparis; species Chamaecyparis obtusa. The sequence continues at coordinate 1,434,129 of BSBK01001044.1, read as the reverse complement.
TTCATGTGAGATTTAGCTCTTGTTAGACTTGAAGATGCGATTTGAAGAATCATTTAAGCATTGAAGTTCATTTAATCATTGTGAGATCATGCAAACATGCAAAATGCAAAGATACATGCAAAATGAAATGCAACCTAAGACCTAGGACCTAGTCACTGATCATATGTCGATTTGTTATCATCATTGAACTTTTAGGTAACCAGATAAATCAATACAATGCCCACTAGCTATGAAACCATAGACATATGAATATTGATTTGTATGCGTAAGAATCAATACAACACCCACTGGTTATACAACCATGGACATATGAATATTGATTTTGTTTTTGGAATGTCGGATTAGATATAAGCACCAAGGCACAAACACCAGGATGACCTGAATATCATGTCCATTTTGATATAGCAATTTGTATAAGCATCAAAACATAAACGTCGTGATGACCTGAGTACACCTTGCGTTACAAACACATCAAACAGTCAAGAGATCATTCTAAATCCAATGTGAATTACCCGTAGTGACCCTTTATCGTTCACATCCTTAGGCAAGATTGCGTTCCACAGTAGGAGAAAGAACTTACTCAAAAAGATAATAGTTAGATCAAACTTTCTTGAATTTTTTGGGTATCAATGGTCAAGGTACGCATGGCCATCCAATTCGAGATAGAGGCTCTTACAGTCGGACACCATTTCAATCCAAAAGTTCCAAAGATGTTAGATTTTCACATACAAGCAGAAGACAAAGAAAAGATTATGCCCCCAGTCATCACTCTCTAAATCCTATAAAGAACATCATCGAAGAGCTCGAAGGGACACAATATGCAAAAATCTCAATGCGAATCAGTAAGCCTATAAGGAGATAAAAGCATGAAAAGCACAAATTATTTTCAGTTGAGTTTTGATGTTTGATTGTTGTAGATGCAAAATCCTTTCTGGAGACGAGACTGACTGACTGACTCAACTAGAAGCTTCAAAGGACTTTGACTAGATATGATCCATCTAAGATACATGGGAGACCATAGGATATGACATTGATTGCCTCCAAGTGTTAAACATTGATAGATAGGATACATACACTTGAGCTGATTGGTGTACAGACCGACTTATTTAAAATTGGAAATGTTAAAACAAACCGGGAGATATGTACAAACTAAAGCAAGACTGAAAGCTAGGAAAGACCAAGATTGCACTGATAGATGGAGCGTTTTGAACAAGTGGCGCCCATTTGCCGGGTTTTCACCATCTTGGCAGAGATTCTATTTTTGCTACCGAGGTGCCTGTTTCCAGGTTTTCACCAAGGCACTTTTTTTTCTTTTTCATTTTTTTGTATTTTTTATTTTTTCAATTTTTTTGTACTTTTGATATTTTTTGATTTTTTTGTGAATCATCAAGGCGCCTATTGCTAGGTTTTCACCAAGATGTTCATTTTTTCAGGACTTTTTCTGATTTTAAAATTTTTTTTAGGACATTTTACCAAGCACTGAATGCCTTAGGCATAAAATTTCTTCAGATGGAGAACGTTGATTGGTTCTCAGAGCTGTTCTCCTTCAGTCGTTGAGAGTTGATAAGCACCAGAGCCAAAAGTAGCAGTGATAACAAAGGGACCCAACCAATTGGGTTCAAACTTCCCCTTGCGTTCTTGATGTGATTGATTTTTAGGATTTTCTCTCAACACTAGATCGCCAACCTGAAATTCTCTGTCTGACTTTCTTGTTGTAGCCTCTAGACATTCTTTTCTGATACACTCTGAGATGATCATACGCTGCTTGCCTACGTTCATCTAGTAATTCTAGTTCTTGTAACCTAGACACTTTGTATTCTTCATTAGTGACAAGTCCATGCATTTTGATTCTGAGTGATGGGATTTCAACTTCAATAGGCAGTACTGCTTCAGACCCATAAACTAAAGCGAAAGGTGTAGCCCCTGTAGGTGTTCTGATACTAGTTCTGAAACTCATTGTGATACTTGTTCTGATACTAGTTTTGATACTGATTCTGATACTGGTTCTGATACTTGTTCTGATACTTGGTTCTGATACTAGTTCTGATACTAGTTCTGATACCTGTTCTGATACTGGTTCTGATACTAATTCTGATACTGATTCTGATAATTGTTCTGATACTAGTTCTGATACTAATTCTGATAATGATTCTGATAATTGTTCTGATACTGGTTCTGATGCTTGTTCTGATATTGGTTCTGATACTTGTTCTGATAATTGTTCTGATACTTGGTATACTTGATAGCATCTTTTTTCATTTGCAAACTCCCAAGCAAGATCATATCGTGCAGTCCCAATGTCTAGCAAGGTGGAGAATAAGAGGGATTGGCAAGCTGGTGGAAGAGATGGAAGACAAGAGAATGAAAGCTAATGAAGGGAAGAAATCCTCAAGGGCAAACTCCTCAAGAATACCCAAGCTAGGGAAAAATTGTCATGTAAAGCAGATTTGGATAAGCAATGAAAGGCCAACATAGGATAAGTCACAAAAGCGTAATGCAAGAGTAGGAAAGGATGCAATCCAAAGGAGTAGACATGTCAAGAGGCTTGATAGCACCGTGTTTTACTCTTTCTTTCTTAGATCAAGACCAAAGGGGAAAATGATAGCGACAGGTGAAAATGAATGAAGGAAAATAAATATGAAAGCTAAATAGGAAGGGATTGAAAGCAAGATCATCATCAGATAACTCACAAAATAGCCAAATGTTCGTGTATAGATCAACATTGTCAAGATTAAAGACAGAAGAGGGAATGGATGAAATATGTAGAAGAACTACGCATGATGCCTCATTGCTAGGTTTTCATCATGGTACTTATCCAAGGTGCCACAAGGGAGTGGTTTTCACCATAGGATGAATATATTTCTCTTTACTTTTGCTACCAAGGCGCCTGTTTCCAGGTTTTCACCAGAGCATATTTTCAATTTTATTTTTTTTTAATTTCATTTCTCTTTTTTTTTTTTTGGAAGAAGGCAAGCTTTTTAGATAATGCTCATTGAAAGGATAAACTATGATATACCAAGGATTCAAGATGATATGCTCAAAGATGCTGATAGGGAAAGGGAGATGAAAGAGAAAAATGGAGGATAAGGTTTTATGTAAAGCGAGTGAGGCTGGAAGATAGGAGGAATAGGCAAATGAGGAAAAAGGATAGAAGGTAGAAGGTTAATGAATGGAAGGATTGTGACAGGGTAGATGGAAAGGAAGGCAAGATCAATGTAAACACACACCCTGAAGGGTGGTGAGAGGGTGGAGGAAATATGAATGAAGGAATACGTGAAGGAATATGGCGAATGGATAGCAGAGGTTGAGGTTTGGGCGCATGAAATGGAAGAATATTTTTGGAAGGAGATGTAGTAGAAGCCTTTGGAAGCGTGAATGTCAACTTAACTTTTTGCTCAACACCAGACTCTTTCAAGAGAGACTTTAGAATCCATATAGTCATAGGCTTTTCATTTCTTTTTGGTAATTTAGAGAGAATATCTTCAATGATGGATTTTGGAACCCATACTTGTCTTGTAATTTTTTTCTTAGATATCTCTTTTGACTTCATGTTTCCATGTCTATTAGAGGAGACATGGTGATCTTTTTTTGATGGATTCTTGTATTGCTTCTTTTTCTTGTATTGAACATTCAAGTTACTTCCAAAAGACTTGGGATTTGTGGAGGGAGGATATGACTGGTTTAGATGGGTGGGTGGATGAAAAGGATTCAAGGGTATGCATCTATGTTGATCTTGAGGAAAGATGGGAGATGGAGGTATGTAAGGACCCAAGATGGATGGTGAATCAGGATAGTTAGGAGGGGAAAGTGAAGGGACATAAGGACCCAAGATGGAAGGAAGGCGTGAAGCCCTTAGTAGTGGTGGAAGAGGTCCAAGGATGGAAGTGGAAGATGCAAAAGGATAATCAATAAGTTCATCATCATCTATATGACAACCAAGGATATCAGCATCTTTAGAGTGAGCATTAGAATTTTCAATAAAATCATGGACATCTTGAATAAGAGCATTTTCTTTGATAGGATCATTCAAAGCTTGCAAAGACTTAGGAAGAGTAGAAAGTGGAAGTGAACATGGAATGGTAGAACAAGAAGATGGAAGACTTTGATCTTGACAAGGATCTTTGGATAGCATAAGCTCATAATTTGTCTCTTGATTTTCAATAGGCTTAACATTGGAAGTAACAACACCATTTTTACCAACCTTAATAGAAGTATCATCTTTGGAAAGTGCAAGTGTAGTAAGGCTATTTTGATTGTCAATAAGCTCAATAGTGTAAGTAGTAGCTTGATCTTGCTTAGGAGAAGACTTAAGACATGGTGGAATGCATGAAAAAAGGTGTGCAGGATCAAAAGAACCATGAAGCGGATAAAAGACATCGGGAAAAGGAGTGGATGACATGGAGGGTTCTTGATCTTGATCTTTCTTTATATTTTTTTCTTTATCATTTTTAGAGTCCTCTTGACATGGAGCCACTTCTAAGGACAAGGAAGCATGTTGGGATTGTATGGATGACTTTGGAAGAGATGGTGGAGGACTAGTTGAAGTAGGGATTATAGCATATGAAGGCTTAGGCTCTTTAGGTTTATCATTATTGAAAGTATTTGCAGCCAAGTGAAGGTTAGCTTGAGTATCTTTAAGAGGTAGTCTTGGAGGATAACTATAGGGAACCGCATGAAAAATATCAGGGCTTGTGTCGGATGAAGGTTCTGTGAAAGATGTGAAAGACTCAGAAGCTTTAGGAAATGTACAGGTATTGGAGGAAGTAGGGGATGGAAGGGAACCATCACTAGACAAAGGTCCAACATTAACATGATCTTGCTTGAGAGTGTAATCTTTATTTTCAGCCTGAGAGTTCTTAGAGGAGAGATCCTTATAGTATGTATGTTTATAATCAGCGTGGTAAAATTTCTCTTCCTCAAGTGAAATAGATGGATCATCTAAGTATTGTGCATAGAAATCATCAAAGTCTCTTTCATAATCAGAATCATATGGATCACCCTCACGATCTATCCAATGTGATGACCCATTTGTAGTAAGTAGGAACGAACGACGAGGAGGACTCTTAGGAATAGAGGTGTCATAGGTATCATTACATTGTCTGTCATCATAGTCATCATAGTCTCCAAAGCTAGATGTGTCACTCTCCGTGGAAGAGGTATCATATTGCTCAAATTTTTTTCGGGGGCGTGGTGACATGTACAAGTCTTTATCAAATAGAAAAGAGTATAGAGGTTCCTTTTCTTTCTCAAGTTTGTCAAGCTGGACTTGCATAGCTTGCAGCTGCTTCATCATAGCGGCGATTAGAATTTCTTCCTCATGTGTACTGATTCTTTGAGACATGTTTACTAATTTTCAATAGCTACTGATTTGTTCTTGACACAATGATATTTTTGACAGATTCTGGAACTAGGTTGGAAACATTGGATATCTTACAATTTGACAATTTCTGACAACTCTCTCAAATTTTTCCAAACGACACTCTGCAGACTCATACGACACTAGGTAGTTTATGAAACGACAGTTGCTAAACTCGTACGACAGTTGGGTAGCAATGAAACGACAGTTGACAAAACTCGTATGACTTTTGCTAACAGAGTTTTGACTTTCTTGAATTTGCTAATTTGAAAACTCGTACGACACTGGGTTCTCAATCATACGATAGATGGGCAATAATGAAACGACACTTGACAAAACTCATACAACTTTTGACTCCAAAAAAGATTTTACGTCAATTTTTGTAAAATTTAAGGTCTTCAATTTTGGATTGTTCGCAAATCGTACTGTCCAGATTTTTAAGGTTATATCAGATTTGATCATTTTTAATAGCCAAGTAGATAAACAAGCACGCAGAATAGCAAGCAAGTGATTCCAAGCACATCTAAAAATAATGAACAAGGGCAAAAGCAACCTTGCGCATGAACAATCAAGTGACCAAATTGTGCTAATCCCTGAGAGTACTAATTGTGTATGTTCTGAAAAGTTTTGCAATAACACACATATACCTGAAAGTGAAAAATTGGCCTCTCTAGGGTTTTTAGTAATGGTTTGACTCTGCAACTTTTATGATTCAAAGGGGTGAACTCCAATCCCGGTGCACTAGGGTTTTGACACAATCCGAGAACTTAATCTTCAAGAGCTGCTAGGGAGATCTGACAACCCAACAATGAACCATACCCATGGAGATTTCTTCCACAAGGACATTTATATAGCGGCTGTCACTACCATGGCAAAAATGGCTATTACCACTTGAGGTTCCATCAACGCAATTTGCCCTATGAAGGGATTGTCCGCTACAGTTAACCCTCTCTAAAGATGAGTCACAATAGTATACCACAAGGGGACTTGGCTCCAGATTCAAGGTTTTGACACCTCTTCACTTTTAACCCAAACAAAGCAAGCAGATTAATCCGACATGCTAAGATAAAGTTTTGTTCCACCAAGGTCTGTGATATCAACTCCACGTGATCTATCAACCTCTCCAGGGAGAGAATGTATCAATCAATAAGAGAAGACACACTAACCAATTTTGATTCACCAAAGCTCGTGATATCAACCCTAAGTGATCTATCAACCTCTCCGGAGAGAGAATGTGTCGATCAATAAGAGAAGATGCACTAACCAAGTTGAATGTGAAACGCACTAAGTATCCTCCCTACCTACAAAGAGTCTGTCATCAAGAAGGATTTCAATGGGAATCCAATCTTTCAAGAATCATGAATAGTGTTCATAGGGCCTAATTACTATGTGAGCACAGATATATTCCCGAAAGTAAATCTACCAAAAATACCCAAAAAGTAGAAAGAGGAACACTTAACGCTTAAAGCAAATATGAGATGAGTCCACAAGGTGGAACACTTAACACCTCACACAAGCTAAAAACGAGTTCACAACTTAGAAAACAAGTGAGTTCCTAAAAGCACAAAAGGGTTGCCAAGTGGAACACTTAATGCTTCTATCCTGTTGACCCCTCCCCTTTATGGCACTGAGATTGCAACCATGAGGCAAAAATGAGGGGCCGACAGATTAGTGAGTCCAATAACCCAAGATAGCAATCAAGATCAATCACAAGTATCTAAGACTACTTAATGAATCCTTAAGGGGTCACAACCTAGTATCAATTATGCAAGTGTGTAGAAATAGATTAAAAGCATGAAAAGATGCACACAAGCTTGACACGTGAGAGATTTATTTTAAGTCCAAATTGAAATGTTTTCAGAACAAGGAGAATACCTCATGATCCTTGCAACGCGCTTAGTAGATTTTACCTGATTTTTAGCAATTCTTGCACTTTTTCATGCAAGCAAGTGACGAACTCTCCAACAAGCAAACAAGATATGCAAAATATATTCAACTTATGAAAATCATAGGGTTAGCTCTAAAAATCAATTATTATCAGTAATAATAACCAGCAATTAACCCAAATGACAACTCATATCATGCATTGAATCATATGAAAAATAAGTGCATACCCATCACAAAATTTTAATTTTTTTGCACTGCATTTAACCTAGTCAACAAGATCTAATTTTTTTGATATGATTTTGGCCACAAAAATAGAAATTTAGAATAGATACCCCTGCTAAAAAATAGAGAGCTTTCCAAAAATGCAAAATTTTTAGAAAAATCTCTTTATTTGTGCCCTAGAGACCCATTTTATCAAAATAGACTAGTTTTTGTAAATTGACTATTTGAGCTATGATATCATGTCCAAATTTAAAACAAAAAGAATGGACCCCCTGTAAAATTTAAAGAGCTTTCCGAAAATATAAAAATTTCTGAAAAATATGCTGATTTGCGTTAGATATTAATTTTTTTCAGAATTTCAAGAAAAAATTATTAAAAATTCAAAACATCTCAGAAAATTCTAAATTTTTTACTGTAGCTTCCCTGACATGTCACCAACTTGCAAAAAAAATTTCAAATCAAAATTCCAAGCGATTTGGGAGATAAAATTAAATCGTTGAAACTTTGGGGTTTTAGCTCCCAAAAAAATCAAAACCAGCATGCAAAGGTGGGTTGCCCCACGGTGGGCGCCAGAAATGTGTGTGTGAAAATTGTACCTGATCTGTAGACACAACACTCAGTAAAACATTAGAGGTTAGCTATAATCAAAATCGTGCAAAATTGAAAGCTATCTAACCAAGCGATTTACTGCCTTCTAGTAGGTGCGAGATTGATGTTCTCAGATTGTAATTGAGATCAGTGACCTAGACGACACCTAGATGAAGGATTTGAATGCAAAAGATGGATATGAAATTGAATGCAATTAATCTATTTTTTTGGATTTTTCTATGCAATAAGAATGAATGAAAAACTGATATGAAATTAATCTATATGAAAACTGATATGCTATGCTAATCTAACAATGATATGAAATATGAATGCAAAAAAAATAAGATTGATCTCACAAAGATGTCGATTCGCAAGAGCTTTGATTCTTCAATTCCAATTCTCCAGTGTGATTGTGCAAAATATGAGATGATTTGTGAAGAGCTGAGCCTTTAATTTATAGAAATCCAGGGCTTTGGAGGTGCATGAGAAAAAGCCATAAATCACTCAAATAACTCAACTTGATTTTTGAGTTATTTTTAAATAAAGATAATTAAGTCACAAAAATCATGCAAAAGCACAGTTCAACTTGAATTAGAAGTTTAGATCAACTTTAAAACTTGAAAAGATGTTGAGTTTCAAAAAGCTAACAACTTGCATTGATTTTCCAATTTTGAGTTTAACTGGTCCTTGAATGTGCACATGGATAATTATGATTTAATAAATAAATAAAGTGATTTATTCTCAACTTAACTGCTTTTTGAAATAAAATAATTAATTTATGGGTTAATTAACTATTTTACCAAACTTTTATTAAAAATTATATTATTAAATAATGACAACATGCTTTAATTAATTAAATAAGAATTTAATTAATTATTCATAGGAATTTTGATTTATTGTCAAAATTAAATAATACAATTAATAATAGATATAATTAAATTTAATTAAACAATTAAGTGGCAAATATTAAATCTAATTAATTAAATATGAAAATATTCAATTAATCAAACTTAGGATAAATGTGATTTATCGCCAAATAATCATTAAATTAAAGATAATTAAGATAATTAGGAATATTACTAGGAATATTCCCTGATGCAGAATTTAAGATAATCAATTATGATTCGATGATGTTAGATGTGCCTTAGGTTAGGACTTTGATGTCGATTTTGTTTGATTTTTCGATGTAGGAGGTTAATGAACTTATAGCCCATTTTTGGGGTATTACAGACGGTTCTTGAAAGTTTCAGTTGGTTAGTTTTAAAAGCCAGTTCAAGAGCCAACTTATGTGATTTTGGGTAGTGCGGATAGTCATTGTTTTCAAGATGCCATGTTTGATCGTTATTAACTTTTGGCCAAAATATTTCTAAGCATTTTCCTTTGACTGGTGTGCTGTGCGGTACGAGGTGAACTTATGTTTCTGATGGTGCTCTCTTGTGAGGTTGTTTTGTCAGTTTTTGAAGCCGCTTTCTAAGACCAGTTAATGTGATTGATCAATTTTGTCGAAGTACAGTGAATGGAATGATGTGCTTGGTCTTTGATGCTTTGTGGTCACATTTCATCAAGTGGTTGTAGGTGGGTTTGCCAGCTACAAGGCAATGGGAGAGTTGTACCTTTTGGGGCCGTGGAATCTCCCCTTTAGGTGTTAAGACACGTATATATATAGAGCCTAGTACACTGCAATGCATGGAAAAAGAACATGCTCTTATAATCACTAATCATCAAGCAACATCTCATGAGTGAGTTGCCTGACACAGATGATGGAGTTACTGAGTGGTGCAGAGATGTGTTTGTTGCAAAGGACAATTTATTAGATAAGCATAGGAGTGAAAATACATTTGGAAAGTACATCTATCATCCAATTGGTTGTTCTGTGAAGCCATTGTTGGTGGCATTGGCATGGTCTTCTCTTGTAGAAGTGTTTGCATATAAACTTATTAGGCATCTTCTAAGTGGTCAGCAAGGATCTATTTGGTTGGCATTAGGCATTATACAACACTTATCATGCAAGTGTTTATATATTTCACTTAGTCAGAGCATTCTACACCTTCAAAAGCTACTCTTGCAATGGCCAGGAATGGGACACTGAACCATCAATAGCCAAGATAAGTGCATCGAAGTAATATGAGGGAATTATCTATATATATTTGGGGTCAGGGTTCCATACAACTAGATTTGGAATGGAATGAGATACTATCAAGTAGTGTTCTTTCTCTCAGATTGTGTAGATTTTGAAATTAGGAAACTTCAAGCATTTAAATTGGAAGCCTACGCAAATCAAATAGAGATACCAGCATGAAGAGCTGCCAGGTCACACATAAGCATGCGACTTGGCACATGAAACAACGAGCACATAAAGGTAAATAACTTAATGGAGCTGCATCAAATATAAATGAGAACTCACGCATAAGGGGGCTCGAGTCCTATGTTTTAATGCCAACGAAAGCACGTTATGAGGCCCTCTACAAGTTTGAATTGGGGGATCCATACATTTTGTAGGCTAGTGCATGAAGAGGCACTATCTCGGGTGTCTTGCATGTATATTTGATGCCACCCAATAATCAAATCTTGTGTGAGGCCATGTTTGGGGCTGTTTGTGTGATGAATGAAAAGAGGCCTCCTGCGCATATAGAAGGGGCACGTGACTCTTGAATGTAGTCTTGCGCAAGAAGAATTGGAGGCTGCTAATATGGGAAGCCAGTGCAAGAGTGTGAACTACCAGCATGAAGTATGAGGCAAGAGCTGTGTAATAAAGTATGGAGTGTTAGGGATTTTTCTTGCATAAATCAAATGTTTGAATGATTACTTAATGCTATGCTTCTTGAGACTAATTCAAACAAGAGAAAAACCTAATTGTTGAGGATTGGATAAGATCCTCCTTCATTTTTGAGCTCCACATACTAAGGCAAGTATTACCTTTTAATGATAAATGATTACATAGTTTTATATGAGTGGACACTGATTTTGCTATCAATCCTTCTAATGCATCAATCTATAAAACACTTTGCATATGATTATGATCAATCTAATGCAAATCTTCACTAGGTAGAGTATGATTGTAAACAAAGCAATAATTAGTGATTTAAGGATTCTCATCCTTCTTCCTTTTAAGGAGGGGCAACCTAAATGATTTTTTCTTCTCAGAATCAGGGAATATGAATTGTAAGCCTTGGGTACAGTCCAAGCTATTTTGTGCAATAAACATAAAATAAAAAATGTACTGGTATTTATATGAAAGTTTCAATTTTTCTTCTTTAATAGATATGAAAGATAGAATTTATAAGAAACAAATAATAAACCAGTGCCTTATCCAGTGGGAAAAAGAAAATTAAATGCAAATCAACAAGATAACTTCAAAATAAATACCACAGTATGCCTTACACACTAACTGTAAATTCAAATAGGTTTCCTTACAAACTATTTTGTTAACCACACACTGTTATCATAAAATAATCCTTAAAAATATATTTACCCTTCAAGATGATCCATGAGAATTTTAATTCTTTCCTTGAAAGAAACTCATAATCAATCAAGCAAATTTCTTTACAACTGGTATATTTTAAATGCCTTACATATAAAACATACAAGAGTACAACATAAAAGTAAAGAGACAACAACAAAATATGGCAGAAGTTGCAGTGTATTTGTATTGAAATTAACTTGCCAATTACATTCAAAAATCAATTTCTCAGAAGGTCAAACACCAAGATTACAAGTCTGTTTCAAAGTAACTCTGTTCAACTTTTTTACTATCTTCCCCTTGTTTTCAAAAATGAGCCTACAACTATATATATACATTTCTCTCTCAACCATCTTGGAATTCCCTTATGAATAGGAATGCAACAAGCTTCGGATGGTTGGGAACCCTAATCATAAAAACATAAGAGACAAAATAGAAAAGACAAAATACAATGCACCCTCAGGCGGTGGAAAGACAAAAATTGTTTTGGCTTGTTCTGCATCCTGGATCGCTGATAACTGACACCTTTGTCTGCAAGTCTTCATGATAGCTCCTTAGTTTTTATGAGATATGGTGACTGCCATCTTAGGCTAACCTACACCATTCTTTAATGATAACTTATCATCCCTGTATTCTAGGCTCAAGTGTCAAATACTCCAGATGTCCTCTTCACTCTTCATCTAAAATATCTAAGTCCACTGCGGTAGATTTAACCCTTTTGGGCTTTGTCAGTTCATCCCACACAGTTACTTCATCTTTTGAAGGCCAAATGAAATTTTGAACAATTTGTAGTTGTGCCTTCTGTCTCTCCCACCTAGCATCTATTATGGCTTTGACATCTGTAATGAACTTGGTGAGATCTGTCTCAGCTTTTATTGCTTCATCTAGGGTTTTGTTGAAGCTCTCCATATCCACATTACTATCCTCACCTAAAAATGCCTCTTTCCTAGGCAATAGGAGATCAACATCTGATCTCCATTGATCAAGACTCTTAATGGTTCCATCAGTACTCAAAATTGAGGGAATAAATTTATTGGAGCAGGAGCTGAGCATGGCTAACTTAGCCTCAATCAAATTTTCCTTACCCTTAAAAAGTGGTAATATGGCCTTCACTCTGCCAATCTCCTCACCAACCCTCACAACTGTCTCTAGAATATTACTACTCAAAGATTGAGCAAAAATTAATCTTTCAAAAAGGGGCGCCCTGACAGACCACACTGCATACAAACCACTCAAAATTTGTACATAATTACCAACCTCCCTTTGTAACTCTAGAAATTTTCCATATGCATCAAATACTAGGTCAAATTTATCCTTAATTGCATTTATCATGTGCCTCAAAATATTGAAGAAGGCCTGTAAAATAGCCTCATTCTTTTCTTCATTTATTTTCTTTAGCTCTACTGCCACCTCTTCTTCTATCATTGCTTTTACTGTGGATTGTTCTACAGGTGTAGGGCCTACTACAAGAATGGTAACAAGCTACTCTTCTAATTCAACTGCATGTCTCTCCAGTGCTTTGTTCCTTATTATTATCAAATCTCTATCCTTTACCAGAGTAGTATAATCTTCTAAAAGATCACCATACCTCTCTGATAGTTGCTTAGTCTTATCCTCATTTAACTTTGCAAATTGGGTCAACACCTGAGAAATATCTAGGTCCCCTGTATTGTGGATTGACCACACTATTTTATCCCCCTCCATCTGTTCTTTCACATTCAAAATTTGTGGTTTCTTGTCTTTAGGATAAAGACTCCACATGGCCAAAGCTTGATTTTTTGGGCTATATCCAAACCCTCTTATTATGTCCCCTACTTGGGTTTTTGATGACAAAGTGACATCTTCTTGCCTCTTTATCTGATCAATTATGAAATCTAAATACAAACTCCACCCAGGCACCAGTAGCATATTGCTCTGTTTTACTAGTTTTCTAGCCTCATCTGGAGTTAGATTTTCACTCTCTGGGTCATATTCTTTCAATTGCTGCAATGCCTCTTCTGGCACTTCACCCTCCTCTATTATTTGTACACTTGAGGCCACTTGTTTTTGTTTATGCCACACCAAAAATCTTTTGAATTCCTCTGAATTGACAAAATTATCATCATTCAAGAAAGCATCTTGCTCAATTATTCTTTCATCTAGGCCAAGGGCCAAGGGCAACTCAACTTTTTCAATTTCAAGCTTTCTTTTCCTTTTTTCCTCTCTTATTTTCTTTCTGAGTTGGTGGTGATGCTCACTAGTTCCTGTGTAAAGGGCACCCACCCTATCTTTCTTCTTCCTCTTTGAAGGTTCACCAGTTAACAACTTTTCTTTTTTCTTTTGAGGCTCAACAGTATCCTCAGAACTAGGCAATTCAGCAAGATCTACATTTTCTTTTTCTCCTTCAGGCCCTTCAGCCATTGGTTGTTCCATAGTGGGTGGATTATATATAGGATATCCACCATCACTATCCTCATCACATTCTGATTCTGAATGGGCCTTTTTTCCCTATTTAGCGTTATCAATTTGGTCTTCCACAGACCTCATCAATGTATGAAATTGAGCCATCATTTGCTCAAATCTTTGTAAGTAAGGTAAAGTGGGAAAGAATCCCCCAAATGTCAGTCCTTAACTTTTCAACTATTTTTTAGCATTATACAAAGTTTGCAATTGATGGAGTCTTTTCTCCACCTCATTATCCTCAATAATGTTTCTAATTATATCTTCTTCAGGGTACTCCTCATGCTTCTTATTAAAAGGAATGCTATGCATGTAATATTTCCTAACAGTAGCTATAAAACCCTCTATGTCTACATACCTGGATGATGCTGCAAATATGTGATAATTCTCCAACCAATCATTAACTCTGTTGAGAGCTCCCTTTCTAATTGTAAGATAATGCACTCTGAAGTGCCGAGGAGTGAAAGTTCCTTTTCTGTGGGAAGCTAAGTGTTCTTTTTCTGTCAACATCAATTGCCAGATAAACTCTAAAAATGCAATTCTTGGTGGAACATAAAATGGGAGAAGATGGGGAGGTTGAAGGCATCCATAAACCCTAATCATTGTATAACTATTCTCATAGAAAATGTCTCCCCAATTGTGACCCTTGGTCCAATTATGGACAAACTGTTGGGGTCTCACCAATTGCAGGACCTTGGTGGACAATCTTGTACAATTTATTCCCAGACTTTAGAGAATTGGATACACAATCCAATTCTCAAATGCACCAAAATCATGCCTAGGGCAAGAAGGACTTGAAATTCCTAACCAATACTACACAAGGTTAGGCACTCCTTTCCATGTCATCTATGGCTTGAGATCTTGCAAGTTGATGAGATTATAATTGTGATACACAATAAGGTGCATCAACAAAGAGTAGTGCATGAATTTAGGCGTAGAGCCAGATGCAAAATTCTTCAAAGAGAGTAATCCCTCATGCATCTTATTTATTATATAACCAATATAATCATATCCTCTGCTTACCAGATGGCTCTGAGAATCCATAACCAGCATCAAAATGTCAGAGGTGATCCTCTCAAGGCCAGCATCAACTCCAAAAACTTGGCATATCCCATATGCAATGTATTTTATATAAAACTTCAAGTCCTTGTAAGCATATGGAATCGGCCCAGGCATAGTTGTAATATAATTCATGTTCTCCTTGGGCATATGGTTTTTAATCTCCTTAGAGACTAACACTGCTTCTCTGACATACCTATTGGCCTGAGCTTTTAGGTCAATTTCCATAGCCATCAGAATCTGAATTTTGAATACCCTCATGAAGGAGTTTCTGTCTAGGGTTACCAAGGGTGAACCATCATCCTTTCTAATAGTTTTGGATAGAGGATCATAACATTGAGCTAGCATCAGTAATGCGTCAATGTCAAGAAAAACCTTAGGAACAATTAATTTTTCTAACCCTAACGTCCAAGGGTTTGAGACTGGTACCACACTATCACGGTTCTTATAAAAATATGAAAAAAGGCACATGCCTATGAGTTCAAGCATCTTAGAATCTCTACAATAGGATAAATCGTCCATGAAATAGTCATCACTAACCTTTTTATTTTGGGATGAACTAGGCAAAAGAGTGAGGAATTCATCAGAAAAACTTTCCTTTACTTTCTCTTTAGACCCTCGGCTGGTGGAGGTTTCGCTTGCTGTTGGTTGACTCATTCTGTTTGAATTTCTTGAAAATTCTCTGCAAATCACTGGTCACACTGCAAATCTAGAAAGCTTTGAAAACCTGATGCTCTATACTCTTCAATATGTTCTGTAACTCTCAAATGAGTAGTGTCTAACTACTTTATTCCTCAGAATTAAATGCGCCACCATTTCCTGACACCAAAATGTCACTTCTATCATTACTACACACGAACAGGTTTTCAATTTACTAGCCGTAGAAAACAATTTTCAAATTCAATTATTCAGAGACCTAGCGACTAAAAAAACATCTCGCAGTCACCCAAAAAATATTGGCACCTTTATGAGGTTTATGAGACCTGGTGACTAAGAGAGCATCTCGCAGTCACAGAAAGATTTTCTATTTTATGAATCCATTCTGAGATTTAGCGATCACAAATTTTTTGATCTAGAGACTCAGCGACTATAGTCAATCTCTTAATAAATTTTCCATTTGGAGATTACTCGATAATAGTCTAATCCTTAGTCGCGGGTGAAATATTTCTTTTGACGAGATCATGCGACCAAATTCACTTTCAACCTCCATTATGAGATTTGGCAACAACAGGCAAATTCAAGGTCGTGGAACACTGTTGACTTTTCAAACTTCTTTCTAAGATATCCTGACTTGGTCATCTGGAGATTTGGTGACTGAAAAGAGGAATCCTTAATTTATCTCATCATGAGATCTAGCGACTATAGTTGCTCTCATAATCGCGACAACTTTATTTTGTCTTTAAAACATTCAGCGATCATCTGACCTGGAGATCTAGCAACTACCCTAATATCTCTAAATTGCTGAAACCTTTTGACTATTCAACCCTCTTCTCGAGACCTCGCGACTACCATTGATCTTCTTCTTTTCTTCATCCTATGGTCTACATTAAGTTGTGAGAGAAATTTTGACTTAACCATTTGATTCAGCGACCACGAGACTAACCATGTCACTGAATCGCTAATTGCATAGAAGATAACTGCCAACATTGGGAGATCACATGACTATTGAAAATCCAAGTTGTTGAATAAAAAGATGAACCGCAAGAAGACTCAGAGACTTGGTGACAACCTTAAAATAAGACTACAGCTCCATTCAGAGACTTAGCGACTAAGAGGAGAACTCATAATCACCAAACCAAAGACCACTTTAATAAATCATCCCAAGATTGCCTGACCATAAGTAAATTCTATCTAGAGACCACGTGACTATAGTTCATTTTTTAATAAATTTGTCACAGCAGTCGCTAGATCTCGAGAAAAACATTCTGAGACTTGGAGACTAAGAAAGGCAATCGCTAAGTTGTTTGGTAATAAAGAATATTCCAAAGTGCATCTGAGATCGTGTGACAAAGGTTTTTCAGGAAATTGCTAGATATGAAGGAATATTCTGATTTCTTTGTGAGACTTAGCAACCTAAAGAGGAAATAAAAAGAACACATGCTTATATCAATGCTTAAGTGACTTGATAAAGTAATAGAGAAATAGAAAGCCAATAGCCACAACTAGGGTTTTTCTGATTTTTTAGGGAAAACGGTCTGAAACTTAGGGTTACTCACCTAGGGCTTGAAAATTTAGCAAGAGAGACCAGACCAAAACTCAAAATTTTGACTAGGAAAAGACTAAAACTAGAAATACTACCAACATGGAGCTCATCCAATGGAAATGCAATGCGGTTATGAAGGCATGTTCAAATGGAGGGACCTGTTTATTATGATGCCTCACACATCTTTGAGAAGCCAACATAGGTGTGGATACAGCCCCACGCACCAGTCTAGAGGAGGTTTGTGTAGAGGGGAATGATGGCTTTCACATTTGGTGATGCCTCCGTGAACATATGTGTGCCCACGCATTATTGCTATGAGAAGCCAGCGTATAGGATGGGAGGTTCCACATAGTTGAAAAGGGGGCTGCTAAGTAAGGAGTTTATACTAAACAAGGAGATGACTCGCCCAATGTGAAGGGGATGCCAGTAATTTAAATTGTAAGAGTGGCTACCAGGTGTGAAGGAATTCACATAGGAGAATGGTGTGTGACCATGTAAAAAAGATTGCATAAAGTTTAGATTGGAAAAAGCCACATGTTCTTGTGCTTGCATGCCCAGTGTGCACCATGGAAGTTTCTCATTCTTCCTTCTCTACATCATGGGTAATCTTCCTTATAGTTCTTACAGTGCTGAACTGGCTAGATTAGTATAGGAGTATGGGAGTCGAGAGATGGTAGAGGTAATTTATGATCAGGATACTAGGAGTTTTTAGCAAATTGAAGGCTGGTGGGTAAAACTTGAGGGGCACATACCAAGAAAAAGGCCATGTAGAGATCAGGGAGAGTGCACTCTAAGATAAGGTGTGTAAGTGCATGAGGGAGTGCGCATTGAGTTTGTAAGGAGGCTGCTAAGTGAGTGCAGGCAGTATGCGCATGAGATTTGGAGGGATGTATAAGCTGGGGCACATTGGCCACCGGGTGCATTGTGTGGTTAATCCCACATGCACCAAGTGTTGTGGATTTATGATGTTTATAACCAAAAACACACAACAACAATGTAAAGAAGAAGTATGGAGGCTATTGGCGAGCCCTCTTGGCTAGAGGTCTCTGTGTGCAGTGGGCCCCTCAAATTTTGACCAAAGTGTAAGAAAGGCTTTAAAACCTCAGAGATATTTATCCCACATTGACACTAAAATGGGCCTTTGTGATGCATAAATACAAGTCCACTAACAAGATGAAATAAGATGAAGAGTTGGAGGCTCTGCCCGCGTGACTACTTAGAGGATGCCTAGATTTCCATGCCGGTGGGCTAGTGGATAACAAATTTTGCAAAGGATAGGTGGCACACTGACTAGATGAGATAGACATGTGTCAAGCATTCGCTAAGTCATAGAACGGAGCTCGTTGTTAGCCAAAAATTTGGAGATTCAGAGGTGGCAGTTAGCTAACCGCGAGTCGCTAGGTCGTTGAATGCTAGCAGTTAAGGCCATGACATTTTGAGATCAGGAAAACACATAGTCACCAATTCTCTAAATCCCACACGGTTAGTGGCTAACATTCTAAGATCACAAGATTGCTTTAGTTGCTAGTTCTCCAAGTCTTGGCAGTCAACAAAAATTCATTCCAAGATTTGGAGAATGGGCTCAGTCGCCCATTCTCCAAATCTAACCCAGGGTTAAAGTTCAATCTAAAGATTCAAAGATAGACTATTTTGCCAGATCTTAGAGCTTAACTGTGGTTAGTTAGCTGATTTGGAGATTCAGAGATTGCGTGCATTTGCCAGTTCTCCAAATGAGGTGGTCAAGCCTGAGGTTAGTCCGAGCATCCAATGAAAAGGTGACAAGTGTCCAAATCTGGTGGCCTCTATGGAAAATAATTTTAAAATGGTTAAAATGTCAGATTTAAAAGAATTTAGAAAAATGATATAGTCCAGACTATAGGAAATAATTCAAAAATTTAAATGACAGAGCCTACTCATGGATTAATGTCATGGAAATTTAATTTTTGTCCAAACATGTAAGTGTTATATGTTTCCAAAAACAAGAAAAGACAAGGAATCCAATGACAATGATTAGTTTCAGTTTCTGTCAAATGTGAAAGAGCAGTTTGGGTTTGAAATTCGAGGATCAGAATCAGGATCAGTCTGTTGGAGAAATGATTGCACATAGTGGATCAATTTTGAGAATCAGTTGCAGGGCAAAGTGTGGGAAAACCTGGAGATATTTTTATGCCAAAGATGGATAGCTGTCAGTTAGTTTTCAACTGACTCTCATTTGCTATATCTTAGTTTTTCTTCTCATTTTTAAGGAGGTGGTGAAAATAATGTTGCAAGGCAGCTTTTTGATTCTAGGGTCATGTTTTTTGAGTTTCTTTTGTCATTTTGGATGTATTGAAGCATAAAGATCTTAATAAAACATAGTGTAGTTCCTATTTCAGATTATTGTTGTCTCTTTATATTTTGTTGATTCTCTTATATGTTTAGTTTGTAAGGCATTCTGAATATACTGGTTACAAGGTAACTATGCAATCACCTGTGAGTTTCCTTCAAGGAAGGAGTCAATCTCATGAGTAATTTTAGAGGGATAAGCATTTGTATGAGGATTTGATACAATAGTTTGGGAATGAAAAGATAGTAGGTAAGGCATTCTATCTAAGTTGCATATAGATTGTAAGGCATTCTGTTTATGTTCCTATTAAGTGATTTCTATTGATGTACATTTGTATGACTCTATTGCCCATTAGATATGGCACTGGTCTTTACTTGTCCTGCAGTTTCATCATCAAACCATTAAATCAAATCATTTTACATTTCCTATTTGAAAGTATGAATGTTCAAAATCTGTATTGAATAGTATAGACATTGTTGGTGATTACTTGTAGAAGTGAATCTAATAG
Organism: Chamaecyparis obtusa; assembly: GCA_027943335.1. Taxonomy (NCBI): domain Eukaryota; kingdom Viridiplantae; phylum Streptophyta; class Pinopsida; order Cupressales; family Cupressaceae; genus Chamaecyparis; species Chamaecyparis obtusa. The sequence continues at coordinate 1,414,081 of BSBK01001044.1, read as the reverse complement.
GTTATCCTTCCTGAGCCTTCGGGTTGGAAGAGAAGAAGGGTGAATATCCTTGTCACAATCCACTGATTTTCATGTCTGCATAAAGAGTTTTAGTGAGAGACTATTGTGTATGTAGATTTAATATGTATTAGGTACACCCGCTTGGGTCTGTGGAGCTCGAAGTGTAGAAAGAGTTTCTCCTTGTCAATTAGTCTTTTTCTTGCTTGAGTCAGGAGTTTGGGAATCACAGATCTTAATTAAACCATTTAAGGCTTGTAATAGGATTCCGTAAGAAAAATCACTAACAAATTGGTTACTCTACTAGGGAAAGAAATAAATGACAGCAAGTTTAAGATGCCCAATTCCTTGCTTTTCTAAATCATCCCAGGGTTTGGTCTAGTTTGGATATAGAGTTAGTTATTTTCAAAAAATTGTTATATTTTCCCACTGAGTGTGAGTGGCGACTTTGAATCTCTGTTAGATCATTCTTTAGTAATGAAAGTATTGATGTACTTGTGATCCTGACAAACAATCAGTATTATGTTATGGTTGTGTTGTGTTTGTTGGTTTTGAAGGTGGTTCAAATTTGAGGAAGGTTTTCATCTGATTCAGTTTGGTCCTTTATAAAGAGGCGGCGGCTCTACCGATGTTTGAAGGTGATTTGGAGAAGCTTCAGATCAGTGTGTGCAGCAATCACAACATCTCCAGGTATTTGATTTTCATACCAAGTTGTTTCATGAAAATCATGTGAAATTTTTGTTTCCCTATTTAGTGATTTAGAGGCACTAAGTGAAAGGGAAGAACTAGCTTTTTGCATACAAGATTTGAATAGCATTTAGCTGGTATGTTCTGGTGTATGCAAATAATTTTTCAAGGGGATATGTTAGTTCTACTATGGATAAAATATGCATAGTATGCATGCTTGAGTTTACATATACAAGGTTGTGGTTGATTGGAGGAAGAAAATAAAATGTACTCTAAATATTCACAACCTTGTGTATCTCCAAATGTTGTCATATCCCAAAAGGTATCCCAACCAGGAGATAGAAGAGGTTTCAAATTGTATTCACCTCTTGACTTTGAGGGTATTCTTGGTTACCCAAATGAAATACCCTAGGAAATCAAAAAATTCTCGCCTAAAATTAATGGGGGAAAAGAAGAATCAGCTGAAAAGCATTTAAGTGTATTCATGGATCTAATTGAGGATTTTTATGTTAGCCATGAAGATGTGATTATGAGATTGTTTGTGCAGTCACTGGTAGGAAGTGCTAGGGAGTGGTTTTAATTTCTATCCCACCATTCCATCTATTCTTGGAAGTGTTTCGAATCACATTCATTGAAACATATGGAGAATTTATTTGTGAGTACAATTTGTTAGTTGATCTTATTGCCATTTTCATAGAAGAAAATGAGTTAGTCAATGATTTCAATATCAGATTTGGGAAAGCATTAAGAAGAATTCCTGAGAATTGCAGACCACATGATGCATTGTCCTTAGTCATTTACTTGGCTGCATTTGATAGTAATATGGGTTACTTGTTGAGAGACAAGGAACCACAAAGTCTTCATCATGCTTTTCAACTGGCATCAGATATAGAAAGGTGTTAGAAAGTAAAGTTCCCCAAGATAACTAAGAGGGGGGGGTGAATCAGTTATCTGATAATTTATCCATTCAATAGCTTTAAACAATATAATCAATGTACTGATCAACCATAGAAAGATAATCATACACAATTGCACAATAACACAAGATATGTTAACTAGGGAACCTCTTGAAAAGAGTAAACCCCGATGGGAATGATGCCCACAAAATGATGCACTAATATGAAAGTTCCTTGTTAGAGGATGGACCCTGTTAGGAGTCTTACGAAATACATTCAGTACATATAAATCCCTGTTAGGAGATTTTGAATCCCTGTTAAAAGATGCTAACCCGGTTAAGAGTTTATGGAAGACAGAAGGACCCACTGCCCAAACAGCTTCAAGGCAAGATCTCTGAACCCACTGTCCAAAAGATCTTAGAATTATTCAACAAAATAATATGAAATATATTACCTCTTTCACACTATGCCAAAACTGCACTCTCTGCTACACAAGATCACAATTCCAGATCTCTGTACTCACAAGTCTTCCTTCATCACTGAATTAGCTCTTTTCTTCACTTCATGCATATATTCGCATCTCACTCTTCATAGTACACATTACAATAAGGAAAAAATTCCTTCTTATATACCAAACTCAAATAATTAGAAATGAGTCGGTCCTCAATTACAAAATAATAAATTCTACACGCTACACACAGAATTCACATAAAACTGTCGGCTTCCAGTTACTGTAACTTTCTCCAAACATATCCTCAAAGTTTGCGCTATCAACCACATCATCATTAATGAGTCTCCAACATCCCTTTAACTACACAAAATTAGATTCCATCCTAGCTAAGAGATATCCTTCGATTTCCAAACATCGCTACACAAAAACACTGTCTAAACACTGCTTTCACCAAAATGCTCATAACTCTTACAAATGAATGAATTTATTTTTGCATTGTTAACCATAGGTTAATAACACACCAAAGAACATACCATCAACTACGCAAAAGCCAATCTACAATAAAACATGTGCGCAAAACAAAACTATACCTGCTTTCCTACTAATATCTAGAATATCACTCTGTTGACATCAATGACAATCCAAGTCATGAATGCAACAACAATTGCTACAGAATGACTGCCAAAACACTTTGCATTCATTTCTAACAATCTCCCCCATTGGTATTGATGGCAATATAGATGAAAAACATCCAATGTTCCAAAAATCCAATATTGCAACATCACTGCAAAATATCAAATTAAATCTTGCTTTGTTTTCCTATTCAGCTCTCTCATACAATCCACAATGTTTTTCATGTATATCTCTCCCCCATTGACATCAATGACAGAAATTTTATCACTAATTCAACAACAACTTAATGTCAAAAGACACTTTTCAGAAGAATACAATAACAAGAGTCCTCATGACTCAACTCATAAACTCCCCCATAGAGGAAGTTCCAACATCCAATCTAGAAGAAAGATAGGGCTCATATACCACTGGATGGATGCAATCATCTGCATCAATTCTCAAAAAAAGGTTGGGGCATAACCCCAAGCATACCTCTCAGATATACAAATGTATCCTTAGGTAAAGGCTTTGTAAATATATCTGCTATCTGCTCCTTTGTACTTATGTACTCCAATCTTACTTCTTTTTCTGCAACTTTCTCTCTTACAACATGATACTTGATCTCAATATGTTTAATCTTAGAATGTAAAACAAGATTTTTTGACATACTCACTATACTGGTGTTATCACAATGTATAACAACAGGCTCATCAAACTTTATTCCAATATCTTTCAACATTTGCTTCATCCAAATAATCTGATTACAATTATTTGCTGTTGCAACATATTCTGCTTCTGCTATGCTTTGTGAAGTACAATTCTGCTTCTTACTTAGCCAAGAGACCAATTTACCTCCAAGAAAAAAGGCTCCACCACTGGTGCTTTTCTTGTCATCAACACTGCCTCCCCAATCTGCATCAGTATAGGCACATAAGGTAAAATCATCATAATTCTCATACCATAATCCATAATCCATTGTTCCTTTTAGATATCTCAGTATCCTCTTTACTGCTACATAATGTGATTCTCTAGGCTCTGCTTGAAATATTGCTACAATCCCCACTGAATGTGCTATATTAGGTCTTGTATGTGTCAAGTACTGCAATCCTCCAATCATAGATCTGTACTTTTTTTGCTCAACTGCTGGTGTCTCATCTTTGCTAGATAACTTATGTCTGGTTACCATAGGTGTTCCAACAGGTTTAGAATCTTCCATTCCAAATATTTTCAATAATTCATTTAAATACTTAGTCTGACTTACAAATATACCTTCCTTGCTTTGTGTTATCTGTAATCCAAAAAAATATTTGATTTCTCCAATCATGCTCATCTCAAATTCAGTCTTCATTTTATCTGCAAATTTGTCACTAGCTTCATCTTCTCCTCCAAAGATAATATCATCAACAAATATAACTATAACCAACAAACCATTCTCAATTTCTTTTGTGTATAAGTTACTATCTGTTGTTCCTTTTATAAATCCCAATTTCAATAAATACTTATCCAATCTTGCATACCAGGTTCTAGGTGCTTGTTTTAATCCATATAAAGCTTTCTTTAACTTACATACCATATCTCCTTCTTGTGTCAAAGGAAAACTTTCAAGCTGCTCAATGTCGACTTCTTCTTCCAATTTACCATTCAAAAATGCTGACTTCACATCCATCTGATACACTCTATATTTCTTGTAAGTTGCATATGCTAGAAACATTCTTACTACTTCAAGTCTGGCCACAAGTGCAAAAGTTTCTTCATAGTCAATTCCTTCTTGTTTTGAATATCTTTTACATACCAATCTTGCTTTGTTTCTTATCACTTCTCCTTGTTCATTCATCTTGTTTTTGAATACCCACTTTGTTCCAATCACATTCTTGTCTTCAGGTCTAGGGACCAATTCTCATGTCTTGTTTTTTTCAATCTGCTCTAGTTCTTCTTTCATAGCATTGATCCAATGTTCATCTTCACAAGCTTCATTAGTTACCTATTAGGTGTCATAGTTACTGATCTTGTTCCAACTGTAGATTCTTCTCTGCTTTCTTCTCTATTTTCTTCTTTGTTTTCTTCTCTGTCTTCTTCAGTATGACTTTCATTTAGCAAATCACTATTAGTTTCAAAAAATAATTCTGCATTTTCAATGTTAGGCTGAGGTTGTTCTTCTCCATCATATTCATAATCAAGCATTCTTTCCTAAATTTTAAACTTCTCATCAACTTTTACATTTGCACTTTCAACAATAGTCTTAGTTCTTTTGTTATAACATCTATATGCTTTGCTTTTTAAATAATATTCAAGAAATATTCCTTCATCACTTCTAGGATCAAATTTTCCTATATCATCATCTCTCTTAATATAACATTTACTTCCAAAAATTCTAAAATACTTAATTGAGGGTGTATGTCCAAACCATAATTCATAAGGTGTCTTGTTTGTATCTGCTCTGATTTATACTATGTTCATAGTGTATACTGTTGTGTTCACTTCTTCTCTCCAAAAAGTCTTAGCCAAATCATTTTCAAAAAACATAGCTCTTGCTGCTTCAGTTATTGACCTATTCCTTCTTTCTACAATACCATTTTGTTCTCGTGTTCTAGGGGCTGAAAGTTGTCTCTTAATACCATTCATTTCACAAAAAATGTTAAACTCTCTAGATGTAAATTCACCACCTCTATCAGATCTTAGACACTTAATCTTCATTCCAGATTCATTCTCAATTTTTCTTTTCATGATCTTAAATTTATCAAATGCTTCAGATTTTTCTTTCAAAAATGCAATCCATATCATTCTTGTAAAATCATCAACAAGAATCATAAAATACCTTCCACCATAGAATCCTCTCGTCCTAGTAGGACCACTCAAGTTTGTATGAACAATCTCCAACTTCTCTGCCAATGTGAACTTCTTGTTGGGAAATGAACTCCTTTTTTGCTTTTCCATCATACATTCTTTGAAAATCATGTTAGTAGGTTTCATAATTCTAGGTAAATCTCTTACCGCAAGTGTAGTGCTCACCTTGACAATATTATCAAAGTTTATATGACAAAACCTTTTATGCCATAACCAACTGTCATCAATCATAGTTATCAAACATGTCATCTCAGTAAGATTCAACTGAAATACATTACCTCTGGTTTTGGATCCTTTTCCAATCAGATTTCCATCTTTATCTTTTATCACACAAGTTTTCTCAGAAAACCAAACTTGATAACCCTTATCAGCCAATTGTCCAATGCTTAGTAGATTATGTCTTAGTCCATCATCAAAGTAAACATCATCAGTGTTAGTCTTTCCATCAAGAGTAATAGATCCTATACCCTTAATCAAACAAGGTGCATTGTTACCAACCCTAACAATTCCTCCATCATAATTATCTAACTTAACAAACTTTCTTTTATCTCCAGTCATATGATGTGAACAACCACTGTCTATAATCCAATCAGATTTCTTTTCAACTTGTGAAACTAATGCTTTTTCTTCCCTTTTATCAGATTCAGAACTTTCTTCTTTAATTGCTACAAATCTTATTTCCTCAAAGTTATCATTATCATTGTCACTTAAATGTTTTTCAATTCCTACTTCAAAATCTTCATCATTTGCATAATAACATTCTTTAGATCTCCTAGGTTTACAGTTGCTTCTATACTTCTTAACTCTTTTAGGACATTTAGATGGAAAATGACCATATTCTTGACAAGTCCAACATTTAAAGATTTTCTTACCATTTGGTTCTCTTTTTACAAGTAATGCAATACCTTCTTCAATCTTCTTATCTTCCTCATATCTGCTACTACTGGCATAATCTTCATTCACACTAGTACTTCTTGTAGGTCTAATGCTAAGAGCACTGAATGTTGTTTCCATTCTAGGTAGCTCTCCTAATAATCTCAAGTTCATTTTTGCTATTTCTAATCTTCCAAGAAGAGTCTATTTGAAAAGTTCAATGTACAAGGTATCACTTGTTCAATCATCTGCGTTGTCTGTTTGAATACTGGTGTCAAAGTTCTCAGAATTTTCCATATCACTTCATTCTCTGTCTTATCACCTCCACAAGACTTTATTCTTGTCACAATCTTAGACATCCTACCAATATAGCTTCTAATAGATTCATCTTCCATCATTCTGATATCTTCAAATGCACAAATCCAATTATGTAATCTAGCCTTCTTTGCATATTCATCACCTTCAAAAGTAGAATGTAAAGCTTTCCAAATTGCATGAGATGTTTTCAAACATCTTACCTGACTATATTCATTCTCTAGTAGTGATGATAAAAGTGCTTCTCTTGCAAGTATGTTACACATGAATAGATCTAGTTCATCTTTAGTTCCTGCCTCTAGATTGTCTTCCTCAATGATAGTCTTCTCATTCTTTGTAATCAACCAATAACTTGGTCCTAAATATAATAGATGTGTCTTCATCTTTTCTTTCCAGCTATCAAAATTTACTCCATCAAACTTAGGGCTTTCTTTTCTGAAATTCACCATGGATCTCCTTAAGTTGTTAAACTTTTCTTTCAATGACCTTCCGCTCTGATACCAATTGTTAGAAAGTAAAGATCCCCAAGATAACTGAGAGGGGGGGGGGGGTGAATCAGTTATCTGATAATTTATCCATTCAACAGCTTTAAACAATATAATTAATGTACTGATCAACCATAGAAAGATAATCATACACAATTGCACAATAACACAAGATATGTTAACTAGGGAACCTCTTGAAAAGAGTAAACCCCAGTGGGAATGATGCCCACAAAATGATGCACTAATATGAAAGTTCCTTGTTAGAGGATGGACCCTGTTAGGAGTCTTACAAAATACATTCAGTACATATAAATCCCTGTTAGGAGATTTTGAATCCCTGTTAAAAGATTCTAACCTGGTTAAGAGTTTATGGAAGATAGAAGGACCCACTGCCCAAACAGCTTCAAGGCAAGATCTCTGAACCCACTATCCAAAAGATCTTAGAATTATTCAACAGAATAATATGAAATATATTACCTCCTTCGTACTATGCCAAAACTGCACTCTCTGCTACACAAGATCACAATTCCAGATCTCTGTACTCACAAGTCTTCCTTCATCACTGAATTAGCTCTTTTCTTCACTTCATGCATATATTCACATCTCACTCTTCATAGTACACATTACAATAAGGAAAAAATTCCTTCTTATATACCAAACTCAAATAATTAGAAATGAGTCGGTCCTCAATTACAAAATAATAAATTCTACACGCTACACACAAAATTCACATAAAACTGTCAGCTTCCAGTTACTGTAACTTTCTCCAAACATATCCTCGAAGTTTGTGCTATGAACCACATCATCATTAATGAGTCTCCAACATCTGTTTAACTGCACAAAATTAGATTCCATCCCAGCTAAGAGATATCCTCTGATTTCCAAACATCGCTACACAGAAACACTATCTAAACACTGCTTTCACCAAAATGCTCATAACTATTACAAATGAATGAATTTCTTTTTGCGCTATTAACCATAGGTTAATAACACACCAAAGAACATACCATCAACTGCGCAAAAGCCAATTTTCAATAAAACATGTGTGCAAAACAAAACTGTACCTGCTTTCCTACTAATATCCAGAATATCACTATGTTGACATCAATGATAATCCAAGTCATGAATGCAACAACAACTGCTACAGAATGACTACCAAAACACTTTGTATTCATTCCTAACAAAATAATGAAAAGGTTTGGATTGCCAAAGCTTCATGGTGCTGAAAATACAAGACTGCATGAGATGGCTTTCCTAAGTGTCGATACTAACTCGATGATTCAAGTAAGTAATGAAAGTCAAGGTGAATCTTATGATCCAGCTGGTGTTATGTCAACTAATAGAAATCAAATTGGGCCTTCAAAATTATTTCAAAATTCTGAGCTTAATATTGTTTGTGATCTCTTTAGTTTGCCCCAAGTTCAGAGTAATGATCAGTCAATTGATTTGGGGGAAAATGAATTCTCAGAAATGATAGTTCAACAACAACAACATGATGGTGTTGTGATTGCTAAAAATGATGATTACTTAAGAAGTCTTGCAAGTGATCTTTGTAATCATTTGTCCGATAAATGTATTGATTCTTATGAGCCTGAGATGATGCTTTCTTTCTCTGATTTGCACCAGGATGTTTGTTATTTAAATGGTTTTGATTTTTCAAATTTAGAGGCATTTGATGTAAGTGAAAATTGAGATGTCAAGCTACTTTCTCTCTCAGTGGTCTACTTCTACCATGAGATTCTGAAGTTCTCTACATGCCCACGTGGGGCACACATCCAAAGTCAAAGCCAATATTGGTACTAAAAAATACAACATGGGTTTTTGAGCACCTTGTTAAATTTTTTAGTTTCGAGGCCCTATAACTGCTTTTGTGCCTTTTTCTTAGATGCAATTTTGAGGTTTTCCATGCTTGTCAAGTGCTTATCACCTTTTTTTTGGCATTTGAAGACATCCCAGGTCGTTAATTTTGAGTTTTGAGTCATTTGGTGATGTTTTGTTTTGAGCACTTGTCCTTTTCCCTATGATTGTTCATGACATGCCAGTTGTGGCATCATATTTTAGGTATGGGAGTGAGTCATCTTGCCAATTTTCAGCCCCCCATGTGCTCGTTTGACCTGTTTGCTAAGCGCATTCCATTTGCAATTTGTTAAAATTCTCTATGTGCTCACTGTCCAGTTTTATAAGTGACCTACTTTGAGGTATCCCAGTTTGTGCCTTGTGCAAGGTCTGACATAATTGAATTTCATACTATACACCTAGAAGACTAAGTGCCTGATGATTTTCAAGTCTTTGCCAATCCATCTGACCACTTTCCCAGGCCATTTCCAAACCCAGTTTCTATGTTTTTCACTGTTTCTTATCTTGAATGTTATTAGTAAGTTGACTTTGGAGTTTATTTGTGATTGGCCAATTGATCTTTTTGGAAAATTGGTTATGGATTCATGTTCCTTGTATGAGGGAGAATCAGAGCCTAAGGTGACGGTTCCTAAAAGTTTTAGTTGGTCAGTTTTAAAAGTCAGTTCAGAGCCAACTTATGTGATTTTGGGCAGTGCTGACAGTCATTATTTTCAAGATGCCATGTTTGATCATTATTAAATGTTGGCCAAAATATTTCTAAGCATTTTCCTTTGACCGGTGTGCTGTGCGGTTGGAGGTGAACTTATATTTCTGATGGCGCTCTGCTGTGATCTTGTTTTTTCAATTTTTAAAGCCGCTTTCTGAGGCCAGTTAATGTGATTGATCAGTTTTGTCGAAGTACAATGAACGGAATGATGTGCTTAGTCTTTGATGCTTTGTGGTCACATTTGATCAATTGGTTGTAGGTGGGTTTGCCAGCTACAAGGTGATGGGATAGTTGTAACTTTTGGGGCTGTGGAATCTCCCCTTTAGGTGTTAAGACATGTATATATACAGAGCCTAGTACACTGCAATGCATGGAAAAAGAACATGCTATTATAATCACTAATCATCAAGAAACATCTCATGAGTGAGTTGCCTAGCACAGATGATGGAGTTACTCAGTGGTGTAGAGATGTGCTTGTTTAAAGGATAATTTATTATATAAGCATAGGAGTGAAAATACATTTGGAAAGTACATCTATCATCCAATTGGTTGTTTTGTGAAGCCATTGTTGGTGGCATTGGCGTGGTCTTCTCTTGTAGAAATGTTTGCATATAAACTTGTTAGGCATCTTCTAAGAGGATGGCAAGGATCTATTTGGTTAGCATTAGGTATTATATTGACAACACTTATCATGCAAGTGTTTATATATTTCACCTAGTCAAAGCATTCTACACCTTCAAAAGCTACTCCTGCAATGGCCAGGATTGGGACACTAAACCATCAACAGCCAAGATAAGTGCATCAAAGTAATATGAGGGACTTATCTATATATATTTGGGGTCGGGGTTCCATACAACTAGATTTGGTATGGAATGAGATACTGTCAAGAAGTGTTCTTGCTCTCGGATTGTGTAGATTTTGAAATTAGGAGACTTTAGGCATTTAAATTGGAAGCCTATGCAAATCAAACAGAGATAACAACATGAAGAGCTTCCAGGTCACACATAAGCATGTGGACTGGCACATGAAATAGAAAGCACATAAAGGTAAATAACTTAATGGAGCTGCATCAAACATAAACAAGAACTCATGCATAAGGGGGTCGAGTCCTATGTTTTAATGTTAATGAAAGCATGTTACGAGGCCCTATGCCATTTTGAATTGGGGGATCCATGCATTTTGTAGGCTAGTGTGTGAAGAGGCACTGTCTTGGGTGGCTTGCATGTATATTTAATGCCAGCACCCAATAATCAAGTCTTGTGTGAGGCCATGTTTGGGGCTGCCTATGTGATGAATGAAATGAGGCGTCATGCACATATGGAAGGGGCACGTGACTCTTGAATGTAGTCTTGCACAAGAAGAACTAAAGGCTACTAATATGGGAAGGTAGCACAAGAGTGTGAACTACCAATGTGAAGTATGAGGCAAGAGCTACGTAATAGAGTATGGAGCTCATCTAATGCAAATAAAATGCGATTGTGAATGCACATTCAAATGGAGGGACCTGTTTATTCAGATGCCTCATGCATCTTTGAGAAACCAACATAGGTGTGGATACAACCCACACACCAGTCTAGAGGAGGTTTGTGTAGAGGGGAATGATGGCTTGCCCATTTGGTGATGCCTCTATGAACATATGTGTGCCCATACATTATTTCTATGAGAAGCTAGTGTATGGGATGGGAGGATCCAGGTAGTTGAAAAGGGGGCTGCTAAGTAAGGAGTTTATACTAAACAAGGAGTTGAATCGCGCAATGTGAAGGGAATGCCAGTAATTTAAATTGTAAGAGTGGCTGCTAGGTGTGAAGGAATTCATGTAGGAGAATGGTGTGGGACCATGTAAAAAAGATTGCATAAAGTTTAGATTGGAAAAAGCCACATGTTCTCATGCTTGCATGCCCAGTGTGCGCCATGGAATTTTCTCATTCTTCCTTCTCTCCATCATGGGTAATCTTCCTTATAGTTGTGCAAGTGCTGAATTGGCTGGATTAGTAGGAGTATGGGAGTCCAGAGATGGTAGAGGTAATTTATGATTGAGATACTGGGAGTTTTTAGCAAATTGAAGGCTGGTGCGTAAAACTTGAGGGTTCCATACCAAGACAAATGCCAGGTAGAGATCATGGAGAGTGCACTCTAAGATAAGGTGTGTAAGTGCATGAGGGAGTGCACATTGAGTTTGTAAGGTGGCTTCTAAGTGAGTGCAGGCAGTATGTGCATGACATTTGGAGGGATGCGCAAGCTGGGCGCACATTGGCCACTGAGTGCATTGTGTGGTTAATCCCACATGCACCGAGTGTTTTGGATTTATGATGTTTATAACCAAAACCACAGTAGAAATGTAAAGAAGAAGTTCGGAGGCTATTGGTGAGCCCTCTTGGCTGGAGGTCTTTGTGTGCAGCAGTCCCCACAAATTTTGACCAAAGTGTAAGAAAGGCTTTGAAACCTCAGAGATATTTATCCCACATTGATGCTAAAATGGGTCTTTGTGATGAATAAATACAAGTCCACTCCCAAGATGAAATAAGATGAAGAGCTGGAGGCTCTGCCTGCGTGACTACTTGGAGGACACCTCAATTTTCATGCCAGTGGGCTAGTGGATAACAAATTTTGTAGAGGATAGGTGGCTAGCTGACTAGACGAGATAGACATGTGTCAATCATTCACCGAGTCATGGAATGGAGCCTACAGTTAGTTGAAAATCTGGAGATTCAGAGGTGGCGGTTAGCTAACCGCCAGTTGCCAGGTTGCTAAATGCTAGTAGTTAAGGCCATGACATTTTGAGATCAGGAGAACACATAGTGGCCAGTTCTCCAAATCCCAAGTGGTTAGTGGCTAACATTCTGAGATCACGAGATTGCTTTAGTCGCTAGCTCTCCAAGTCTTGGCAGTCAATGAAAATTCATTCCAAGATTTGGAGAATGGGCTTAGTCGCCCATTCTCCAAATCTAACCCAGGGTCAAAGTTCAATCCAGAGATTCAAAGATAGACTATTTCACTAGATCTCAAAGCTTAACTATGGTTAGTTAGATGATTTGGAGATTCAAAGATTGCATGCATTTGCCAGTTCTCCAAATGAGGTGGTCAAGCCTGAGGTTAGTCCGAGCATCCAATGAAAATGTGACAAGTGTCCAAATCTCGTGGCTTCTGTGGAAAATAATTTAAAAATGGTTAAAATGTCAGATTTAAAAGAATTTAGAAAAATGATATAGTCCAAACTATAGGAAATAATTCAAAAATTTAAATGACAGAGCCTACTCACGGATTAATGTCCTGGAAATTCAATTTTTGTCCAAACATGTAAGTGTTATATGTTTCTAAAAATAGAAAAAGATGAGGAATCCAATGACAATGATTATTTTCAGTTTCATTCAAGTTCGAAAGAGTAGTCTGGGTTTGAAATCTGAGGATCAGAATCAAGATCAGTCTATTGGAGAAATGATTGCACATCGTAGATCAGTTTTGAGAATAAGTTGTAGGGAAAAGTGTGGGAAAACTTAAAGATATTTTCATGCCAAAGATGGACTACTATCAATTAGTTTTCAACTGACTCTCATTTGCTATATCTTAGTTTTTCTTCTCATTTGTAAGGGGGTGGTGAAAATAATGCTGCAAGGCAGCTTTCTGATTCTAGGGTCATGTTTTTTGAGTTTCTTTTGTCATTCTGGATGTATTGAAGAATAAAGATCTTAATAAAACATAGTGTAGTTCCTATTCCAGATTATTATTGTCTCTTTATATTTTGTTGATGCTCTTGTATGTTTAGTCTGTAAGGCATTCTGAATATACAAGTTACAAGGTAACTATGCAATCACCTATGAGTTTCCTTCAACAAAGGAGTCAGTCTCATGAGTAATTTCAGAGGGATAAGCATTTGTATGAGGATTTGATACAATAGTTTGGGAATGAAAAGATAGTCTATAAGACATTCTATCTAAGGTGCATATAGATTGTAAGGCATTCTGTTTGTGTTCCTATTAAGTGATTTTCATTGATGTACATTTGTATGACTCTGTTGCCCATTAGCTTTGGCACTGGTCTTTTCTTGTGCTACAGTTTCATCATCAAACCATTAATTCAAATCATTTTACATTTCATGTTTGAAAGCATGAATGTTCAGAATCTATATTGAATAGTACAGACATTGTTGGTGATTCCTTGTAGAAGTGAATCTAATAGGTTAGCCTTCTTGAGCCTCCAGGTTCAAAGAAAAGAAGGGTGAATATCCTTGTCACAATCCACTGATTTTCATGTCTTCATAAAGGTTTTTAGTGAGAGATTGTTTTTTATGCAGATTTAATATGTATTAGGTACACCTGCCTAGGTTTGTGGAGCCCGAAGTGTAGAAAGAGTTTCTCCTTGTCAATTAGTCTTTTTCTTGCTTGAGTCAGGATTTTAGGAATCAAAGAGTTCAATTGAAGCATTTAAGGCTTGTAATAGGATTCAACAAGAAAAATTACTAACATACCCCACTTTGCCTTATTTATAGAGGATAGATCAAATGATAGCCAACTACAATGCATTGGTCAATTCACTGGAGGGATTAAATCATGATAAGGAAAGAGAAAAAGAAAAGAATTGTTCATCAGAGTATGAAGAAGACAATGATGGTTATTCAGTGCATAGCCTTCCTACCATGGAAAAAACACCTACAACTGAGCAAGAAGCAGATGAAAATGTAGTTGTAGATTTAACAGAACTTCCTAGTTCTTAGGAAACCAATGAGCCTCCTCTCAAAAGGAAAAAAATGCAAACAAGAGAGCCTTCCCAAGTAAGAACAACTCAGAAGAGAAAAGATAGAGTGGGAGCTCTGATTACTAGAACCAGAGCATATGACCACTAGTTAAGGAAAAGGATCAGAGAAGAGAAGAGAAATCAAAAGGAAGTAGTAGAGGAAATTGAGTTGCCTCTAGTTTTGTGCCAAGATGAAAGATTGCTTCATCATGAAGCTTTCTTGAAAGATGATGAATTCATTAAATCTAATGAATTCAAGAATTTCATTTGATGGCATAAGCAACATTAGGTTTCTTCAAGTGTGTAGATAACAGAAGAAGGCCAAGTGCCATATGAAGCTATTTAAGATTTGAAAGACTATGATCTAGAATCTGATGCTATTACCCCTGAGGATGCCAGAAGATTGGTGAAAGAAAGCAATATGCTACTTGTGCCTGGCTGGGATCTTGCCTTTTCCTTCATAATAGATCAAATTAGAAGGCAACTAGATATAAATTTGTCCTCAGAGACCCAAGTAGGGGATATAATAAGAGGATTTGGGTATAGCCCAAAGAATCAAGCACTGGCTATGTGGAGCATGTATCCCAAGGATCAGAATCCTTCTTTTCTAAATGTACAAGAAAAGATGGAAGGAGATAAGATTGTGTGATCAATCCACAATACTGGTGACCTTGAAATTTTACAAGTGCTCACCCATTTTGAAATATTAAATGATCACAAATCAAAATAGTTATTAGATAGGTTTAAGGATCTATTTGAAGATTACAATGCTCTTGTCAGGAACAAGGAATTGCACATCATGAAGGAAAAGGTGTTGGACAAAATAGTGGATGATTTGACCCAGCAAATAATAAATATGCCTGTGATTTCTCCTCCACCACCAGAACAACCTGGACAAATAGAAACCCAAAGTGTGGGGGGAGAAGAAACTATTGCAATTACAGAAAAGGTGAACATAGAGCAAAATGAGGTTGTATTCCATGCCCTAATAAATTTTTTACAGCATAGGATTAAAATTTTGAAAGAAAAGGAAGATGTAGTATATATTGCATACAATAAATTACCTGGGATGCAAATTGAGGTAAATTATTTTGTTTTTATATTGAATACCTAATATGGAACTTGGTCAGCTAGGACCTCTTTGTTTGAAATATTGGTGGTCGTGCAACCCCTAAGGACAGATCTCCTAGAGATAGTTTTGCAAGTAGGGGAGGAGATAGAGTAGATAGGAGTGACTTTATCCTTCTTTAAAGGTAAAGCTAATCAGATTGAGGCTAGGGTAATTATGTTTGGACCTGATTTCAAAAAGTTTATCCCTCAAATCAAGGCAAAAGATGGCATAATAAAGGATTTAGATAAATGGAGATTAGAATTTGATTCTCTATTTCCTAAGAAAGAGGCCTTCATAAATGATAAAAATGAATTCGATATGGATCATTTCAATGCAGTTCTTGATGAAGGATTTAAATCTGAGATGGACTTCATTAAGTTCATTAAAGATGTCAAGAAAATTGCAAATGCTAGGTGGGAGAGATAAAAGCCACAATTGCAAAGCATTCAAGAATTTTAGTAGCCCACAGAGGAGGAGGTAGCTTCCTGGGACACCCTTACAAAGCCCAAGAAGAAAAAGCCTATAGCAGTTGACCTTGACATTATTGATGAAGAGTAAAGAGGACACCTGGATAGCTGACACTTGACCTATGAGCACAGGGATGATAACTATTTATGAAGAATGGTGTAGGTTAGCCTGAAATGGCAGTCACCATATCTCGTAATAACTCAATGAAGTTATCAAGAATATCTCCAGACAAAGGTGTCAGTTATAAAACAAAAGGGAGCAATTTTCAAATGAGTCCAATAATTTTTTGTCTTTCCACCGTCTGAAGGGTCTCAAATATTTTTTCTTTCCTTGTTTTAGGTTTAGGGCTAAACCATCTAAAGCTTGTTGCATCCTTAATCATTTAAGGATTCCAAGATGGTTTTAGCTATAAATAGTAGTTGTAACCTCATTTTTTATGATGATAGATGAATATTGAATACAACTTCTACAGATCAGATTTCTCATTCTTGTCTCTAAGCTTCTAAGCTTCAAATTTTGTATGTACTGAAATAGGATAATTTTCAATAAAATACACTACAATTTCTCTCTTATTCTATTATTGTCTCTTTTTCTTTTATGTTCCACCCTTGTATGGTTTTATTTGTAAGGCATATAAAAACATACCGGTTGTAAGGCAACCTGTGTAATTGTTTACGAATTTCTTTCAAGGAAAGGATTAAAAGTTTCATAAATAATTTTAGAGAGTAAACATAATTGTTAGGATTTTGATGATAATAATATAGGAATGACATGATAGTTTGTAAGGAAATCTATTCAAATTGCATGTAGTTTGTAAGGCATTTTACTGTATTTTGTTTGAATTTTTCCTGTGGATTTACACTAAAAAACCACTATTCATCCAAAGATTAGGCACTGGTTTGATTTTTGTTATGTAGTTATCTATCAATCATCAAACACAAAACATATCAATTCTAGTAAATTATTTTATTAAGTTTATACATATTTCAAAAGGACTGTATTCAAGTAATACAGTTCATATTGTTGATTCCTTCAAGAGAGAATCCAAAAGGTTATCCTTCCTTGAGTTAAACTCAGAAAAAGAAGAAGGATGAATATCCTTTTTCCACTATTTTATGTTATTACTTTCATAGTTTCCCTTGTCATACTCTGTATCAGGATATTCTCAGTTGTTTGCAAAGTAGTGTTTTATTGAAGTAATCTGATGCAAAAGTAACATAGCAGCGAGGAACCTAATCCACCATTTAAATATTACTTGAAACATAGTAAATTATCTAAGGAAATACCCGCCTGAGTCCTGTGGATCTAAAAAAATAAGGAGGATCTTATCCAATCCTCATCAATTAGACTATTTCTTGTCAAATTTTAGAGTTCATCAATCTGAGAATCAAGCATACCGATTTATCAAGTTTTTCCCTACAAGAAAAAGCTCTAACAAATTGGTGACTCTATTGGGGAGGTTGTTACAATTATATATAAATAACACAGGTTTCAAGTTGACTTAAACTCCTAGCCTGCTTATTTGAAACTAGTCAGTTACCATTGAAAAATGCATAGTTGTTTCCTTTTCTCTAGGTCACTCTTTCCTTTGCAAAGCTCATCTACATTTTATTGAGGGGTATTGTTCTAAAATTCCCAACCCAGTTGGGTGGCAACTCAAAAAAGATCTCTATACTAGTGCTAATTAAGAAATCACATTTTTTACAATGAGTTTCAAAAATACAAGATCCTGGACAAAAGAGCATCCAGAAGAATATTTGGAAGGAGAACTTCCAGCTACCTCTAGGCATAGTCAAATGAGAAAGGAAAGAAATATCAATGATATGTATTTTACATGGAAACAAAAGGGAAATGTAAGACAAGAAGATCCTGTTCAAACCAATCAAGAAGGGAATGCATCAGAGTATGAGGAAGCTGTTGATTTAGGTTTGAACTAGTATGAGGACTATTACTCTCCCTCTAAAAGGGCTAGAGAAAAATCAAAACATAATAAAATGGTAGTTCCTAGTAAACCTCCTGGGAGGTCTAGAAGCCAGAGTAGGAATAGACAAGATTTCCTTCCTCCCTTTACCCTAGGTTCTTCATTACCACAAGGCCTCCATGTTTTTGATAGTCATTAGGAAGAAATCCATGGCCAACAATCTTCATTTGAGAAAACCCTCCCTAACTTTAAGGAAATATTTGAGGAAGTCTTTGAATTGGAAAGAAAAATCTAGGAATAGGCTACTATTAGACAAAAAAGGGAAAAGGAAAAAGAAGAAAAAATTAGACAAGCCATGATAAGAGATGAACAATTAAAAAGGTAGTTGTTAGATTTAGAAGCCATAAATTATGTTCCTGTACCTAAACAAAAAAAGAGCAGCCTTTTATCCAAGAAGTACATGAGATAAGGAATGTCAAGGATAAAGGTAAGCAGAAAGTTGTAGGAGTTTCAATCAATGAACCTATAAATGCCAAAGATCCTTTAGATCAAGCTTTAAGGTTAGATGCTGACCTTGAAAAGGCTAAAAGAGAAAAATAAATACTAGCCAAGGAATTGGAAAAGTCTAAATTAGAAGCCATGGCCGCAGAGATGAAAAGGAAGATTGAGTTTCTTAAGCTATCTTCAGGACTTGCAAATGCAATCTCTACTTATTTTGTACAAGGTGGAAATATTGGGAACACTACAAGACAAGTAACAAATATCCCTCCACCAGTTGTACTTAAGCTTTCTAGTGTTTCAAACACTAATGCATCAACATCTCTAGGTGTTGGCCCATTACTGGCAGGGCCTGTTCATGAAAGATATAAGCAACTAGTCTTTTGTGGTATCCTTGGATATCCCAACCCTATCCTTGATGAAATTAGGAAAAAACTTCCAAAGTTCACTGGTATTAATGCTGTTACTTGTGAGGAACACTTGAAGAATTTCATTGATGTGATGGATGATTACAGTAAAGAACCCCATGATGTAATAATGAAACTATTTGTTCAATCCTTGACTAAAGACTCTAGAGATTGGTTCAAGGGTTTACCACATGCTAGTATAGGTTCATGGGATCAGTTCAAGAATTATTTTAAAGAATAGTATGGTGACAAAATAAATGAAGGTTTCATGCTAAATGAATTCAATAACATCAAGAAGAATCAAAATGAGGGTGTTGTTGAATTTAATGTTAGATTTCAGAAGGTCATGCATAAGTGTTAGAATAACTAAGAGGGGGGTGAATCTATTATCCACAGTCCCAAATACAAAATGTATATCCAAAAACAATTTAAACAAATTTCTGCAGCTTGGTAACATAGAATAGTAAACTATCTATGCTTTTACCGATTTCCAGTTAATAACTTGTAGTAACTACCAATCAAATCAAATATGCAAAATGTAAAGTATGATATCCAACAATTATCACAATCAACACATATCACAAGAGATTTAATGTGGAAACCCTGTAAAGGGAAAAACCACCTGGGACCGGCAACCCAAAAATTATTCACTCATCTGAAGTGAGGTCGGTGAAGACCCAACCTTGCTAAAGGTTACAAAACATACTATAAGGTGTGACTATGTTAGAGGATTTAACATTAACCATTATCGTCCAACCAACATTCACTATGGGGTTGACAGGATAACAAATGTACATTCTATGAATGACATTACAAGACTTTCTAGTCTACTTGGTTAAGAGATTTATTTGATTACAATGGTTAAATTGTAACAACAGGTGATTTGATTACAATACAACTTGATTTGCAAATGTACAGATCTATATTATGCTCATTCAAATCCTCTGATCAATATATCAATTCTATTCAACAATATTCAGTAACTTACTGTCTCTTGGTTAACTCTCTATAGTTTGGTTCTCCTTAACCAGTTTGATCAGGCATGCATGAATCTTGTTCACACAATATCTCTGTAGTATCCTTTCCTCTGGCATAAGTTTTGTAATGAAACCCTAGTCTCTTAAATAGACAAGTAAACCATTTTCCTTTCATCCATCAAATTTTTCCGCTTAATCTCCTTTGCTGATTTTTCTGCTTAAACCTTCCTCGGCTGATGTGTCAGTAATATGTTTCATTTTTGTCCTTTAGATCTTCCTTGAATTTTTCTAGCCATTGATCTCATAACAAACTTTATCTTTCCACTCTGTGATCATACACTTTATAGCTCATCAACTTCTATGGGCTAAACTAATCATTTAGTTCTTTTGTTCATTCTCAGTTAACAAAGAAATGCATCGGTGAACACAAGCTCAGTTTATACTGTGCTCGGTATACACTACACTGCTCGGTATACATTGGAATGCTTCATTAATCGACCACACTTCTTTGTAAGATTTTGCTTCCAACTTCATAACAGATTAATGCAACATAATCAAGTCAACAATATGAAGTCATAGACTCATCAATAAGTTACCAAGAGTATTCCTTATCCTCATCTATCATATCCATCTTCCTCCATGTAGATATCTCAGTTCTTCATCTTTCTCTTCTCTTCTACAAATATGTTAGATGTTTGCAATTGCATGATAAGTACTATCAAAACTAGTTGACATCAATGACAACATAAAACTGATTCAATTATCTTACATAACAATTCAGTTCTCAATGATCTCTAATCACTTGAAGTTCTTCAATCAGGTTCTCAATTAGTTGTATTTCATCAATCTATCCCTTTGTCATTGATGGAAACTCAAGAAATATGAAGTATACCATACACATACCAAACATGTATTCTACAACTCTATAAACTAATGTTGTAGCTCGGTAGGCTCTCCCTAGCTTAATATGTTTAATCACTATGTTACATAATAGCATTGCAAGTGTAGACTATCTTTTGCAGATATGATCTTTAGCAGCTCTCGGATTCCTTCTTTTTATTTCTCCCTTTATCTTCTCAGATTGTCTCTCCCTTAGATAGATGTTCCAGTATTCTCCTTGATTATCATATTGTTTATCTCTCCCTTTGACAATGATGCCAAAGAAAAACATAAACCATACAGCTCTTAGTAGCTAATTAACTCATTATTGTCCTATGCATTTACTGTATCTCAGTATACTGATTATACCACTAATTTATCAAATCTTTCACAACCTTAGATATAAATCCAAAGTGTGAACTATGTTGCATCAACATGAATGATCTTCTGATAAGATTAGGCTGATGCAACCTGCAAATCACATTAGTGATTGGTAGACAGGGGACGGACCCCAAGTCTAGTCCTCAAGTATTTAAATGTATCTTTCGGTAGAGGCTTTGTGAAAATATCAGTAAGTTGCTCTTTAGATGTAGCAAATTCAAGCTTCACTTGCTTCTCCTGCACTTGTTCTCTTAAGTAGTGATACTTGATAGATATTTGCTTTGTTTTTTAGTGCATCACTAGATTCTTTGAAATGTTTATAGCACTAGTGTTATCATAGTATATAATCATTGGCTCAGTGATTACCTTATTCATTTCTTCTAACACTTGTTTAATGTATGCAATATTTGAACAGTTTGTAGCAACAACAACATACTATGCTTTGGCTAAAGACTGGGAAATAGAAGACTGATTCTTACTTGTCCAGGTAACAAGTCTTTCATCAAAGAAACATGCTCCTTTGGTTATGCTTTTTTTGTCATCCACATTTCTAGCCCAATCAGTGTCGGTGTATACTTTAAGTTCAAAATTGCCATACTTAGGATACCATAATCCATAATCCTCTATTTTCTTCAGGTATCTTAAGATTCTCTTTGTAGCAATCATGTGTGACTCCTTAGGATTTGCAAAAAATCTTGCAACAATCCCCACAACATGTGCTATATCTGGTCTACTATGTACTACATACATCAACTTACCAATCATTGATCGGTACAGTGTCTAGTTCATCTCTATAGTTTCATCCTCTTTAGTTAATTTGCAGCCTATGACCATCGGTGTTCCAACTAGTTTAGCATCTTCCATGCCAAATGTTCTCAGTACTTCTTTTATATAGTTAGATTGTGTGATGAATACCCCATCAGTTTGCTGAATAACTTGCAGTCCTAGAAAGAACTTAATCTCACCAAACATAGACATTTCGAACTCTTTTCTCATCTCATCAGCAAATGATTTACATATGTGATCTTGTCCACCAAAGATAATATCATCCACAAATATTTTAGCAATTAGAATAGTATCATTAGTATCTCATTTCATATACAAATTGTTGTTCTCACTAGTTCTAACAAATCCAATACTTAACAAATAAGTATTCAACCTTTCATACGAGGCTCTCGATGTTTTCTTCAAACCATACAAATCTTTATGTAATCTACATACCATATCTTTCTTGTCTAGATCTAAAAACCCTTCTGGTTGTTCTATGTAGACTTCTTCTTCAAGTATCCCATTCAGAAATGCAGACTTAACATCCATTTGATAAACTTTAAATTTCTTATGTGTTGCATAAGCCAGTAAAATTCAAACTCCTAGTCTAGTAATAGGTGCAAAGGTCTCACCATAATCAATTCCTTCCTCTTGTGCATACCCCTTGCAAAATAGTTTGGGTTTATTCCTTGTAACTTCTCCATTTTCATTCTGCTTGTTTCTGAAGATCCACTTAGTACCGATAACATTCTTATCCTTAGGTCTAGGTACTAAGGTCCATGTCTTTTTTTCTCTATCAGTTCAACCTCTTCATTCATTGCATTTATCCATTCCTCATTCTCCAATGCAACTTTAACATTTTTCGGTTCATATTCACAAACTAAGCATGTACCTTGTCTTTTCTTACTTCTCTTTTGTATGCCAACTTTCTTGTCGCCAATGATTTTTTTCTTAGGATGATGTCTTCTAACAAATCTTGCCAGTATCTAATCTCTTCTTTCTTGTTCATCCTATTTAGGTTCATTTGCTTTCTCGATAGGTCCTTCTTACTCATCGGTTTCTCTTTCCTGTTCCTCGGTGTTGTTTTCCTGCTGATCATTTGTCACTATCTTCAGCTTCGGTAGATACTCTAGTTGTTCAATGTATTTTAATCTACTGTAGTCTTCCAGTTCCATTGTGCTTTCTTCTGCATTCTTTCCATCAAACTCATCAACCCTGACATTAGCACTTTCAATCATTTTATTAGTAACTTTATTTAGACACTTTTATGCTTTTCTTTTAGTGGAATATCCAAGAAATATCTCTTCGTCACCTTTCAAGTCAAACTTTCCATTTCTTTCATCTTTCAGAATAAAGTATTTACTTCCAAAAATTCTGAAATAACTTACAGTGGGTTTGTGTCCAAACCATAACTCATAGGGTGGTTTGTTAGTTTCCTTCAACTATACTCAGTTCAAAACATAAACAGCTGTGCTAACTACCTCTAGTATGTTTGAGCAACATTTTTCTCTTTCATTAGTGTCCTTGTGCAATCAACAATTGACCTATTTCTCCTTTCAGCAATTCCCTTCTACTAAGGTGTTCTCGGTGCAGAGACCTATCTTTTTATACCATGCTCATTACAATAGTTAGTAAATTCATCATAAATAAATTCACCTCCTCTGTCAGATCTTAAGCATTTCAATTCTTTACTAGTCTCTTTTTGTACTTTCTCTTTAAACCACTTGAACATCTTAAATGCCTCTGATTTTTCTTTCAAGAATATGACAGTCATCAATCTAGTATAATCATCAACAAAAAGATTGAAATATCTATCTCCGTAATAATTATGTGTTCTCATGGGACCACACAGGTCAGTGTGAACCAACTCAAGTATTTTCTTTGTTGAATAATCTTTTCTTTTGAAACTAGATTTTGTCATTTTACCTTTCTGACACTCATGACACATAACATGATCAGGCTTAGATAAGTTAGGGAGACCTCTAACCTTTTTATTTTTACTAATCTTTATCATGTTATCAAATTTTATATAACATAAGCTTTTATGCCATAACCAAGCATCTTCATTTCTCATCATTAAACAAGAAGACTCTGCATTATCAAGATAAAACAAGTTACCTTTCGATTGTGCTCCTATTCCAACAAGTCTTCCTCCATCACCAAATATTTTTACTTTCTTTCTCTCAAAAGCTACTCAGTGACATGAATTGTTCAGCCGTGCCACACTTAGCAAATTATAGTTTAGTCCTTCTACCTAATAAGCATTATCACATTGAATTCTATCATTTATCAGTAAGGATCCCTTTCCTCTAACCATACAAGGTGTATCATTACCCATTTTTACAGATCCTCCATTATATTGCTCAAGATGATTAAATTTTTATTCATCACCAATCATGTGATGTGTACAGCCACTATCTATGATCCATGTATTATTTTTATTAACCTTAGAAATCAGTGTTGTTTCTACATACCTTTCTTCTTCCTCGGAATCATCCTTCATAGCAACAAATACCACTTCTACATCATCATCTGAATCAGATTTTGATTCATTTTCTTTTGCAATGTAACATACATTTTCCTTTATCATTATTGTCTCGATTCTCTCTATTGCAGTGTCAGTAACTTCTATTTTCTCTTCTCCCATAGCTTCCTTCACCAGATCGGTCCTTGTTTCTACCATCTTCCTTCCTATTT
This sequence comes from Chamaecyparis obtusa, assembly GCA_027943335.1. NCBI lineage: Eukaryota > Viridiplantae > Streptophyta > Pinopsida > Cupressales > Cupressaceae > Chamaecyparis > Chamaecyparis obtusa. The sequence continues at coordinate 1,389,520 of BSBK01001044.1, read as the reverse complement.
GGACATCTAGCAGCAATATGACCAACTTCTTTGTAGTTAAAACATGCTAAAGGTAATTTGCCTCTATATCTACCTTTTCCTTTAGGTAATCTCCTGGCCATAAGAGCTTTAAGCTCATCAAGTTCATCATCAGTATTGCTATCACTATCATCCTTATTATTTCTATTACTAGACTTACCAATCTTCAGAGAAGTCATAAAAGTAGATTCAACAGACAATACAACACTATTATCATATTTGTTTAGTGCAAAAGTCGTTAGCTTTCCAATCAGGTTATCAAGAGTGAGAGTACTGTTAGCTATTGACCTATTTTCATGTATTGTAGTTATTCTGATTGCATAAACAAGCAATAAAGTCCTTAGAATTTTTCTTACCAAAGTGTCTTCATCAATAACACCATTAGATCCTCTGATAGCGTGAACTACCTCCTTTATTTGGTTTGTGTACTGCACAATTTTTTCTCCTTCTTTCATCTTCATATCATCAAATCTCCCTCTTAAACTTTCAACTCTCACTCTCTTGACATTTGTATCACCACTATAAACTTGAGCAAGTTTATCCCACATATCCTTAGCAGTAGGGGAATCTTTAATATCTTCAAACTCAGCATTTGTCAGAGCAACAACAATCTCCATCATAACAATGTTATTCTCATGTCTATCTCTTAGTTGATCAAGAGTCAAAGGTCCAGTGGGCAGTGCAATGTAGTCATTCTCTAATAGTGTGAGAGCAGAATTCCCAATTCCAGATATATGCAGTTTCATTCCACTTTCCCATATTGTAAAGTTGTGCTTGTTCAGCTTTGTCACATCCCTCTTATACATTTTGTGATCTTTATGCTGAAGTCCATAAAACTCTATTCCAAGTAACCAATAAGCTCTGATACCAATTTTTAGAATAACTAAGTGGGGGGTGAATCAGTTATCCACAGTCCCAAATACAAAATGTATATATCAAAAAACAATTTAAACAAATTTTTGCAGCTCGGTAACATAGAATAGTAAACTGTCTGTGCTTTTACCGATTACCAGTTAATAACTTGTAGTAACTACTGATCAAATCAAATATACAACATGTAAAGTAGGATAGAAAACATTCATCACATTCATCACAATCAAAACATATCACAAGAGATTTAATGTGGAAACCCTATAAAGGGAAAAACCACCTAGGACCAGTAACCCAAAAATTGTTCACTCTTCTGAAGTGAGGTTGGTGAAGACCAAACCCTATTAAAGGTTACAAAACACACTATAAGGTGTGACCCTATTAGAGGATTTAACACTAACCATTATCGTCCAACTAACATTCACTATGGGGTTGATAGGATAACAAATGTACATTCTATGAATGACATTATAAGACTTTCTAGTCTACTTGATTAAGAGATTTATCTGATTACAATGGTGCAACTATAACAAAAGGTGATCTGATTACAATATAACTTGATTTGAAAATGTACAGATCTATATTATGCTCATTCAAATCCTCTGATCAATATATCAATTATGTTCAACAATATTCAGTAACTTACTGTCTCTCCGTTATAGCTTTCTGATGCTCGGTAATCTCTATAGTTCGGTTCTCCTTAACCAGTTTGATCAGGCATGCATGAAGCTTGTTCATGTGATATCTCTATAGTATCCTTTCATCTGGCATAAGTTTTGTAATGAAACCCTAGTCTCTTAAATAGACAAGTAAATTGTTTTCCTTTCATCCATCAGATTTTGCTGCTTAATCTCCTTCACTGATTTTTCTTCTTAAACCTTCCTCGGTTGATGTGTCAGTAATATGTTTCAATTCTATCCTTTAGATCTTCCTTCAATTTTACTAACCATTGATCTCGTAACAAACTTTATCTTTCCACTCCGTGGTCATACACTTTACAGCTCATCAACTTATGTCAGCTAAACTAATCATTTAGTTCTTTTGTTCATTCTCGGTTAGCAAATAAATGCGTCGGTGAACACAAGCTCAGTTTATACTATGCTCGGTATACACTACACTACCCGGTGTATACTAGAATGCTTCATTAACCGACCACACTGCTTTGTAACATTTTTCTCCCAACTTCATAATAGATTAATGCAACATAATCAAGTCAACAATATGAAGTCATAGACTCATTAAAAAGTTACGAAGAGTATTCCTTATCCTCATCTGTCATATCCATCTTCCTCAATGTAGATATCTCGGTTCTTCATCATTCTCTTCTCTTCTACAGATGTTTTAAATGTTTGCAACTCCATGATAAGTATTGTCAAAACTAGTTGACATCAATGAAAACATAAAACTAATTCAATTATCTTACATAACAGTTCAGTGCTCTGTGATCTCTAATCACTTGAAGTTCTTCAATCAGGCTTTGAATCAGCTGTAGTTCATCAATAAGTTATTATAGGTCATTAGGCTGCATGATAAGATATGTTTGGTGACCTTTTTAAATGCCTTTGATGCCAAAATGAGATACCTTCTAAGAGATAAAAACCCTAGAAATCTTGTTGAAGCCTACAAATTAGTCATCAACATAGAAAGTAAGCAGAGGATATTGGGAAAATTGGGAAGAAGAGATGATTACAAACCACAACTGCTAAATAGGAAAGAACCAAGAAAGTCTGATAATTCAAAACCAAAGGAAGATGATATCCTAAAATAAATTTTGAAAGCTATAAAGGACTTAAAGCTTGGTGAAAATAGGAATAATAGGGTTGCAAGAAATGATAGGCCAAATTTCAAAAATTTCAATAAACTACCAAGAATGCAAAACTATCCATACAATACTTAGTGGAAGGATGGAAAGCCTATACTCCTTGTGAGAAGAGATAAGCCAAATGATAAAACTCCTGACCCTTTACAAAGAAATTTAGTAAATATGATTGATGATGTACCATGGTGTATTGTATGTCAGTCACCACATGACCCTAATTATTGTGCAGTTGCTCAAAGTGTCTCTGCAAATAGAGAACAAGAGAACAATGAAGAAGAACCTTATGATGACCAAGGTTGTGCTATGACCTCTTCATGTATTTATGATGAGATTGACTCTACTAAAGAAGATGAGAATCAGGATGTTTCTTGTTCTCAAATAAAAAATGAAGTTTATCATCAGCAGGTCTTTTCTGATGAAGAGAATGATGAGTTGGATAGTGTCCAGTGTAATAATTTAAAAGATGATGGATAAGTTGTTCTGAGAAGACCATCTGATGAAGAGATTGCATAAATAACTACAGATATGGTCACCCAAGCTAAGAGAAACTACAATTTAAGAAACAGAATGGTAGGTGATCCTAACCATAAACCTGCTAGTATTTTCATTAAGAAGTCAAAGAAAGATGTCAAATAGTCTCAAGACAAACATAAAGCTACTGAGGTTGTCAACAAAGTTAATGTAAAAAAGAATGTCAAGTTCAGCAACCCAAATGTTGCTTACAAAGTAAAAACTAAACCCCCTGAGGAGACTGTTTCCTCTTTTTAGAAAGAGATTAAAAGTAAGGATAATCCTAACCTGTCTACACATGAGGAAAACAAAGAAGTTACCATTATAAGGTAGGATGTAGTTGACTCAAAATATGTCCCTATTGACATAAGAAAATTACTGTCACAGATTACTGTCAAGGTTCCTTTACTAGAGATGATGAGAATTGAGGAACACAAAGAGAAGGCCTTATATTGGGTAAATGGAGTTACTCCCACTGATATCCAAAATATTGGTAAGGCTAATAAGCTGATTGCTTATGTAGATGATTCAACTGACAACCTAAATGGATAAATTATTTCTGAGATTCCTTAGATTTATTTGGACACAAATATTGTCAGTACTGTGTCTGGGATAATTGATCCTTTCTTTTTGACTTTGGTTATCAATGGAAAACTATTGAGAAATTGTATGATTGATTCAGGAGCCTCAAACACTATCATGACTGTAGAAGTCATGAAATCATTAGTACTAAAAGTTGATACACCTCATGGGAGATGTCAAGCTATGGATTTAAGAGAAGTACCAGTTATTGGTACAATTAAGGCTCTACCTTATAGGTTAGTAGCATATCCAAATAAGCTATTAACTATGTGTGTCCTAGTGGTTGATATCCCACCTCAATATGGAATGTTGTTATCCAGAAAATGGAGTGCTTCAATGGGAGGTAGTATTCAGTGTGACTTGTCTTACGAAAATTTCAATATTGGTGGAAGTAACATTAAGGTATCTAGAGAAAGTAGGACCCCACACATGATTGAATTAAATAATGCTGATGATTTAAATTGTTGTGTAGATGTGGATATGGAAAACTTTAAAGTGGAAAAGGTTATTCCATAGGATAAAGGTGTTGATCCATTGGTTGCAGAACTGAAAAATAAACAAGATGGATTGTGGCAAATGTACTTTGATGGAGCTTTCTCAAAAGAAGGCTCGGGAGATGGAGTCTTATTTATATCCCCATCAGGTACCACATTTAAATATTCTTTCCTATTAACTTTCCAATGTACAAATAATACTGTTGAATATGAAGCATTATTTTTAGGACTGAATATTGCTACAAAACATAAAATAAAATGTTTAAAAGTTTATGGTGACTCTAAACTCGTCATAACACAAGTTAGATCCAGATATGCTATAAAAAATGATAGAATAAAAATGTACAAATATGCTATCCGGGATCAAATTGAACTATTTGATACTTTCAACATTAGTTGGGTAGAGAGGTCAAAGAATATTATGGTAGATTTTTTGGCTAATGTTGCTTTAAAAAAAGATGATTTAACTTTGATTGGAGTATCAATAGTAGAAGTTAAGAATAGACCAGTTGTTCCTGATAACATATACAACTAGAAAGTTTTTGAAGATGACCATGATATTTTAAGATTTATTTAGTGCCTTGACATCTATGAAGATCAGTCTATAGATTGTAATTCCCTAGTTGAGGTAGTTGATGGTAAAGACATGGTATTGGGAAATTAAATAATTTAGTTAAGTACTAATCATATTCCCAAAGGTCTCACATAATTGGAAGCATTGTATAGTAATCAAAATGATCACATGTTAAAAATTAGCAATGTTAAGATTGAAGATTTAGAAGAGGTGAATCTAGGATCACACAACACACCTCAAATGGTTTATATTGCAAAAGGATTAGATCCTCATATAAGATATAATTTGGTAAAGTTACTAAGAAAACATAAACATGTGTTTTCATGGTCTTATGATGATTTAAAATCCTATAGGGAGGACCTTTTCCAATATGTGATCCTACTAAAGCAAGATGTAAAACCATTTAGACAAAAACAAAGACCTATTAATCCATTGTTGGCTCCTAAAATGCAGCAAGAATTAGTAAAGTTGAGTGATGCGGGCATAATCCAACCCATAAGACATTCAACTTGGGTGTCTAACCTTGTTCCAATCAGAAAGAAGAATGGCGATATCAGGCTATGTGTTGATTTCAGAAATCTGAATATTGCATCTTTGAAGGATAACTATTCTTTGCCTAATATGGAGGAAATGCTACACAAAGTCACTAGATGTGAATTATTATCTATGATGGATGGTTTCTCAGGTTACAACCAAGTGTTGGTTAAAGAATCAGAATAGTTTAAAATTGCATTCACTACCCCATGGGGAGCTTATGTCTATGTTAGAATGCCTTTTGGTCTTAGAAATGCGGGAGAAACATTCCAGAGAGCCATGGATGTTGCATTTAAAGAATATATTGATTTTTTCATGGTTTTGTATCAAGATGACATGATAGCATACTCAAAGAAAGAAAAAGATGATTGTAGTCATTTTGAAAAGATTTTCAATAAGGCTCTAGAGTATGGTGTATCCCTGAATCCAAAAAAATGTCACTTTGTAGTTAAAGAGGGAAAGTTATTAGGACATATAGTGTCTGAGGAAGGAGTGAGGATTGACCCAAAAAGAGTAGAAGCTATTCAGAAGGTCACTTCTCCAAAGAACATCAAGGGTGTGTAGTCCTTTTTAGGAAAGATTAATTTTGTTAGAAGATTCATTGCCAACTTTGCAGAGATAGTAAAACCAATAGTCAAGTTGTTAAAAAAGGATGAAAAGTTTCAATGGACTGAAGAAGCACGGTATGCCTTTGACAAAATAAAAAAGGTAGTTCAAGAGGCACCAATTTTAAAGTCCCCTGATTATAGCAAGCCATTTTCATTATTTTCTTTTACCTCTTTTCATACAATTGCTGTTGTGTTGTCACAAAAAGATGAGGAAGGTTTTGAACATCCAATTGCATTCTTTAGTAAATCCTTACAAGCTACTAAATTGAATTATGAGATGATGGAGAAACAATAATATGCACTAGTAAAAGTTGTAAAGTCATTCGGGCCCTATCTGGTGTGTGCAAAGGTGATTGCATATGTGCCACATGCAACAGTGAAGGATGTTCTTACACAATCAGAGGTTACTGCAAAGAGATGTAAATAGATTACTGGAATTCAAGAATTCAACTTGGAAATCCATATTACTAAATTAGTAAGAGGACTAGGCCTAGCTAAATTAATGAATGAAGAAAACATGGACCTAGTTCAAGTAAATAACACAGGGATACTAGATTTGAAAGTGACAAGCATTGAGAGACAACCATACTATACTGATATTGTCCATTACCTTAAAAATGCTAAGTGTCCAGAACATATGTCTGATAACTAGAAAAGAGCCCTAAGATTGAAAACTCAAAGATATACATTGATATAGGGGGATTTGTATTGGAAAGATAGAAATGGAATATTGCTATTTTGCCTTGACAAAAGCCAAGCAGAGAAGGTTTTGAAAGACATGCATACTGGTGTTTGTGGAGGTCATTACTCTGCAAAGACCACTGCCCATAAGATATTAAGAGCTGGTTACTTTTGACCCTCATTATTTAAAGATTCTTTTCAATTTGTCAAGAAATGTGAAGCATGTTAGAAATTTTCTTCTAAGCTAAAATATTCAGGTGCATTGTTATTAAACTCAGTAGTTGTAGAAGCACCATTTTCTATATGGGGATTGGACTTTATTGGAGAGTTTGCTGAGAAATCTAGTGGTGGACATAGTTGGATACTTGTTGCAACTAATTATTTCAAAAAATGGATAGAAGTTATCCCCACCAAAAAAGAAACCAGTAAAGTAGTGATTGACTTCCTAATGGATAACATCTTAACTAGATTTGGTGTTCTCATTAAATTGATTACATATAATGCAATGTGTTTTAGGTCTGATGAATTCAAGGACTTCTAAAAATAATATGGAATCATGAAATCTTATTCATCACCATACCATCCTCAAGAAAATGGACAAGCTAAGTCTAGCAATAAGAGTATTTTGAGAATCTTGAGAATCTTGAAGAAAACCTTGGAAAAAAATAAAAGAGCCTGACACTCAAAGTGAAAACTTGCTTTGTGGGCTGAAAGAATTACTGTGAAGAAGGCTATAGGAAAATCCCCATTTGAATTAGTATATGGATTGTAGTCAAGATTACCTATCAATAATTTGCTTCCATTATACAAGTTTATCCAAGATGAAGAATTAGACATTTCAGAACCAATGCAGGACAGAATGGTGCAGTTGGTTGAATTGGATGAAGTTAGAAGAGATAGTCAAAAGGATAATATCAAATTACAACAAAAAATGAAATATATATTTGACAAAAGGGCTACTGCTAAAAAATTTCAACCTAATGATCTAGGGCTCCAGTAGAATGTCAAAGCTAAAGACAAGGGAAAGCATAAGAAGTTTGAGTCTTTATGGCTTGGTCCCTACATATTTCATCAAAGTTTTGGAAAGGGCTCATACTTGTTGAAAAATACAGATGGAGAAATTTTTGAATTTCCAGTGCATGGGTAGTTCTTAAAACCTTTTTTTAGTTGAAGTCCTATTTCTGTGCATATATACATTATGTAATTTTTTTTACAGGTGTGTTTCTCTTTCTTGTCAGGTGTTTCTTTCTTGTAGTAGGTTAATTAGTCTGGTCTGGTGTCCCAGAGATCTGTGGTTTTCGCTTAAATTTGCATTTAAACATCCTCAGATACAACCATTATTGGTAGTATTCTTTGTTCTCATTGTTGCCTTTCAAAATTTTGTTTCCTTGAAGGTTTTCCCTATTTTTGTGTTGAAAATCTCCTACAAATTTCCATTCCCAGAGCTTAAAATTTGATCAAAATGGTAAAAAACCCTAAGTGCTAGGTCAAAGTATGCTTGAAAATCCAAGAAACCCTAGGAGTACCTAAGCGAGTTCTATTTTGCTATTACTTTTTGAAACCACTTAAGAAACCTTTCTGCATGTGCTTTTTTCTAGTTGCTTAGTCTCCTAAGAAATTCGATAGATTCCTTTTAATCAAGTGACATCCTAAAATCCTTCAGTCATGTGAGCTCTTTACATTATAGGAATATTCTCTTTATACAAAGTGACTTTGTAGATACCTTCAGTCGGGAAGTCTCCTAATGGCTTGAACTACTTTGTGAGACGCAACGACTACATTAAAAAATGTCTCAAGTATAACTATAGTCATCAGGTCTCAAGATTTGATAAATCAATGATTCTTTCTATAGGCACCAGATCTCCTGAGGAAGTTAAACTCAAAGTAAAGATCTTGAGATTGGGCAGCTACCGTTGATTCTCCCTTTTCAAATTTAAGATCCTACGGTTGTCTCTTAATCACTTGATAAAGATGACATCATCCTAAAACTATAGAAATTGAGTGACTACCATCAGATCAAGATCCTATGGCTAGCATGAAGTCATGAGATGAAGATAGGGTTTATTAAAAGTTTCAGTGATCAAGAGAATTCTCCATACTCGCTAGATATCCAAATAAGTGAAGTTGGGTGATCTCTAGAAAAGTTTGAAAAGTCAACAAGGTTTCAGTGATTAAGAGACTTACTGTAGTCACTAAGTCTCTAAATAATTTAGATGAAAAGTAAGGTTAAGAGACTTAATGAAGACCATCAGATTAAGATCTAACGGTAGTTGCGAGGTCTCAAGATAGAATCAGTAAATGATAAAAGAGCTATCAGATCAAGGATTGATGGTAGTCTCTAAGTCTCTAGATAAAGCCATGAGAAGCTAAAATATTTAGTGACTAAGAATTTCCCTTTATTTTCTTAATCTCTAAAAATAATTAAAAAAAGTGCCAAGTCTTTTAGCGACTATGAGGAGTTGTGTGGTTGCTAGGTGGCCAGAAATCAAAATTTGATTGCTTGTCACTTTCATAGCTCTCGGCTGGTGAATTCAATTATGAGCATGCCAAGTAATGATGAAAGTGGCATGAATTATAGAGATTGAGTCTCAAATGGTCTAATGCATTCAATTCTTCAAAATAAATACAGCTAACTGTTACTCATTCTAAATTCACCAAGCATTCAAGAGCCAGAGAGAGAATTTCTTCATGAGATTTTCTGAGTTTTTTAGTGTTCAAGAGTTCAGGACTTCAGAATTTCTACAAGAATTTTTATCTGTCAATCAGTATGAGTCAACCAATGATGAGTAGAGCTTGCACTAGTAGGGGAACCAAGGAAAAGGGTGATACGAAGGGAAAAGAGAGTTACTCAGATGAATTCCTCACTCTGCTCCCCAGGTCTACACAAAACAAAAAGGTCAGTGACAAAATTTTCACTGATGACCTCGCATTTTGAAGAGATGCAAAGAAAAATGATGTGTCTAGAATGTATTTATTTAGATATTTTTATAAGAATTATAAAAGCCTGGTGCCAATTTCAAACCCTTAGACCTCATGGTTGGCTAGGTTGATCGTACCAGACATCTTCCTAGATATAGATTTGTTGATTGAATTGGCCAATAGATATGACCCCCTATCAAAAACAATAAGGAAAGATGATGGCTTGGCCTTGGTGACACTAGATAGAAATTCATTCATGAAAGATTTTGGTATACATATCCCAATGGCTACTGAGATTAATTTGCAGGCCCAAGCAAACATATATGTTAGGGAGTCAACCCTAGTTTCTAGAGAAATCCAAAAACATGTCCCAAAGCCCAACAAGAATTACATTGTTGTAGTACCCAGGACTACCCCATATTTATGCAAAGACCTAAGTTTCTATATCAAATACATTTCATATGGATTGTGCGGAGTGTTGGGAGTGGATGGTGGTGTAATGAGAATTTCTTCTAACATTCTATGTTAGGTTCTAGATTCGCAGAGTCCCTGTGTGAGCAAAGGATATGACTACATAGGGTATGTAATAAGTAAAATGCATGAAGCTCTTGAGTCTATTCAAAAGAGGGAGCCATCCCCTAGGTTTATGCATTACTCTCTCTTAATGCATCTTATTTTGTTCCAAAATTACAACATCATGGATCTATAGTATCTCCAGCCTAGGATGATGTGGAATGGTCAACCTAATCCAGTCCAGCTTTGGATAAGGGTGTGGAATTTTACCCCTAGAGAGAATGATTTTTGTGCTTTCAGAAATGGATAGTGCAGCTGATTTTGTTCAACTTAGTTTTAAATTTGTCTAGGCTACCAATTAAGGTTTTTGTTAGGAATGAAAAATGAATATATCCTATGGGAGTATTAGCAACCATTCTATAGCAGTCATTGTTGCATTCATGACTGTGATTATCATTGATGTCAATATAGTGATCCACTGAATATTAGCAGAGGAGTAGACACTATTTTGGTTAACGCACATGGGATATTAGAGATCAAGATATGTGATGTTAAGGACTTATTGTATATAGTGTTATATGTTTATGGTTAAGAGTGCACATAGTAATTCATTTATTCATGGAAGTTATGAGCATTTTGGTGGAAGCAGTATTCAGGCAGTGTTCCTGAGTAGTGGTTTGTGGTAATCGGATGATATCTCCTAATTAAGATAGAATATGGTTATGTGTAGTTGGAGAGCAGTTGAAGACATGTTATAAGTGATGTGGATAACAGTGCAAACTTTGAGGTCACATGAGTAAAGAGTTATTCTAATTGGAAGCTGACAGTTTTGTGTACCACATGGAAACTTTTATTTTGTCATTTGCGTGTTGACTCATTTGTAATTACTTGAGTGTGGTATAAAGGAAGGAATGTTTTCCTTGTTGTAATATGATGTAATATGAATGTAAGTGTATTGTGGAAGTGAAATTGTTGAAAAAGGATATGCGAAGTACAAAGATCTGAAATTGAGATATGGTGTAGCAGTGAGTGTGGTTTGGTACAGTCAAAGAAGGAGTATTGAATTATTGAGATCAGTAATCTTTTGGTATTATTTTGTTGAGTAATACAAAGATTAGTTGGACAGTGAGTTTGGTGATCTTACCTTGAAGTTGTTTAGGCATTGGGTCCTTCAGTCTTCCATAACTCCTAAGAAAGTTAGAATCTTTTAGCAGGGATTCAAAATCTCCTAACAGGATTCATATGTACTGAATGTATTTCATAAGACTCCTAACAGAGTCCATCCTTTCACAAGGAATATTCATATTAGTGCATCTTTTGTGGGCATCATTCCCACTGGGATTTACTCTTTGATCAAGAGGTTCCCTAGTCAACATATCTTGTGTCATTGTGTTATTGTGCATGAATATCTTTCTATGGTTGTTGATTACATTTCTTATATGGTTAAAATATATTAAAGTTGAGAAAGGTTATAATTATATGATAACTGATTCACCCCACCCCTCTGAGTTATCTTGGTGGACTTTACTTTCTAATAGTTTTACATTTATTAAGGCCTTGTCAATTTGTTGACAAATGGATAGGAAATCACAACTAGGGTGATTTCTATTATGAAAAAACCTTCATAATAATTAAAGTTTTTGGGTTCCCCCATCCACCTCATGTTCTCCCATTTTATGTGCCACCCAGGATTGCAGTGCTAGAGTTTATTTGGCAACTCATGTTTACTGATAAGGATCATTTGGCCCCACATAGGAAGGGTACTTTTACCCCAAGGCATTTCAAAGTCCACAACTTCACAATTGGGAAGAATGCATTGAATAAGGTAAATGATTGGTTAGGCCACTACATAATGAGTGCTACCTTGTATATATATATGGATACTGAGAATTTTATTGTTATTGCTAGAAAATTCTATACTCTCACCATTTCCATCAATAATAGACATGAGGAATGTCCTGAAGAGGATCTTATATGGAATATCCTAGAAGATGACAAGGTACAAAGGAGAGCACAACAATTCAAAGATTTTTTTTCATTAGAGAAACAACTAAAGAAAAAGGGAATTCCCTTTGGAGGCTTTTACCCCACATTTCCTTTTTTACATAGGATAGATCAAATGATGACCAACTACAATGGATTGGTTAATTCATTGGAGGGATTAATTGATGACAAGGAAAGAGAGAAAGAAATGTTAGAAAGTAAAGTCCACCAAGATAACTGAGAGGGGGGGGTGAATCAGTTATCATATAAATACAACTTTTATCAACTTCACTAGATTTTAACCATGTGAGCAATGTAATCAACAACCATAGAAAGCTATATATACACAATAACACAATGACACAAGATATGTTGACTAGAGAACCTCTTGATCAAAGAGTAAACCCCAGTGGGAATGATGCCCAAAAAAGATGCACTAATATGAAATTTCCTTGTGAGAGGATGGAATCTGTTAGGAGTCTTATGAAATACATTCAGTACATATGAGTCCCTATTAGGAGACTTTGAATCCCTGCTAAAAGATTCTAGCTATGTTAGGAGTTATAGAAGACAAAAGGACCCACTACCCAAACAACTTCAAGTGTAAGATAACTGAACACACTGTCCAACTGATCCTTGTATTACTCAATAGAATAATACCAAAAGATTACTGACCTCAATAATTCAATACTCCTTTGACTATGCAAAACCACACCAACTGCTTCATCAGATCTCTATACTTCGCATATCCTCTTCCATCAAGTATTGCACAATTCCATAATTCACTTTTAAATACAATACACAACTAAACATTAAAATAAAGAAAGCATTCCTTCATTTATACCACACTCAAGTAATTACAAATGAGTCGGCATACAAATTACAAAATAAAAGTTTCCACACGGTACATAAAAATTACACAAAACTGTCAGCTTCCAATTAAGATAATTATTCACTTGTGAAACCTCAAATCTTACACTCACATCCACATCACTAACAACATGTCTTTAGCTGCCTCATAACTGCACATGATCATATTCAATCCTAATTAGGATATATCATCCGATTTCCACAAACCACTACTCAGGAACACTGGCTGAATACTGCTTCCACTGATTTCCTCATAATTGTCATGAATAAATGAATTTTCATATGTGCTCTTAACCACGATCTTATAGAACATGATAGAGTAAGTCCTCAACTCTGCATAGCTTCATCTTCAATATCCCATGTGCTCTAACTCAAAAAATGTCTACTTCTTTGTTAATATTCAGTAGATCACTAAGTTGACATCAATGACAATCACAGTCATGAATGTAATAAAAACTACTATAGAATGGCTGTGAATACTCCCCCATAGGATATATTCAGCATTCATTCCTAACAATCTCCCCCATTAGCATTGATGGCAACAAAGATGAAAAAACATCCAAGTTCCATGAATACCAACACTACAACACCGATGTTCTGAAAATGCTTTTAAATCCTCTTCATCAATCAAATCTTGCTTCATTTTTCTTTTCAATTCTCTCCAATAGATGGTTGTTCATGTATACTTCTCCCCCATTGACATCAATGACAAATGCTTCATCACCATGTCAACAACAACTTCAATGTCAAAAGACACTATTTAGAAAATACATTCACTAGAGTCCTCATGACTCAGCTCAAATACACATACTCCCCCATAGAGGAAGTACCACCATCTAGTCTAGAAGAAAGATATGGATCATATACCACTAGATGGATGCAACAATATGCATCACTTCTCAAAAGTAGGCTGGGGCATAACCGCAAGCATACCTCTCAGATACTCAAATGTATCCTTAGGAAAAGGTTTCGTAAATATATCTGCAATTTGCTCATTTGTGCTTATATACTCAAGTCTGATTTCTTTCTCTGCCACTTTCTCTCTTACTACATGATACTTAATCTCTATATGCTTTGTCTTAGAATGTAACACAAGGTTCTTAGACATACTAACTGTGCTTGTGTTATCACAATGTATAACAAAAGGCTCAACAAATTTTATTCCAATATCCTTCAGCATTTGCTTCATCCAAATTATCTGATTATAATTGTTTGTTGCTACCACATATTCTGCTTCTTCTGTGCTCTGCAAAATACAATTCCGCTTCTTGCTTAGCTAAGAAACTAGTCTTCCTCCAAGGAAAAATGCTCCTCCACTGGTGCTCTTTTTTTCATCAACACTACCTCCCCAATCAACATCTGTATATGCACATAATGTAAAATCATCAAATTTTCCTTACCACAATCCATACTCAATTGTGCCTCTTAAGTACCTCAGTATCCTTTTTACTACAACATAATGTGATTCTCTGGGTTCAGCCTAAAATCTTGCAACAATTCCAACTTCATGTGATATATTTGGTCTTGTATGAGTTAAATATCACAATCCTCTAATCATAGATCTATTCTTTTTTTGTTCCACTACAGGAGCCTCATCTGTGCTAGATAACTTGTGTCCAGTTACTATAGGTGTTCCAACTAGTTTACAATTCTCCATTCAAATCTCTTCAATAAATCATTCAAGTACTTTGTCTGACTTACAAAGATACCATCATTGTTCTATGTTATCTAAAATCCTAAAAAATATTTCATTTCATCAATCATACTCATTTCAAATTCAATCTTCATTTCATATGCAAATTTATCACTGGCTTCATCTTCTCCTCCAAAGATAATATCATCAACAAAAATAACAACCAACAAACCATTTTCAATTTCCTTTGTGTATAGGTTGCTATCAGTTGTTCCTTTTGTAAATCCTAACTTTATCAAATACTTACCCAATCTTGCATATCAAGTTCTAGGTGCTTGCTTTAGTCCATATAAATATTTCTTTAGTTTACATACCATATCTCCTTCTTGAGTTAAAGGAAAACCTTCAGACTACTCAATGTAGACCTCTTCTTCCAATTCTCTATTGAAAAATGTTGACTTCACATGCATCTGATACACTTTGAATTTGTTATAAGCTGCATAAGCCAAAAATATTCGTATTGCTTCAATTCTTTCTACTGGTGCAAAAGTTTCTTCATAGTCAATTCCTTCTTGCTATGAGTATCCTTTACATACCAATCTTGTTTTTTTCCTTACAACTTCTCCTTATTCATTCATTTTATTTCTTAATACCCATTTTGTTTCTATAAAATTCTTATCTTTAGGTCTAGGGACCGATTCCCAAGTCTTGTTATTTTCTATCTAATCTAGTTCTTTCATAGCTTTAATCCAATGTTCATCTTCACAGGCTTCACTAGTAGATTTAGGTTCAATTTGAGAAATTAAACACAATTGTTCTTGTACCTTATTTCATGTCAAAACTCCTATGTCTATGCTTCCAATAATCTGCTCAACTGGATGATTTCTTGATAGATTCCTGTTAGGTTTCATTGTCTCACTTCTTGTTTTAATTCAGTGTTCTCAAGATTAATTCTAGGATGAGTTCCTTCATCTGATTCATAATCAAGCATTCTTTCTTGAATTTTGAACTTTTGATCAACTTTAATATTTGCACTCTCAACAATAGTCTTAGTTCTTTTATTGTAACATCTATAAGTTTTTCTCTTCAATGAATATCCAAGAAATATACCTTCATCACTTCTAGGATCAAACTTTCGAATGTCATCATCTCTCTTAATATAACAATTACTTCCAAAAATTCTAAAATACATAACTGATGGTGCATGTCCAAAACATAGTTCATAGGGTGTCTTTTCTGTGTCTGCTCTGATTTGTACTATGTTCATTTTATACACTGTTGTGTTCACTACTTCTCTCTAGAATATATTTGCCAAGTCATTCTCAAATAACATAGCTCTATTTTCCTCAGCCACTGATCTATTCCTCCTTTCTACAATACCATTTTGTTCAAGTGTCCTAGGGGCTGAAAGCTATCTCTTATTACCATTCACTTCACAAAAACTATTAAATTTTCCACCTCTATCTGATCTCAAACATTTAATCTTCATACCAGTTTCATTCTCAACTTTGTTCTTAATAATCTTAAACTTATCAAATGCTTCATATTTTTCTTTAAGAAATGCAATCCACATCATTCTTGTAAAATCATCAACAAGAATCATAAAATACCTTTCTCCATAGAATCCTCTAGTCCTTGTGGGACCACTCAAATCTATATGAACAATTTCCAACTTCTCTTCTGTTGTAAACTTCTTGCTGGGAAATGAGCTTGTCTTTTGTTTAGCCATCACACATTCCTTGCAAATCATGTTAGTAGGCTTCATAATTTTAGGCAAATCTCTTACTGCAAGAGTAGTACTCACTTTCACAATGTTATCAAAGTTTATATGACAAAATATTATGTGCCATATCCAACTATCATCAATCTTAGTAATCAAGCATGTCATCTTAGTAGGATTCAACTGAAATACATTACCTCTAGTTCTAGATCCAGTACCAATCGAATTTCCATCCTTGTCTTTGATTACACAAGTTTTCTCAGTAAACTAAACTTGATATTCGTTATCAACTAGTTGTCCAAGATTCAAAAGATTATGTTTCAAACCATCCACACAATAAACATCATCAGTATTAGTCTTTCCATCAAGAGTAATAGATCCTATACCGTTAATCAAACAAGGTGCATTGTTTCCAACTCTAACAATTGCTCCATCATAATTGTTAAACTTTATGAACTTTTTCATATCTCTAGTCATATGATGTGAACAACCAATGTCTATAATCCAATCAACTTTCTTTTCTACTTGAGAAACTAAAGCCTTTTCTTCCTTAATTTCTATTTCAGGATTTTCTTCTTTAATTGCTACAAATCCTATATCATCATTCTCAGTATCACTTTCACTCAAAGATTTCTCCAAACTAGCTTCAAGTTCTTCATCATTTACATAATAACATTCTTAGATCTCCTAGGTTTAAAGTTATTTCTATACTTCTTAACTCTCTTAGGACATTTAGATGCAAAATGACCAAATTATTGACAAGTCTAACATTTAAAAAATTTCTTACCATCTGGTTCTCTTTTCACAAGAAAGGCATTACCTTCTTCAATCTTCCCATCTTCTTCATTTCTAGATCTACTGCTGCTAGCATAATCTCTTCTTACACTAATGCTTCTTGACAAAGTAAGGCGAATACTAAGTGCACTGAATGCTATCTCCATTCTTAGTCTCAAGTTCATCTCTGCTACTTCCAATCTTCCAAGAAGAGTTTCTCTGGTAAAGTTCCTAGTACAAGGTATAACTTGTTCAATCATCTATGTTGTCTGCTTAAATGCAGGAGTCAATATCCTTAGAATTTTCCATATCACTTCATTCTCTATCTTGGTTCCTCCACAAGATTTTATACCTGCAATAATCTCTGACATTCTACAAATATAACTTCTAACATATTCATCTTCCATCATTCTTATATCTTCAAATGCACATATCCAATTATGTAATCTGACTTTCTTTGCATGTTAATCACCTTCAAAAGTAGATTGTAAAGCTAACCAAATTTCATGAGATGTTTTTAGATATTTTACCTGACTGTACTCATTTTCTGGAAGGGCTGACAAGAGTGCTTCTCTTGCAAGTATGTTACACATGAATAGATCTCTTTCCTCATTAGTACAATCTTCAATCTTATCCTCATCAATGATAGTCTTCTGATTCTTTTTGATTAACGAATAACCTAGTCCTAAACAAAGTAAGTGTGTCTTCATCTTTTCTTTCCAACTATCAAAATTTACTCCATCAAACTTAGAGCTTTCTTTCCTGAAATGATTCACCATGGATCTCCTTAAGTTGTTAAACTTTTACTTCAAGGACCTGCTTCTCTGATACCAATTATTAGAAAGTAAAGTCCACCAAGATAACTAAGCGGGGGAGGGGGGGTGAATCAATTATCAGATAAATACAACTTTTATCAACTTCAATAGATTTTAACCATGTAAGAAATGTAATCCACAACCATAGAAAGATATATATACACAATAACACAATGAAACAAGATATGTTGACTTTGGAACCTCTTGATCAAAGAGTAAATCCCAATGTGAATGATGCCCAGAATAGATGCACTAATATGAAAGTTCCTTGTGAGAGGATGGAATATGTTAGGAGTCTTATGAATTATATTTAGTAAATATGAGTTCCTGTTAGGAGACTTTGAATCCCTGCTAAAAGATTCTAACTCTGTTAGGAGTTATAGAAGATAGAAGGACCCACTGTCCAAACAACTTCAGGTGTAAGATCATTGAACACACTATGCAATTGATCTTTGTATTACTCAACAGAATAATACCAAAAGATTACTGATCTCAACAATTCAATACTCCTTTGACTGTGCCAAACTGCACCAACTACTTCATTAGATCTCAATACCAGATCTCTATACTTCGCATATCATCTTCCAACAAGTATTGCACAATTCTGTAATTCACTTTTAAATAAAATACACAACTACACATTACAATAATGAAAATATTTCTTCCTTTATACCACACTCAAGTAAATACAAATGATTTGGCATACAAATTACAAAATAATAGTTTCCACAAGTTACATAAAAATTACACAAAATTGTCAGCTTCCAATTAAGATAATTCTTCACTCGTGCAACCTCGAATCTTGTGCTCACATCCATGTCACTAAAAACATGTCTTCAACTGCCTCATAACTGTGCATGATCAAATTCAATCCCAATTAGGAAATATCATCTGATTTCCACAAACCACTAGTCAGGAACACTTCCTGAATACTACTTCCACTGATTTCCTCATAATTGTCATGAATAAATGAATTTCCATATGCGCTCTTAACCATGATCTTATAGAACATCATAAAGTAAGTCATCAACTCTGCATAGCTTCATCTTCAATATCCCCATCTTCAATATCCCATGTGTGCTAACTCAAACACTATCTGCTTATCTACTAATCTTCAGTAGATCACTGTGTTGACATCAATGACAATCATAGTCATGAATGCAACAAAACCTACTACAAAATAGCTATGAATACTCCCCCATAGGATATATTCAGCATTCATTTCTAACAAGGAAAGAATTCTTCATCAGATTATGAAGAAGATAGTGATGGTTATTTAGTGCATAGCCTTCCTATCGTGGAACAACCACCTACAAATGAGCATGAAGCAGATGAGAATGTAGTTGTAGATTTAACAAAACTTCCTAGTTCTTAGGAAACCAATGAGCCTCCTCTCAAAAAGAAAAAAAAAGAAAACAAGAGAGCCTTCCCAGGTAAGAACAACTCAGAAGAGAAAAGATAGAGTGGGAGCTCTGATTATTGGAACCAAAGAATATGACCACCAATTAAGGAAAAGGATAAGAGAAGAGAGGAGGAAACAAAAGGAAGTAGTAGAGGGAATTGAGTTCCCTCTAGCTCTGTGTGAAGATGAAAGATTGCTTCATTAGGAAGCTTTCTTGAAAGATGATGGATTCATGAAATCTGATGAATTCAAGAATTTCCTCTGATATCATAAGCAACATCAGGTTGCTTCAAGTGTGTAGATAACAAAAGAAGGCCAAGTGCCAGATGAAGTTATTCAAGCTTTGAAAGACTATGATCCACAATTTGAGGCTATTACCCTTGAGGATGCCAAAAGATTGGTGAAAGAAAGCAATATGCTAGTTGTGCCTGGCTAGGATCTTGCCTCTTCCTTCATAATAGATCAAATCAGAAGATAGCCAAATATAAATTTGTCCTCAGAGACCCAAGTAGGGGATATAATAAAAGCATTTGGGTATAGCTCAAAGAATCAAGCACTGGCTATGTGGACCTTGTATCCCAAGGATCAAAAACCTTTCTTTTGAATGTACAAGAAAAGATGGAATGAGATAAGATTGTGTGGTCAATCCACAATATTGTTGACCTTTAAATTTTATAAGTGCTCACCCATTTTGCAAGATTAAATGAAGACAAATCAAAATAGTTATCAGATAGGCTTAAGGGCTTGTTTGAAGATTACAGTGCTCTTGTTAGGGACAGGGAATTGCACATCATGAAGGAAAAGGCATTGGAGAAAATGGTGGATGATTTGACCCAACAAATAATAAATATTCTTGTGATTTCTCCTCCACCACCAGAACAACCTGCACAAACAAAAACCCAAAGTGTGGGGGGGAGAAGAAACTATTGTAGCTACAAAAAAGGTGAACATAGAGCAGAATGAGGTTGTACTATAAGCCCTAATAAAAAATTTAGAACATAGGATTGAAATTTTAAAAGAAAAGGAAGATGTTGTATATACTGCATACAATAAATTGTCTGGGCTGCAAATTGAGGTAAACAATTTTGTTTCTATATTGAATACCTACTATGGAACTTGGTCAGCTAGGACCTCTTTGTTTGAAATATTGGAAGCAGTGCAAACCCTAAGGACAGATCTCCCAAAGATAGTTTTGCAAGTAGGGGAGGAGATAGAGAAGACAGGAATGACTTTATCTTTCTTTAAAGGTAAAGCTAATTAGATTAAGGCTAGGGTAATTATGTTTGGACTTGATTTCAACAAGTTCATCCGTCAAATCAAGGTAGAAGATGGCATAATAAAGGATTTAGATAAATGGAGATTAGAATTTGATTCTCTATTTCCTAAGAAAGAGGCCTTCATAAATGATAGCAATGAATTGGATATGGATCCTTTCAATGCAGCTCTTGATTAAGCATTTAAAGCTGAGATGGACTTCATTAAGTTCACTACAGATGTCAAGCAAATTGTAGATGCCAGGTGGGAGAGACAAATGGCACAATTGAAAAGCATTCAATAATTTCAATGGCCCATAGAGGAGGAGGTAGCTGCAAGGGACACCCTTACAAAGCCCAAGAAGAAAAATCCTACAATAGTTGACCTTGACATTATTGATGAAGAGTAAAGAGGAAACCTAGATATCTAACACCTGACCTACAAGCACAAGGATGATAACTATTTATGAAGAATGATGTAGGTTAGCCTGAAATGGTGGTCACCATATCTCTTAATAAATCAATGAAGTTATCAAGAATATCTCCAGACAAAGGTGTCAGTTATGAAACAAAAGGGAGCAATTTTTAAATGAGTCCAAAAGTTTTTTTTCATTCCACCGCCTGAAGGGCCTCAAATGTATTTTTGTCTTTTCTTGTTTTAGGTTTAGGGCTAAACCCTCCAAAGCTTGTTTCATCCTTACTCATTTAAGGATTCCAAGATGGTTTTAGCTATAAATAGTAGTTTTAACCTCATTTTTTATGATGATAGATGAATATTGAATACAACTTTTGCATAGCAGATTTCTCATTCTTGTGTCTAAGCTTTTGAGCTTCAAATTTTGTATGTATTAAAACATGATAATTTTCAATAAAATACACTACAATTCTCTCTCATTCTGTTATTGTCTCTTTTTCTTTTATGTTCTACCCTTGTATGGTTTTATTTGTGAGGCATATAAAAACATACCAGTTGTAAGGCAACTTGTGTAATTGTTTATGAATTTCTTTCAAGGAAAGGATTAAAAGTTTCATAAATAATTTCAAAGAGTAAACATAATTGTTAGGATTTTGATGATAACAATATAGGAGTGACAGGATAGTTTGTAAGGCAATCTATTCAAATTGCATGTAGTTTGTAAGACATTTTACTATATTTTGTTTGAATTTTTCCTGTGGATTTACACCCAAAAACCACTATTCGCCCAAGGATTAGGCATTGGTTTGAGTTTTTTTATGTAGTTATCTAGTCAATCATCAAACACAAAACATATATATTCCATTACATTCTATTATTAAGTTTATACATGTTTCAAAAGGACTGTATTCAAGTAATACAGTTCATATTGTTGATTCCTTCAAGAGAGAATCCAAAAGGTTAGCCTTCCTTGAGTTAAACTCAGAAAAATAAGAAGGATGAATATCCTTTTGCCACTGTTTTATGTTTACTTTCATAGTTTCCCTTGTCATACTCTATATCAGGATATTCTCAACTATTTGTAGAGTAGTGTTTTATTGAAGTAATCTGATGCAAAAGTAACATAGCAATGAGGAACCTAATCCACCATTTAAAGATTACTTGAAACATAGTAAATTATCTAAGGCAATACCCACCCAAGTCTTGTGGATCTTGAAGAAGGAGGATCTTATCCAATCCTCATCAATTAGACTATTTCTTGTCAAATTTGAGAGTTCAATTTGAGAATCAAGCATACTGATTTATCAAGTTTCTCCCTACAAGAAAAAGCTCTAACACGATGCAAGTATCCAAACCAGTTATTAGCTAATAGTTAGGCTTAAATATATTTAATAAAGCCATTCTCAAGAAGAGAGAGAGATATTAATATAATAATTACTTATATTTCCTTTATTTAAGGAAGGAATAGTAACTATTACCTTTAAATTTATTTGCTATGTCTAAGTTACCTAGCTACCTAGGCTGTGATAAAAGAAGTTTACCATATATTTATTTTCCATTCCATATCAATAATATTATTTGTTTATTAATATTATTCAAATGCAATAATTACTTCCACACACATAATTATATAAATATATGTAACCATATGCATACGTGTTCAACAATATACCTAGGTGTACATTTACCATTATAAATATTATTACAAATATATTATAATTAATATCATAAACATATTATTATTAGGGATATTATAAAACATTATTTAATCATACACTTAATCAAACTCCAATGAGATACAATAGTACATATAAGTAACTACCAGCAAAAGATAGAATATTCTATACAACAGAACTAGATTTACCATTCACCACATCTCATAATCAATAAATGCAAGAAATAGGCAACAAGATCCAGAAAATATAGAAAGATGAGATAACACATAATTCATCAACAACACAAGGACTAACTTAGGAACTCCCAACCTATGGAACAAAAAAGGGTTAGAGGTAGATTTCCTTCTCACGGAACCTTGGTGATATCTCCATAACAATAACAACGATCGAGGATTTTGAGGGCTCGCTTAGACCTATGAGACTAGATGGAGATGATGTCGATACCTACAAGCCTACATCACTAAGAAGAGATACATGTGCATAGATATAAACAATATGACATTTGGAAATAGATGACTAGGATTGATACATCATGTGGACCTCAACTAAGTGAGTAACTACGACTTTGTCCTAAGTCCTGAAAACACATCAGACACATAAAGCATGAGACATCATATATAATAATGGTTAGATTCCAAATCCTTGGGTTAACTCTATTTTCTGTAAACATATAAAGATAGATGATTTTCAATTTCATAAACATTAAACAATAATCATAAATGAGAATGTCTAAATATCTGATAAGAATATTGTTAATCTATTTTTTTACATGCAGGATGATAGACACAAATAGGAAAGGGTTGCATAAAGGTTCTTCCATTTAGCACTATTTTTCAGGTGATGTGGATTAACATTATGTTATTGCATACATACCAATTTTATATTATACTCTATGCATTGATCACATTTCAAAATTTTCAAATTTATAATTGATCATTACATTGTGCATACAAACTGAATGTAGTTTACAAATGTTCTTTCATACTTCATTTTTATGTCAATAAATTGAGTACAAAGGACATAATAGAAAGATATGATAGAGGTATGAGTAGGTCCTTTGCATTTCCTTGAAGAGTTGTGTGCATTTAGGCACTAGTTGTCCATCCGGTTCAGGTCCTTAGGTTCATTGTCTAAGTCTTCATGTGTCTATTCTTAAGTTTGGTCTTAAGTCTTCAAGGTTTGTCCTGCATCATGGTGAGAAAATTTATAGATCCAATTGGATCTAAGAAATGCAGAAGATCAAAACATCATACAACAATCAAAATCTTTCATAGCTGCATATATCTATCTGGTATCCAATGCAATAAGAAAGTGTGCATACACATAAAATGAAAAGTAGTATTAAAGGGACATAATCTTATGAAACCTTTTACTATTAATGGCTATTATTATGCATGTTTTTATTATAAACTAGATGTATGAATCAAAGGGACTTAGTGTTTATAGCTAAAAAACCTTTTTCAGGACAACATGATAGCATTAGGTTAGTGAACATACCAGTTGACCATTTAATGCACAAAATTGACCATTTGGTCATGTTCACTAACATAATGTACTTGATTTGATGTTGTTTCATTAGCTTGTCAAAGTACAAAGTAAAAGCATTGTTTAAATTGGATTGGTTTTTATCATAGTCGTAGAAAGGGATGATGTAGTGTGCTTTTCATAGTTGTTCATATGCTGAATAGATGCAAAAATGTGTTTGTGGGTGTCATGAGCCTATGCTCGAACCCCATAAATAAATTTCATTAATGGAGTTACATTTATTTTATATCTTGATATCTGATATGCATATTTGGATTTTGGGTTTTCAACAGAATTGTCAAATGTTATGTAGTCATGCATTGTGTTTCTCACTGGCAAGAGTGCTAAAATGATACAACTTATGCTTTAGTGGATATTCAAATAGTGCTATCAAGTTATGCATATATAGGTAGGAAATGACAAAAACAATAGTGCCAGATGCTAAGATTCCTGTTTATCCAGTGCTAATTAAAAATGCTATAGGGAATGTATTTTAAGGTATTAAACAATGTGCAATATTCTTATGTTCAATAGTTCATTACCATTTTCGAATCCCATGAATTGGTATTTTTGTATATTGCATTCTATACTTCAAAAGAAAAAATTAATTCAATTGCACTTAAATGCTACAGCATCAAGTATTGCCAAGAAGACTCAGCTCGAACAGTAAAGACCAGTCAACTTGTGTATAGTAGAGCACTTATTTCAATTAAAAGAGCATTGTTGAGTTTTCACAGCTTAACGGATAAAATTAAGACATGATGGTTTCAGCCTTGACAAGCTAGGCACGTTTTCAAAGGGGAAAAACATTGTAAAGAATCACAGTGTAATAATGGTTATATAACAGGCTGTTGGTGATCACTCTAGGGCAAGATTTATTGAGTTATCAAATCACAACCAGTAAACAAAGCCCAAGATCTAATATAAAGAAGCCAAATTGTGTCAATAG
Organism: Chamaecyparis obtusa; assembly: GCA_027943335.1. Taxonomy (NCBI): domain Eukaryota; kingdom Viridiplantae; phylum Streptophyta; class Pinopsida; order Cupressales; family Cupressaceae; genus Chamaecyparis; species Chamaecyparis obtusa. Next base: position 1,364,384 of record BSBK01001044.1, on the reverse strand, counting down.
TCACAAAGCCTAAAGAACTGAGGTTTGGGCTATAATTTTATTATCAGTCAAACTAGACTCCAGGTATCAATCACAAATAAATAAAGAAGCAATGCAATAAAGCCAAGCACGAGCTCATAAAACCTCCAATATTTGAAACGTAAGAGAAGGCAATGCAAAGAATAGATGATAAGCAATGGTACATGGCTGGAAAAAACCCAAGATTTATGATTTGAGGTAAAGAAACAACTATTAGTTTTCTATTTTTATTAATAAAGAGAAATCCCTAAATCTATACAAGGAAAGAGAGTATGAAACTCATCTCTTTCAAATGTTCAAATAGTAGGTTAAGCAAAGGAAAAGAAATAGATGAGTTATCTCAAGAAAATCCAAGCCTTCATCATTCACAGTACGGTGCCAGTCACAGAGCCCATGCCCTAAGGACAAACTTCCAATGAACAGACAAAAAACTCAACTTTGAACTCATGAGCTCTTAGTCAAACATGGGTTTGAGCTCTCAATCAAGACAAAGCCTTATGAAGATATTGATCTTCACACAAGAAGGGCCTAAATTGCAATCAGTTCCATGTGCCAAAGCCCAAGATCTTGGATGTGTACAACTCAAGATCTACCATTTTCAAAACTTGAGTTCAAAAGATAGATAAACTATGCCAGGAAGCCGAGCTTCATGAATACACCAAAGTTGAACTTTCAGCCTGAGTTCTGGGGAGCAACTCACTGGTACAAGCTCATATTCAAAGCCAGAGTCATGAGCCATTCACAAAGTAAATAAGTCCAGGTCAAACTCAAGATTTATTAATAATCTCAAGAGAAGGTAAATACAAACGATTTGTTTTTCATGCAAGATCATAGCCTGAGTTATGGCTGGAATCCGAGCTTCATGGATACACCATTATCATGCTAGATCTCCAGTTCAAGCTCAAGACACTAAAATCAAAGAAGTTATAGATGCACAGGGAGTTCTTGCAGATAGTGGCCATGAGCTAGGCTTAACAATCAATTTATCCTCAATTTCAAACAAATGCAAAGATAAAACAAATAGTGCCAAGTTGAGATGGATTTGGGGTCCAATGGTAGGAGAAATCAATACCATTTAAGACTGCAAGTATATTGACAACCAGTACATCAAAATTGGAGATGCCACCACATATGCCATCAAGAAATATTTAACAATGAGTTATGAATTGCACTCGGGTGGTCATGTTGACCTAACTTTGAGTTTGTAATAGTTTAAACTTAGGTTTTTGTTAGGTTTTTGTAGGCTTAAGTTTAAATCTTATATGTGGGTTGGATTTTTGGATATTGAGTTTATCTAAATTATTTTGTAACATGTGTTGATAATATCTTTTAAAGATATATATTTTAAATTATCAACACTAGGGGATAGTTGGAGCTTGATTTTGGCTAGTTTTTAGGGGCATAATACAAGGCACTATTTGTGCATGAATTTGGGGGGCTATTTTAGAGAAAATTTAGAGCATTTCTTGGAGTGATTTTAGGGGGATTGGGATTTTTGGATTCAGGCTTAGGAGGCTACATAACCGAGATTGATTTTTAGTTTTAGTGGTTCAGAATAGTGGAAAGGTGAGGCTTAGCAAACATATTCCTTCCTCTACCCCTTTTTTCAGGTTTTTTGTAACCATTTACAGGTTTTTGAAGGAAATAAAAGGAGGCTTCCATATTGCATCAATTTCTAAGTATAAAATTCAATCCTATTCCTCTTTTATGCAATTAAGTGTTGTACATTTTGTGTAATTGAGCTAAGTGAATTTCTGATTCCTTTCCTAGGTTATCAAAGAATCGAGCCTTTTGCAGAATACGTAAGTTTGTTGTCATTTTTTTAATGTTTGTGGTATGAACCCTAATAGTGGATTCTAGTCAACCTTTATGTTTAGTAGAGAGTGATACATGTGAATCTTAGTAGTTTGTAATTGTGGATGCTGGTTTGAAGATCCTAATGAGTCTAGATTAAGCTTTGGTGTATCACCCCATTTCAATTTTAGTTTTAAGTTATCCTTCTCCCTTTCCCCATTCAAGTTTTAGTTAGGAGGTAATATTCCAAATCAAATAGGAATTGACCTAGAATCCAGAGATTCCTTCTCAATCAAAGTCAACCTACAGATCAAGAAGGTTTCCATTGTTAGGATGAAATGTTAGTGAGCCTTAATGCCTTAGTTAGGGTGACATTTTAAAACCTCAACACATATCATCATCCAAATAAGCATAACTTAAAACATTTAGTTCTAACCATTATAATGCAAAATGTCCAATAAAAGTATAATCATCTAGGAGGGTATTACATACTCCCTCCCTAGAGTTAGTCTTACTCATGGAAGCCTACAAATAAATAAGGATAAGAATATCTAAGTCTAACAACATCCTCCCCAGTAGTTGAGGAATCATCATTGGGGTCCCATTGGACCCTTGCTTGATCTATGGTGCGACCCCTAAGGGTCAATGTCTATTGCTGCAAAATGTGTACAGGCTCTAAAGCCAGCTGCCCGTCCGCTACTTGTAATGCATTCCAATCCAAAACATGAGTCACATCAGCAATATATTTTCTAAGAACTGAAATATGAAATACATCATGAATAAAAGCAAGGATGGGTGGCAAGGCAAGCTTATAAGCTACTAGTACTATCCTCTATAGGACTTCAAAAGGGCCAACAAATCAGTGTGCCAACTTGGAGCCTTTTCTGTAATGTATTGGACTATTTTGTGAGTGCACCGTAAGAAAAACTCTTTCTCCAAGAGAGAAGTGTACATCAGTCCTCTGAGCATCTATGTACTTTTTTTGCCTATCCTGGGCTGTCATAATATGCTTCCTAAAATGCTTGACCTATTTCTTCATATCCTATAACATCTCAAGGCCAAGTACTACCCTGTCCTCAAAATGGTCCCAACTCAAAGGTGTACGTCACGGATGACCATATAGAGCTTGAAAAGGAGACTGACTATGGAACTATGATATCCATTATTATAAGAGAACTCCACCCAATATAAGTACTCTTGCCAATGGGTCTATCTATCCATAACATACATTCTGAGCATATCCTCAAGAACCTGATTGACTCACTTGGTTTGCCCATCGATTTCAGGGTGATAGGCTGAGCTGAAGTTGAGCTAAGTCCCTAATGTGTGTTGAAGGGAAGTCAAAAGAGTAGATGTGAATAATGGATCATGATCTAAATTAATCTTCCTGGGTATACCGTGGAGTCTCACTATGTCCTTCATAAACATTCTGGCTATTGATGTTGCTGTATAGGAAGATTGCATGAGATAAATGGGCCACCTTGGTAAGTCTATCAACTATTAGCATAATAGAAACATATCTCTATGGGGTAACTCAAAGTCTCACAATTAAATCCATGGAGATAATGTCCCATTTCCATTCTGGCATAGGGCGAGGCTATAAAAGGCCTACTAGATGTTGATGCTTCACTTTCACTCTCTGGCATTCCAGACATCTTGCCACATAGTCCTCTATATCTCTCTTCATCCCTAACCAATAATACAATTGACGTAGGTCAGCATACATTTTATTTACCCCTAGATGTGCTAAGTAGGGAGCCTTGTGGCTTTCTTAAAGACTAAGTACACAAATATCTCCTGACAAGGGCACATAAATTTTGCCCTATTGTCGCAATAATCCTAGGGAATCCAAGGAATACCCTAAAAAATGACCCTCATAGTATCTTCCTGATTCTAATTTTTCTTTTACCTCTTGAAAGCAAGAATCAAAAGTGAGAGCCTCTCTAATTCATTTCTCCAAATCTGTATCAGAGAAAGTATCGACAAACCATGCATCCACCTTCTCAGAGAATCTGCCACCATATTCATCTTCCCCTAGATATAATTAACCTCAAAATCATATTCACATAAGAATTACATCCATCTGCATTGTCTAGCATTGACGTTAGGTTGAGAGAAGATATACTGAAGGCTTCGATGATCTATATGGAGTTTAAATTTATGACCCATTAGAAATACCTCCATTTCACTAAGGCATGAACCATTGCTGCTAGCTCTAGATCCTGGGTGGGATAGTTGAGCTCATGATATTTGAGCTTCCTAGATTCATAAGTGACAACTTGTACTTCTTGCATAAGAATTGCCCCAATCCTTTCTAGTGATGCAATTGTACAGACCACAAAGTTTCCTGAAGGTTCGGGGACCACCAAGATCAGAGCACTAGTTAATATTATTTTCTAGCACAGGAAAGTGACCTCACACTTTTTCGACCATAAAAATTTCTTCCCTTTCCTTTTCAAGGAAGTGATGGGATGAGCTATCCGAGAGAACTCCCTGACAAATCGTCTATAATAACCAACTAGTCCCATAAAGCTATGAACTTCAAGGACATTAGTTGGAGTTGGCCACTCCACTATGGCTTGAATTTTAGTTGGATTAACTACGATGCCATCCCCTGAGATGATGTGCCCAAGATACTTAACCTCTGTCTGAAAGAATTCACACTTCTTTGGATTGGCATAAAGTTGGTTTTCTCTAAGGCATTGTAAAACTTACCAAAGATGAATCTCATGTTCTTTAGGAGTCTTGAAAAACACTAACATTTTATTCAATAAAACTATCAAAAATCTATCCAATTAGGTTCTCAAAACACCATTCATCAACCTCATAAATATAGAGGGAGCATTTGTTAGACCAAATGGTACTACGGTGAATTCATAGTGGCCATATCTAGTGTGGAAAGTTGTACGGTGAATATCAGCCTCCTGAATTCTAAGTTGATGGTACCCTGACTTGAGATCAATCTTTGAAAATATTTTATCCCCTTTCATTTGATCAAATAGATCGTCAATGCGGGGTAAAGGATACTGGTTTTTAATTGTGACTTTGTTGAGTTGATGATAGTCAATGCACAATCAAAGACAACCATCTTTCTTCTTTACAAATATTACTGGTGCACCCCATGGTGGCACACTGGGTCTAATAAACCATTTTTCCAAAATTCCTTCTAACTAAATCTTAAGATCCCCAAGTTCCTATGTGGTCATGCGGTACAGAGCCTTGGAGATAGGTTCTACTCCTGGCACTAGCTCAATCTGAAAGTCAATATCCCTCTTGGGTGGAATTCTTGGTATTTCCTTGGAAAAAACATCCAAGAACTCTTGTAATAGGGGATGATCTATTGTTACATCCTTATTTTCTCCTTTGTCTAAGTCATGCACTGAGACTGCAAAAAATTGGCATCCCTTGTGCATGCACCTCTTGAGTTGCATCACAAAAATCATGCAGAGAGAGATAGGTTGTTGTACCCCAATAATCTTCTTTGTTTCCCCTAAATCATCTAAACACTAAATACTCTTGTTTTTAAAATCCAAAATGGCTTTGTGAGTATCTAACCAATCCATACCCAAAACTACTCCATATGAGCCTAAAGGAATCACTCAAAGATCTACTAAGGTGGAGAAGGGTGCTAGCTCTAACTTGTAACTTTGGACACAAGAGTCAGAGGCTATTCTTTCCCTAGAGGCTAGCTCAACCTACCACCTATCTTCCAGCCTTACTACTGTCAGCCTACACTACTCAACTAAAGAAGGAGAAATAAAGGAATCCATTGCTCTGATCAAATAGAATAGTGGTAGAAATACCCCTTAACAAACCTGGGGTTTCGATGACTAATCTTTGATGTTTGGCCTCCCTATGGTCTAGAGTGGCAAATACTCAGTGAGATCTACCTACATCACCCACTGTGGGTTCTGAAGTGACTTGTCTATAGCTAGCTTCTAGGGTAGATTTCTAATGCAAGGAGGATCAATGATCAAGGCCAAAGGCACTCTCGACCATCAATCACCTTGCCAAAACCACACATAAATGATCCAGCACAGTGGAAGATAAAGAATAATAGAGAGAGAGAGAGATCTAGAGAGGAATGACTCAAATATATTATTCAAGAACTTTACATCCCACATGCCCAGCTGTCAAGCCTTCTGGGTTGTGGTCATTACAAGAAAGAAAATATCTTCAAAGAGAAATAAGAACATCCATCTCCATCCTACTTCATTCTACCACTCCAAATTAAACTCGCAATTGCAAGCTCCAAACTGATCCTAAAACTGATTCCACTACTACTGCCCCCTAAGACAAACCAAACATCTATATTTATACCTAGCCAAGACCTCAAGTACAATTAAAGGTCAGCCCCCAATATAAAATAAATAAATTACTAGCCACAGGTCAGCCAGGTAAATACAATAAATAAACCCAAGGGACCACGTCGGCCCAGGAACAAAATATAAGCACTCGATAATGTTGAGCAACTGGGCAACAGAGAATGTCAGGCTCTGTCGGTAAAGCAAGAGTGAGCACTTGGTGAAGTAATGACCGACATCACTCAGTGAAGCAATAAATCAGGAGGTGACCGAGCTCATTCAGTGAATACACAGACCTCCAAGAAGTAACCAAGCTAGCTTGGTAAACAAAGGAACCGAGCACCCCAAGAAAGAAAATAAGCACAACTACCGAGCAATCCCAGTAGTTACCAAGCTCCTTCAGGATTTGACTGAGCTTCCAAGATGCCACTGCATCAGACTCTCTAGGTAAATAGAAAAGTGTGTCCCACACTTTGGTGGTAAAAGAAACATATGTCCAGAACTCCATTTTTATCGAAGGCTTCCAATTCATCAGATAAAAGAATGTAATTCTAAAAATCAGCCATCTCTGCATTTTCCATTCACACAATAAGATCTTCTGAATATCCTCAACCCAATTAGGAAGGAACTGATCAACATAATACTCCTTCAAACCATTAGTAGTAAATTCTCCAAATTTGAAATCCATATCAACATCATCAAGTGAATCTAAATCCACAATAGAAGCCAAATGTAAAACAGTAGAAACATAAGTGTCTCTTTCCCCATCAACAACAAGTGAACCATTTGTCTGTAAGTCCAGATCATCAACCTTGTAGGAAACCTGATCTATATCAACAACCACATCTATAACAATATGTAATTTTTGAACTCTACCATGCATATGCAGGCTTAACTCTTCATCGGTAACAACATCTAGGTCATTAGAAACATCAATATCATGATCCTCATCTATGTCATGCAAAGAAACACGTAAATCCACATCTATATCTGTATCAGTAGTAACTTGTAAATCCTCAACAACATAAGTGAAACTTTGTTCATCAGCAATCTCATTACTCAAAACAAGATGGTCTACAAGTTCCATGTCAAATCCATCAATCTGATCATGCGAACCAAAAGATACTTCATCAACTACAACAAAATCATTGGATACTTTCACAATGTGTTTTCTTCTTTGAATAATCTTTCTAATCAGTCGAACAACTTTCTTCCTCATCCGTAGATGCCAAGACTTTTCCCACTTTTCAACTTTCTTATCAAATTCAACCCAAAATGAATCATGCTCAATCTCTGGATTCTTCTCACCATCAAGATTTCTTTCATGATGCATGTTTGTCTCAATGCATTCAAGATTAGCAGCAATCTTTTTCAACAGTTTGGCAATTTCTGGATCCATAACTTCCTTACCATGAACTGTCTTCAAACCTCTGCAAGTGTAGGCTAGATTGCAATCTACCACCCTACACCAAATCAACTACTAGGGCTCACAAGAAGAATCATGATCAAGATCAACAAAAATAATCCATCCCACATTTGCCACATGATCAAAGTTTTCTCTGATACCACCTAACACAAGGAGGATCAATGATCAGGGCCAAAGGCACTCTCGACCATCAATCACCTTGCTAAAACCACACATAAATGATTCAGCACAACGGAAGATAAAGAATAAAAAAGAGAGAGAGAGATCTAGAGAGGAATGACTCAAATATATTATTCAAGAACTTTACATCCCACATGCCCAGCTATTAGGCCTTCTGCGTTGTGGCCGTTACAAGAAATAAAATATCTTCAAAGAGAAATAAGAACATCCATCTCCATCCTACTTCATGCTACCACTCTAGATCGAACTCGCAACTGCAAGCTCCAAACTTATCCTAAAATTGATTCCATTGCTACTACCCCCTAAGACAAACCAAACATCTATATTTATACCTGGCCAAGACCTCAAGTACAATTAAAGGTCAGCCCCCAATATAAAATAAATAAATTACTAGAAACATGTCAGCCAGGTAAATACAATAAATAAACCCAAGGGACCACGTCGGCCCAAGAACAAAATATAAGCACTTGGTAAGGTCAAGCAACCAAGCAACAAAGAATGTCAGGCTCCATCGATAAAGTAAGAGTGAGCACTTGGCGAAGTAATGACCAACATCACTCGGTGAAGTAGTAAATCAGGAGGTGACCAAGCTCATTCGGTGAATACACAAACCTCTGAGAAGTAATCAAGCTGGCTCAGTAAACAAAGGAACTGAGCACCCCAGGAAAGAAAATAAGCACAACTACCGAGTAGTCCCAGTAGTTACCGAGCTCCTTCAGGATTTGACTGAGCTTCCAAGATGCCACTGCATTAATTTCTGAGGATAGTTAACTACAATATGACCATGTTGACCACAAGAGTAACATCCCATATTTTAAAAAAAATTTCTCCCTATGAAAGGTGCACTGGACTATTGATAACTACCTCGACTAGATTTTGAGGTATACTCTAAGCTGGTTGAGAGTTTGGATATCGCTTAGCAAACTGGCAGTTGCGAGATTTGTTTGATTGAGAACCCCTATTTTTGTTATTGTTGCTGTAGTTATTTTGAAATTTCCTTTTCTGATGGTTCTAACTTTCTTTAGATGAAGAAGGATAGTGTTTAGAGCTAGGTATCCCTGAGATTGGTTCCCTTTGAATCCTATCCTAGCCTGAGAGGCATTACCTCCTTGGCCACCTGTCTGACCTTCTCAACCCAAGTTTTCATTCTATTCCACAATACAAGCCTTAATAACTGCATCATTAACTATCTGAGGCTCAAAATTCATATGCTACCGACCAATTGGCTATTGAGGCCTCTTAGGAAGTGTTGAGTAAGCATGGGTTCATCATCTTTATATCCTGAGTATGGCTTGAGTTCAAAGAAATGTCACTCATAATCATCAATTGACATAGTTAACTACCTTAAATTATGAAACTCTTTAGCTCTTTCCCACCTCTAGTGGTCAGAAAGAAATCAGGCTTGAAAGAGTTCTAAGAATAGTTCCCATTAAATGGTGGTTATATCAATGCAAAGTTTCTCTTTCTCTATTTCCCACCAAGCTGATGCAAAATCTCTAAGGTGAATAACTGAAAATTGAGCCTTGGTATTGATGTTGTAAGGGTGCATGGAGAATAACCTTTCTAAATCTAGTATCCAAGTCTTGGTGGTGGATCCACCTTGAGTTCCCTTAAATGGGTTAGTATTAGTCCAAAGGAGGTCTTGCTTGTGAGAAGCACGCAAGGCATCATCTTCCACTACCTGATCTCTCCTCCTAGGGATCCTTTCCCTTTCCTCATGGTGAGTGGCATTAGCCTCCCCATGGTGACCCCTATCCTACCCAGCTTCTAGCCTCTGTAGTATCTATTGTAAAATTTATTGTACTTGAGCCCCCTAGAAACCTCCTGACTAGTTATCAAATTGGTATCCTCTACCTTCCCCCTCAAACTATTCTTCTTCTTGAGAACTTTCCTAGTGAGATCTAGGAGGGGTATTTCAGGCACCTCCCCTTCTACCATGGGTCATAGGAGGCATCATTTCCAAGGTAAGAAGATAGATAAGTTCAAGGGTCCTAGTTCAAATCTAGTTTAAGTGAACAATAAGTTTAAGCAACATGAGAAGAATTCCTAGGGCCCCAGTGTAGCAACTTAGGGCTTTGATACCAAGATGTCATGCCCCACTAGGGAACTGGGGAAGAGAACAAAGATTCTATTAGGAAAGAAAACCTATGTAAAAAACTATGAAATGTTTTGAAATTTAGAAGATTTACATGCATAATAACATAAGCAAAGTTTAGCTTAAATTCCCCCTCATGGTTCCCTACTAGGATATTAACCATCCATTAAGTTTCATTAAATGTACTAACAACTTTGAATAAATTTTAAACCCACTATATCATAACATTTCAAGATCTTTTAGAAGGAAATATAAATGCTTCCATTCATTAATTAACTTATCATTTAGATCCATCTACATTCCCAAAGCATTCCTTTAGATACAACATAGAATTTAAAGCATCAATCCCATATAAATGAATCATTTTTTAACTTGAACAATTACATACATGATACCATCCCATTTGAATTACTAGCTTTTCTTAATCAATAATAATGTCCAAAATTCCATCTCACTTTGAGACTTACTAAAATCCTTTTCTTTCAAAACCACATGCTTTACATAAAGATTACATTTCCATTTTCCTTTTCCTAAATCTACCTAATCCAAGTTACATCACTTTTGAAATACAATAAAGATGACATTACATTCATCTCCTCTTGGGAGGTTACAACAAAGATATAACTTTACATTTGATAGGAAATAATGAAAGATATGAAAAGACTCTTCTTTCTTCAAAACTGGAACAATGTACAAGCAAGAATCCTTTCAGTATTGCAACAATTGTTGGAAATTTGCCTAAGTTGATTACATAGATGTTTTCATCATGGAAAAATATGATCCACATGAAGATCGCACAGATTAGAGATCAAGTATGACAGAGCGCATTGCAAATTTGTGTAAGTGTGAGACAGTGTTTTCACTAGTGAACTTGGACACATTTTTTATTTGCGATGTTGATTGGAGTAAGTTCAGTGCTTGTGCACTTGAAAATAGACTCTATGATGACTATTGATCACCCATCTCAAAATGAAAGTCAGTACGACATGTACGAAAGAAGTTATGATAGTTTTAACAAAGACAGTGTCAAGCTGACAGGACAGAATATGAAGACAGAACTAGTAAAGAGTTAAGGGATTATTTTGTTTATCAAAATAATGAATTAACAATACAAAGGGATGACATCCTAGATTTTAACTCTTGGATAAAGCTATTGGTATAAATTTAATTGTAATTGTAAGAAAAGATAGTTGAGATATAGATGTATGATGAAGTGATGAAATGTAATGAAGCAGTGATATGATGCGAAATACATGATGCATATGTAATAGTGATAGTGAAAGAGCGGCGAAGAGATATTGATGCAAGTAGTATAAGGTTATGTACCTTAACCTATTTTTGTAATCAGTGTATCAGTGTACATTACTTGTTTGGGCAGCGGGCTCATCTGGTAATCACATTTTGTACTACCAACTCCTAATAGGGTTGAGGCTTCTAACAAGGCCTATAGTCCCTTAATCGGGACTAATACACTATATGCTTATAATAGACTCCTAACAGGGTCAACATCCTTAATAGGATACTTTTGATTAGTGGATCTTTGTGGGTACCATCCCCACCAGGGTTTTCCCTTGGCCATGGTTTCCTCGAGAACAAATAATGTGTTATGAGTTCTTTAGTTTTATTGCTATGCATGTTGTTTAACTTCTTATGTTATGCATGTACAAAGATAATCTGTTATATCCATAATTGGGCAAAAGATAAAGTTTGTAGAATACTGATTCACCCCCCCTCTCAGTATTCCCTATTTATAACAATTGGTATTAGAGCTTAGTTACTCGGAAAAGAATCATTCAAGGAAAGCCTAGCAGCTTGAGTAAGATCTCTATGGATATGGATAAACTATAGAAGAATCTTGAAGAAGCTCTTGAACAGATTGACTTGCTTACTATTGAAAAAGATACTTTGAAAAGAAAGTATGATGATGCAAAGAACCTCATTGAGAAACTGAAAAACAAATTGGAAGATCTAAGATCTGAAAAGGAATCTGAAGTTTTTATTGAGGATTGTGATGACAATTTAGAAAAAGAAAATGAGATCCTTAAGCATGAAGTAAAGATAGAAAATTTGAAGCTTAGTTTGAAAGATGGAAATGGCAAGAATGAAGCAAATCTGAAATCTGAGAATGAAAGTCTAAAGACTAAAAATGAAGGACTAAAATCTAAACTTTGTAAAGTAACATTTGAACTTGAGAAAGTCAATTTGCAGTATGATGAACTTGAAAAATACAATAATATTGTGAAAGGTTAATTGACTCAATCCAAACAACAACTTGAAAGGCTATATTCAACTAGTGAGAAGATTGATGAACAAATATCTTATCAAAAACTATTCTATGATAAGACTGGTCTTGGATTCAACACTTTTAAAGAAAATGATGAAAGCAAGGAACCGGATCTAAAAATATCTGAAAGCATAGATGAGAAGAAGTCTAATGAGATCAACAAATCTGAAGATACACCTAAAGAAGAAGAATCACCAAAGCAAGAGGAATCACCCAAAGGTATGCAAAAAGAATTCAAAGGTAGATGTTTTGCTTGTAATACTATTGGTCATATGAAGAGAGATTGCACAGGTAAGCAATTTAAACCTCTTAATGGTTATTTTTACAATTTTCATGGTTTTGGACATAGAGCTATTGAATGTAGGAAACCTAAATTTATTAAGAATAATGATGGTAGTAGAATGTTTAGGAATACTAACAATGTAGATAAGAAAACTACTGAAGATATGAATAAAAGAAATGGAGAAATATGTTATAGATGCAACAAGGTTGGACACATTGCTAGAAACTACAGATCACAACTCAATCAGTCTAGACCAAGATATGAAAATAATGGAATTGTTTGTCAGATATGCAACAATATTGGACATACATCAAGGTTTTGCAGAATGAACAATAGATTTTTCATCCTAATCCTAATCCCATAAATCATGCAAGAAGAAATGAAGATGCAAACAATAGTCAGAAAGGATGCTATAGTAAATCAGATGAAGTGAAGTTTATAAAAAGCACAAATCAAGGAGACATATTCAACATTGAAGGTAATCAGGAAGGTGAAGTATTGAAAGGTAAGAAATAATCTTTACCTGAACCATCTCAAAGTACTTAATTTATGAAAATTACAGTAGAATAGGATCTTAGATTAGTGTAGAAGTAGATATATGATGAACTGAGTCTTGTGCAGTTAATACAAGGTAGTTTATGATGTTCTAATGCTATGGTTAAGAGCACAAAGAAAAATATTATGTTTTGCGAGATCGCAAGAAGTTTTAAGTTTTGCAGGTTAGCAAAAACAACTTTTTGGAAAGAAGCGACAAAAGAATTGAATGTGATGTAAGATCTAAGTGAGATTGAATTAATAAAAGGTCATGATCAATATTATTTGATCATCAAAATGAATTCAGGTTTCAAGGAGATCAAAATGCAGTGATTGGAAGCATTTTATAAGGATTTGGAGAAGAATTTTGTGTCGAATCTACGTAAGCCCTAAAATCATGAAATCAAGGTATTTTACTTGACAGATATTTAAATCAGTGAAGGAATTTGGAGAAATCATCGATGTTTCTTTAATACACAATGTTAGAGATAAGAAGACCTAAATTAAAAAGGGAACCAGTAGAACCCTCGGAAGATGACCCTAGGTTTTCTTTATCATCCGTACCAGACAGAGTTTTACACCTAGAGAATGTCATAAGTTATCTTGGATGCAAACTAGAGACAGTCAGTGATATGATTTCACAAATGAATATCAGAAGATTTACAATCAGGATATGACACTGAAACAAGGTTTTGAATATTTGGAACATAATGAAATTGTTAAGTATGGATTACAGTATGAATTTGATAATGAAGAATGCACTAAGATTATCTTGAACAGAATTCATAATGGAAAGTTTTGATTAGAAGATAGAGTGATAGATATTACAACTGATTTGATTCATGAAGTCACTAGATTATTTAAAACTAGAGCTACTCCTTTAAATGAGAAAAACATGAAGAAAATAGTCATTGACAACACAAATTCATCCTATAACGGTAGAGAAATTGTGATTAGCAAGATCAAACAAGATGATGTGAGATACTTATGCAAGATCCTAACTGCTAAGTTTTGTGCAAATTCAAGAGAGGATGACATGGTAGCTGGAATGATACATGCAACTTATCTAATGTTTGTTGATAGGGTACAAGTTGATATGTGTGAAATTTTGAGAATTCAACTATTTGAGAACTTGGAGAAGATTAAGAAAACTAAGTATACACAGTTTAGGTTCTCATCCTTTATCACCTATATGCTTTTTCATCTATTGAGGAGATTTCCTTACACCATTGGAAATGACTAGAATGATGGACAAAATACAATGGAAAGGATTAACCTAGTATACAGAGACATGTTATTGACAAATTAAATGAGAGTGCAATACTGGTAATCAAGACATTTTAGAATATTGTGTCTAGCAGATCAAGGATCCCAAAGTCTTTTGTGGAAAAGTATAAAGATGATATATGTTTTATGGTGGATATTGACTTTACCTATATTGAAGCAGTAGATCCTAGAACAGAGTTCATAGACCCTCTTGGCTATGAGATATCTAAGGTAGAGACAAAAGAGTATGTTAGCAGGTTACTTAAGTGTAAGTTGGACACTCAGTGTAATAGGTTTGGAACCTTTGAGGAGAACTTCAACTCTGCAAAGACATTAACTGAAGAAAAGCAGTCTAAGAAGAGATTTGAGAGCACTATAAAGAAAATCCTAAAAGATACAGGGATGACAGAGCATGAGTTCTTGGTAGCAAAGAAAATAGCAACAACAATCAGAGAGAGGGGACAAAAAGAAGTTTTGTCTATTCCACCTTTATCATCAATTATAGGACAACAAGAAGAATCACAAGTGAAGGTGAAAGTGGAAGATATTGAGAAGGATCAAGAAGAAAAGATATCCACTAGATCCACTTCCTCCACACCTAGAAAAAGAGTAAAGGAAAGTGCTACTGGACCAAAAAAGAGACATAAAACTTTAGTGCAACCAGTTCCAAGAATAATTGTAGAAATAAAAGATGATGTCACTACTGTTAAGAAAAAAGCTTGGAAACCCAAAGTTGAAAAGCTTAATGAGAAGATCATTGAGGATGGAGAGTTTACAAGAATGAACAAGTACTATGATCTTTATGATTATATAGATAGACTTAATCTGGAGAATGCAGTTGTAAAGCATATGATTTTGGCTAATAAGAAGTTTGATAGAATTCAGGGACAAATACCTAATGATTTATACAATAAACTTGTGATTAGGAAGAAGAGAGCATCAGAGGAGGACAGAACTATCAGAGAAAATCTTGTGAGAAAGCTTTGTGAAATAAGAGATGAAACACATTTTGGTCAGATCATGAAAGCTCTAAGCACCCATTTGAGAACCAAAAGGAGAACTATTCAGATTATGGGAGGTAGATATGAAGAAATCAATTATCAAGGTTATGACAGAAAATGTTGGTGAACCATTAGTTGTAGCAGAGCAAGCAGGTGAGATAGAACAAGAGGACATTCCCTCTCCTCCAACCATTAACATTAAAGATGAAACCATGAATTTAGAAGGAACACAAATCACCTTGGATACTGATGATAATGTATTCAAGAATTTGGAGAACATTGTTGACAATTCAGCCTTTGAAGAACTGGAATCTACAAAAGGAGAAGAGATAATAGAGATAATAGTTGTAGAACCACCAGTAACAGAGGAACAAGTACCCATTCCCACCAAAGAAGATATCAGTCTTACAACTGAGATTGGAAAGAAGAATCAAATTGGATCTATGATTGAGCATTTGGGAAAGGAAGTAGATGATGATGATCAGTTGGAATTGATCACATCCTTGAATAAAATCATTGGCAAGAAAAAGAAAGTGAAAAGTCTTGAAGGGTGTTTAAAGGAACTAACTGAGAAGTTACAAAGAATTGTAACTACACAAATTGTAGAAGCAGACCCTATGGAGAAAGAAAAGAAGGTAATGAGCACTTTTGACAATGAATTCACAAACCTATCTGATATTGCAAAAGTGAAAGCACAAGCAGCCTATGAGGCTAGAATGCTTTTGAACATCAGTCAGAATATCAAGAATGATATTAACAATCTTGATATTTGTATCAAGGACTTGAGGAAGCATTTGGAAATAGGATAATCTTTGTACATACAGTGTACAAGAACAGAGACCTTGACAACAGAAGAAGATCAAAAGATGAAGATGAAGGAAGCATAAATTCTAAATGAAACTAACCTTCTTTCTAGCCCCAATATGAAGGTGTCTGATGTTGAGAAGAAAGTTCAGAAGCTATATGATGAAAATAGAGTTGTGCAAGATGAGAGAGAAATAAAATTGAAAAGATTTAGTCTTTTGAGAGAGCATACTTCTATGAAGTTAAGCATTATTGAAGAGCAGTTGGAAGAATGTCTTTCAGCTACGACATCTTTTCAGAAGTTTAACTTTGAAAACCTCCAAGCATGTGAAATAGCATCTTATGGACTGAGCGTACTACTTAATGTGGTAGATTCCATTAAGAAATTATGGGACAAGGAGATAGAAGCTATGAAGATTGATTTTGCAGATTGTGTTGCAAGCCTACCGGCTTTGCAATAATCGAATTGAGGTATAATATTTTTATGATATAGTTTTGTAACCCTCCTTACCTTTATTTTGTCATTGTTGTCAAAGGAGGATATATATATATATATATATATATATATATATATATATATATATATATATATATATATATATATATATATATATATATATATATATATATATATATATATATATATATATATATAGCAAAAAATTGATAGTATATGATAAGGATTGATACTCCTAGGAGGAGTACTATATTAGAGATAATATTTTTTGAGGAGTTATAAGGATAGTATATATTGTATACTATGGCCATAATTTTGAGATTTTGAAAGTTGTACACTTAGCCAATTTTCTCATATGTTGCCACCAATGACAAAGGGGGAGATTGTTGGCAATTTGGCTGAGTTGATTACATAGATGTTGTCATTATGGAAACATATGATCCACATGAAGATCGTACAGGTCAGAAAGAAAGTATGACAGAGGGCATTGCAAATTTGTCTAAGTGTGAGACAATGTTTTCACAAGTGAACCTGGACATAGTTTTTGTTTGTGATGTTTATTGGAGTAAGTTCAGTGCTTGCGCACTTGAACATAGACTCAATGATGACTATTGATCACCCATCTTAGAGCACAAGTTAGTACGACATGTACAGAAGAATTTATGACAATTTTACCGAAGACAGTGTCAAGCCGACAAGATAGAATATGAAGACAAAACTAGTAAAGAGTTAAGGGATTATTTTGTTTATCAAAATAATGACTTAACAATATAAAGGGATGACATTGCAGATGTTAACTCTTGGATAAAGCTATTGGTATAAATTTAATTGTAATTTTAAGAAAAGATAGTTGAGATATAGATGTATGATGAAGTGATGAAATGTAATGAAGTAGTGATATGATGTGAAATATATGATGCATATGTAATAATGATAGTGAAAGAGAAGCAAGGAGATATTGATGCAAGCAGTATAAGGTTATGTACCTTAACCTATTTTTGTAATCAGTGTATATTGTACATTACTTGTTTGGATAGTGGGCTCATCTGGTAATCACATTTTGTACTACCAACTCCTAATAGGGTTGAGGCTTCTAACAAGGCCTATAGTCCCTTAATCAGGACTAATACACTATATGCTTGTAATAGACTCCTAACAGGGTCAACATCCTTAACAAGATACTTTTGATTAGTGGATCTTTGTGGGTACCATCCCCACCAAGGTTTTCCCTTGGCTAGGGTTTCCTCAAGAAAAAATAATGTGTTATGAGTTCTTTAGTTTTATTACTATGCATGTTGTTTAGCTTCTTATGTTATGCATGCACAAAGATAATCTGTTATATCCATAATTGGGCAAAAGATAAAGTTTGTAGAATACTGATTCACCCCCCTCTCAGTATTCCCTATTTCTAACAACAACAACTGGTACATCGATAAAAATATTTACCACCCAATCATGGGGATACCAAAATGCCCACTCCCCTGTGCTAGGAGATAAACACCAAGGTCCATGCCATAAGAGATAACTAGGCCATTCTTAGGGTTGAGCTAACTTTTCTCAAACAACAATTGAAAAGAAGATCAAAGTACAAATCCCTTCCCAAAAATGTTCCAAGACTTGGTATAAACTCTAAGTGACAACCTAGGTGAGTGTCATTGCATAGCCCTCACCCCTTCGGTTGTCCTGGTACTAGCCACTCTTGGCCCTAAGCCCCAAGTAGGCACATGTGGAATGGAATGCTTTTCATACAAACACATGCCATTCAGTCATACCTATGCATAGGTACCTTCTCCCACTCCCATCCATAGCATTTAATAGCCCTAATGGCATGGACGAGGCATTAAATTTATCTTTTTAGTGTTTGTTTTGATCCCCATTCATTTAATTAAAGTTATCACTTGATTAAACAACTCATCAGTGGATTATCTTGGTACTAGCCACTTAGGGCCCTAACCCCACACTACAAGCCACTCAACTAGTGTTATTAGGTTTTCTACCCTTTCCAAAGCATCATAAACATACAAGATAAGAAATAAGACAAATCAAATAACATTCAATTACTTGCAAACAAGGATAGGAATGGTTTAGGAATCCATATGGTTGTCCTAGTCTACTGGAAAACCCTAAACCCTAACCCTAATTCCTAAACATGCCAAGAAGCTTAACCAGGCATCTTAATGTACTATAAAACATACATCTGAAGAAATAAGTGATCAAAGTGACCAAATACCACCTAGAGTCAGCCCCAAGTCACTCGGGAACCCCTAAACACCAAAAATGACCAAAATTAGGGTTTGACAAAGAGTTGCATAGTTGGTTCAAGAAGTTTCACAGTTGGGGATTGGATTTTCATAATTAGGGCCTCAAGCTACATAGTTGGTAGTGTGAACTATGCAGTTCATCTCCAGAATTTGCCAGTTGGTCTGGGACTGTGTGCTTTCAAAAATGGAACTTGCAGAGAAGGTTTGCGGGAAAAATAGGGCATGATGGAAGTATTAGATGAAAAATCAAGGAAAGACCCAGTTGAGATCTCTCTATTTCCCTTCCATAATGTCCCTCTAGCCCATTATACATGCCATATATCCCTACTCAAAGTCTGGGAGTAATCATAAAGGTACAAAGTCTAGAATGCAATCATGGAATGGGAATTGATCTTCCTAAAATATGAGAGAAACTATAGACTCATTATACACAAATAGAAGTATTACAAAGATCCTAGGGAGTCTCCAAACTCTAACCAATACAAGAATGAAGTAAAATCAACTCATAATGGAAAATACAACAGTCTATGCAAATAATATGTTTCCAAGTATATTCATTATTATCCTTTCTCCTAAATATATCTCACAATAATGCATACACAATACCAATGGCACAAACATTTCCTAATTGTAGATTCATACATAAAAACCAATATATATAAAACAATACAATCAAACAAGGAAGCACATGAGGAGGATCATCTTTCAGGATAGCTCCTACTTGGAGTCCTACAGAGAAAGCGTTGGAGAAGAAAGTTTTGAATCTCTTAGCCTAGTTGAAGCACTCCTCCAATTCCTTCTGAATGCAGACTCGAGCCTCCTCTAGAAATACTATGGCTATAAAATTATGAATTCCTTAAACTATAATCAAATCTTCCCTGAGAGATTTATTTTTCAACCAACTCCCTATCTCATAGGAATCCCTCCCATATATAGATTGAGGGAGTAGTTGCACAAGAAAATACAACCAATGCAACTATCCAAACTAATTATTGGTTTGGATGGCAGCGGGAGTGGGAGCAGGGAGTGACTGGGTAGCGATGGTGCATGAATGGGAATTCAAAATTCAAACCCTCCTATGCAGAGGATTGGGAATCCTGCCAAACCTCATCCTTCAGGGGATGCAGGGTCCTCTGTCTCTGGGGGAATCCCTACAGATACAGCTCGCGAGGACACTGATAACAAAGAACAAGATGGTCCTATGGATTGTGGTGACCCAGGAGGGGGTCCCATTCT
Source organism: Chamaecyparis obtusa (assembly GCA_027943335.1). NCBI lineage: Eukaryota > Viridiplantae > Streptophyta > Pinopsida > Cupressales > Cupressaceae > Chamaecyparis > Chamaecyparis obtusa. The sequence goes on along the minus strand of BSBK01001044.1, from coordinate 1,344,441 downwards.
TGGCCCGGATAAAGTTAAATGGTCCTCTTTATTTGGGATAAAACCTACAAGTAAGTCAAGCTTTCCTCCTGTTAAGATTACCTCTACCTTATCTAAAGGGCATTATGCTATATCTATCCCGGACCAAGTTATTGACCATAACATCAAATCTATAAAAAATTCTTTGGTTGGGCACTTCATAGGGGTTAGACATTGTGTGCTAAAATGTTGTCACACTTCTATGAATCCTTACATGCAAGAAAACTCAAGAATGAGCCCTCACAAATCGATCCATAGCTCTTTATGCATGAAGTTGCAAAATTTGTAAAATTGCTCTCAGCTAGAGTTATAAACTCATGACCTTGCTAGTCAACCATACAATGAGAGATTCCAAATGAATGCAATGCTATGAAAATCTATATGAGAATGCAAATTAATCTTATGAGAATGAAGATGCAATTAAGCTATGAAAATGGAAATGAAAGAGTTACAAACCCTCTAATTAAACTATGTGAGATTAATCTAAAACATGAAAGAAAATGATACCATGATGATGCAACTATGATGCAAACTAAGATGTGATGTAGATGCAAGATGAATGCCAATGATGCTCCAAATCTTCAAAACTTGATGCAAGAATATCTCCAAAAGCTTCAATGACTTAGAAAACCTATAGCATAATAATTCAAGTATGTATGGTGTGTACAAATGAGGAAGAGAGCTCTTCTTTTATAGGAAGTGAAAAATAATGGACCATGGAGATTAAGAGGCAAAAGACTTAATCAACGATGGAGAAGAAAAAAAGTTTGATCCTTGTGCACAAATATCCTCCAATAAGAAAATTAGAAGCATGACAAAAGGTACTCTTCTTTTATTTTTTATTTTATTTTTCTTTATAAATAAGAATTAAATACTTTATTTGTGCAACAAGGATAAGAACAAAAGTAGAGATTTTTTATTTAAATAAAAAGAGAGGAAATTCTTTTTAATTAAATAAAAGCTTAGGATAAAGTGATTTTATTATTTAATTAAAAGAGATTTTTAATTAATTAAAAGAGAGCATGTTCTCTTAATTAAATAAGATTTTTATTTTTTATTTCTTTTAAATTAAATAAGGCTCAAATTTTAGGAAATATTAAATTGATTATGATTTGATCAAGGAAATTGATATAATTGATATTGTTGATATTTGAGAATATTGATTCAAGGATTTGATAAATTGCAGAATGGGGGCCCAAAGTCTAGGTGACCATTTTAGGGTGCATACATTTGCCCCTCTTTGACTAATGTGTGATCGATCTGGGAACACATGCAGTCAAAGAAGAATTGAAATGTGAGATCGATCTGGGATCACAAAATAACTTAGATGTGTGTTCAATGGATGGGAACACATCAGGATAAGCATAAACAAAAGATTCTGGACATGAGGTCGATTCGGGATCATATCCAAAATAAGAGATAAGAATCTCAAGCTGAGCTGAATGATAAAGTTGAATCAAAGATTAAAGCTGATAGGTACTGCCCCCTCAGAATCAAAATTTAAATCGGATAGAGGAGAACAACAAATTGATAAACTTGATCAAGTCACAATAAATCATAATCGAAGGGTGGAGCATGATAGGATAACCATCAAATAGTGAAGATATGCCCCAGGTTGATGAGGTTTGACTGAGAAAGATATAGGATAAAGATTAAGTCAAACCTCAAAGAGAGGAAGCGAAAGGGGTGAATGAAAGACTAGAAGTTTGAAAGACATGGAAAGGAAGAAATTCCATCGAAAATCAAAGAATTGTGCCTCAAATAGTCAGTCAACGCGACTCAAATTTTGGTTTCGAGTCTAAAATGGATAGAAAATGATGTGACATGAAATATCAGAAATGAAAGATATGATCAAGAAGAATCAGAAAATGAGCACAGTTGACCAACTAGTCCATAGATGATAAAAAGGAGAGCTCTCTCCATATGCAAGATGCAAAAATTAAACTATGATGAACCTAAGAATGCAAGCTACTATGAAAGTGGTTGACTTGCAAGGTCACAACACTTATAGACATCTAATTATCATCATCGAGCATTATTGGTAGCGTCGCAAGATCATACAATGCACACTAGCATAACTATGTGGATATGAATATGATCTTTATCAGATAGAAATGTGGAAATCCCACCTAGGCATTAAAGACATGGAGGTCAAGATGACTAATGCAGTGAGATTACCTAAATTTTTATATGGCGAGATTATGCTTGGATCAAGACACATGAAAGTCAGGATAACTAGAAGCATGCACTCGCAAAACAGTCAAGGATAATACTTTGTCAATCCATAGTGTCAAGTAAGACTAGCATAAATGCTCATGACAGGTAGGATCAACAAAATATACCCACAAGCAGATAAAGAAATAAAACATATTCTTATTCCCTTAGTCTTCTAGCTATGCATCATTGAAAACTTTTCAGGGAGAGACCACTCATCAAAGAAATTCTCATAGATAGCACACAAAGAAAAGTAAAGTCACCATATCTCAAGCAAATTGATTGTTTAAGTTCGTGTGTGTTGGTCATAGAGTCAGACTCTGGTTATCACATCTGCTAATGAGAAATATCGCATCAAACTTAGACTATTGGGTAAGACATCTGATAAGTGTTAAGAAACACTTGACGCAGGGGTAGTGTTGAAAAACACAGTTTGGGGTGGTGTTGAAAAACACCTGTTGTGAAATGCCCCAAGAGACAAACACACCTAAAAGACCAATGCTAATAGGTATGCCCCTTAGACAAAGATAAAGACCAATTCTAGACCAAGTCAAATAAGGTCAAGGCATGATGGAAAGTGGCTAAGTGTCGAGGATGCATGCTAACAAATAGGGGTGCAAAGGCCTCAAGTAGTGCCTGTTTCCAAGTTTTCACCACTTGGAATCTTTTTTCAATTTTTTATTTTTTTGTATTTTTGCTACCAAGGTGCCTATTTCCAAGTTTCACCATGGCACATTTTTTTTTTTTTTAAATTTTTTGAAATTTTTTTTTTAATTTTTTTGTATTTTTTCAAAACTTTTTATGCTTTTTAGAATTTTTTCAGCATCATATATCAATTTTTTTGATTTTTTTTCAGGATCATAAAATATATACAAAAGATGCCTCTAGACAGAATGGGCATCAAACTCATGAGAAAGATCACATCGTGTAGTCCCAATATCTAGCAAGGTGAGGGACAAGATGGATGACAAGCTGGTGAATGAGATGGAGGAAAGGAGAATGAAGGTGAATGAAAGGAAGAAATCTTCAAGGTCAAACTCCTCAAGAGTACCCAAGCTAGAGAAAAATTGTCATGCAAAGCACATTTGGATAAGCAATGAAAGGATAGCATAGGATAAGCCTCAAAAGTGCACTGCAAAAGAAGGAAGGGATGTAGTCTGAAGGAGAAGACATGTCAGGAGGCTTCATAGCATCGTATTTTACTCTTTTTATTAGATCAAGACCAAGGGGGAAAAGGATAACGAAAGACTAGAATGAATGGAGGAAAATGAAAATGAAGGCTAAACATGAAAGGAATGAAAGCAAGATCATCATAAGATAGCTTACAAGATAGCCAAATATTTGTGTATAGGTCAAACTTGTCAAGATCAAAGAGAGAAGATGGAATGGATGAAAAATGTAGAAGAACTACGCATGATGCCTGATTACCAGGTTTTCATCATGGTACTTATGCAAGGCGCCACAAGGGAGTTGTTTTCACCATAGGATGAATTTATTTCTCTTTACTTTTGCTACCAAGGTGCCTGTTTACAAGTTTTCACCATGACACATTTTTAATTTTTTTCATTTTTTTTCTTTTCATTTTTTCATTTTTCTATTTTTTGAATTTTTTTCTTTTTTTTTGGAAGAAGGCAAGCTTTTTAGATAGTGCTCCTTGAAAGGATAAACCATGATATGCCAAGGATTCAAAATGATATGCTCAAAGATGCTGATAGGGAAAGGAAGATGGAAGAGAAAAATGGAGGATAAGGTTTTATGTAAAGAGAGTGAGGTTGGAAGATAGGAGGAATAGGCAAATGAAGAAAAAGAATAGAAGGTAGAAGGATAATGAATGGAAGGATTGTGAAAGGGTAGATGAAAAAGAAGGCAAGATCAACATCAACACACACCTTGAAGGGTGGTGAGAGGGTGGAGGAAATGTGAATAAAAGAATTCGTGAATGAAGGAATACGAGAAGGAATATGGTGAATATTTAGCAGAGGTTGTGGTTTAGGCGCATGGAATTGAAGATCATTTTTGGAAGAAAATGAAGTGGAAGCCTTTGGAAGCTTGAATGTCAACTTCACTTTTTGTTCAACATGAGACTCTTTCAAGAGAGACTTTGGAATCCATATAGCTTTAAGCTTTTTATTTTCTTTTGATGATTTAGAGAGAATATCTTGAATGATGGATTTTGGAACCCATACTTGTCTTGTAGTTTTCTTCTTAGATATCTCTTTTGACTTTATGTTTCCATGTCGATTATAGGAGGCATGGTGATCTTTTTTTGATGGATTCTTGTATTTCTTCTTTTTTTTTGTATTGAACATTCAAGTTACTTCCAAAAGACTCGGGACTTGTGGAAGAAGGAAGATATGACTGGTTTAGATGGGTAGGTGGATGAAAAGGATTCAAGGGTATGCATTTATGTTGATCTTGAGGAAAGATAGGAGATGGAGAGACGTAAGGACCCAAGATGGATGATGAATTAGGAGAGTTAGGAGGTGAAAGTGAAGGGACATAAGGACCCAAGATGGAAGGAAGACATGAAGCCCTTAGTATTGGTAGAGGAGGTCCAAGGATGGACGTGGAAGATGCAAAAGGATAATCATTAAGTTCATCAGCATCTATATGACAACCAAGGACATCAACATCTTTAGAGTGAGCATTAGAATTTTCAATAGTATTATGAACATCTTGAATAGGAGCAACTTCGTTGATAGGATCATTCAAAGCTTGCGAAGATTTAGGAAAATTAGAAAGTGGAAGTGAGCATGCAGTGGTAGAACAAGAAGATGGAAGACTTTGATCTTGACAAAGATCTTTGGATAGTATAAGCATATCAACTTTCTTTTGATTTTCAATAGGCTTTACATCAGAAGTAACAACACCATTTTTAATAACCTTAATGGAAGTATCATCTTTGGAAAGCGCCAGTGTGGTAAGGTTATTTTGATTATCAATAAGCTCAACGGTGTAAGTAGTAGCTAGATCTTGCTTAGGAGATGGTGGAATGAATGCGGAAGAGCGTAGAGGATCAAAAGAACCATGAAATGGAGGAGATACATCATGAAGAGAATTGGATGACATGGAAGGTTCTTGATCTTGATCTTTCTTTATGTTCTTTTCTTTATCATTTTTAGAGTCTTCTTGACATGGATCCACTTCTAAGGATAAGGAAGTAGGTTGGAATTGTATGAAAGACTTTGGAAGAGATAGTGAAGAATTAGCTGAAGTAGGTAGTATAGAAAATGAAGGCTTAAGATCTTTCAGTTTAGCATCATTAGAAGTATTTGTAGCAAAGTGAAGGTTAGCTTGAGTTTCTTTAAGAGGTATCCCTTGAGGATAACTATAGGGAACTACATGGAAAGCCTTAGGATCTTTGTTGGATGAAAGATTTGTGATAGATTTGGAAGACTCGGAAGCTTTAGGAAATGTATGGGCATTGGAGGAAGTAGAGGATGGAAGGGAACCATCACAAGACAAAGGTTCAACATTAACATGATCTTGCTTGAGAGTGTCATCTTTATTTTCAGCATGAATATTTTTAGAGGAAGGATTCTTATAATATTTACGTTTCAAATCAGCACGGTGCATTTTATATTCCTCAACAATAGTAGCTAGATTATAATCAAGGTATTGTTCACAAAACTCATCAAAGTTTCTTTCAAAATCTGAATCATATGGATCACCATCATGATCTACCCAATTAGATGACCCTTTAGCAAGCACAAGCACATGATGAGGAGGACTCTTAGGAATAGAAGTTTCATAGGCATCACTACATTGTCCATCATCATAGTCATCATAGTCATCATAGGTGGGTGTGTCACTCTTTATAGAAGAGGCATCATAAGGAATATCACATTGCTCATTATGGTATGTCTTGTGAAGAGAAGTAAGACTCTTTGAAGAAGTAGAAGAAGAATGAGATCGTGAAGAAGAGGAAATTGAAGAATTAGTGGAAGAAGAAGACTTGGATAATGAAGAATGTGAATAATGTTTAGAAGAGTCATGATAAGATTTGGAAGATGAAGAATGTGAATAGTGTTTAGAAGAACCATGATAAGACTTAGAAGATGAAGAATGAGAATGATGTCTAGAAGAGTCATGATAAGACTTGGAAGGTGAAGAAGAATGAGAAGATTTAGATGATGAAGAATATTTGGAAGAAGAAGATCATGATATGATCATGTTTATGATTCTAGCAAAGGCATCTGATTTAATCATCTTTTCTTTTATTTTTGCCATAAGTTTATCGCCCATGAGATATTTGGAAGGACTATTGGAGGAATAAAGATACTCTTCAAATTGAGCAATGAGTTCAAGATGATCTATTCTCAAGAGAGGTTCCTTAATAAGATAGTTAAAATTCATGGTTCTAGAAGAGGAGGAATCAATCATGGAAGAAATGAATAGATGAATAGAAGAAGGTGGACTAGATAGTAAGAGGAAAAGAATCAAGAAGAAGAATAATTTCCCATGGGAATAGAAGACTTTAGAAGAACATGGGAAATGGAGAAGAAAGAAGAAGACTAAGAGTCATCTTGTGCAATTGATACTGTAGACTATGATTTTGAACCTGTTACCTGTCTTGAAAGGCTGAAACATTCAAACATTAGACTAATTTAACATGTTCATGAACTAAAAAATAGCATAAGACATGAAAACAAAACCAAAGCCACCTCAAGATTGTTGCTAAAAAAACAAGTGCTATAGAGCAAATGTTTGATTCGCTTCAATTAGAGGGATGTGGGTGTGCTCTCTAAGCACTTGAAGCATATTCTAATGCATACTAAGATTGATTTTAGACCAAATATAAGTGTGATATGATGCTATATGCTATGATAAACAATGAAAGAAACTATATTAATCCATTATTGCTAAGCTATGATATTTTTTAAGAAAGCTTGAAGATGATAAAAAGAAACTAACAATTAGTATTGCTTATGCTAAGTCTAGAGCTAAATGGACATGATAACAATGCATAAAATGAAAGGTGAATGGATATTTTGCTCTTGGAAATGAGGACTATTTATAGACTTTTGGGAGGATGAATGAGTGGCTAGGATCAAAATCCTTAAGAGAGGCCAAGATTCATTCAAAAGGGAGCACATGGATTGTGCTAGTTCAAGGCCACCTTCTTGTGACAAGTGTCACAAGGGCATTGGGTTGAAAGATGGGAGGAATGTGCACAATTTGAGAAATGTGCCTAAGGTCAAAAGGTGTAAGAAAGGGGTGAGGGGCTTCTTAAATGCATCATAAATGCATGTAAGAGAGATAAGGAGGCTTTAAATGCATCATAAATGCATGTAAGAGAAGCCTCTAGAAGTTTGTTGACTTTGGTTAAAGTTTAAGAGTTGGATAATCTTGGTTAGGGAATGTGACAAGGTTAGGGGGAGGATTAGGATTAGGATTAGGGGATTTTAGGATTAGGATGGGTGAAGAGATTGGGTTGAGAAGTTTCTAGAAGAGTCTAGAATTCTCCTAGGTTTTATGGAATAAAAGTTTATTCATTCCAAAAGCTTAAGTTTGGGAAAATTTATTAAAATATTTTCAATAAATATGAAAATTAAATATTTAATCTTAATTAAATATTTTGAGTTGAGATTAGGGTTAGAAAAGATGGGATTAGCCTTTTAATCGAAATTAAGAAGGGATTAGAAGATTTTGGAAGAGGTTAGTGGTCTTAAGGAAATTGGCCAAGTTTTGGTCAAAAAATAAATTAATTATTTTTTGGGGGATTTTTGGTCAATTTATTAATTAAAATAATTAATAAATAAGGGATTAATGTTTAAATAAGATTTAAACATTTTTGGGAGGGATTTCTTAATTAAATATTTTTAATTAAGAAAAAGGGATTTAATGACATAAAAATAAATAAATTAATTAAATAAATAATTAATTAATAAATGATGATGTCATCAGAGATTTTTCAGAAAATAAAAATACTTTATTTTTTAAAGGATTTTTAGGTGTCTATATTTTGCCCCTCTTTGATGCGATGCCGCAAGTGGCATGGCTTCAAAGACAAGAAAATAAGATGCCCCAGGCTAGAATTTAGAAGAATAAGGGATTGTGCCCCCTCGAGAAAATAACGCAAGAAGTAAACATTGTGGAATTTTCTCGAAAGGAAACAGAGAAGGAAGGACCTAGGAAGAAGGGGAGATAAATAACCAAGCATCCAAGAGCAAAGATGAGTGAATGCAAGATGAGATGGAATGCAAAATGCAGGATGCAGCTATATGAGGATGCAAGATTAATCTATATGATGCAGGATGCAGGGGAGATGGGGAAGCTCCAAGTGCAAATGTGGAGAGCACAACCTAGTTTAATCTAGCAATGCTAGAGACCTGCCAAGGATACTGGGATCATGAGGCCTTGTCACCAGCGTTGCATAGGACTGACGCGAAAAAGACACGCAGGGTTGCCCCAGCATCGCACATGAAACCCGAAGGAGGCATGGTGGAAATGATGCTGAAGAAACCACAAACACACGACTGACTCACAGGAAGAAGTAAAAGATCAAAAGACCTTGCCCCAGATTATCCTCATTCATAGCACACCATGATATAAAGGATCGTGGTGACGTTGAGCAGAGAACAATGAGAAGCTGTAAAAGATTAACAAGACCCAAAGGACAAAATCCAAGGTCAAAATGAAAACTCCAAAAAGACATCCTTTGCCAAGGAGAGAGATTTGATTTGACTGATTGGATGGGGGGAAGATTAGATCAGACAGGAGGAAGGATACATCCTCAAGGACCCGCTGATTGATGAGAAAATGAGTGGTGTTGTTCACTGGCAAATGATGAAGTCAAAGAATAATCACAGTGATCAAGAATAGTCGATAATTGAGGTTGTTGAAGTACAAGGCTGGGTAGGACAAAGTGTGCTGATCAAAATGCTGCTGCAGGACTGACAAGGACTAATGTACAACAGACGGGAAAAGATATACAATGGATATGTACAAAAGCTCAGGATTGGGGATAGGAAGATCTCGCTATACAGGATATACAGGAAGGATTGCTCTACACAGGGGAGTGTACAAGATATACAAGAGTGGATACAAGATATGGTACAAGATATGTGCAAGAGGAATTGGTGGTGTTGCTGAAGGTTGAGGGAAAAAGGACTGAGATGGTGGGATGGGAGTTTGATAGATAAGGGCTCAGTCGATTATGTATGGTGCCTGTTTGCCAGGTTTTCACCAACATACTTGTCCAAGGCGCCTGAATTGCCAAGTTTTCACCATTAGACGATTTTTTTTTTCTTTTTTGATTTTTTGCTGCTTTTTTCTAATTTTTATGGATTTTCTGAATATGTAGGATCTGGTTCAGGCATAGAACCTCTTCAGATGTATGATGTTGATTGGATCATTCAAAGGCTCTCCTTCTGGTGTAGATAGCTGATAAGCTCCGGAGCCGAAGCATGAGGTGACCACATAGGGGCCCAGCCAAGTAGGCTCAAACTTGCCTTTCTTTTCTCGATTTGCTTGGACCTTCTGATTTTCTTTGAGAGCCATGTCACCAACCTGGAACTGTCTAGGATGGACCTTCTTGTTATAACTCCTTTTGAGGCGATTCTGGTATGCAACCAGGTGATCATATGCTTGCTGTCTCTTTTCATCTAATAGGTCTAGCTGTGTGAGACGGGCTACACGATAATCTTCATCAGTGGTGTAGTTCTTCATGGAGACTCGCAATGATGGGAGCTTGACCTCGATCGGCAGAACAACTTCAGCACCATATACAAGGGAATATGGGGTGGTGCCTGTGGGAGTGCAATAGGAAGTGCGGTAGGCCCAAAGGGCAGGATTGATTTGGAGGTGCCAGTCACGACCAGAATCATTGACAACCTTCTTGAGGATTTTCAAGATAGTTTTGTTGGTTGCCTCAGCTTGGCCATTTCCTTGAGGGAAATATGGACTGGAGAAACGGTGATGGATGTGGAGTCTGGCACACAGATCATCCACATGCTGGTTTTCAAAAGGTGTGCCATGGTCTGTGAAAATGGTAGATGGTATGCCGAAGCAGCAGATGATGTGGTAAAGGATGAACTTGGATATTTGGATGCCAGTAGTTAGGGTGAGCGGAATCGCTTCAACCCATTTGGTAAAGTACTCTATGGCTGTTATGATATACTTGTGTCCATCCGAAGAGAGGGGGGTGATCAAGCCAACGAGGTCGAGGCCCCAACATGAAAAAGGCCATGGTGGTGCAATAGGCTGTAGATCCTGTGCTGGTGCATGTATCAAATTGGCATGCTGTTGACATGGGAGACATTTCTTGACAAATTCACACGCATCATGTTCCATTGTTGGCCAATAATACCCAACTCTAAGCAGCTGCCTTGCTAGAACCATGCCACTCGTGTGGGCACCGCAAATTCCAGCGTGAACTTCTTGTAAGGCCAGGACGGCCTCGTTTGAATCTAAACATCTAGATAGGACATTGTGATACCCGCGACGATAAAGGGTGTTGGCTACAAGAGTGTAGCGGGAAGCTCTACGAATAAGGTTTTGGCGTTGGTTATTGGTGAGATGGGGAGATATGATACCATTCTTTAGATATGCGTGGATGTCGTGGTACCATGGGGACTAAGGACCAACCAAGACACACACCATTTCTGCCTCAGCATTCTCATAAGCTGGCATATGTAGATGCTCGACTAGGAATTCATACTGTGATGCGTCGCGTGGGATTTCTAACAAGGATCCAATGGTTGCCATTGCATCTATTACTTTGTTCTGAAGTCTTGGGATCTGTGTGAACTGTAGATGTAGGAAATGCTCTTTCAGTTTGTTCACCAGCTCTTTGTAAGGTAGCAACTTGTCATCCTTTGTCTGATATTCATCTAGGACTTGTTTGATAATCAGTTGTGAATCTCCAAACACTTGTAAGTCTATGATATTCCACTGAATGGTTGTTCTGAGACCTGAGATGAGTGCCTCATATTCTGCAATGTTGTTGGTACATGGGAATCCCAATTTGAATGATTTTGGGATGTAGTCACCTTGAGGTGTGACGAATAGGATTCCTGCCCCTGATCCATGTGATGTGTAGGAGCCATCAAAGTATAGTTTCCACATGGGCTGCTCTTCAATCATGCATAAGTGTTCATCAGGGAATTCCATGATTAGTGGATAGGCATCCACCAGTGGTGCTTCTGCTAGTTGATCGGCAATGACTTGCCCTTTGATTTCTTTACGATCAATATACTGGATGTCAAACTCACTGAGTATCATGACCCATTTTGCCATACGGCCTGTGAGAGTTATCTTTGATAGTAGATATTTGAGGGGGTCCACCTTTGAAATGAGCTTGATTGTGTGACTGAGCATGTAATGTCTAAGCTTTTGAGTGGTAAAGACCACTACAAGGCATGCTTTTTCCATAGGTGAATAATTAAGCTCATATCCGACAAGAGTTTGACTGATGTAATAGATGGCTCTCTCCTTGTTGTCATCATCATGCTGAGCTAAGAGTGCCCCCAGTGCTGTAGTGGTTGCCGAGATGTAGAGTATGAGAGGGCATCCTGGAATTGGTGGTACTAGGATTGGAGAATTGGCAAGATACTCTTTGAGCTTATCAAAGCTTCTTTGACATATGGGATCCCATTTGAAGCTTGTGTCTTTGCATAGGAGATGTGTAAAAGGTTGGCACTTGTCTGCTAACTGAGAAATGAACCGACGCACTGATTGAAGCTTTCCTTGTAGGCTTCTGAGCTATTTGAGTGTTCTTGGTGGAGGCATCTCTGTTATTGCTTTGACCTTCTTGGGGTCTATCTCTATGCCTCGTCGCGATACTATGAAACCTAGGAGCTTTCCAGATGTAACACCAAAGACACATTTCTTTGGATTAAGCTTTAAGCCATAATGATTCAGACGATCAAACACACGCTCTAAGATGTTGAGGTGTTCATCCCTTGTTTTGGATTTTGCAAGGATATCATCCACATAGTCTTCAAGGATCTTGTGGATCATGTCATGGAAGATCGCTGTCATTGCTCGCTGATATGTTGCTCCTGCATTCTTTAGCCCAAAGGGCATCATATTGTAGCAGAAGGTACCCCATGGGGTTGTGAATGCTGTTTTATGTTGATCTGCTTCTGCTATATGAATCTGGTTGTAGCTGGAAAAGCCATCCATGAGTGATAGCATTTCGTGACCCACTGTGAGGTCTACAAGCATGTCTATGTTTGGCAATAGGAAATCATCCTTAGGGCATGCCTTGTTCAAGTCCCTGAAATCAGTACAGATTCTGATGTCATCAGAAGGCTTTGTGACTGGCACCATGTTAGAGATCCATTCTGAGTAGTCGATTGCTCTGATGATTTTTGCTTGAAGGAGCTTCTCAAGCTCTGCTTTAACTAGTAATGCTACCTTTGGATGCATTTTCCTTAGCTTCTGCTTCACTGGCTTGACGTTTGGATCTACTGATAGATGATGAACAACAAGGTTTGGATCAAGCCCAGGCATGTGGGCGTATGACCATGCAAAGTTGATAACTGATTCCTTGAGCAAGGTGCTGAGAGCCATTTCTTCTCCTTCTGTTAGGTTGACTGCAATGTAGGTGATCCTTGGACATTCTTCCATTCCCAAATTGATTGGCTTGGTTTCCTCTATGATAATCAGTGACTGCTCTGGTCTATAATCTTGGATAGGGGGAAGAGGCAAGGCTTCATCTTCTAGCGCCTAAATTGCCAGGTTTTCGCTAGAAGATACGCCCTTTGTTTTTACTATTTTGGAATCAAAATGTGCCCCAGAAGGGTTTTCACATAAAGACTCATGATGTTCTTTTGCTTTATCATTTTTGCGACTAAAGCTTGCCTCTTCCCCAAAATATCCTTTTGGGTGAAGCGTATAAACAGATGTCGATGTTGGATCCTGGTTGACTGCTAGATCTGATGCCCCCATGAATTCTAGGAGTGCTTGTGCGCTTTGGAACTCGTCGATGTGTGCGATGCTTGGTTGGTCCCAAGTTATGAGTTCAGGGTGTGTGAGGGGAAGGTCTATGAGGTTGATGGATAGTTGTTGGAGGACAGAAGTCCCCAGGAGGGTGTCGTCGGCAAAGATATCATCGTAGGATGGGATGTCTTTCTCTTCGAGGATGTCTTCAATTTCCATGAGGTCATCTTGGCTATTCGAGAAGTTAACGCTAGTCATGTTGGTGCCCTCAGTTGCGGTATTGGGCTCTTGTTCAGGCAGGCGAGGGATATTAAAGCCAAGACCTCGATGTTCAAGATTTTGTGATGGTGTGATAGGAAACAGATTTTCATCTTCTTGTGGTCCTAGACCACCGCCCTGATAGTTATATTGTTCTATGACATTCTTGTATGGGATTGGATATTTCTCTTTGAAGTACTCAAGAAGTTGCATGTCACGGGATGGGGGATCTTTGTATAACCATCTGTTGATATCCAGCTCCATCTCTTTGTTGTTTATGTTGCCATGGGATTCAAAAGTCATAGATCCAATTTTCTTGATTTCATGATGCTCTTCAATAGGCTTGCTTTGGTGCTCTGGGCGCCCTTGAGTATGTGGATCAAGCGGAAGGGCCCCTACGGCAAATGCATCATGTAGGCTATATTCACCACAACCCTGGTTATTGATCTTGATGGAAGAGAGGGTGGAGGTGAGAATGGTTTCTAGATCGCAATGGGATCGGGATGAGCTGGCAATAGAAGTACCAATGTCAGTTCCAGGACAATGAGTGGAGTGAGGGAATGATGCTTCCATCACACGATAGTATGCAAAGGGTTGGGGGTTAGCATGGATGGTAACCTCAGTGCCTTGATGTGGAAATTTGATGCACTGATGGTAAGTAGATGGTACAGCCTTAATGGAATGAATCCACGGTCGGCCTAGGAGGATATTAAATGGTAGGTCAAGATCAACAACATGGTAGATAGTATCTTGTGTTGCTAGGCCCATCTGAATGGGCAAAGTAATGGTACCTTCTAAGGTACACTCCAAGTTATCATAGGCTTTGATAGTGATCACTTCATGTGCTATATCGGCCTGGGTGAACCCAATCTGCTGAATGAATTTTAAAGTACATAAGTTTAGAGCTGAGCCATTATCTATTAAGACCCGTTTGATGGCAAAGTCTCTGACCATGACGGCAATGCGGAGAGGAAGAGTATGGTCAGGAGCGACATCTGGTATATCAGATTCTTTGAAGGATAAGTCACATGCTGCTGATAGGTGTCCCACAAGAATTTCAAACTGAGTTGTGTTAATGTCCGTGGGGACATGGTCTTCTTTTAGAGCTTTGTCCAGGATCTCCTGATGGATGGGTGATGTGCGGAGCAAATCCAAGATAGATATTTGGGCTGGCATGTTCCCAAGATGCTCTATGATATTGTATTGTGAACTTGGTGCATTATGCTATGTTGCGCGTGCATTTGATGCTGGCCTGGTGTTAGCCTGTGTTGTGGATGCAATAGATGTTGGCCTTGGAGGAGCAGCTGATCTCGGAGGAGCACCGGCAATAGTTATCCTACTACTGCGGGTAGTTGCAGCACATTGTTGATCCGGCCCTTTGACATGGATGGTATTGATGGTGGGCTCATCTTGGATGGGCTCAACTTGAGTTATGCATCTGACATACTTGTCATAGTTGATGTAAGCCGCTGTGTGATCTTCTTGCTTGCCTTTGCCACGATTTTGGGGCTGATTGGCGTTGGCTTGATTCTTCCCGGTATTGTGTTGAGGGAACACATTTTGATATATTTGTAAATTGGCATTTGGTGAGGCTTAAGGAGGTGTATCTACTTGAATCTCTTTTTGATCAATGAGATCTTGGATATAGTTCTTGAGTCTCATACACTTCAGGGTAGCGTGTCCTTTCACACGATGGTAATCATAGTATTCATGTTCTTTATACCAATCAGACTTTGGTGCGTTGTCATCCTTCTGTGGGATGGGCGGATATGTGATCATATTTGCCTTGGCTAGCCGATAAAAGATCTGATCTAGAGGCTCACCCAAATGTGTGAAAGTCCTCTTTGGATTATTTTGATTGTTGGGCTTGTTCTGCCTTGGGGCAACGTTAACTGTGTTAATAGGATTACCTTGATGTGCTGGCTGTTTCTTTTGGTATTGCTGCTGATACTGTTGCACAGGTGGTTGATGAGCTTGAGGAGGTTGCTGATAAATAGGTGCTTGATATGCGGGAGCTGGTGGTTGCTGATAGATGGGCGCTTGTGGCGGTTGGTATGTTTGAGCTGGTGTAGGACTAGCCACAATGAATTGTACATTCTTAGTGTCAGTGGCTCCATCTGTAACAACATTCTTGTTACGATTCCAGTAATGGGATTTATCATTGTTGGGTTTGTTCTTGGAATCATCCTTGAAGTGACGAATAGTGTCTTCGTCTAGGAGAGCTTTCTCGATGCCTATGCCTTTTCTCTTGATGTCTTGGTATGTCTGGAGACAGTTCATTCGCATGTGATGGGATAGCTTTGGATGCAGGTTATCAATGAAGATCTTTGTTAGATGCTTCTCTGGCGGCTGATATGATAACCTGGTTGTAAGATTCTGCCATCTTTGCAAGTATTCTGCAAGGCTTTCTCCGTCTTTCTGCTTTGAGTTGCATAGGTCTAGCAAGGACATCTCATTCTCCACATTATGGGCATAGTGTGTGATGAACTTCTCAGAGAGTTCAGCAAAGGTTTTTATTGTCCCATGCGGTATTTTGTAAAACCACTCAACAGCAGTTCCTCCCAAGCTTTTGGAAAACAGGCGTAGGAGATAGTTATCACTATAAGCTACTTCTTGGCACGCCATGTAGAACTCTTTGATATGGTTTACAGGATCTCCTTTCCCCCGATACTTGTCGAACTTGGGCATCTCAAAATGCTTGGGGAAAGGGATAGTTGCTATGGACCGATCGAAGGGATATGAGCACACCTCTTCGAACTTGTATGTTTTATTCTCTGTTCCACTTTGTAGCTCCTTTAAAGTATTTTTCATTGCTTCCCACTTAGCATTGAGTGGTGAGAGAACTGAGACTTCTGCTTGCTGTGGAACTGGATATGGCGCTTGTTGTGGATAAATGGGTTGGAACTGAATTTGGAGCAATGGTTACTGGGGATATTGCTGGTGTGGCATAAGGGGGATATTGTGGTAAATGATATGGAACCGCTTGATGTTGTTGGGTTGCTTGCTATTGTTGAACTAACGGTTGTTGTGGGACTGCTTGCTGATATTGGACATTTGGAACTTATTGTTATAACTGATGGGTGGGAACTTGTTGTTGCTTGGGGATGATAGGGATTTGTTGCTGGGGCTGATAGCAAGGGACTTGCTGTTGTTGAGGAATGATGGGTGTTTGCTGAAAGGGGACATGTGGTTGCTGTGGGGGAGGCTGTTGGAATGATGCTTCTTGCGGGTATGATGGTGGTAGTTGCTGAGGTTGGCTTTGGGTTTGGCTGATATAAGCTGGGTGCATGCCTGCGTTACTTAGAGGTGGAACAGATGTGGGGAAGCTAGAAGCAAAGGGTGATGGGGTAAGATAGCTAGGGAAAGTTGGCTGTTGAGGTGGTGGAACTTGCTGGAAGGTATTTGAGATTTGGGACGAATAGCTTGAAGCCGGCGGTGGTTGGGGTAGTTGTTGTTGTGCTGCTTGGGCGAAGGCGGTTTGTTGACTTGCAACCATAGATGTAGGGGATTGAGATGGGATCCCCCATGCCTTCATTTCTTCTTGTGTAAGGCCCCACTGAGAGCTTGTGTTAGGGTGCACTGCAGCGGATGATGGAATGGTAGGAGCAATGGGAGCTTGGGACACGAATGATGGTTGAGAGAAAGGAGCTTGTTGAGGTTGTGGTTGAGCGGATGCTTGTGAGGAGGAAAATGAAGGAAACACCCAAGAGAAAGATGAGGTTGGAATGGGAAGTGATTGCGCTAACCCCAAAGAAGAAGGTACGGGTGCTTGGGGGGTGAAGGGTGACGGTGCTCCTTTGATGGTGAAAGGCGTTGCTTGACTTGCGGATGGTGGCAAAGCTTTTGGTGTAAAATCTTGCATGAGAGGTGGAAGCTGACTTTGGGTTAAGCATTAGATTTGGGCTTGGGCAGTGATAGCAGATGATGAAGCAAAAGGGGTAGGAGATGGAGCGGATGGCACTGCAACTTGTGTTGCGGGACTGGTGAGGCTTTCTTGCAAGAAAAGGGGAATGGTGGAAAGCTCTTAGGGTGTTTGCATGATAGGATCGGGGAATGATTGGACAAACAGAGAATATGCTTGTGCTGGAACTTGGATAGTATTGATGGGGATGCGTGGATAGAGAGATGGTGGGATGGAGGTACTTTGTGGCAGATAGTGGGCAAACGTGCTTTGCTGATGTTGTGGTACAAGGGCATTGGTCGCTAGTGGGCTTTTTGGAGGACTTACAAATGCCTAGATTGCCAACGGGGATGAAGGGATGTTTGGATCTTCACATGGGTTACTGGCTTGGATCTGGGGATTGTAGGTCATCATGGCGTTGGTGAAAAGGTTGGGATCGGATGAGGTTGTTGGTGGATAAAGATTTATGTTTCTTCTTTTCCGAGATCTGGTCTCAACAGGCATGGAGATGCAAGTGCTAAATGGATGCAAGATGTTTGGCTAAAAGATGTTGATGGATGCAAAGTTGATGAACTTCTAAAGATGATGACTTTCTAGAATGCAATGCAAGGATGGATGAACTGCTCGGATTCGGATCAAGGATGGTGGAAGATTGGTGGGAGATGGTGGCAAATTGGTAAAAAAAGCTTGGTGATGATGGAGGATTGGTGGGATGCTCTAATTTGGGTCAAGATTGGGTGGAGGATTGGTGGGATGCTGGTGGAAGATTACTAAGTGTCAACAATGAGTTGTTATTTTTCCCTGATGGAGGGTTAGTGATAGGATTTGGGCCAACCTAGGATAGACTGATGATCTTCGGTTAACTGGATGCTTATCAATACAAGCCAATCTCTTGCTTGAGATGATGAGGCTGTGCAAGGACAAGTTGGATTTCCTTTAGACAATGCTCTGTCAAAAAGGGGATGCTTTCTGATTTAGGATAAGGGATGGAAACAACTCAAAGGTTTTGAACACTAAGTGTTTGTGGATTTTGGATCTTTGGATTTTGGTACAAAAGATGGTGGGTTCTGATTTAGATGATGGATGCTGGATTTGGATGAAGGATATGGGATTCTGATGGTGGATTGCTGATGGAAAGATGGTGGAGGATGATGGAATAATGCTCTTTCTAAGAGGATGATGCAGATGCGACTGGGATGGATGATTTATGATGCTGCTAAGAGGATGATGGTGCATGCAACTAAGAAGGATTTCTAGGATGTAACTAAGGTTTGGTGATGATGCAAGGATGAAACTAGGATGAAGCTAGGATGACGGACTGCCAAGATAAGATTGTGAGATCTGAAGGTAGAATGGACATGTTATGAATCCAGCTAATCTTCTCTTTCAAGGTTGATGTAGCGATGGTTTACTCGGAAATGGTAGGCAAACTGTTTGACTCTTGCATTATAGCCAATATTATCAAGTCTTTCTTGATATTTTTCTTCTGCTTGGGTTGCTTGGACAAAGGATTGATGGCTTTTAAGGTTCCTCTCTGCAACTTTCTTCTCTTGATAATCTTTGGATTTGGGCAACTTGGCTTTTGGATGTTTGATCAAATTGGGCATATCTTTGGAAAATTCTGATAGGTTTGAGAACAAAAGGCTCTTTGGATATCTGATTTCTGCAAGATTTCTTGAATATCAATTTTGTTGATTGGTTTGATTTTCTCAAGTGGCAAAGGATAAATTAAAAAGACTTCTGACAAAGCAATCTCCGCAAAGGGCAAAGCAACCTTGCGGGATACAAATAGGATGACTGACTCTAATAAAGCTTTGAAAGTGTATGTTTCAACAAGTGTTTTCACGGAGTCTTTGACTGTCAAGCACTTCAAACAGATCTACCTAAAGAAGGTGAGTATCAAAATCGCTTGCCCACAGCTTGGTATCCCCCAGAAGGGAATACAAATGGTGAGTAATCTTGAGGCGACCCGGTAAACCCCTTGGAATCGGTCCTTGCACAAGGATTTTGATACTTTCGGATGTAGATAGGGTAGCCTCTATTTTATCAGGTTTTTAATAGTTCCGTGGAGTCTCCATACCCGGTTATGCTGACCGCCTATGACTCACTTAAGAGCCTAGCCAACAACGCTGGGGGAGGAATATTTACCTTTCCCCAGACATTTGTATTTGGCACAAGACGCCCGGCGATTAGGAGATGTAAGTGAGTACTTTTTGCCTTCACTTTATTTATATACCGGCCGGGGGGGATACCGGTTTGAGGTCGTTCTCCGAGGAGGAAGCACTTTTCTCCCCAGACAGGCCTCGCTAAAAGTAGAACAAGTGAACTTGTCCGATTCCAAATGTTCTACGTTGCTTACATTAACAAGGATTTACATAAAATGAAAGCTCCTAGATGCACATCAAGCAAGTTTGTTCATTTTTCCAATTTGATTAAGTTTGTCTGAACTTTGAAAAATGAAGACACACATGTTTAGATTTTGATTTGTTCTTTTCCTCAAAAACGTAAATGATTTGAGCGTTTGCAAGTTCTTTCCTTTTGGGCATTCAAGATTGATATTTGTGAGTTGATTTAAGAACTTTGAAAATGTGCTTTTTATCCTTAGATCATTCAAGATTGTGTTCATTTACTTACTTTAAAATCCGAAACAAGAGAGGGAATAGAGTTGTTCGTTCCTTTTAGTGCATTTGAGATTTGGTTTGATTTTCAAATTGACAATGACACTTAGGACTTAGCTTCATTCCTTTAGTTTCATTCAAGATTTGGTTTGGTCCATTTTAGACTTAAAAACAAAGTTGCCTAGATTTAGTTTGATGCATGAATTTTAAAAGGCATTTAAGATTTTGCAATAAGAGACTTGTTCACATCAATAACAAAGCTTTAGGACTGATTTAGGAAAATTTTGAAACCTTTAGGAAAGTTTAGGAACCAAATTTGAAAAGTTTTAGCAAAATTTTTTGATGATTTTGTTCCTAGTTTGCTTTGAGATTTTTAACAAAACTTTGAAGACATTGCAAATGAAGTTCTTTTTTAGCTCTCTTTGATGCTTTTTTAATTTTGATTTAGGACCATTTAGGATGATTTTTTAGTTGATTAGGGACCACTTAGCTTTCCAATGCAAACTTGATGTTCTTTTTATGCTCCCAAATCATAAAATGTTCCTACTTTGCATGAATGCATTTAAAACCTTGATGTTGCAAAGATGCAAATGTTTTGATTGATTTTTTTCTTGTTTGTTAGAATAAATTTTGCAAATTTTAGTTCTTAATACATTTAAGAATGATTTGGGGGTTCATTTTAAGCACTAAAACAAGGTTTGTATGATTTTGCTTCCTTATGGATTTTTTTTTTATAAAAATGGCCATGACCTTGCTAGAAGAAGAAGAAGTAGATGGAATAGAAGAATATAGACAAGAAGAGGAAGAAGAATTTGAAGAGCTCAATCCACCTATAAGCTTGAAAAATTTGAAAACACTCCAAAATCTATCAGAATGTTTGCAAAGAACCCGTGAAGTGGGTTCCACCGGGCGTGCCAGAATGTAGACTATGATTTTGAACCTGTTACCTGTCTTGAAAAGATGAAACATTCAAATATTAGACTAATCTAACATGTTCATGAACTAAAAAATAGCATAAGATATGAAAACAAAACCAAAGCCACCTCAAGATTGTTGCTAAAAAAATAAGTGCTATAGAGCAAATGTTTGATTCACTTCAATTAGAGGGATGTGGGTGTGCTCTCTAAGCACTTGGAGCATATTCTAATGCATACTAAGATTGATTTTAGACCAAATATAGGTGTGATATGATGCTATATGCTATGCTAAACAATGAAAGAAACTATATTAATCCATTATTGCTAAGCTATGATGTTCTTTAAGAAAGCTTGAAGATGATAAAAAGAAACTAACAATTAGTATTGCTTATGCTAAGTCTAGAGCTAAATGGACATGATAACAATGCATAAAATGAAAGGTGAATGGATATTTTGCTCTTGAAAATGAGGACTATTTATAGACTTTTGGGAGGATGAATGAGTGGCTAGGATCAAAATCTTTAAGAAAGGCCAAGATTCATTCAAAGGGGAGCACATGGATTGTGCTAGTTCAAGGCCACTTCCTTGTGACAAGTGTCACAAGGGCATTGGGTTGAAAGATGGGAGGAATGTGCACAATTTGGGAAATGTGCCTAAGGTCAAAGGGTGTAAGAAAGGGGTGAGGGGCTTCTTAAATGCATCATAAATGCATGTAAGAGGGATAAGGAGGCTTTAAATGCATCATAAATGCATGTAAGAGAAGCCTCTAGAAGTTTGTTGACTTTGGTTAAAGTTTAAGAGTTGGCTAATCTTGGTTAGGGAATGTGACAAGGTTAGGGGGAGGATTAGGATTAGGATTAGGGGATTTTAGGATTAGGATGGGTGAAGAGATTGGGTTGAGAAGTTTCTAGAAGAGTCTAGAATTCTCTTAAGTTTTATGGAATAAAAGTTTATTCATTCCAAAAGCTTAAGTTTGGGAAAATTTATTGAAATATTTTCAATAAATATGAAAATTAAATATTTAATCTTAATTAAATATTTTGAGTTGAGATTAGAGTTAGAAAAGATGAGATTAGCCTTTTAATCGAAATTAAGAAGCGATTAGAAGATTTTGGAAGAGGTTAGTGGTCTTAAGGAAATTGGCCATGTTTTGGTCAAAAAATAAATAAATTATTTTTTGGGGGATTTTTGGTCAATTTATTAATTAAAATAATTAATAAATAGGGGATTAATGTTTAAATAAGATTTAAACATTTTTGGGAGGGATTTCTTAATTAAATATTTTTAATTAAGAAAAAGGGATTTAATGACATAAAAATAAATTAATTAATTAAATAAATAATTAATTAATAAATGATGATGTCATCAGAAATTTTTCAGAAAATAAAAATAATTTATTTTCTAAAAGATTTTTAGGTGTCTACAGATACCATAACATTCATTGAGATGTTGAGCAACATGACAACACTTAGGATCTGAGATCTAGACTAACCAAGGAAGACCAAGCTTCTAAAGAGAACTCACTATAGCAGGATGGAACTCAGTTTCAATATTCCAAATAGATCTTTTAAAAGATTTCGCAATGATGATCAAGCACATAGAACAACAACCAGGGAGTTCAAACAAATAGTCTTCAAGCAATGAGCAAGGGACAAAGCAACCTTGCGCATAAATAGAGATAGTGACTTAGTATGCTACTCCTTAAAGATTCTACTTGTGTATGTTCTTAAAAATATTTTAGTAGGCACATAGAACACAACACCTTAACAAGATGTCTATAAGGATATACGTGGCTTTCTAAAAGGAGTCCTCAATATACACAAGGTACGTGAGGCCCAAATCTATAGATGAGAAGAATCCAAAATCACACAGCCGGAGGGAGACGGTAACCCAAATCTCCTCCTTCACTTCTCAAAGGTATAAAGTTCTTTGAGGCTTAGCCAAGAGTGATATCAAACTCAATTCCCAAGAGAGGTGTCTTTGGATTCACCTCCTGATATTTATACTCTGTCGGAACACAGGAGTTAAGGTCGTCCCTTGAGGTGGTGTGTCCCCGAGCAGGGCTTCTAGAAATAAAAACTAAGTAATTCACTATCAAAAGTATTTAGAGCACTAAAGGTGGAACACTTAACTCTTCAAGTAAATGTGAAGTGAGTCCAAAAGTGGAACATTTAACCCTTTAAGATAATGTGAAGCGAGTCCAAAAGTGAAACATTTAACCCTTCAAGAGAATGTAAAGTGAGTCCAAAAAAGTGGAACACTTAACCCTTCACACAAACTCAAAGTGAGTCCAAAAGTGGAACATTTAACTCTTCACACCAACTCAAAATGAGTCCAAAAGTGGAACATTTAACTCTTCACAACAACTCAAAATGAGTCCAGCTAATCTTCTCTTTCAAGGTTGATGTAGCGATGGTTTACTCGGAAATGGTAGGCAAACTGTTTGACTCTTGCATTATAGCCAATATTATCAAGTCTTTCTTGATATTTTTCTTCTGCTTGGGTTGCTTGGACAAAGGATTGATGGCTTTTAAGGTTCCTCTCTGCAACTTTCTTCTCTTGATAATCTTTGGATTTGGGCAACTTGGCTTTTGGATGTTTGATCAAATTGGGCATATCTTTGGAAAATTCTGATAGGTTTGAGAACAAAAGGCTCTTTGGATATCTGATTTCTGCAAGATTTCCTGAATATCAATTTTGTTGATTGGTTTGATTTTCTCAAGTGGCAAAGGATAAATTAAAAAGACTTCTGACAAAGCAATCTCCGCAAAGGGCAAAGCAACCTTGCGGGATACAAATAGGATGACTGACTCTAATAAAGCTTTGAAAGTGTATGTTTCAACAAGTGTTTTCACGGAGTCTTTGACTGTCAAGCACTTCAAACAGATCTACCTAAAGAAGGTGAGTATCAAAATCGCTTGCCCACAGCTTGGTATCCCCCAGAAGGGAATACAAATGGTGAGTAATCTTGAGGCGACCCGGTAAACCCCTTGGAATCGGTCCTTGCACAAGGATTTTGATACTTTCGGATGTAGATAGGGTAGCCTCTATTTTATCAGGTTTTTAATAGTTCCGTGGAGTCTCCATACCCGGTTATGCTGACCGCCTATGACTCACTTAAGAGCCTAGCCAACAACGCTGGGGGAGGAATATTTACCTTTCCCCAGACATTTGTATTTGGCACAAGACGCCCGGCGATTAGGAGATGTAAGTGAGTACTTTTTGCCTTCACTTTATTTATATACCGGCCGGGGGGGATACCGGTTTGAGGTCGTTCTCCGAGGAGGAAGCACTTTTCTCCCCAGACAGGCCTCGCTAAAAGTAGAACAAGTGAACTTGTCCGATTCCAAATGTTCTACGTTGCTTACATTAACAAGGATTTACATAAAATGAAAGCTCCTAGATGCACATCAAGCAAGTTTGTTCATTTTTCCAATTTGATTAAGTTTGTCTGAACTTTGAAAAATGAAGACACACATGTTTAGATTTTGATTTGTTCTTTTCCTCAAAAACGTAAATGATTTGAGCGTTTGCAAGTTCTTTCCTTTTGGGCATTCAAGATTGATATTTGTGAGTTGATTTAAGAACTTTGAAAATGTGCTTTTTATCCTTAGATCATTCAAGATTGTGTTCATTTACTTACTTTAAAATCCGAAACAAGAGAGGGAATAGAGTTGTTCGTTCCTTTTAGTGCATTTGAGATTTGGTTTGATTTTCAAATTGACAATGACACTTAGGACTTAGCTTCATTCCTTTAGTTTCATTCAAGATTTGGTTTGGTCCATTTTAGACTTAAAAACAAAGTTGCCTAGATTTAGTTTGATGCATGAATTTTAAAAGGCATTTAAGATTTTGCAATAAGAGACTTGTTCACATCAATAACAAAGCTTTAGGACTGATTTAGGAAAATTTTGAAACCTTTAGGAAAGTTTAGGAACCAAATTTGAAAAGTTTTAGCAAAACTTTTTGATGATTTTGTTCCTAGTTTGCTTTGAGATTTTTAACAAAACTTTGAAGACATTGCAAATGAAGTTCTTTTTTAGCTCTCTTTGATGCTTTTTTAATTTTGATTTAGGACCATTTAGGATGATTTTTTAGTTGATTAGGGACCACTTAGCTTTCCAATGCAAACTTGATGTTCTTTTTATGCTCCCAAATCATAAAATGTTCCTACTTTGCATGAATGCATTTAAAACCTTGATGTTGCAAGGATGCAAATGTTTTGATTGATTTT
This sequence comes from Chamaecyparis obtusa, assembly GCA_027943335.1. Taxonomy (NCBI): domain Eukaryota; kingdom Viridiplantae; phylum Streptophyta; class Pinopsida; order Cupressales; family Cupressaceae; genus Chamaecyparis; species Chamaecyparis obtusa. Next base: position 1,319,394 of record BSBK01001044.1, on the reverse strand, counting down.
TTTCTTGTTTGTTAGAATAAATTTTGCAAATTTTAGTTCTTAATACATTTAAGAATGATTTGGGGGTTCATTTTAAGCACTAAAACAAGGTTTGTATGATTTTGCTTCCTTATGGATTTTTTTTTTATAAAAATGGCCATGACCTTGCTAGAAGAAGAAGAAGTAGATGGAATAGAAGAATATAGACAAGAAGAGGAAGAAGAATTTGAAGAGCTCCATCCACCTATAAGCTTGAAAAATTTGAAAACACTCCAAAATCTATCAGAATGTTTGCAAAGAACCCGTGAAGTGGGTTCCACCGGGCGTGCCAGAATGTAGACTATGATTTTGAACCTGTTACCTGTCTTGAAAAGATGAAACATTCAAATATTAGACTAATCTAACATGTTCATGAACTAAAAAATAGCATAAGATATGAAAACAAAACCAAAGCCACCTCAAGATTGTTGCTAAAAAAACAAGTGCTATAGAGCAAATGTTTGATTCACTTCAATTAGAGGGATGTGGGTGTGCTCTCTAAGCACTTGGAGCATATTCTAATGCATACTAAGATTGATTTTAGACCAAATATAGGTGTGATATGATGCTATATGCTATGCTAAACAATGAAAGAAACTATATTAATCCATTATTGCTAAGCTATGATGTTCTTTAAGAAAGCTTGAAGATGATAAAAAGAAACTAACAATTAGTATTGCTTATGCTAAGTCTAGAGCTAAATAGACATAATAACAATGCATAAAATGAAAGGTGAATGGATATTTTGCTCTTGAAAATGAGGACTATTTATAGACTTTTGGGAGGATGAATGAGTGGCTAGGATCAAAATCTTTAAGAAAGGCCAAGATTCATTCAAAGGGGAGCACATGGATTGTGCTAGTTCAAGGCCACTTCCTTGTGACAAGTGTCACAAGGGCATTGGGTTGAAAGATGGGAGGAATGTGCACAATTTGGGAAATGTGCCTAAGGTCAAAGGGTGTAAGAAAGGGGTGAGGGGCTTCTTAAATGCATCATAAATGCATGTAAGAGGGATAAGGAGGCTTTAAATGCATCATAAATGCATGTAAGAGAAGCCTCTAGAAGTTTGTTGACTTTGGTTAAAGTTTAAGAGTTGGCTAATCTTGGTTAGGGAATGTGACAAGGTTAGGGGGAGGATTAGGATTAGGATTAGGGGATTTTAGGATTAGGATGGGTGAAGAGATTGGGTTGAGAAGTTTCTAGAAGAGTCTAGAATTCTCTTAAGTTTTATGGAATAAAAGTTTATTCATTCCAAAAGCTTAAGTTTGGGAAAATTTATTGAAATATTTTCAATAAATATGAAAATTAAATATTTAATCTTAATTAAATATTTTGAGTTGAGATTAGAGTTAGAAAAGATGAGATTAGCCTTTTAATCGAAATTAAGAAGCGATTAGAAGATTTTGGAAGAGGTTAGTGGTCTTAAGGAAATTGGCCATGTTTTGGTCAAAAAATAAATTAATTATTTTTTGGGGGATTTTTGGTCAATTTATTAATTAAAATAATTAATAAATAGGGGATTAATGTTTAAATAAGATTTAAACATTTTTGGGAGGGATTTCTTAATTAAATATTTTTAATTAAGAAAAAGGGATTTAATGACATAAAAATAAATTAATTAATTAAATAAATAATTAATTAATAAATGATAATGTCATCAGAAATTTTTCAGAAAATAAAAATAATTTATTTTCTAAAAGATTTTTAGGTGTCTACAGATACCATAACATTCATTGAGATGTTGAGCAACATGACAACACTTAGGATCTGAGATCTAGACTAACCAAGGAAGACCAAGCTTCTAAAGAGAACTCACTATAGCAGGATGGAACTCAGTTTCAATATTCCAAATAGATCTTTTAAAAGATTTCGCAATGATGATCAAGCACATAGAACAACAACCAGGGAGTTCAAACAAATAGTCTTCAAGCAATGAGCAAGGGACAAAGCAACCTTGCGCATAAATAGAGATAGTGACTTAGTATGCTACTCCTTAAAGATTCTACTTGTGTATGTTCTTAAAAATATTTTAGTAGGCACATAGAACACAACAACACCTTAACAAGATGTCTATAAGGATATACGTGGCTTTCTAAAAGGAGTCCTCAATATACACAAGGTACGTGAGGCCCAAATCTATAGATGAGAAGAATCCAAAATTACACAGCCGGAGGGAGACGGTAACCCAAATCTCCTCCTTCACTTCTCAAAGGTATAAAGTTCTTTGAGGCTTAGCCAAGAGTGATATCAAACTCAATTCCCAAGAGAGGTGTCTTTGGATTCACCTCCTGATATTTATACTCTGTCGGAACACAGGAGTTAAGGTCGTCCCTTGAGGTGGTGTGTCCCCAAGCAGGGCTTTTAGAAATAAAAACTAAGTAATTCACTATCAAAAGTATTTAGAGCACTAAAGGTGGAACACTTAACTCTTCAAGTAAATGTGAAGTGAGTCCAAAAGTGGAACATTTAACCCTTTAAGATAATGTGAAGCGAGTCCAAAAGTGAAACATTTAACCCTTCAAGAGAATGTAAAGTGAGTCCAAAAAAGTGGAACACTTAACCCTTCACACAAACTCAAAGTGAGTCCAAAAGTGGAACATTTAACTCTTCACACCAACTCAAAATGAGTCCAAAAGTGGAACATTTAACTCTTCACACCAACTCAAAATGAGTCCAGCTAATCTTCTCTTTCAAGGTTGATGTAGCGATGGTTTACTCGGAAATGGTAGGCAAACTGTTTGACTCTTGCATTATAGCCAATATTATCAAGTCTTTCTTGATATTTTTCTTCTGCTTGGGTTGCTTGGACAAAGGATTGATGGCTTTTAAGGTTCCTCTCTGCAACTTTCTTCTCTTGATAATCTTTGGATTTGGGCAACTTGGCTTTTGGATGTTTGATCAAATTGGGCATATCTTTGGAAAATTCTGATAGGTTTGAGAACAAAAGGCTCTTTGGATATCTGATTTCTGCAAGATTTCCTGAATATCAATTTTGTTGATTGGTTTGATTTTCTCAAGTGGCAAAGGATAAATTAAAAAGACTTCTGACAAAGCAATCTCCGCAAAGGGCAAAGCAACCTTGTGGGATACAAATAGGATGACTGACTCTAATAAAGCTTTGAAAGTGTATGTTTCAACAAGTGTTTTCACGGAGTCTTTGACTGTCAAGCACTTCAAACAGATCTACCTAAAGAAGGTGAGTATCAAAATCGCTTGCCCACAGCTTGGTATCCCCCAGAAGGGAATACAAATGGTGAGTAATCTTGAGGCGACCCGGTAAACCCCTTGGAATCGGTCCTTGCACAAGGATTTTGATACTTTCGGATGTAGATAGGGTAGCCTCTATTTTATCAAGTTTTTAATAGTTCCGTGGAGTCTCCATACCCGGTTATGCTGACCGCCTATGACTCACTTAAGAGCCTAGCCAACAACGCTGGGGGAGGAATATTTACCTTTCCCCAGACATTTGTATTTGGCACAAGACGCCCGGCGATTAGGAGATGTAAGTGAGTACTTTTTGCCTTCACTTTATTTATATACCGGCCGGGGGGGATACCGGTTTGAGGTCGTTCTCCGAGGAGGAAGCACTTTTCTCCCCAGACAGACCTCTCTAAAAGTAGAACAAGTGAACTTGTCCGATTCCAAATGTTCTACGTTGCTTACATTAACAAGGATTTACATAAAATGAAAGCTCCTAGATGCACATCAAGCAAGTTTGTTCATTTTTCCAATTTGATTAAGTTTGTCTGAACTTTGAAAAATGAAGACACACATGTTTAGATTTTGATTTGTTCTTTTCCTCAAAAACGTAAATGATTTGAGCGTTTGCAAGTTCTTTCCTTTTGGGCATTCAAGATTGATATTTGTGAGTTGATTTAAGAACTTTGAAAATGTGCTTTTTATCCTTAGATCATTCAAGATTGTGTTCATTTACTTACTTTAAAATCCGAAACAAGAGAGGGAATAGAGTTGTTCGTTCCTTTTAGTGCATTTGAGATTTGGTTTGATTTTCAAATTGACAATGACACTTAGGACTTAGCTTCATTCCTTTAGTTTCATTCAAGATTTGGTTTGGTCCATTTTAGACTTAAAAACAAAGTTGCCTAGATTTAGTTTGATGCATGAATTTTAAAAGGCATTTAAGATTTTGCAATAAGAGACTTGTTCACATCAATAACAAAGCTTTAGGACTGATTTAGGAAAATTTTGAAACCTTTAGGAAAGTTTAGGAACCAAATTTGAAAAGTTTTAGCAAAACTTTTTGATGATTTTGTTCCTAGTTTGCTTTGAGATTTTTAACAAAACTTTGAAGACATTGCAAATGAAGTTCTTTTTTAGCTCTCTTTGATGCTTTTTTAATTTTGATTTAGGACCATTTAGGATGATTTTTTAGTTGATTAGGGACCACTTAGCTTTCCAATGCAAACTTGATGTTCTTTTTATGCTCCCAAATCATAAAATGTTCCTACTTTGCATGAATGCATTTAAAACCTTGATGTTGCAAGGATGCAAATGTTTTGATTGATTTTTTTCTTGTTTGTTAGAATAAATTTTGCAAATTTTAGTTCTTAATACATTTAAGAATGATTTGGGGGTTCATTTTAAGCACTAAAACAAGGTTTGTATGATTTTGCTTCCTTATGGATTTTTTTTTTATAAAAATGGCCATGACCTTGCTAGAAGAAGAAGAAGTAGATGGAATAGAAGAATATAGACAAGAAGAGGAAGAAGAATTTGAAGAGCTCCATCCACCTATAAGCTTGAAAAATTTGAAAACACTCCAAAATCTATCAGAATGTTTGCAAAGAACCCGTGAAGTGGGTTCCACCGGGCGTGCCAGAATGTAGACTATGATTTTGAACCTGTTACCTGTCTTGAAAAGATGAAACATTCAAATATTAGACTAATCTAACATGTTCATGAACTAAAAAATAGCATAAGATATGAAAACAAAACCAAAGCCACCTCAAGATTGTTGCTAAAAAAATAAGTGCTATAGAGCAAATGTTTGATTCACTTCAATTAGAAGGATGTGGGTGTGCTCTCTAAGCACTTGGAGCATATTCTAATGCATACTAAGATTGATTTTAGACCAAATATAGGTGTGATATGATGCTATATGCTATGCTAAACAATGAAAGAAACTATATTAATCCATTATTGCTAAGCTATGATGTTCTTTAAGAAAGCTTGAAGATGATAAAAAGAAACTAACAATTAGTATTGCTTATGCTAAGTCTAGAGCTAAATGGACATGATAACAATGCATAAAATGAAAGGTGAATGGATATTTTGCTCTTGAAAATGAGGACTATTTATAGACTTTTGGGAGGATGAATGAGTGGCTAGGATCAAAATCTTTAAGAAAGGCCAAGATTCATTCAAAGGGGAGCACATGGATTGTGCTAGTTCAAGGCCACTTCCTTGTGACAAGTGTCAGAAGGGCATTGGGTTGAAAGATGGGAGGAATGTGCACAATTTGGAAAATGTGCCTAAGGTCAAAGGGTGTAAGAAAGGGGTGAGGGGCTTCTTAAATGCATCATAAATGCATGTAAGAGGGATAAGGAGGCTTTAAATGCATCATAAATGCATGTAAGAGAAGCCTCTAGAAGTTTGTTGACTTTGGTTAAAGTTTAAGAGTTGGCTAATCTTGGTTAGGGAATGTGACAAGGTTAGGGGGAGGATTAGGATTAGGATTAGGGGATTTTAGGATTAGGATGGGTGAAGAGATTGGGTTGAGAAGTTTCTAGAAGAGTCTAGAATTCTCTTAAGTTTTATGGAATAAAAGTTTATTCATTCCAAAAGCTTAAGTTTGGGAAAATTTATTGAAATATTTTCAATAAATATGAAAATTAAATATTTAATCTTAATTAAATATTTTGAGTTGAGATTAGAGTTAGAAAAGATGAGATTAGCCTTTTAATCGAAATTAAGAAGCGATTAGAAGATTTTGGAAGAGGTTAGTGGTCTTAAGGAAATTGGCCATGTTTTGGTCAAAAAATAAATAAATTATTTTTTGGGGGATTTTTGGTCAATTTATTAATTAAAATAATTAATAAATAGGGGATTAATGTTTAAATAAGATTTAAACATTTTTGGGAGGGATTTCTTAATTAAATATTTTTAATTAAGAAAAAGGGATTTAATGACATAAAAATAAATTAATTAATTAAATAAATAATTAATTAATAAATGATGATGTCATCAGAAATTTTTCAGAAAATAAAAATAATTTATTTTATAAAAGATTTTTAGGTGTCTACAGATACCATAACATTCATTGAGATGTTGAGCAACATGACAACACTTAGGATCTGAGATCTAGACTGACCAAGGAAGACCAAGCTTCTAAAGAGAACTCACTATAGCAGGATGGAACTCAGTTTCAATATTCCAAATAGATCTTTTAAAAGATTTCGCAATGATGATCAAGCACATAGAACAACAACCAGGGAGTTCAAACAAATAGTCTTCAAGCAATGAGCAAGGGACAAAGCAACCTTGCGCATAAATAGAGATAGTGACTTAGTATGCTACTCCTTAAAGATTCTACTTGTGTATGTTCTTAAAAATATTTTAGTAGGCACATAGAACACAACAACACCTTAACAAGATGTCTATAAGGATATACGTGGCTTTCTAAAAGGAGTCCTCAATATACACAAGGTACGTGAGGCCCAAATCTATAGATGAGAAGAATCCAAAATCACACAGCCGGAGGGAGACGGTAACCCAAATCTCCTCCTTCACTTCTCAAAGGTATAAAGTTCTTTGAGGCTTAGCCAAGAGTGATATCAAACTCAATTCCCAAGAGAGGTGTCTTTGGATTCACCTCCTGATATTTATACTCTGTCGGAACACAGGAGTTAAGGTCGTCCCTTGAGGTGGTGTGTCCCCAAGCAGGGCTTCTAGAAATAAAAACTAAGTAATTCACTATCAAAAGTATTTAGAGCACTAAAGGTGGAACACTTAACTCTTCAAGTAAATGTGAAGTGAGTCCAAAAGTGGAACATTTAACCCTTTAAGATAATGTGAAGCGAGTCCAAAAGTGAAACATTTAACCCTTCAAGAGAATGTAAAGTGAGTCCAAAAAAGTGGAACACTTAACCCTTCACACAAACTCAAAGTGAGTCCAAAAGTGGAACATTTAACTCTTCACACCAACTCAAAATGAGTCCAAAAGTGGAACATTTAACTCCTCACATCAACTCAAAGTGAGTCCACACCTTAGAAAACAAGTGAGTTCCAAAAAGCACAAAAAGGTTGCCTAGTGGAGCAATTAACGCTTCTTTCCTGTAGACCCCTCCCCTTTAATGTGGCGCTGATCTTGCAACCACGGGGTGGAAATGAGGAGCCAGTGGATTAGCAAGTACAATAACCCAAGATAGCAATATAGATCAATCACAAGTAATCTAAAGTTTCTTATCAATACTACTCACAAATGACAAAGGGTTGAATCAATGGAATATTTAACTTTCCAAGCAAACATAGAGTGAGTCCACAAAGTGGTGCATTTAACTCCCTATATAAACAAGGAATGAATCCATGCCCTCAATCACTCAATGAGATATTTGATATTGGAACCAAGAATTACTTAAGGTTTAAACACAAGGATTCACTTACACAAACTTGTATGAAAGCAAATCTATGTTCATTCATTTCCCATTAAGAATTTCAATTGAAATGTGTCCTATGAAAGCATGTAAACACTCAAGCCAAACATATGAGAGGTTCAATTTTAATCTCAAAATCCAAATGTTGTAGAGATGGAACAAAGTACCTCAAGTCCAACACTTTGTTTTAAACATTTTCCATGAAAGCAAGAGCACCTTCAAATGAACAAGACAAGAAAACAAGCAAACAGGATATGCAATATATATCCAACTTATGCAAACCCTAGGGTTATATCTGAAAATCAATTATTAGGAGCAATGATAACCAACAAATAATCCAAATGATAACTCATATCATGCAATGAACAATGAAAAATAAGTGCATACCCATCACAAAATTTTATTTTTTTTGCATTTGACCTACTCAACAAGATCTGATTTTTACCATATGAATTAGGACCCTAAACCCAAAATACAAAAAAGAGACCTTTGTCAAAAAACAAAGAGCTTTCCAAAAACGTAAAAATTTTAGATAATCCTTTTCATTTGTGCCCTAGAGACCCATTTTACAAAAATAGACTAGTTTTTATAAATTGACCAAATGAGCTATGATATAATTTCTAAATTAAAAACACAGTGAATGGACCCCCTGTAGAATTCCAAGACCTTTTCAGAAATGTAAAAATTTCTGAAAAATATGCTGATTTGTGCCAAAAATCAATTTTTTATGAAAAATCAAGAAAAAATCATAAAAAATACAAATCACCACCGAAAATTTTGAAAATCTTTTTGGAGCTTCTCTGATATGTCATCAACCTGTAAATAAATTTTCAAACCAAAATACCAAGCCGTTTGGGAGATATGATCAAATCTTTCAAATCTAGGGTTTTTTGTCTCCAAACAAATTTGCACAAGGGTTAGCTCCAAAAATAATCAAAACCAACATGCAAGAGGTGGGTTGCCCCACGGTGGGTGCCAAAAATATGTGCTAAAATATTGTCACACTTCTATGAATTCTTACATGCAAGAAAACTCAAGAATGAGCCCTCACAAATCGATCCATAGCTCTCTATGCATAGAGTTGCAAGATTTGTAAAATTGCTCTCAGCTAGAGTTATAAACTCATGACTTTGTTAGTCAACCATATAATGATAGATTTCAAATGAATGCAATGCTATGAAAATCTATATGAGAATGCAAATTAATCTTATGAGAATGAAGATGCAATTAAGCTATGAAAATGGAAATGAAAGAGTTACAAACCCTCTAATTAAACTATGCGAGATTAATCTAAAACATGAAAGAAAATGATACCATGATGATGCAACTATGATGCAAGCTAGGATGTGATGTAGATGCAAGATGAATGCCAATGATGCTCCAAATCTTCAAAACTTGATGCAAGAATATCTCCAAAAGCTTCAATGACTTAGAAAACCTGTAGCATAATAATTCAAGTATGTATAGTGTGTGCAAATGAGGAAGAGAGCTCTTCTTTTATAAGAAGTGAAAAATAATGGACCAGGGAGATTAAGAGGCAAAAGACTTAATCAACAATGGAGAAGAAAAAAAGCTTGATCCTTGTGCACAAATATTCTCCAATAAGAAAATTAGAAGCATTTACTTTATGTTGAGCATTTACTTTATGTCCATGTGAGACAAAAGGTACTTTTCTTTTATTTTTTATTTTATTTTTCTTTATAAATAAGAATTAAATACTTTATTTGTGCAATAAGGATAAGAAGAAAAGTGGGGATTTTTTATTTAAATAAAAAAAGAGGAAATTCCTTTTAATTAAATAAAGGCTTAGGATAAAGTAATTTTATTATTTAATTAAAAGAGATTTTTAATTAATTAAAAGAGAGCATGTTCTCTTAATTAAATAAGATTTTTATTTTTTATTTCTTTTAAATTAAATAAGGCTCAAACTTTAGGAAATATTGAATTGATTATGATTTGATCAAGGAAATTGATATAATTGATATTGTTGATATTTGAAAATATTGATTCAAGGATTTGATAAATTGCAGAATGGGGGCCCAAAGTCTAGGCGACCATTTTAGGGTGCATACAGACCTAATATTGAAGTCATCTGCTCTTATGTTAAGAGAAAATGGATTCTCAAAGGACAGGTTGATGTCATTGCTATGCATAAAGGCTCTTTATCTTTTTTCTTCTCTTGTGAAGAAGATAGGAAGTAGGCTATAAGTGCGGGTCCTTGGTGTATTGGAAAGAGCACTATGTATCTCCAGAAGTGGTATCCTAACATGATCATTAATGAGGATTTTATTGTTCAAATTCCTATGTGGGTTAGACTTCCTGGCCTTCCTCTTGAATATTGGAATGAGGATGTTTTTGGGGGGATAGCTAGATCTTTTGGAGAACATCTCTCTATTGATCCTATTACTGTCTCTAAGAAAAGACTAATCCATGCTAGGATCTATGTGGGTATAGTGTTGGAAGCTGATATGTCTGAGAAAATAGAAATTGAATCTAAGTTAGGGAAATGGGTTCAAAAACTTGAATATGAAACGATTCCTTTTGGGTGTTTCAAATTTAAGAAAGCTGGACATTGGGCCAAACAATGTCCATATAACATCATTAAGAAAGTTTAGCAGAAGAAGGTTTGGAAGCCCAAAGATAAAAATGAGGACTCAAAATCAGGACCAAAGATTAGTGAAATATCTAAAGATGACAAGGGGAACAAAGGGGAACCTAACAATGATTCAAACCCTAAGAAGGTACAAAGCCCCAATCCTAAAAGCTCTGAAAGGGAAAAGGAAATATCAAACCATTTAGAAGAACCCATGTCATCTCAATGTGGGTTTGTCCAAGATACCTTGGAAACCCATCAAGGAGATATCTCTCTTAGCCAAGAACCAAAAGATCTCATTCGTCAAGAGAGCATCTCCCCAGGTATTCAGGATATGGAGTCAGGTCGAAGTGTCAAAACCCCTGCCAAAGAAGAGGACCCTATTTTTAATGATGCTCAACAAGATATCATGCTTGGACCAAGATTATCTGACATTTCTCATGTCACCTCTCTTCAAGGATAGGAGGAAGGTGATAAGGAGCCTAATTTTGGGGAGTCAGATGTCATAGACAAAGTGTTGGGAGAAGGTGTAGGTGAAAAAGGATTTACTAAAGTTGAGAGGAAGAAAGCTCAAAAATAGCAATCACAGAACAAACTTAAGTCTTACTATCTAGATGTTGGAAAGATCCAGCTCTCTCCTCCAGGAAGACCCTTGGCTATTAGAACCAGGAAGCAGGAAAGAACAAGAAATATTGCGGATGGCACACAAATGACCATCCCACAGGTTAGTAAATCCAAAAGGAAATGAAGATCATAACATGGAATATAAGGGGATTAAATAATCCTCACAAATAGGATCTTGTCAGGAATATGGCTAGAGATAATAGACCAGATATAGTTTTGATTCAAGAAACTAAAATGTCTAAAGAAAAAGTTGAAGGCCTTAAGTTCTTTAAAGATAACTTTATTAGAGGTAGTAGTTCTGAAGGTGCTTCGGGTGGCATTGCTACTATTTGGAATGGCAAAAACATTGAGGGTGAAGTTATTTCTCAAGATAACAATATGACTAGTATAAGATTTCATCATCTTAAAGATAATACTTCCTGGGTTCTTACTAATATTTATGCTCCTAACACTAAAAGTGATAGGAGAAAATTTTGGCTGAAAATTGATCAAGCTAGGAGCCTTTTTGAGAAAGAAAGCTGGATTGATCTTGGGGATTTTAATACTCCTTTTAAGGAAGATGAGAAAATTGGAGGAAGTCAACCTAATCTTGATAGCAGAGTTGATTTTATGAACTTTATAATGAGACATGCTCTCATTGACACTGATTTGCAAGGTATAAATTATACCTGGTCTAATAGAAGAGAAGGTAAAGACTTGATTTAGGTTAGACTTGATAGAGCTCTGATTACTAATGTCTGGTATCAAAATTACTTTTTCTCTCTAACTACTATTGTTAGGGCTGGATTGGATCATTTTCCTCTCTCTTTTATTGCTAATCCCATCTCTAGAAAAATAAATTTTCCTTTCAGATTTGAGAAAATGTGGACTTTACACCCTAACCTTAATCAATTTATTAAAGAGTGGTGGAAGATTTATATTGAGGGCACTACTATGTACAAGTTGGCAAATAAGCTTAGGCATGTGAAAGAGAAAATCAGAATCTAGAACAAAGATTCCTTTGGAAACATCTTTTCTAACAAAGATAAAATATCTTCTGATCTTAAAGATATCCGAGATACTATACAAATTTTTGGTTATGATGTGATACCCAAGGAAAAAGAAAGTGAAAATCTGATGAAGTACCATGATTTGGTTCATAAGGAAGAAGTTTTTTGGAAACAGAGATCTTGTAATACTTGGCTTAGAGAAGGTGACAAGAACTCTAAATTTTTCCATCTTTCTACAATCAAACATAAGGAAACTAATAGAATCTCTAAGCTTAGAGTTAATAACAATCATCTTGATAAAGAGGAGGACATAGCCAAAGAAGCCATGAATTATTTCTCCATTCTACTTACTAAAGATTTTGATTTGGACCAGAATGCTCAGCAGGATATTCTTGCCAATATCCCTAAAATTCTCTCTGATCAGGACAACATCTTCCTCAAAGCCATCCCTTCTAAGGAGGAAATCAAAAAGGCTGTCTTTTCTTTTGAAGGAAGTAAATCCCCTGGTCCTGATGGCTTTCCCATGTTTTTCTTTCAAATGTACTGGTTGATTGTGGGCTTGGATGTTATTAATGCTATCAAGGAATTTTTGGGTACCAAAAGAATCCTTAAGGAGCTTAATGGAACTTTTATAGCTCTTATCCCTAAAAGGGCAGGAGCTGACTCGATGGATAGCTTTAGGCCTATTAGTTTTTGCAATTCTTCTTATAAAATTATCTCCAAGTTATTACTTCCCACCTCTTGATCCTTCTCCCTAAGTTGATTTCTCATCAACAAAATGGCTTTGTTCCGGGCAGACAGATTCTTGATTCTATTATCACGGTTCATGAGAATATTCACTCTTTAGCCTTGGCTAAGAAAGAGGGTTTTATTTTAAAAATTAACTTATCTAAAGCCTATGATAGAGTGGATTGGGGTCTTCTTTAGAAAACTCTTCTTGCCTTTGGTTTCAATAGATTTTGTACTAAGATCCTTTTGCAGTTGGTCACCTCGGCTTCTTTTCCAGTTTTGGTCAATGGCTCCCCTTCTCCCTTCTTCGAATCCTCGAGAGGCCTGAGGTAAGGGGATCCTCTTTTCCTTATCTTATTTGTTATTATGGTGGAATGTTTGGGTAGATACATTGAGTCAGCTATTTTAAAAGGAGAGCTAAAAGGTTTGAAACCTTCCTCCTCTAACTATGTTTGTTCTCACTAGCAATTTGTAGATGATTCTATTTTCCTAGGAGAAGCCTCTATGGCTGAAGAAAAAAATTTAAAGTTTAATCTTTTTAATTATGGTAAAGCTTCTGGGCAACTCATTAACTGGAACAAAAGTTCTTTATACTTCATAAATGTCCCTGACATTAGACAAATGAAGATTAGTAGAATCATGGGATGTCAAATTGGCTTGCTCCCTGCTACTTATTTGGGCCTGCCTCTTGGCCTTAATGCCCCAGATTGTTTTTGGATCTCTATTGTGGACAAATTCCATAAAAAACTTGCTGGTTGGAAAGGTGCTCTCCTCAGTTAGGCTGGTAAAGTTTAATTGGTTAAGGCCTCCCTCTAGAGCATCCCTGTCTATGCTCTTAGTCTCTTTAGAATCCCTAATAAGTATGTTGAAGCTATTGAGAAAATTGAAAGAAATTTTCTCTGGACTGGTGTTGAAAAAAAAAAGAATGGCTTTGGTTTCCTGGGAGAAGGTCTATCTTCCCAAATCTAAAGGTGGCTTGGGAATTAGAAAAATTAGACATCTGAATGACTCCCTTTTGGCTAAACTTTGTTGGAGAAGTTATAACTCGGAAGGTGAATGGAATTCTATATGGCAGAGTAAATATAAAAAGAGCCTCCCTAATCTTTGGACTTATTTGGAGTCATACATTGAAATTATGGGTTCCAATATATGGAAAAATGCTACTAAAACTAAGAATATCATCTAGGAAGGAGCCAATTGGAAGATTGAAAAGGGTAACTCCGTTAGGTTTTGGGAAGATCTTTGGATTGGGGACATTCCTTTTTCTGAAATCCCTATTTGGAGCAAGTATATGGATGAATGTAAAAATAAAATTGGTGCTAATGTTGAAAATTATAGGTCCGATGATAAGTGGATTGATTTATCTCTGATTGACATCAACCTTCAATCCCTTAATAATATGCTCAATGTTGTGGTCATCTCTGATCAAGAAGATACTATCATATGGAAACACAGTTCCAATGGGTAATTCTCTGTTGGATCAACCTATCATCAGAACTTTAGAACTATTACTCCCCCCTTTTGGGCTAAGGCTTGGATTAGAGGTCTCACTCCCAAGATCAACATTTTCTACTAGATGATGCTTCAAAACAAAATCCTAACTATTGATAACTTGAAAATGAGAGGTATGTATTTAACTAATATGTGTTATCTGTGTAGGGAAGATGAAGAATCTGTAAATCATTTGTTTATTTACTGTGCTTACACTTAGGAAATATGGGGCTTCTTCTTCAATACTTTCAATTTGAATTGGGTGCTCTCTAAAGACATGGAGGGAATGTTCAATTCTTGGAACATTATGTCTAGAAACAAAGATATTAAGGGGATATGGAACTATGCTCTACCTCATATTTGCTGGGCTTTATGGAAAGAGATAAATGATAGAATTTTCAAAGAGACTAATACTCCTCCCAAGATTTTATTTAAGAAAACTAGCAGATTAATTAGTGAAAACTACAGAATGATGAATCCAGACAGTGCTAATGCTATAGAAGAGGATACTATTACCCTAAATAAATGGAGAATTCAAACCAATAACAAGAACAAGACTAATCCAAGGGATGATTTGAATTGGGACTACTCACCTCCTGGTTGGATGAAAGTTAATTTTGATGGTGCGTCCAAGGGGAATCTAGGCATTGCTAGATGTGGTATCATTATACGGGATGAGAATGGCAATTGAAAATCAATAAAAGCTATCCCTATCAGCACTCAGACCAACCACATGGTTAAGGCTTATGCAGCTTATCAGGGCATCCTCTTAGCCAAAGAAAATAACTGCAATAAATTATGGCTCAAAGGTGACTCAAAAAATATCATTGATTGTCTAAATGTTAAATATAAACCTTCATGGACCATTGATAATATAATTAAAGCTACTAGAAAGGAAATTAGTACTATGGCTGAGTGTATCATAACTCACATTTATCATGAAGGTAATGTGGTAGCTGATTGGGCTGCTAATTATGCTTGCAAAAAAGGTGAAGTCACTTCTTGGTAGGACAAGGATAGTCTTCCACTTGAGATCAAATCCATCATTCAGCATGAGAGATCTTACGGAATCCAGAGAAGTGAAAGACAACTTAAGTTGGATGGGGATAAAAATGAGGAAGGTAAAGATTAATTATTGCAGCATCATTTCCCAAAACTCCACTTGGGGTGATGATGTATCCTCACATGATTTTTGGGCTCCGAAAAGATCAGATATTAATACGAATATCAGTAAAAGGGCTGATATCATTTACGTCATTGTTAGTCTTTTCTATCAAACTATGAAGATGGGAGGTGGTTAAAAAAGATATGAACCTATGAATTGCAATGAATGGAGACAGAAAAAGGAGGCTTGGGAGATTCTCAAGAAGGGTAACTTCAGCATCTACATGGAGAAAATCAAGCAGGGCAACTCGGGCATCACTCAGTACTTCCTTAAGAACTAGAAAAATGGTAAGATTTTGTTTAACTACTGGATAGATATCAATGAAGATTACATTTTTGATGCGATAGGGCTCCTTAAGGAAGGGATGAAATTTGACCGTGATAGGAGTTTCTTTGATTCAGCGGTTGATAAATTCCTAGAAAACAAGGAGGAAGAGGCTAGACTGGTTAAATAGGTAGGCAGGTTTATCCTATGCCATCATTAGCTACCTCACCCTTGATGGGAGGTTTTCTAGAGCTTATGGTCACCATTTTGTTATTCTGAATCATTTTCAGTATGATGAATTTATTAGTATGCCTTATTACTTAATGTGTTCCATGAATTACACTATTAAGAGCTTGTAGAAAGACCCTAAAGGGGACCATGCTTCCCATTAGGGTCTCATGGTTATTCTCTATAACTACATGAAAGACAAAAATGTGGCTAGACCTATCAGTAAGGGTTTCATCCCTAATGAAGAGAATGCTAAGCAGGAGGGATCAAATGGGATGTTTGAAGCTGACATGGAAGATGACAGCAGGGAAGATGGTAAGAAAGTGGGTAAGAGAAAAGGTAAAAACAGGGCTACCAGTATTAAAAGAAAAATTGAGGTGCTGAATGATGATTTTTCTACTTCTAAGGAAGACCTTCAGAATCAGGAAGAAATGAAAAGAAAAAGCCCCAAAAGCAGGGAAAAAGGTGGAAAGCAACAGGAGTACTAAGAAAAATGGTCTTTTTGAATCTTCTGACTAAGAGAAAATGGTGTATAGGAAAGAGAAGGGTGACATGACTGATACCCATGTTAATCAAAAGGAGAAGGAGAAGGATAAAATAACTGGTAAAGATCCTGATTAGGCTGGGACTAGTAACCCCTCAAGGATGAACATGGATATTGATCCCTACCATAAGGAAAGTATTATCTCCTTTGGGAAGTTACTGGGATCTTTTGCTCTTGAAATTAAGAATATCAAAGATGATATCCAAGTTTAGAATAAGACCATAAACATGATAAAAAGGGATAACTTTGGGGATAAGCCACTGACTAAGTGTCTGGAAGACTAGATGGAAGCTATTAGGAAAGGTGAGGCTTTTGGTGATTTGGATGGTAAACTTATGGACCTTGAGCAAGCCTCTGAGAAGCTCAAAAATGAAAACAAGAGGCAGGAGGAAAGAATTACTTTCCTGGAAGAGAAAATTCATAACTTGGACAAGCCTATGACTAGTGAGCACAACATTATTGAGATTCCTAATGAAACTAAAGTTGTTGTGGAGAATTCGGAGCCCAACAAAGGTGAGGATAATAAGGACCTCAAGGAAGCTAACATTGGTAACCGCACAAGAGCTGGAATGAAGAAAAAAGGAATGGAGATGATGGACCAAGATGCTAATATGGACCTTTTGGCTATTCATGCCTTTGATTTGATGGACATCAATTAGCTACTGCTTTCTCCTATTTGTGCTATCTTTTTTTGTGTCTGACTGCTTGGCAGTATTTTTTGTTGTCTTTTGTTGGGCCGAGTGCCTTAGTTTTTTTGTTGTTCTCCTTTCTGGTTGACTGATGAATGTTGAATATCTTCTGATCTTTTGTACAAGGTTTCAGGACCTTTCAAATCCTATTTTTAATTAATCAGAACTAATTATTGGTTAATAGTTATGCTTAAATATATTTAATAAAGCCATTCCCAAGAAGAGAGAGAGATATTAATATAATAATTACTTATATTTCCTTTATTTAAGGAAGCAATAGTAACTATTACCTTTAAGTTTATTTACTATGTCTAAGTTACCTAGTTACCTAGGCTATGGTAAAAGAAGTTTACCATATATTTATTTTCCATTCCATATCAATAGTATCATTTGTTTATTAATATTATTCAAATGCAATAATTTCCTCCACACATATAATTATATAAATATATGTAACTATATGCATTCGTGTGCACCTATATGCCTAGGTGTACATATACCATTATAAATATTATTACTAATATCATAAACATATTTTTATTAGGGATATTATAAAACATTATTTCATCATACACTAAATCAAACTCCAATGAGATACAATAGTACATATAAGCAACTACTAGAAAAAGATACAATATTCTATACAACAGAACTAGAGTTACCATTCACCACATCTCATAATCAATAAATTCAAGAAATAGGCAACAAGACCCACAAAATCTAGCAAGATGAGACAACACATAATTCACCAACAACACAAGGACTGATTCAAGAACTCCCCACCTAAGGAACATAAAAGGGTCAAAGGTAGATTTCCTTCTCAAAGAACCTTTGTGATATCTCCATAACAATAACAATGATCGAGGATTTTGAAGTCTCACTCAGACCTGTGAGACTAGGTGGAGACGATGCCCGGTACCTGCAAGCCTGCATCACCGAGAAGAGATACATGTGCATAGATATAAACAATAAGACATTTAAAAATAGATGACCAAGATCAATTCATCATGTGGACCTCAACTAAGTGAGTAACTACAAATTCATCCTAAGTCATGAAAACACATCAGACACATAAAGCATGAGACATCATATATAATAATGGTTAGATTCCAAATCCTTGGGTTAGCTCTATTTTCTGTAAACGTATAAAGATATATTATTTTCAATTTCATAAACATTAAACAATAATCATAAATGAGAATGTATAAATATTTGATAAGAATATCATCATCCAAATAAGCATAGTTATAAACATTTAGTTCTAACCATCATAACACAAAATGTCCAATATGTTAGGCCATTTTTCTAGTCATTGCAAAATCCTTTAAAATGGCCTTTTCTCTACAAATTTTGAGGTTGTCCTACCTGGCTTGCAGTCACGGTTTTAACTTGCAAAGACAATCCTTAGTGTTTCATGCTATGTGTGTCTTTCCCTGTGCGTGTCTTGCCCAAGTCGCATCTGCTAATGTGCAAAACCCAGAAAGTTATTCGAATCCTAGGGTCTACGGGAAGAAAACTTTAAAATTCTACCACAGTGTCGAAAACCCACTGTGTTTTCAAAAATCCACATTGTTTTTGACCTTTTTGGCCTACATAAAACCCTCATTATTTTCAGCTTCCTTGTTCACCTTTGTGTCATGTTGAAAATTCTGTGTTTTCGATCTTTCATGAAAACACTGTGTGTTTTTGACCTTGTGTGTCTTCTTTTCTGCCGGCTCTCCTTGTTCATTTGTCTTAACCGTGCAAGTGCGATGATGTGGGGCCAGTTCCTTCAAGGTGTCAGAGGGGGGATAGATGGCACATTCTTATTGGCTATCACATGGCTGCATGTCAGACTTTTCTGACATGCGATCATGCGACCACTTGCCATCTGTTCATGTGGGTCCCAGTTATTTGCAGTTGGTGGCTTCTTTGGTAGTGGTCCTAGAGGTAGACATGTGACAGCCTATGATTGGCTATCGCATGGTCACATAGCCTAGTTCTTGACTATGCGATCATGCGATCGCTTGCCACATGTCCCTGGGGCCCATCGGCAAAGTGGTGCTGGTTGCGGTTTGGTGGCGTGACATGCGGCGGCTTTGGGTTGGTTGTCGCATGATTGCATAGCTTAGTTTTTGGCTATGTGATCATGCAACCAGTCAACACGTGTCCATGGTGGTGCGGTGGCATTTCATTGGTGGGCCTAGGAGGTGTAGAGAAGGTGGTGATGCGGCAGTCTCAAGAGCTTGTTGCATGATCACAAGGGCCATTTCCACGGCTTGTGATCATGTGACATACCAGTTGCGGTGACGGTTAATGGTTTGCAGGTGGTTGCATGTTTGCATAGCCCATCTCTGGGCTATGTGATCATGTGATAGGGTGCCACATGTGCTAGGGCCCATTTGTGGCTATTTGGTGGGCTACCTGGCAAGTGGGGTCGGGGTGGTCTCTGGTTGGCCCATGCTGGTAGGATGGTGGATTTGGAACGCGGGCCCAGGTAGGATTTTTTTCGGCGGTGATTTGACGGCCAGCAAGGTGCATGTTAGCGGCTTGTCACATGTTCATGTGAGCCAGTTTTCTAGCTTGTGAACATGCGACATGCCCTTTTGTGGCAACAGTCTGGCGTCAGCGGTTATGCAAAAGACAAGTGGTTAGCGGGTTGTCGCATGTTCGCATAACCCATTTCTGCGTTATGTGATCATGCGACCAAGCATATTTTGGAGCCCATTTTCTATGGTGGTGAGAGATGTGACTACGTAGTTGTGCGACTGAAGGTGAATGGTTAAAAGACTTAATGCCCACGCAATGCAAGTAACCGTTTGAGCTTGTTGAGTGTTTTCGGTGGTAGGAGGTACCAAAATTCATTTTTGAGCGCTTGGAGTGGGCAGAGTGGATTGTCAATTGCTGTGGCTTGACCCCTATCATGTCTATGTTTATTTCTCAGTGGGGTTAGGTGATTTTGAAATTTTGAATTCAAAATGATCATGCTTGCTTTGTAGCCCTAGTATAAAGGGAATTTTGTAATCATTTTGAGAGGCTAGCTGGAATTTCTTGACATAGGAAGCTGAAAAGCCAAGTGTGTATCCTTAGTCCAAGTTGTAACATTTTTGCTTCTGTATCAATACTAGGAAGAAGACTTATGTATCTTTTGCATATTGTCTATGGTATCACTGAATCAGTTTGTAATACAGGGATTTGAACCCACATACTTAATATAGTCTCTCATTCTTGGATCTCTCCTTTAGTTGTTCTTGATGAATTTTGAGTTTTCTAACTCATTGCATTAGGTTACTGGTGTATGTGTTTTGTCTCTCAGCCCTAATCTAGGATTAGGTTAAAATCCTCTGAGTGAAGCATAGATTTATTGGGTTCAATTAGGAAGGATATCTGCAAGTAGTGTAAGAGATGTTTGACTATGTTTATGGCTTGGTTTCTTAGATGAATCTAGTAGTTGTTCTTGTATTTCATGTCTGCTTCAGAGAATACTTTCAGTCGTTGAATCTCTGAGAAAGAGTAAGGTTATGTTAAAGATTTGGAGATTTAGAGAAATCTCCCAGTCACTAGATCATGGAATCAAGTGAAGTTACAGTTAAAGACTTGGAGATTGTATGAGGACTGTAGATGCAAATCAAATCTGATGGTGGTTGCCAGATCTCCAAATAAAACCATGGTTCAAGAAGATATTATGAGATCATGTGAATCCTTCAGTCGCTTGATCTCCAAATTAACTCTGAGTTAAGTAAATCATTTTGAGAATAAGAGAATTCTTTCAGTTGCTTGATCTCCAAAAGATGTGAGTTAAGTTTGCATTAATGAAAAAGGAAAGGGATTTATTGATTACGTAGAAAGGTAATTTTCTAGGATGGATAAACTATACAAACTAGCCAATCAGATCATGATCGAGGGTTTTTGTTAGTACTCGAGGGTTTTTTGATGATGACATAGTAATTATTATTTTTACTCTCTCTACAAATTTTAAATAAGTTGTCAACATCTTATGTTACTACTAGCCATTTTTCAAATTTGGTGTTACATAGAGTTGAATGTTGAGATGACTGAAAGAAGATTGCAGTGATCTTGATAATTCCTATGCATTAAATTATCAAGGCTATATTAATGAGACATTCTTGCATTTACACTTAACAATATTCAGAAGAGCATTTGAGATTCTAGAGTAATTTAGATTTCTAAGTAAGTTGCAGAGAGTAAGTTGCAAAAAGTGAGTTGCAGAGCCAAGTGATTGGAGGAGAATTGTAAAGATGAGCCAACCTAAAGCAAGAAGATCCTCTTTTAGTGGGAAAGAAAAAGAGTAGGGAGATGAACAGAAAGGCAAGCCCAATTTATCTGATGAATTCATAGAGTTGTTGCCAGGATCAAATCAAAACAAGAAGGAAAATGATGAAGCCTTCATTGATGAAATACAAAACTGTAGGGATCCTGATACCCCTTCTTGCTTTGGTTTTATTATTTTTAATTACTTCTATATGAATCATGATAGGCCCATCCCCATCCATAATACATGGGCTCTAGGCATGGAAAAATTGATTGTCCCAAATGTGTTTATAGATGTTGACCTCATGTATGAGCTAGCCAGGAACTATGACCCCATATCCAAGACTATTAGGAAAAGTGATCAGTCTCCCTTAGTCACTATTGATAGGGGATCCTTCATGAAAGCTTTCAATATTTATGCTTCATCATCCATAGAGATTGATTTGAATAAGGAAAAAGAAAATTATGCAGGCCAATTAGGGCTTGTAAGGAGCCAAATGGCCAGACATCTCCCCATAATCGGTAAATATGTGGCCCATCTCCCACCCACATGAATGCCCCATATGAGTACAAAGCCCTAAATTTTTACATGAAGTATCTGGCATATAGGTTGTGTCGAGTCTTAGGGATAGATGGAGATGCTGAAAGGTTTCCAACTTATTTACTAATGATAATTCCATATATTCAAAATTCACATGCAAACATAGACTATGATTACATCCAATATGTAATTGACAGGATACATGAGGGTTTTCCATGTATCAAGGAAAAGAAGAAGCCAATTAAATTCATGCATTATTCTCCGTTGATGCATTTAATTGTGTATTTCAATATTGATAGTTTCAATGTGCAATGCTGAGACCAAGGAAAATGTTTGAGGGACAACCAAACCCTATACAGTTCTAGTTGAGGGTTTAGAATTATACTTCCAATGAGAACAATTTTTGTTCTTTTCAAAATTGGATAGTTCACCCACTTTTGAACCTGATGGGAACAAACATTGTGAGACTTCCAGTTTTGGTGCTTAAACTCTTAAGGCCTAAACAATTCATCAACACATGGGATAAAGGCCATAATTGGGGAGATTTCTATCTAGGCTAGAATTTTACTTTGATTAGGGTCTATGGTTTCCCACAACCCCCTCACATGTTACCAACATATGTACCACCAAGGCTAGCCCATTTGGATTTTTTTTGGCAGTTAATGTGGACTGATAAAGAACTTTTGGCACCACATAGGAAGGGAACTTTTACCCCTCAAAAGTTCAGGATAGGGAAATTTTTGATAGGGAAAAGGGCATTACTATAGGTTATTTTGTGGTTAAATCATTACAAGATGGCTACTACTTTGTGTAGGTATGTAGACCTAGAGGATTTCATTAGAATTGCCAGAATGTTGCTTATCCTAAATATTGGTACAATAAGAAGCCATGAGGGATGTGATGAAGACGATTTTATTAGAAACATGATGGATGAGGATGAGAGAGGATGAAAGCTTACCAAATTCTATGAGTTACTGAATTTGGAAGCTTAGCTTGAGGAGAAAGGAATTTCTTTTGGAGGATTCTTCCCAGACCTCCCATACCTAGCTAGAATTAACAGAATGGTAGAGATGCATGGAACTCTATTTAGCTAGTTGGAGGGACAACTTGAAAAGAAGCTGGAAGTGAAAAAGGATTATTCTTCTTTTGACTATGAGGAGTATGTTGATGAATCTCAAGAAGGGAATAGTCCACCCCAAGGAAATGAGCCCCCTATCATTGATATAACTCAGGATACTTCTGAAGCAGGAGATGTATCTAAACCACCTCTTAAGTTGCAGAGACTTGAGGAAGGAGAACCTTCTCAAAGAAAGAGACAAAAGAAAGAAGCTGACAGGATCAAAGCTTTAGTGCCTGGTGATGGATCTTATCATCACCATTTGAGAAAGAATATTAGAGAAGGAAAGAAGATAGACACACAAGAATAAGTGGAATTACTCTTGTTTCCTGGTCAAGATGAAAGGGAAATGTACTAGGAGGAATTAATCAATGATGATCAATTCATCAAGAGTGATGAATTTAGGAATTTCCTTATATGGAAGAAATAATAGGAAATTGCAAAAACAATACTCGAGGGTAGTACTCTAGATGATGAGGCACTAAAGGCCCTAGCATCATATAATCCAGCATATAAAAACTTCACTATGGAAGAAGCTAGGGAGCTGGTTAAGACTAGTGGGATGCTCCTAGTGCCAGGTTGGGACCTTACATTAGCTTTCATGATAGATCAAATAAAAAAGAAACCTGAGGGAAATTTGTCTTATGAGGCCCAAATAGGAGACATGATAAGAGGAAGTGGATATGATCCTAAATCCCAAGCCTTAGCAATGTGATCCCTAGCACCAAGAACCCAAAATCCATCTCTAATTAGCATAGAGGACAAAATAGAAGGGGACAAGATCATCTGGACTATTTAAAACACCAGTGATCTGGAAGTTTCTAAGGTAGTGGCTCACTTTGCACATCTAAATGAGGCTAAAATAACTCAATTATCAAATAGATATGCAAGGTTGTTTGAGAGTACAATGACTACATAAAAAGATAGAGATAAAGGATTGATGAAAATCAAAGTTCAAGAAAATGAATTAGAAGGATTAAAGGTAAAGCTTGAGGAATTTTATAAAGCAACTCCCCCTCCAACCCCATAGATTGAAGCTACAGTTCAAACAGTGGCAGAAATTCCAGCTGAATTGGCAAAAACTTCTAAAAAGGACAAGCTTGATGTAGCCCTCAAAGAACTCAATGATGTCTTGAAAAATATATATGAGGAAATTAAAGGAAGAATGGATTCGGTCAATAATTCATACTCTATGTTGCAAGAAACAAATGAAAGAATTAAAGATGCAATGGCTACTCTAGAGCCACTTTTCAACATCTAGTTTGGAAGAGCAACTTTGTTTGAAAAACTTGAAGCACTGCAACCTCATAGGATAGATATTCCAGAATTAGTCCTTGAGGTGGGAGAAAATATAGAACAAATTTCCATAACTTGGGGATTGTTCAAAGGCAAGGCCAACTAGGTAAGAACCAAAATGAATATGTTTGGCCCAGGTTTTAACAAGTTCATCCCTCCAATTTGCAAAAATGATGGTAACATCATAAGAATTGATGAGTGGAAATCAAATATTAGTCAAATGATGATTAAGTAGGAGGCCTTTTTGAATAATGATGGGTCCTTAGATATTGATAGGTTCAACAACATTTTGGATGACATGTTCAAGATAGAAAATGAATGTACAAAGTTTTTTGTTGACACAAAGGCCATCACTGACTCAAGATGGGATAAGTAGGTCAAGTACTTACAGAGCCTGAAAATGTACACCTAGCCATCAGAAGAAGTAGTTTCTGCATGGGACAAGAATACTAAGCCTAAGAAGAAGAAGCCAACATCGATTAATGTAGAAGAACTAGAGGAAGAGTGAATTCTAGCATTACACCTGATCTATGAGTATGATGAGAGAAAATACTATAAAGAGGATGATGTAGGTTAGCTAGATGGTAGTCATCATTCAAACAAAAACTTTGGCAGTTGCTCTGAATACCACTAGACAAAGGTGCAACTCAAAAGGGAACTAACCATGTGAAGAAAAAACTTCTGGTGTCATTTTCCTTCATTTTTGTTGGAATTTAAATATGTTTTGTATTCTAGTGCAAGTCACTATCAAAGCCATCCGAAGATTTTTGTATCCTTTTCTCAAGGATTCCAAGATGGATTTTCTATATATAGTAGGTTCTAAATGATTGTTAGAGGTGGTGAATTATTCAGTGTAATAGGAGTTTTTGCATTAGTATTTTGATTCTAAGGAATCTTAGTTTCTGAATGTATTGATATAGAAGATTTGTTAATGAAAATATACTGAAATTCCTTATATATGTTTTGTTGTCTTGGTGTTTGAGTTTGATTTCTTTGTGCATTTAATCTGTAAGGTGGTTTTAAATACATCATTCTACAAGGTAGATGTGTGTGTGAATTTTGTACCTAATTTATAGACACAACACTTCAGTAAAATATTAGAGGTTAGCAATAATCAAAATCATCCAATAAATGAAAAACTAAACTAGCCAGATGATTTATTGCCTTCTAGTAGATGTGAGTATGTATTCTCAGATTATACTGAGATCAGTGACCTAGACGACACCTAAATGAAGGATTTGAATGCAATTCTAGATATGAGATGAATGCAATTAATCTATTTTTTTTGGATTTTAGATGCAATTAGATGAAAATTTGATATGCTATGCTAATATAACAATGAAAATTCTAATATGATATGCAATGCTATGTAAAAATTGGAAATCTCACAACAAGTCAAATTCGCAAGATTGATTCTTCAGTCCCCAATTCGATAGCGTGATTGTGCAAATTCCTCAAATTTAATATACTATGATTTCTGCAGAGTAAATTTGCAAAATCGTGAGATATGATATGAAGAGTTGAAGCCTTAATTTATAGAAATCAAGGGCTTTGGAGGTGCATGGAAAAAGCCATAAATTACTCAGATAACTCAGGTTGATTTTTGAGTAACAAGAATAAAAGAATATTTAATTCACAAAAACATGCAAAAGAAAAGTTTAACTCAAAATAAAGTTTAGATTTAATTGATAATAGATAGTTGCCTACTTTTCTAATTGTGCATATTTTATTTATGAATTAATTTAATAATAAAGTGATTTATTTCCAACTTAACTGATTTTGAAAAATAAAACAATTGATTTATGGGTTAATCAATTATTTTTCAAACTTTTATTCAAAAATAATATTATTTAAAAATTGACAACTTGCTTTAATTAATTAAATAAGAATTTAATCAATTATTCATAGGATTTTGGATTTATTGTCAAAATTAAATAATACAATTTAGGAATAAATAGAATTAAATTTAATTAAACAATTAAGTGGCAGTATTAAATCTAATTAATTAAATATTTAGAATATTCAATTAATCAAACTTTAGGATAAATAGGATTTATCACCAAATAATCATAAAATTAAAGATAACTATGATAAACATGAATATTCCCTAATGCAGATTTTAGGATAATCAATTAGGATTCAATGATGTTAAGATGTGCCTTAGGTTAGGACTTCGATGTCAATTTCATTCAAATTATCGATGTAGGAGGTTAATGAACCTATAGCCCATTTTTGGGGTATTACATTTTGCCCTCTTTGAATTGTTGTGCGAAGTACAGTGGTTCAAAGATAGTCTATGTATGATATTGAAATTGATGTTTGAAATTGAAATTGATATGAAATAGAGATTGTGATATGAGACAGAAACTGATTGAAAGATTCGAAGATATTAGGTCATGAATGACCAAAGATAATGTTAACTATAACAACAATGAGCCAATGATTACAAAGAAGTGTCAAAATGCCTGATTCTAAACCTTATGATTGTGAAGAAGTGAGTGACTGATTCCAGACTTGATTGTCAATAAGAATCACATTGGTATCACATCTAAACCCTTCAGTTACGAAGAAACAAGGAAATAACACTAATGAACCGATGGTTACAAAAAGCTGATACAGTTTACAAGATTAAGACAATACCAGATTGATATGGATCTCGATGAATCTAATATGCCCCAAGTGATGAGGTCTTTTGATGAATCAGCAACTAAACGTGTTTGTTGTCTGGATTACTGAGGAAAGATATGATTTCAAATTTAGATTACAGACTTTGAATGATGTGTAATACCATGCCCCCTTCAGAATTAAAATTGAAATCTGACAAGAAAAGTCAACATTATATGGTTGAGAAGCATGTTGATTGATTTAAGAAGTGGTTATACATGTCTGAGAATGCATTCTGCATTGTTTAAAGGTCTTGGAGACCAAGTTTGACTAGGTTAAACAATGAGGTGACCATAGTTAACCAAGTTGAAATTTTGATAGTTTGATGTAAGATAATCAGTTAAGTTGAATTCTAGATTTCTTTGATGATTGAAGGTTGATTATGCAAGTAGTGAATAATATAAATGATCTCAGATTTCGATTTTGATCCCGAAAAAGGATTCTACTTGTTGTTTTGTTGGATGGACCCTCTTGTAGGATTCAACTCTTTTTAGATTTGAAGATGTGATTGAAGAATCTTTTAAGCATTTGAAGTTCATTGAGTTATTGTGAGATCATGCAAACATGCAAAATGCAAAGAGACACTTAATATGAAAATGCAACCTAAGACCTAGGACCTAGTCACTGATCATGTGTCGGTCATTCTCATCATTGAATTTTTAGGTAACTAGATAAATCAATACAATGCCCACTAGTGATGAAACCATAAACATATGAATATCAATTTGTATGCACATGAATCAATATAACACCTACTGATTAGGCAACCATGGACATATGAATATTGATTTTATATTCAGAATGTCGGATTAGATATAAGCACCAATGCACAAATGCCAGGATGACCTGAATATCATGTCCATTTTGATATAACAATTTGTATAAGCATCAAAACATAGATGTCATGATGACCAAAATATGCCTTGCATAACAAACACATCAAACAGTCAAGAGATCATTCTAAATCCAATGTGAATTACCCATAGTGACCCTTTATTGTTCACATCCTTAGGCAAGATCGTGTTTCACACTAGGAGAAAGAACTCACTCAAAAAGACAATAGTTAGATCAAATTTCCTTGAATTTTTTGGGTATCAATGGTCAAGGTATGGATGGCCATCCAATTCGAGATAGAGGCTCTTATAGTTAGACACCATTTCAATCCAAAATTTTGGAAGTTGTTAGAGTTTCACATATAAGAAGAAAACAAAGAAAAGATTATGCCCCCAGTCATCACTCTCTAAATCCTGTAAAGGACATCATCGAAGAGCTCGAAGGGACACAATATACAAAAAATATCAATGTGAATCAGTAAGCATACAAGGAGATAAAAGCATGTAAAGCATAGATTATTTTCAGTTTGATCTTTGATGTTGGATTGCATTGTTTGTAGATGCAAAATCCTTTCTGGAGACAAGACTGACTGACTGACTCAAATGAAGCTTCCAAGGATTCTGATTGGATATGATATGTCTAAGATACATTTGAGGCCATAGGATAGGACTTTGATTGCCCCCAAGTTTGAACATTGATAGGATACAAATGCTTGAGCTGATTGGTGCACAAAATTGACTTATTCGAAACAAATTGGGAGATATGTACAAACTAAAGCAAGACTGAAAGCTGGGAAAGACCAAGATTGCATTGATAGATGGAGCATTTTTGAAACAAGTGGCACCCATTTGTCAGGTTTTCACCATCTTGGTAGAGATTCTATTTTTGCTACCAAGGCACCTGTTTCCAAGTTTTCACCAAGGCACTTTTTTCTTTTTTTCTTTTTTTTTTTTCTTTTTTTTTTTTCAATTTTTTTGTACTTTTGATATTTTTTACATTTTTTGTGAATCATCAAGGTGCCTATTGCTAGGTTTTCACCAAGATGTTCATTTTTTTAAGACTTTTTCAAATTTTTAAGTTTTTTTTAGGACATTTTACCATAGATTGAATGCCTTACGCGTAGAATTTCTTCAGATGGAGAACATTGATTGGTTCTTAGTGCTGCTCTCCTTTAGTTGTTGAGAGTTGATAGGCACCAGAGCCAAAAGTAGCAGTGATAACAAAGGGACCCAACCAGTTGGGTTCAAACTTCCCCTTGCGTTCTTGATGTGATTGATTTTTAGGATTTCTCTCAAGACTAGATCACCAACCTGAAATTCTCTATGTTTGACTTTCTTGTTGTAGCCTCTAGACATTCTCTTCTGATATACTCTGAGATGATCATATGCTGCTTGTCTGCACTCATCTAGTAGTTCAAGTTTTTGCAACCTAGACACTTTGTAGTCATCATTAGTTACTAAACCATGCATTCTGATTCTTAGTGATGGGATTTCAACCTCAATAGGTAGTACTGCTTCAGACCCATAAACTAAAGTGAAAGGTGTAGCCCTAGTGGGCATTCTGATACTTGTTTTGTAGCCTCAGAGTGCTGGATTGATCATGAGATGCTAGTCTCTTCCTATTTTATTAACTGTGTGATGTAAGATTTTCAATAGATTCTTGTTAGAAGCCTCTACTTGTCCATTCCCTTGAGGATAGTAAATAGATGATCAATGTTGTGTAATCTTGAATTTCGCACATAGATCATCTAAGTCTATATTCTTGAATTTTCCACCATTATTTGTGACTATAGAATGAGGAATCCCATATCTGCATATGATATAGTTCAAGATGAGCATAGATATTTGTTTTCTAGTTGCTTGTGTTAAGGTAACTACTTCTACCCATTTTGTAAAATAATATGTAGCTGTGATTATGTGGGTATGCCCATGGTGAGGTGACTAGGATAGACAAGCTTGTCTATGCTCTTGATCCTTAGCTAGGATCAAAATGTTCCTCAAACACCAATAAAGGTCTATAGGCTCCTTTGTCTTTCAAAGGTCTTCCCCTGACCTACCTAGCCCTCCCACCAAGTTACACAAGTTCAAACATCCTTCTTCTTGCTTTGCATTCTAACAACTATGCCCTCACATAGGCTATAATGGTCTTTATGGCTTCTCACTTCTTCCTAAGCTCCAACAGGTTAAGTAAGATATTCCAAGGTCTTTTTGTGGCTATTAACACCTTCTCAAAGCATTGTCAAGGTTTTGGAATCACCCAATTTAGGGGTTCCTTTGGAAACTAGGGCTACAAGGAAGTGTCAATTAGGCCTCCTTCTGGATTTGTAGTGCCTATTACTTCTTCCCTGTGAAAAACTAATATTCATTTCCTTAAGGATTTCTTCTATGTTTGTATCATACTCAAAGATTTTTGAGGTCTTAGCTTCCCAAACTATCTGTACAGTACTTTTCCCAATTTGAGAGGGTTTCAAGGGTTTCAAGGCTATTCCCTACTCCTACCTTCATCAAAGCAACTCCATAGTCTTTCAGACCTCCTCCTTCACAAGATTGAGTCTTCATACATCAATCTTGACTTCCTCCAAAGGATTTCTCTTGGAACTTCTTACACTATCCTGGGGAGCTCAGTTTCTGATGCACATTTCTAGCCGAGCTACTCATAGCTCACCTAGGGCTTCCACAAATAGCTACTTGTCTTGCTTTTCAAGGGCCCTACATTTGAGTAAAAGTACAATAGGGTCTATACCTTCAATATCCATGATTCCATGGTATTCCTACAATGGACAAGAAAGTTACAGGCCCATTTGCTCAAGGTTCTCCAACACCAGTAGAGCACTAAAACAATGAAAAAAAAACACAAATACAATACACTAAAAACATTAAGAACCTATACAAATATATACAAATGAAGTAAAAGAAACTCAATATCTTCACACAATCATAAGATAGTAACAATCACACTCTGATTCAATTTCTCAAGCCATTGAAATTACTATCACGCTAATTTTTTTTCTTCACAGTCAAGTCTCCTGTACATTAGCCGTACACTCACTGACAACCAACCTTGGGATTAGGGTTAGTCAAGCCTTATATAGTCTTTTTCTTAGGTGTGTGCATTGGTCTTAGGGCTTTTAGCCACTTAGATGGTTGGTTCTTACAACATGAGAAAATTTGCTTAGCAACTTTCAAAAGTTGCTAGCAAGTTTTTTTTTGTGCAACTTTGAAGTTGCTTGAGTAGCTTTAGCTTCCTCACTCCAAAGACCTCTAATAAAGCACACTTGTGCTCAACTCATCACCCAAACATAAACCTAAGACCTACAACCTCAAATCCAAGCACTCCAAGTTGAAAACATTCCTTGGATCAGTGCTGCACAAACAAACTAGAAAGACTAGAAAGCTCTAGGACTTAAACAATGCCTAGATTCAACCAAAACAAATGAGCCAAAGACCAAGATGAATCTTATTTCTACTTACATGCATTGAACAAACCAAAATATAGTAGGTGAGGGCCCTCATAGAGGTGCTCCTGCACTATACTCCCCCTCAGCACAAACTAAGGTACCTTGGGGTCTAGAAGGGCTAGATCAATCCCAAACATCTTGAACTATCCTTCTTCAACCCAAGTGGTTTTAGATTCAGGCTGATCCTTCCATTTGATCAGGTGCTCCATATAGATTTGATGCCTAGTTTCTTTCTTCACCTTGGATTCTAAGATGCTCTCTACTTTAGCCGGTTCCTTCTTGGGCATGGCATTTGGATCAATGTCTTGTAATACCTTAGGTGTACCTATTTCTTGCTGATTGATATCACCCTTGAATTTGATTAGGTCTACAACATTGAATACCAAGGAGATGGCTAAATCTAAAGGTAACTCCACCTTGTAAGCATTTTCTCCATACTTTGCTAAAACCTTGCATGGACCTACTCTTCTCATTTGCAGTTTAGTAGGAATTCCTTTTTGCAATCTTGCCTTGTTAAGATGGACCATAACATAGTCCCCAATTTGAAACTGTACTTCTTTTCTCTTTTCATCCACTTTAGCCTTGAGCCTTTGAGTAGATTCCATAATGGTTTTCTTCACTTGCTCTTGAACCTCCTTGATTGTTTGAGTGAAATCTTCAGCTTGTCCACTCTTCAACTCCATGGCACCTAAATCTCTCAACTTGCACACTCCTCTAGGGTGTCTGCCATACACTATCTCGAAAGGGCTTCTTCCTATGGTCCTGTTGACACTGTCATTATATGCATATTCAGCTTGAGATATCACAAGATCCCAAGTTTTCCCATACTCCTTTGTTAGACACCTTAGCAAGTTGCCAAGCACCCTGTTGATGACCTCAGTTTGCCCATTAGTTTGAGTATGGTATGCTAAACTAAAAGAGAGATTAGTTCCCAGCCTTTTCCATAAGGTTTGCCAAAAATGACCCATGAACTTGTTGTCCCTATCTAACACAATACTCAAAGGAAGTCCATGGATTCTAACTATCTCTTTAAAGAAGAGATGTGCTACATAACTTACATCATGAGTAGTTCTACATGGAATGAAATGACTCATCTTAGAGAACCTGTCAACAACAACATAGATGCTATCCATACCTCATTTGGTTTTAGGGAGTCCTACCACAAAATCCATACTTACACACTCCCAAGGCCTATTTGGAATTGGTAGAGGTTGATAGAGTCTAGCATTGCTTAAACCTCCTTTAGCTCTTTGGCATACTCTAGATTTCTCTACATACCTCCTGACATCCCTTGCTAGCTTAGGCCAAAGGTAGTATCTCTATACAAGCTCCAAAGTCTTGTTTATGCCAAAATTACCACTTAGGCTGCCGTTATGCTTCTCTTGGATCAGATTTTCCCTCATGGATCCTCTAGGTACACAAAGCTGATTACCTTTAAAAAAGAGTCCATTCTGAAGGGTGTAATCTACAAACTCACCGTGAAAATGATTTTCAAACTCCAGAAACACTTTATAAGCTTGTGAGAAGTCTTCATCCTCCTCATATAAGTCTTTGAAACCTACTATTCCAATGCTTTGCAGTTGTACCTCTTGGATAGTCAATAACTTCCTACTCAAGGCATCTGCTACCTTATTGAGCGGCCCTTTCTTATGCTTGATTATGAAGGTAAAAGACTGGAGATATTCCATCCACTTCAAGTTCCTATTACTGAGCTTCTCCTAAGTGTTTATGTAGCTTAAATCCTAATTATCAATAAAGACAACAAATTCTTTTGGCAAAAGGTAATGCCTCCACTTTTTGAGAGATTATACTAATGCATACAACTCCAAGTCATAAGCTGAATACTTCTTCTTTGCCTCATTGAGTTTCTCACTGAAGAATGCCATAGGTCTCCCTTCCTAACTCAATACACCCCCTACTATTGTACCACTTGCATCACATTCAATGGTAAACAATTTATCAAAAGTAGGTAAGAGTAGGATAGGTTTAGTGGCTACCTCTTGCTTCAATATTTGGAATGATTTCTCAGCTGCCTCAATCCATTTGAACTTAGTTTTCATCCCTCCCTTCATAGTGTCTAATACTGGTGCACAAATCCCACTAAAGTTCCTAATGAACTTCTTATAAAATTGGGCTAAACCATGAAAACTTCTAACTTCTGTCCCTGTTTTTGGGGTAGACCAATTCAAGATTTCCTCTACCTTGCTTGGGTCCATTTTTAGAGTACCCTTCGACACTAAAAAGCCCAAATAAATCAGCTCTTGCTGCATGAACTCACACTTTTCTAGGTTGATGGCTAATTGCTCTTCATGTAGCTTCTTCATAACCAACCTTAAGTGTTCCAGGTGTTATGCTTTTGTCTTGCTGTAGATGAGTATATCATCAAGATACACCACCACAAATCTACCTATGAAGTCCATCAAGACCTCATTCATCAACCTCATGAAGGTGCTGGAGGCATTGGTAAGCCCAAATGGCATCACAAGCCACTCATATAAACCATCAGTGGTTTTAAAAGCAGTCTTCCACTCATCACCCTCCTTAATTCTGATTTGGTGATAACCACTCTTCAAATCCAGCTTTGTAAAATACATAGCACCTCCTAAGCAATCCATCAAATCCTCTATTCTTGGAATGGAAAACCTATACTTGATAGTAATCATGTTGATAGCCCTTGAATCTGTGCAAAGTCTCCATTTTCCTCCTTTCTTGGATGCCAAAACTACTGGTACTACACATGGACTTATACTCTTCTTGATCAGCCCTTGATCCAACAACTCTTGCACTTGCCTTGCTACTTCCTTATTTTGATCTGGGGTTAGCTTGTAGGCTTCTTTGTTAGGTAGAGAAGCACTAGGAACAAAATCAATTTGATGACTTATTGCTCTTCTTGGAGGTAAAATGGCAGGGGTTCCATCACTCACTATGTCTTTGAATTCTTTCAGCATTTGCTGCACTTCCAATGGTAAATCTGCATTCAACTTCTTGTCTTCTTCCTTTGGCTTTACCATAATAGCACACCCTATGGTCTCCTCATCATGTAGAGCATTGTAAGAACTCTTTACCATTGCTAAGAAACACACTAGGTGTCTTAGGAGTTCCCTCTTCATTCTTTGTTATGGACTGAATTTAGAAAGTCCTTGCATCTTTCTTAAAAGAAATGGAGTTCTCCTCTCCATCATAGATCATCTTCTTGTCAAATTGCTAGGGTCTTCCCAATAGAAGATGGCATGAATCCATGGGTAAGACATCACAATTTTTTTTGTCTTTATAGCCTCTAATAGAAAACTCAACCCATGTCTGCTCATTAACTAGCACACTTTGTTCCTGGTTCAACCAAGTTACCTTATAGGGGTTTGCATGAGGAATCTTTGTGAGTTTCAGCTTCTTTGCTACTTCCTCTACTCTAATGTTATCAGTAGACCCTGAATCTACTATAACCTTGCATAATTTTCCTTGTATCTTGCACCTGACTCTAAAAAGATCCCTTCTTTGCTTGGGTTCACCTTGATTAGGCTGCCTGATAAGTACCCTTCTAAACATAAGATTCTCACCCATTTTTTATTCCAATTTTCTAACCTCATTAGTGCATGAGCTGCTGCTAACCTCTTGGGTATAGGCTACCCTCTTATCATTCTATGAGGTTGATTTTTTCTCAGGACACCTATAGGTAGGGTGCCCAAGCTGTCCACACTGATAGCACTTCATGGTGGCAAAATAGGAGCTGCTCCTTCCTATTCCTCTTCCTCTGCCATAAGATCCTCTTGCACTACCTTCTGAACTTTGTTCTAAGAGTCTATTCTCACCTTGGTTTCTTGACTCACCACCTCTACTTGAACCTCCTCTTTGACTCCCTCTAGAGTCTCTACCTCTTCCTCTATTCTTGGAATTAGGTTCTTGCTTTCTCCTCTATTTGTCCTCAAGTTTTTGTGCCATATGCTGACAACCAAGTAAGGTAGTAGGAGTGAACAAACTCATCTCTTCTTCTATACTCCATTTCAAGCCACCGAGGTACCTTGCTACTTTAATGCTTTCATCTTCTTGGACTCTAGATCTCAAGCTCAATTTGTGGAACTCTTTAGTATAGGTAGCTACATCCATCTCCTTCTGTCTAAGTGTCAACCTTTTCTTATGCTATTATATTTCATAATCAGCTAGTAGGTATGCTTCCATGACCTTGTTGACAATGGCTTTCCAATTAGAGATTGGATTCTTTCCCTCTTTCTCTCTTTCACCCTACAAGTAATTCCACTAGGTTAATGCTTGTCCTCTCAACTAGGATTTGGCCACTTTGACCTTCTGTGCCTCTGAGATCTCTTCACATTTGAAGTGGTTCTCCATGCCTTCAATCCACTACATCACAAGCTCAACATCCATCCTACCAATTAGTAATGGGACACCTTCAAGTGCCTTGCCTGTGATAGCCTTTATAGCTTTGAGAAACTACTCATCTTGAGTTGGAGGATCAGGTGTGGGTACATCATCATCAAGAGTCTTCTCTTTTCCCTTAGCATCTTGCTCCTCCATTTTCACATTCACCTTATCTACTTTTTCTTGGACATCATCCAATAGTTGTTCCATCTGATACAACCTTTCCTGTAGGAGCCTTTTAGCTTCCTCTTGATCTTCTAGTTTCTTGGAAAGCTTTGCATTGGTCACTATTTTCTATTTTTGAGATGATCCACTTGATTCTTTTGGTGGTTGAAACATCCACCTTCACTTCCCAAGCCTTAACAGGCTTTGATACCAATCTGGTGAGGTGACTAGGATAGACAAGCTTGTCTATGCTCCTGATCCTTAGCTAGGATCACAGTGTTCCTCAAACACCAATAAAGGTCTATAGGATCCTTTGTCTTTCAAATGTCTTCCCCTGACCTACCTAGCCCTCCCACCAAGTTACACAAGTTCAAACATCCTTCTTCTTGCTTTGCATTCTAACAACTATGCCCTCACATAGGCTATAATGGTCTTTATGGCCTCTCACTTCTTCCTGAGCTCCAACAGGTTAAGTAAGGTATTCCAAGGTCTTTTTGTGGCTATTAACACCTTCTCAAAGCATTGTCAAGGTTTTGGAATCACCTGATTTAGGGGTTCCTTTGGAAACTAGGGCTACAAGGAAGTGCCAATTAGGCCTCCTTCTAGATTTGTAGTGCCTATTACTTCTTCCTTATGAAAAAATAATATTCATGTCCTTAAGGAGTTCTTCTATGTTTGCATCATATTCAAAGATTTTTGAGGTCTTAGCTTCCCAAACCGTCTGTACAGTACTTTTCCCAATTTGAGAGGGTTTCAAGGGTTTCAAGGCTATTCCCTATTCCTAGCTTCATCAAAGAAACTCCATAGTCTTTCAGACCTCCTCCTTCACAAGATTGAGTCTTCATACATCAATGTTGACTTCGTCCAAAGGATTTCTCTTGGAACTTCTTGCACTATCCTGGGGAGCTCAGTTTCTGCTGCACATTTCTAGTTGGGCTGCTCATAGCTCGCCTAGGGCTTCCAAAAACAACTGCTTGCCTTTCTTTTCAAGGGCCCTACATTTGAGTACAAGTACAATAGGGTCTATACCTTCAATATCCATGATTCCATGGTATTCCCATGGTGGATAAGAAAGTTATAGGCCCATTTGCTCAAGGTTCACCAACACCGGCAGAGTACTAAAACAATGAAAAAAAAATACAAATACAATACACTAAAAACCTTAAGAACCTATACAAATATATAAAAATGAAGTAAAATCAACTCAATATCTTCACACAATCATAAGATAGTAACAATCACACTTCGATTCAATTTCTCAAGCCATTGAAGTGACTGTCACACCATTTTTTTTTCTTCACAGTCAGGTCTCCCATACATTAGCCATACACTCACTGACAACCAACCTTGGGATTAGGGTTAGTCAGGCCTTATATAGTCTTTTTCATAGGTGTGTACATTGTTCTTAGGGCTTTTAGCCACTTACAAGGTTGGTTCTTACTACATGTGAAAAGTTGCTTAGCAACTTTCAAAAGTTGCTAGCAAGTTTTTTTCTGTGCAAATTTGAAGTTGCTTGAGTAGCTTTAGCTTCCTCACTCCAAAGACCTCTACTAAAGCACACTTGTGCTCAACTCATCACCCAAACATAAACCTAAGACCTACAACCTCAAATCCAAGTACTCCAAGTTGAAAACATTCCTTGGATTAGTGCTGCACAAACAAACTAGAAAGACTAGAAAGCTCTAGGACTTAAACAATGCCTAGATTCAACCAAAACAAATGAGCCAAAGACCAAGATGACTCTTATTTCTACGTACATGCATTGAACACACCAAATTATAGTAGGTGAGGGCCCTCATAGTGGTGCTCCTACACCAGCCCATTAGAAGAATGAGTATATATGGCTCTGATAAGATCAAACACCCATTGGTGAAAAGGCCATTATGTAGTAAAGGGAATTAGATTTCTCCCTAGAGCTTGAATCAAGTTACCATGCACTTGGAACTTTTGATAGTTCTTAGCAAACTTGATTGCCTCTTTTTCCATCTCAAACTCCCATGCAAGATCATATCATACAATCCCAATGTCTAGCGAGATGGAGAACAAGAGGGATTGGCAAGCTGGTGGAAGAGATTAAAGACAAGAGAATGAATGAGATGGAAGGGAAGAAATCCTCAACGAAAAACTCCTCAAGGGTACCCAAGCTAGGGAAAAATTGTCATGTAAAGAAAATTTGGACAAGCAATGAAAGGCCAGCATAGGATAAGTCACAAAAGCGTAATGTCAAAGAAGGAAAGGATGTAGTCCAAAGGAGTAGACATGTCAAGAGGCTTCATAGCACCATATTTCACTCTTTCTTTTTATTAGATCAAGACCAAAGGGGAAAATGATAGCGATAGGAGAAAATGAATGGAGGAAGATAGACATGAAGGCTAAACATGAAGGGAGTGAAAGCAAGATCATCATAAGATAGCTCACAAAATAGTCAAATGTTCATGTATAGATCAACATTGTCAAGATCAAATAGAGAAGATGGAATGGATGAAATATGTAGAAGAACTATGGATGATGCCTGATTGCTAGGTTTTCATCATGGTACTTATCCAAGGTGCCACAAGGGAGTGTTTTTTACCATAGGATGAATTTATTTCTCTTTAATTTTTCTACCAAGGTGCCTGTTTCCAGGTTTTCACCAAGGCACATTTTCAAATTTTTTTTTTTCATTTCTTTTTTTTTTTTTTTTTAAAGAAGGCAAGCTCTTTAGATAATGCTCCTTGAAAGGATAAACCATGATATCCAAAGATTCAAAATGATATGCTCGAAGATGCTGATAGGGAAAGGGAGATGAAAGAGAAAAATGGAGGATAAGGTTTTATGTAAAGCGAGTGAGGTTGGAAGATAGGAGGAATAGGCAAGTGAAAGGGTAGATGGAAAGGAAGGAAAGATCAACATCAAAACACACCTTGAAGGGTGGCAAGAGGATGGAGGAAATGTGAATGAAGGAATACATGAAGGAATATGGTGAATGGATAGCAGAGGTTGTGGTTTAGGCACATATAATGGAAAAATATTTCTGAAAGAAGATGAAGTGGAAGTCTTTGGAAGCTTGAATGTCAACTTCACTTGTTTCTCAACACCAAGATCTTTCAAGAGAGACTTTGGAATCCATATAGCTGTAAGCTTTTCATTTCCTTTTGATGATCTAGAGAGAATATCTTTAATGATAGATTGTGGAACCCATACTTGTCTTGTAGTTTTTTTCTTAGATATCTCTTTTGACTTTATGCCTCTATGTCGATTAGAGGAGACATGGTGATCTTCTCTTTTTGATGGATTCTTGTATTGATTCTTTTTCTTGTATTGAACATTCAAGTTATTTCTAAAGAACTTGAGACTTGTGGAAGAAGGGGGATATGACTAGTTTAGATGGGTGGGTGGATGAAAAGGATTCAAAGGTATGCATATGCTGATCTTGAGGAAAGATGGGAGATGGAGGGATGTAAGGACCCAAGATGGATGGCAAATTAGGAGAGTTAGGAGGGGAAAGTGAAGGAACATAAGGGCCCAAGATGGAAGGAAGGCATGAAGCCCTTATTTTTGGTGGAGGAGGTCCAAGGATGGACATGGAAAATGAAAAAGGATAATCAATAAATTTATCATCATCTATGTGACAACCAAGGACATAAGCATCTTTAGAGTGAGCATTAAAATTTTTAATAGGATTGTGGACATCTTGAACATGAGCACCTTCTTTGATAGGATTGTTCAAAGCTTGCAAAGATTTAGGAAGAGTAGAAAGTGGAAACGAACGTGGAGTGGTAGAATAAGAAGATTGAAGACCTTGATCTTGACAAGGATCTTTGGATAGCACAAGCGTACAATTTTTTTCTTGATTTTCAATAGGCTTAACAATGGAAGTAACAACACCATTTTTACCAACCTTAATGGAAGTATCATCTTTGGAAAGTGCAGGTGTAGTAAGATTATTTTGATTGTCAATAAGCTCAATGGTGTAAGTAGTAACTTGATCTTTCTTAGGAGAAGACTTAAGATAGGGTGGAATGAATGAGAAAGGGTGTGTCGGATAAAAATAACCCTAGAATGGATAAGAGACATCATGAAAAGGATTGGATGACATGGAGGTTTCTTGATCTTGATCTTTCTTTATGTTATTTTCTTTATCATTTTTAGAGTCCTCTTGACATGGAGCCACTTCTAAGGACAACGAAGCATATTGGGATTGTATGGAAGACTTTGGAAGAGATGGTGGAGGACTAGCTAAAGAAGGAATTAGAGCATATAAAGGCT
This sequence comes from Chamaecyparis obtusa, assembly GCA_027943335.1. Lineage (NCBI taxonomy): Eukaryota > Viridiplantae > Streptophyta > Pinopsida > Cupressales > Cupressaceae > Chamaecyparis > Chamaecyparis obtusa. Next base: position 1,279,503 of record BSBK01001044.1, on the reverse strand, counting down.
TAGGATCTTTAGGTTTAGCATTATTGAAAGTATTTTCAACCTAGTGAAGGTTAGCTTTAGTTTCTTTAAGAGGTAGCCCTTGAAGATAACTATAGGAAACTGCATAAAAAGTATTAGGACCTTTGGTGGATGAAGGACTTTTGAAAGATTTGATAGGCTTGGAAGCTTTAGGAAATGTATGGGTGTTGGAGGAAGTAGGGGATGGAAGGGAACCACTGCAAGACAAAGGTTCAACATTAACATGATCTTGCTTGAGAGTGTAATCTTTATTTTCACCATGAGAGTTCTTAGATGAGAGATCCTTGTAGTATTGACATTTTAAATCAGAGCGATACATTTTATATTCCTCAATAGAAGTAGATGTATCATCTAGGTATTGTTCATAGAAATCATCAGAGTCTCTTTCAAAATCAGAATCATATGGATCACCATCACAATCTATCCAATGTGACGTCCCATTTCTAGTAAGCATGAGCACAAGATGAGGAGGACTCTTAGGAACATAGGTGTCATAGGTATTATTATATTGTTCGTCATCATAGTCATCCTAGTCTTCAAAGATGGGTGTGTCACTCTCCATGGAAGAGGTATCATAAGGGTTATCACATTGCTCATTATGGTATGTCTTGAGAAAAGAAGTAAGACTCTTGGGAGTATTAGAAGAGGAACGACATCGTGGAGAAGAGGAAGGTGAAGAGGAAGAAGAGGAAGAAGACATGGATGATGAGGAATGATGAGAAGACTTAGAATATGAAAGATGTTTGGAAGAAGAAGGTCATGACATGACCATGTGTATGATCCTAGCAAAAGCATCTGATTCAATCAATTTTTCCTTTATTTTCATCATAAATTTATCACTCATGGGCTTTTTGGAATAATACTCTTCGAATTGAGCAATGAGTTTGAGATCATCCATTTTCAAGAGAGGTTCCATAACAAGATAGCTGAAATTCATGGTTCTGGAAGAGGAGGAATCAAGCATGGAAGTGATAGAAGAGATGAATAGAAGAAAGAAGACTAGATAATCAGAGGAAAATAATCAAGAAGACGTGAATAGTTTAGGAAGAAGAGGAAGAATGGAAATGGAAGACTAGGAAGACATGGGAGATGTGGAAGAAAGAAGACCAAGAGTCATTTTATGCAACATGATATCATTTAAGTTCATTTGGATGTTGAGGAACATGTCATAGCACCTAAGATTTGACGCAGACCGACTAAGGATGACTAGAAATGACAAGAATTAGTTTGCTATTTTGACAGAATTTGGGAGTAGGCTGTAAAAACTAGATTTATGACAAATTTGACCAATCTCTAATAACTTTGACTTTGGCTTTGATACGAGTTTTGAAATTTTAAGATGACTTTTGACACCAGAAATGATTTTTGCTTCAGATTTGCAATTTTTCAGTATTAATTTATTTGCAAATTTTTTTGTCTAGTTTTTGAAGATTTGTGTAAAAGTTTGTCTCAAGTAACCAAGAAGATATCAAGCACGTAAAATAGCAAGCAAGGGAAGCAAGCAATCATCTAAAAACAATGAACAAGGGCAAAAGCAACCTTGCACATGAACAAGCAATAGTGACTTATTGTGCTAATCCCTAGAAATAGTACTTGTGTATGTTCCAAAAAGCTTTTCAATAATGCACATATTCCTAGAAAATGAAAAATTGGCCTCACTACTATTTGTAGTAATGGTCTGACTCTGCAAATTTTATGATTTCACGAGGGTGAACTCCAATCTAGGCGCACCGGGGTTTTGACACAGTCTGAGAACTTAATCTTTAGGATCTGCTAGAGAGATCTGATAGCCCAACAAGAGACCACACCTGTGAAGATTTCCTCCACAAGAACATTTATATAGTGGTTGTCACTACCACAACAAAAATGGCTATCACCACTCGAGGTTCCATCAATGTGGTTGACCCAATTAAGGGAATGTCCACTATGGTTAACCCTCTCTAAAGGTGACTCACAAAAGATACCACATGGAGACTGGTTCCAGTTTCAAGGATCTAAGTTTTTGATACTACCCAAAAAGGGAGTAGAGCATAATCCTCTAGCCTTTTCACTTTTAACCAAAATAAAGCAGATAGATTAATCTGACACGCTAAGACTAAGATTATCTCACAAAGATCTATGATGTCAACCCCTTATGATCTATCAACCTCTCCGGAGAGAGAATTCCTTGATCCAAAGTTGAAGACACACGGATCTAGTAGAACGTGAGATGCCCTCAGTATCCTCCCTACCTACAAGGGTTCCTTCATTGAGAAGAGTTTCACTAGAAAATCACTCTCTCAAGAGCCACGAATAGTGTTCATAGGGCCTATTTACTATGTGTAACAGATATGCGAAAAGAAAATTCTATGTTTGTTTTATAGCCCAAAATGAAGTCTGTGATATGAAAGCAAAAAAAGTCACACAAGCTTGACACATGAGAGTTTATTTTAATCCAAATCGAAATATTATTAGCTTGAGAAGAATACCTTAGGTCTGACACTCTGCAATCCATAATTTAGCACACATCCAAAAGTACAAAAGCAAGACAAATCAACAACAAATAGTGAGCATTAGAAATCAATAACCTAAAAGTACAAATCTACAAATTCTGTGTCTGTAGAAAAATCTTGCACGAGTCAGGATATGGTCTCACGCGAGGAAGTACGGTCTCACGCGATGAAGGATAAAATCTCATGTGAGGAATTACAGTCTTGCGAGAAAAAAAAGTTAAGTCTCACGTGAGGAAGTGCTGAAACTAGAAAAACTTTGCGTGGTGCGATAAAAATCTCATGTGAGAATTTGTGCAGAGATGTACAGAAGTACAGACAGAAAATTAAAAATCATAGTTTTGAAAGAAAAAGTGCTAAATAATTTATTTATTTTCTTTTTTTGCAGGCAAAAAAAGAAACAAAAAAATAACGTCTTGTAGAGTATACCAGAACCCTTGAAACCCTTAACCTCAAAAGATAGAAAATTGATAAAAATGAAGGGAAACCCATTTTAGGGCCCCATGGTGTGGTGCTAGAAATGTGTGTGTGAATTTTGTACCTAATCTGTAGACACAACACTTCAGTAAAATATTAGAGGTTAGCAATAATCAAAATTGTGGAATAAATGAAAAACTAAACTAACCAGGCAATTTACTGCCTTCTAGTAGATGTGAGTATATATTCTTAGATTATATCGAGATCAGTGACCTAGATGACACCTAAATGAAGGATTTGAATGCAATTCTAGATATGAGATGAATGCAATTAATCTAATTTTTTTGGATTTCAGATGCAATTAGATGAAAAATTGATATGAATCTATGAGAATATGAAAATTGATATGCTATGCTAATCTAACAATGAAAATTCTAATATGATATGCAATGCTATGTAAAATATGGAAATCTCACAACAAGTCAAATTTGCAAGATTGATTCTTCAGTCCCCAATTCGATAGTGTGATTGTGCAAATTCCTCAAATTTGATATACTATGATTTCTGCGGAGTAAATTTGAAAATTCGGAGGTGCATGGAAAAAGCCATAAATTGCTCTGATAACTCAGGTTGATTTTTGAGTTAACAAGAATAAAAGAATATTTAATTTACAAAAACATGAAAAAGTAGAGTTTAACTCAAAATAGAGTTTAGATTTAATTGATAATTGATCGTTGCTTTCTTTTCTGATTGTGCATGTTTTATTTATGAATTAATTTAATAATAAAGTGATTTATTTCCAACTTAACTAATTTTGAAAAATAAAACAATTGATTTATGGGTTAATCAATTATTTTTCAAACTTTTATTGAAAAACAATATTATTTAAAAATTGACAACTTGCTTTTATTAATTAAATAAGAATTTAATCAATTATTCATAGGATTTTGGATTTATTGTCAAAATTAAATAATACAATTTAGGAATAAATAGAATTAAATTTAATTAAATAATTAAGTGGCAGTATTAAATCTAATTAATTAAATATTTAGAATATTCAATTAATCAAACTTTAGGATAAATAGGATTTATCGTCAAATAATCATAAAATTAAAGATAATTATGATAAATAGGAATATTCCTTGATGCAGATTTTAGGATAATCAATTAGGATTCGATGATGTTAAGATGTGCCTTAGGTTAGGACTTCGATGTCGATTTCATTCGAATTGTCGATGTAGGAGGTTAATGAACCTATAGCCCATTTTTGGGGTATTACAGTAGATAGTGGGGTTGAATCTCAAGTTTCTTTCAAGGGAAGCGTAAATCTTGAGTGAGGTCTCAGAGATTTCAATATCTATGCATGAATTTGATGATATATTATATACATAAGAGGGTAATTTGTAAGGCATCTTATCTGGCTTTTGGGACTATTTGAATTGCATAGTTTTTTGTAGATGTATATTTGTTGACTCTGATGCCCTGGGATTTGGCACTGGTCATTACTTAGGTTGCACTTTTTCACCATCAATCAAAATGAATAATAATTTACTTTAAAGTTTTACTCAAAGTTATATGTTTACATCTGTATCAAGCATACATATAACATTTGTGATATTTTAAGAATTAAATCAGATAGGTATACCCACCTGTAGCTGAAATCTCAAAGTGAAGAAGGACTTAGATCCTTAATACCTTAGTGTCTATTATTGGAAGATGTATCTATTGGGACTACAAGAGTTAAGAATCAGAGGTTTTTTTATTTGTTTTGATCATCTACAATTTTAACCACTAACAAAGTCCTTTATGACTTAGCTCAAAACACACATACTCCTCCATAGAGGAAGTACCAACATACAATCTAGAAAAGATAGAACTCATATACCACTGGACTGATTCAACAATCTACATCACTTCTCAAAAGTAGGTTAGGGCATAACCCAAAGCATACCTCTCAAATACTCAAATGTATCTTTAGGTAAAGGCTTTGTAAATATATCCCCAATCTTCTCTTTTTTACTTATATACTCAAGTCTAACTTCTTTCTCTGCAACTTTCTCTCTTAGAACATGATACTTGATTTCTCTATGCTTTGTCTTAAAATGCAACACATGATTCTCTTACATACTTATTGTACTGGTGTTATCACAGTGTATAACAATAGGCTCATTGAATTTGATTCTGATATCCTTCAACATTTGTTTCATCCAAATTATCTGGTTACAATTATTTTCTACTGCTACATATTCTGCTTCTATTGTGCGCTATGAAATACAATTCTATTTCTTACTTAGCCAAGAAACTAATCTTCCTCCAAGAAAAAATGCTCCACCACTTGTACTCTTTTTTTCATCAACTCTACCTCCCCAATCTGTATCTGTATATGCACATAGGGTAAATTCATTATATTTTTCATACCATAACCCATAGTCAATTGTGCCTTTCAAATGTCTAAATATTCTTTTTACTACCGGATAATGTGATTCTTTAGGATCAGCTTGAAATCTTACAACAATTCCAACTAAATGTGATATATCTAGTCTTGTATGAGTTAGATACTGCAATCCTCCAATCATGGATCTATACTTCTTTTTCTCAACTGGAGGATTTTCATCTGTGCTAGATAACTTATAACTAGTTACCATAGGTGTGCCAAGTGACTTACAATTTTCCATTCCAAATCTCTACAACAAGTCTTTTAGATATTTTTCTTGATATAAGAAAATACCATCATGGTTTTGTGCTATATGTAATCCTAAAAAATTTCATCTCACCAATCATGCTCATTTCAAATTTTGTCTTAATTTCATTAGCAAATTTATCAGTAGCTTCATCTTCACCTCCAAAGATAATATTATCAAAAAAGATAACTATAATCAATAAGTCATTCTCAATCTCTTTCATATATAAATTACTATCTCTTGTGCCTTTAGTAAATCCCAATTTTATCAAATATTTATCCAATCTTACATACCATGTTCTAGGTGCTTGTTTTAGTTCATATAAAGCTTTTTTCAGTTTACATACCATATCTCCTTCATAAGTCAAGGGAAAAACTTCAGGCTACTCAATGTAGACTTCTTCTTCCAATTCTCCATTCAGAAATGGTGACTTAACATCCATTTGATACACTTTAAATTTTTTATAAGCTACATAAGCCAAAAACATTCTTACCACTTCAATTCTTGTAATAGGTGCAAAAGTCTCTTCATAATCAATTCCTTCTTTCTGTGAGTATCCTTTACACACTATTCTTGCTTTGTTCCTTACAACTTCTCCTTGTTCATTCATCTTATTCTTGGATACCCATTTAGTTCCTATAACATTTTTTCTTTAAGTCTAGGGACCAAATTCCAAGTCTTGTTCTTTTCAATTTGATCTAGTTCTTCTTTCATTGCTTTAATCCAACTTTAATCTTTAAAAGCTTCATCAGTAGTTTTAGGTTCAATTTGAGAAATCAAACATAGTTCTTCTTGTACCTTATTTCTTGTCAGAACTCCTTTTTCTATGCTTCCAATAATTTGATCAACAAGATGATTTCTTGCTAGATTCCTATTAGGTGTCATTGTCTTAGTTCTTGCTTCAACTCCATGTTCTGCTCTAGGTTCTTCACTTATCTCCTCAATGTGACTCTCATTGTGAAAATCACTATCAGTTTCATAAAATAATTCAACAATTTTTAGATCAATTCTAGGATGAACTTCTTTTGATTCATAATCAAGCATTCTTTCCTAAATTTTGAACTTCTCATCAATTTTAATATTTGCACTCTCAACAATAGTCTTAGTTATTTTATTGAAACATCTATAATCTTTTCTTTTCAATGAATAACTAAGAAATATACCTTCATCACTTATGGGATCAAACTTACCAATGCCATAATCTCTCTTAATATAACACTTACTTCCAAAAATTCTGAAATACTTAACTAATGGCGCATGTCCAAACCATAGTTCATAAGGTGTCTTGTTTGTTTCTACTCTGATTTGTACTATGTTCATTTTATATACTATTGTATTTATTGCTTCTCTCCAGAGTGTCTTTACCAAATCATATTCAAATAACATAGATCTTGTTGCTTCAGTTACTGATTTGTTGCTTCTTTCTGTAATACCATTTTGTTTAGGTGTTCTAGGGGCTTAAAGTTGTCTCTTAATACCATTCACTTCACAAAAAGTATTAAATTTTTTTGAAGAAAATTCTCCACCTCTATCAGACCTGAAACATTTAATCTTCATTCCAGATTCATTCTCAACTGTGTTCTTAATCAATTTAAATTTATCAAATGCTTCAGATTTTTCTTTAAGAAATGCAATCCACATCATTCTTGTAAAGTCATCAATAAGAATCATAAAATACCTTTCACCATAGAATCCTCTAGTCCTTGTGGCACCGCTCAAGTTTGTATGAATAATTTACAACTTTTCTGCTGATGTGAACTTCTTACTAGGAAATGAACTTCTCTTTTGCTTAGCCATAACACATTCTTTGCAAATCATGTTAGTAGGTTTAATAATCTTAGGCAAATCTCTTACTACAAATGTAGTACTTGTTAGGAATAACAGTCCACAATACAGCTGAGAGGGGGGGTGAATTAGTTTTATAACAAAATATTAAACTTTAAGCTCCATAATATCAGATCCAATGAACACAATGAATGCCAACACAATAGCATAATATTTTGGTTTTGGGGAAACCCTATTAAAGGTAAAAACCCTAGTGGGAATTAGAACCCACAAATGATGTATTGAGAGTATAGTTATCCTTGTTAGAAGATATATCCCTATTATGAGCTTATTGAAACATTATAGTACATAGTCTTTTTTAGATGATAGACCCTATTAGGAGTCAAGAACAAAAGAGAATGCTCACTGCCCAAAGAAGGTTAAATCCACCTTCAGAACTCACTAGTTCGCAACAAGTGTATATAGAGAAATACATAATCTTTTGAACTATTTTCCAACAACTATCTTTTCTTGATCAGTTCCAATGAATTCCACCACTAAACCTCTACTCTACATATAGTAGACACAAGCTCACAACTTTTCAAACTTCTTTATATCACATATATTCCATCCATATGTTTTCCAAAGAAAAGACACTACATATATACCTTATTAGAATTTACCATGATCAGGTCAGCCCATGAGGCTTTCCTAATTACAAACAATTACATAAACCCTTGCTAAGATAGACACGGTATCTAAGACAAGTCTGCAATGATTAGATTATAATAATTAAGGACCGACATCCTTAATTTTTGTTCACCAAATAAAACACATGCTTCATTTCCTGAGTCAGCTTTACAATAAGCCATCACCAGAACACATGCCATAGATGATGTCACCAATCATTTTGTACCTTGCACTAACCAATGAACATTCTTTAGTACCCTGTCAATCATCCTTTAGGCTTGCATACTTTGAATCCAAATCCTCTGAAAGATATACCAAAAACTCAGAGACTAACTCTGTCCATTCTCACTGTCACGGTCTAGTGACCAGTCTTCATTAAAATATATGTATCTCTCTCAATTTAAAACATCTAATGATGTGATCTTATATATAAGATCACAACATCCACTTGAACTCTTATTTGACTTCACAACATCTAAAACATCCGTACAGTGTCTGTACACTGTGATTACCAGTATGGTTCCTTCATAGAAACATATGTTGACATCAGTGACAAAACACAGATGACAATAGTATGAGTGCCCATTCAGTAATGTAGTGATTAAACATATTAAATGTCTTAATCACCAACCATTCATTAGCAATATTCAATAATCTCCCCCTTTGGCATTGATGTCAACATATGGGAAAATATTATCACAAAGTTATATCAATCCAAAGTCCTACAACCAAACAATTTTCCCATACAGTAGAGATTTTATCATAGCAACAATCCCCCTTTGACAACAATGGAAAAGGGTGCCATGAGGCTTTGGATTCCTTCACAGATAAAATTTCTTCCATAATCACTCCCCTTGAGGAGTAGATCTCTACATCTAGTCCAGATAGTGATAAGGCTTTGAATATCTCTGGACTGATGCACCTCTGCATCATTTAGTTTTGACTAGGAGGGGCCTAAACCCCTAGCATACCTCTGAGATATTCAAATGTATCTTTTGGCAGTGGCTTTGTGAAGATGTCTACAATCTTCTCTTTTATATTGATATATTCTAATTTGATTTCTTTTTCTTCCACCTTGTCTCCCAGGAAGTGATACTTGATAGAAACATGTTTAGTTTTGGAATGCATCACTAGATTTTTTGACATATTCACTATACTGGTGTTCTCACAATGAATAACCACAGACTCATCAAAAGTTATTCCAATGTTTGTCAGCATTTTTTTCATCCAAACAATCTGAGTGTAGTTTACAGTAGTAGCAACATACTCTGATTGAATAGTAGATTGTGTTATACAGTCTTATTTCTTACTTAGCTAAGAAACCAACTTTTTCCTAAGGAAAAATGCACCACCACTGGTACTTTTTCTATCATCAATATTTCCTGCCCAATCAGCATCAGTATAAGTATGAAGTTCAAAGCTATCATTTATGTCATACCATAAGCCATAATCTATGGTTCCTCTTAGATACCTTAGTATCCTTTTCACAGCAGCTAGATGTGTTTCTTTGGGTTACACAAGATATCTATCCGTAATTCCAACAACATTAGCAATATCTGGTCTAGTGTGAGTCAGATATTGTAGTCCTCCAACCATTGATCTATACAAAGTCTGAAAAACACACTTTGATTTATCACCAATTGTTAGCTTGTTTCCAGTCACTATAGGTGTTCCTACTAGTTTACAATATTCCATTCCAAATTTCTTAAGAAATTCTTTGAGATACTTGGTTTGAGAAATGAAAATACCATTCTCATTATGAGTTATTTGCAATCCAAGAAAGAATTTCATTTCACCTATCATGGACATCTCAAATTCACTTTCCATTTCTTTAGAAAATTTCTTACATAAATCATCATTACCTCCAAAGATAATGTCATCCACAAATAATTTTACTATCAGGATTCCATCTTCAGTAGCTCTTAAATACAAATTACTGCCTACATTACCTTTTCTGAATCCAAGCCCAAGTAGATACTTGTATAACCTGGCATACCAAGCCCTAGGAGCTTGCTTCAACCCATACAAAGATTTCTTCAATTTTCACACCATGTCTTTATCTTCACATAGAGGAAATCCATCTGGTTGTTCTATATAGACTTCTTCTTCAAGATCTCCATTCAGAAATGCAGATTTAACATCCATCTAATACATTTTGAAATTTTTATGTGCAGCATAAGATAGGAAAAATCTTATTGCCTCTATTCTAGCAATAGGAGCAAATGTTTCTTCAAAATCTATGCCTTCTTGTTGTGAGCATCCCTTACACACTAGTTTTGCTTTGTTCCTTACAACAGTTCCTTCTTCATTTATTTTGTTTCTAAAAACCCATTTTGTTCCTATTATATTTTTATTTTTAGGTCTAGTTCCCAAGTATTATTCTTCTTTATCTGATCCATTATTCTTTCAAAGCATTTATCCAAGATTAATCTTTAAAGGCTTCATCTATAGTTTTTGGCTGAATTTGAGAAATCAAACAAATTTCTTCTCTAACTTTTGATCTAGTTAGCACTCCCTGACTGGTATTGTGATGCAGAAGTATCTCGGGTCCTTGGCAATCTTGTGTCACCAAAAACATTTTGGAGTTTGTCTATATTGCTTGGTTCCTTCTTTAACCGAGTTGGTCGGTAGTTGGTCAATTTCTTTTGGTTACCGAGTATGGTCAGTTATCTCCTGGGTGATCGATTATTTCATTGGCGCTTGACGATGCTTATCTATTTCTTGGTCATCCTTTCTTACTGAGTAGTTTCTTTTGAGTTCCTGTTGAGCCGAATTGTGTATTTATTTTGGGTCATGGATTTAATGTTGGAATCCATCATTGCGAGGCATGTGGTCCCAAATCTGACCGTTCCTTCTATTGATTGTGGATCTAAAGGCCGAATCAGTTTAGTAGACTCTTGTATAAATGTAGTTGTTTGGTTGTAGTTTAGGAGGTAGTTTTAGATAAAAGATAGAAGATAGTAATATTAGAGATTGTTGGTAGATCCTTGCATGTTTGAAGACTTCTGTAAATCATTGTAATATCTGGACCTAACTGGGAAGGCCTTACAATCCAACATGTATCATTCTATTTGATGAAATATATGAAATCTTCTACATTCTCTCTCTTAATGTTGTGTTTATTTGCTTCTGTATGTGTTGAGAAGGCTTGGATCATTAGGGCATGCCATTGTTTGGCCCCTCTTGGCCCCTACCTTGCATTAGGTGGTATCAAAGCAAGGTGAGATCTTGATCTAGGTCTATGGATCTAGGTTTGTAGGTTCCTCTTGAAGCCCTAGTTGATTGTTGTGGGTAGAAGATTGTGATCTAACTTGCAATTCTAGAGGGTTGTCAAGATGGTTCGTGGGAGGTGAGATGTAGATCTAGGATTGACAGATATGCTAAGGTAGATTGTTGCTAGACTAGAAGTTGTTGAAACAGCTCAGAGAAGAGGCAGACATCTTGAAGATGTTAGTGATGATGAAGTTGAGGAAGAACAGGCGAATGCAGAACCTACACCTATTATGGATCAAGGTGAAGAAAGATTTTTTAAGGCTTTGACAAGTCTTAATTCTACACCACATTTCAATCCTCTAGAGTATGGTGGAAAATTAGATTCTGATGAATTGGTGGACTGGATCACCGAGATGGAAAAGTATTTTGAATACGAAAACATACCTAGGGATAAGAAGGTGAATATTGCAAGCACAAAGTTGAAAAGTTATGCATCCTTATGGTGGGAACATCTACAGTTAGATAGGAAGAGGAAAGAAAAAGAAAAAATCAAGGTATGGAATAAAATGGTGAATAAATTGAAAGGAAAGTTCTTACCTTGTGATTATCAGATTAACCTAGTTCAGTGAATGCAAAGTTTGAGACAGAAAGATAGCTTGGTAAAGGAATATACTGAGGAATTCTATAGATTAGATATCAAATTTGGACATGATGAAGATGATGTGGAAAGAATCAGTAGATACCTGAATGGTTTGAGAGTTTCCATCCAAGAAGAAATTAGTATGGTCAAGTTGGAGAACATTAAAGAGGATTATCAATTTGAATTGAAGGCTGAGGAGAAATTGAACAAAAGACATGAGCAAAGACAAAGAGGTCAAGGTGGTAGATTCTCTAGAGGAAAAGCTAGATCTAATGGTGAAAATGGTAGATCTGAATCAGAAAAGACAAATCTAGACAAAGGCAAGACTGAGTGGAAAGGTGAAAGTTCATCTAGAGGTAGTAGTAACTACCGAGGTGGTTATAGCAGAGGAAGTTTCCAAAGAACTTGTTACAATTATGGGGAAGGACATAGATCTTTTGAGTGTACACATGCAAGTAAGAAGGCTGGTAGTAGTAGAAAAGCTTTGGTGCAAGAAGAGTCACCAAATGAACCTGAGAAAGAAAATAACTTGATGGTAAGGAGAGCACTATGGAATGAAAGGAAAAAGGAAGATCCGATAAGGAAAATTTTGTTCAAGACTAGATGTATAATTTATAATAAAGTTTGTAAGTTAATCATTGATAGTGGTAGCTCGAAGAATCTGTCATCTAAGGAGATGGTCACAAAATTGTAGTTGGAAAGATTGGTACATCTGAAGCCCTATCAGATTTCATGGATCAAAGATGAGCATATAATCCTGGTAAGTGAACAATGTTATGTGAATTTGAAGATTGAAAAGCACTATGATAAGGTGTTATGTGATATCATGCCTATAGATTGTTGTCATATTTTGTTGGGTAGACCTTGGCAATATGACAAACATGCTATATATGATGGGAGATTGCATAAGTATACTATTGTGGCTGATGGAAAGAAACAAATCTTATTGCCTTTGATGGAAGAACCTATTAGTAATGTTTGCACATTTGTGAAAGTTTTTTTGATGGAGGGAAGACATTTTGTTAACTCTTTGAAAATGAATGATGTATGTTTTGCTGTGATTCCTAACAAACCGAGTAAGAAAATAGAGGATAATGTCCCTGAGGAGATTGATAAGTTACTCACTAAGTATAGTGATATCATTTTAGATAATGTACCTTATGGTTTTCCACTAAAAAGAAGAATTGATCATTATATGGATCTAATCCCTGGAGCTAGTTTACCGAATAAGGCACCTCATCGGTTGACACCTATCAAGAATCAAGAATTGAACTGACAAATTCAAGAGTTGTTGGAGAAAGGTTTGATCAGATAAATTTTGAGTCCTTGTGTAGTACCTAATGTATTGGCACCTAAGAAGAATGGAGAATCAAGAATGTGTACTGATTCTAGAGCAATCAATAAGATAACAGTGAAGTATAGGTTTCCTATACCAAGAATGGATGACATAATGGATAGTTTGATTGGAGCAAAGTATTTCACAAAAATTGATTTGAAAAGCGGGTATCATCAGATCATAATCAGAGAAGGTGATGAATGGAAGACTTCTTTCAAGATAAAAGAAGGTTTGTATGAGTGGTTGGTTATGCCTTTTGGTTTAACTAATGCACCGAGTACTTTTATGAGGCTCATGAATGAAGTTTTGAAGAAATTCTTGGGTAATTTTGTGATTGTATATCTTGATGACATTCTGATATTTAGTAAGGCCAAAGAAGAACATTTTTTTATCTTAGACAAGTTTTGTAAAGATTGAAAGAAGAAAAGTTGCTGATAAATTTGAAAAAGTGTTCATTCATGAAAGAGGAGATTGTGTATTTGGGATTTGTTATTTCAGCTGATGGTTTGAATATGGATCCTGAAAAGGTTGAAGCTATTTTGAATTGGCCTACACCTGTGAATGCTAGTGAGGTAAGATCATTTCATGGTTTGGCAAGTTTTTACCGAAAGTTCATAAGAAATTTTAGTTCAATTTGTAATGCTATGACTGAGACTATGAGAGGAGACAAAAGAGAATTCAGGTGGACACATGGAGCTAAAATTTTTTTTGAGACTCTAAAGAAGAAGGTTACTAAATTACCTATTTTGGCATTACCTGATTTCATTAAAGTATTTTAAATGGAATATGATGCAAGTGGAAGTGCAATTGGAGCTGTGTTGAGTCAAGAAGGTAAACTTGTTGCTTTCTTTAGTGGAAAGTTGAATGATGCTAGAAGGAAATATTTTGTGTATGATCAAGAATTATATGCTATTGTTCAAGCACTGAAGAAATGGAGACATTTTTTGATACCGAGTGAATTTGTGTTGTATACTGATCATAAGGCTTTACAGTATTTGGGTAGTTAGAATAAGTTGAATCAAAGACATATGAAATGGGTTGAGTATTTGTAGAGTACACATTTGTGATAAATCATAAGAGTGGAGTCACTAACTGAGTTGCTGATGCATTGAATAGAAGAAGATCTTTGATGACCCAGATGAATGTTGAAGTTCTTGGTTTTGATGAGATGAGAGATTCTTATGAGTTTGACCCTAATTTTTCTAAGACATGGAGAAAGTGTAGAGAACCTATTCAAGATCAAAAAGATACTAAATGGGATGAATATTTTATTTAGGAAGATATGTTGTTTAAAGTTATTCAGTTGTGTATACCGAGAGGAGTAATGAGAACTAATTTGATAAAGGAGAAACATAGTAGTCATTTGGCTGGATATTTTGATATTGATAAAACATGGAATTTGCTTAAGGAGAAGTACTTTTGGCTGCAGTTGTATAGAGATGTTTAGAAATTTGTGAAAAGTTGTGGAATTTGTTAAGTTACAAAAGGAGTAAGTTAGAATAATGGATTGTATGTACCGATTGCTATTGCTAAGAAACCTTGGATTGACATCAGTATGGATTTTGTTCTTGGCTTACCGAAGATAGTAAGAAGTAATGATGCTATATTTATTGTTGTGGATAGATTTTCTAAGATGACACATTTTATACCTTGTAGAAAGACATCAGATGCAATACATGTAGCAGATCTTTTCTTTAAGGAAATTGTCAAATTGCATGGATTACCGAGTATTATCTTTGATTAGACAGTAAATTTGTTAGATACTTTTGGAAAATCTTTTGGAAGAAATTTGGCACCGAGTTGAAATATAGTTCTACATTTCACCCACAAACCAATGGACAGACTGAAGTTGTGAACAAAAGTTTGGGAAATCTATTGAGATGTTTAGTTGGAGACATGCCTAGTATTTGGGATTTTGTGTTAGCACAAGTAGAGTTTTCATACAATAATTTAGTGAATAGGAGTACTAGAAAGACACAATTTGAGATTGTGAATGGCACATAGCCGGGAGGAATATCTAATTTGAGAGACATTGTTGATGAAAGTAAGAGAAGTCCTAAAGGAGTAAAATTTGCTGAGTACATGAAGACATTACATGAAGATGTGAAGCTGAAGCTAGAAGACAATAATCAGAAATACAAAGAAAGAGTTCATAGATCAAGGAGACATAAATTTTTTGATGTTGGTGATTAAGTGATGGTTCATTTGAAGAAATGTCAATTTCCTGTTGGAACATATGGGAAGTTGAAGATGAAGAAGTTTGGACCTTGAAAAATTTTGAAGAATTTTGATAGTAGAAATGCATATGAGATTGAGTTACCTGATGACATGGACATATCACCTATTTTCATCATTTCTGATTTGTATAAGTATCATGAACCTGATGAAGAAGTGACAGTACTGATAGAATATCCTTAGAAGCAAAATGAAGAAGTTGAACAGATTTTGAAGGAAAGAGTTGGCAAAAGTACAAGAGGAAAATAGTATATGGAATATTTGGTAAAGTGGAAGAATAGACTGATGGAAGATAGTTCATGGATTTCATAGTCTGAGTTGGATGCAACTCGGACCATACCTACCAAATGATTCAAAGAATAATTTCAAAATAACCCCAGGTGTCTGATGCAGGAGCATCTCGGGTCCTTGGCAATCCTATGTCACCAAAAACATTTTGGAGTTTGTCTATATTGCTTGGTTCTTTCTTTGACTGAGTTGGTCAGTAGTTGATCAATTTCCTTTATTACTAAGTATGGTCATTTATCTCCTAGGTGGTCGGTTATTTCACTGGCGCTTGGTGATTCTTGTCTTTTTCTCAGTCATCCTTGCTTACCGAGTAGTGTCTTTTGAGTTCCTGTTGAGCTAACTTGTGCATTTATTTTGGGTCATAGATTTAATGTTGGAATCCATCATTGGGAGGCATATGGTCCCAGATCTAACTGTTCCTTCTGTTGATTATGGATTTGAAGGCCAAATTAGTTTGGTAGACTCTTGTATAAATGTAGTTGTTTGGTTGTAGCTTAGGAGGCAATTTTAGATAAAAGATAGAAGATAGTAAGATTAGAGATTGTTGGTAGATCCTCGCATGTTTGAGGACTTCTATAAATCATTGTAATATCTAGCCCTAACTAAGAAGGCCTTACAGCTCGGCATGTATCATTCTATTTGATGAAATATATGAAAGCTTCTACATTCTCTCTCTTACTATTGTGTTTATTTAATTTCACATGTGTTGAGTGGGCTTGGATCATTAGGGCATGCCATTTTTTGGCCCCTCTTGGCCTCTTTCTTGCATCATATTGCTAATAATTTTATTTTCTGGATGGTTATTTTTTACATACCTTAGAGTTTTAGGAGTCTCAGTAGTCTTGCTTGTACTAGCATCACAAGCCTCTTTTTCACTTTCTTCCTCAACAAGTTCTTCTTCTATAGCAGTAGTAGTTTCTTTTATCTCTGAAATCTTATTACTGTCATACATTCTTTCTTGTATCTGAAACTTCTCATCTATTCTTACATTGTTACTTTCAATCATTTTCCTTAATCTTAGATTGAAACATGTGTTAGGCTTTCTTTTAACAAAGTAACCAAGGAAGATCCCTTCATCACGTCTAGCATCAAAATTCCCTATCTCATCATCCCTCTTGATGTAACATTTACTACCAAATATTTTGAAATATTTTATAGTAGGAGTATGATCAAACCATAGTTCATAAGGAGTCTTACTTGTACCTTCTCTGATTTGAATTCTTTTCAATGTGTATATTGTTGTTCCAACAACCTCTCTCCAATGTACATGAGATACATTTCCTTCAATCAACATTGTCCTAGCAGCATCAAGTATAGTCTTGTTTCTTCTCTCTACTATGCCATTCTATCATGGAGTCCTAGGAGCACATGTTTGTCTCTTTATCCCATGCTCTTCACAATATGAATTAAATAAGTCTGAAGTAAATTCTCCACCTTTGCCTGACCTTAAACACTTGATCTTTATACTTGATTCATTTTCTACTTTTTCTTTGAACAACTTGAATTTATCAAATGCTTCTGATTTTTCTCTTAAATAAGTAACCCACATCATTCTAGAAAAGTCATCAAAAAAAAAAAAAAAACCTTTCACCATAGTATGACTTTGTTCTTGTAGGTCCACATTGATTTGTATGTACCAGATCCAACTTTCATTTTTATGTATATGTGTTTCTTTTATGACTGCTTCTAGTCTACTTTCCCATAACACATTTCTACATACAGTGTTAGATGGTTTCACAATCTTCGGTAGATCTCTTACTGCATTAGCCATACTTGCCTTCACAATTTTATCAAAACTAACATGAAAAAATCTCCTATGCCATAACCAACTATCATCTACCTTTGCAACAAAACAAGAGGCTCTAGATGTGTTTAGTTGAAATACATTACCTCTAGATTTTGAACTGGTAGCAATCAGTTTTCCTTCCTTGCTTCTGATAAAACATTTACCATTAACAAAACTTAACTAAAAATCTTTATCCATTAACTGTCCAACACTCAACAAATTATGTTTCAATCCTTCAACAAGTAGTACATTATCTGTATTAGTTTTTCCATCCAAAGTAATGGATCCTACCCCTATGATGGATTTAGGGAGATTCTCCCCAAACCTCACAATACATCCATCATAATTTTCTAATTTGACAAACTTGTTCTTATCACCAGTCATATGATGAGAACAATCACTGTCAATTATCCATTCAGTTTTCTTGTCAACATGAGATACTAAGACTTTTTCTTCATGTATAGGTTCATCTTTAATAGAAAAAAATCTAATCTCTTTATAATCTAAATCATCATCATCAGAGATTCCTTCACTAGCATAATAACATTCTCTGTCTCTTTTAATTTTTGCATAATCAGGTTTGTACTTAGAAACTCTTCTAGGACATCTAGATGCAAAATGACCTACCTTATTGCATGAAAAATATTTCAAGGGTAACTTTCCTTCAAAATTTCCCTTACCTCTTTTTTCTATTCTAGCAATCAGTGCAACAAGTTCATCCATCTTTCTTTGTTTTTCCATTATCATTTCCTATTCCTCAACATAGTCACCAAGCTCTTCTTTTAGGTCTTCTTTGCTTGTGCTCGGAAGTGCAAACAATTTCTTGTGTGCAGATGCCTTAAATGTAGATTCAACTTTAGGTACAACTTCTCCTAATTCTGTAGCTTCAAAAGTAGTTATCTTAGCAATCAACATCTCTTTGCTAAAGTTTGGAGTTAGAGGTATAGTTTCTTCAATAGACATAGACTTGAACTTGTAAGCAAGAGTTAGAGATCTAGAGATTTTTGCAATAACTTCATCTTCACATTAAGTCGCTCCACAATTTCTAATTTTGACTGCAACTTTTGTAACCCTTTGAACATAGGTCCTAATGCTTTCATCTTCATTCATTTGCAACTTCTCCATCTTTGTCTTCCAATTTTGTAACTTCACTTGTTTGGTATACTTGTCTCCTTCATAAAGTTCCTCTAATCTATTCCAAATTTCATGTGCCGAATCCAAATCTTTAATTTTAGTAAACTCACCCTCAGATAGTGTGTTGATCAATGCTTCTCTTGCGACCATGTTGCATGATAATAAATTATTTTCATCATCAATGGCTGACTCCAAATCATTCTTAGCCTTTAGATATTCCTTTTTATTTACAATCATCTAGTAGTCTATGCCCAAACAGAGAAGATATGTTCGCATCTTGTTTTTGTTAGGATTGAGTAATACTAAGAGGGGCATGAATCATTATTAAAAAACTTTACTTTCAACTTTAAAAAATTATAAATAATCCAAAGTAATGCAGAAATGAAAAGAACATATAAGCATAACACATTACTCATGACACCATGATTTGTTTTCAAGGAAACCCTGATTAAAGGGAAAACCCCGGTGGACACGGTACTCACAAATATGCACTAAAGTATAATGTCCCTATTAAGAGATCTAGCCTTGTTAGGAGCTGATTGTTATATAGTACATTTCCTTGCTAGAGGATTACAAAAACCCTATTAGGGGCATACAAAACACCTAGTTAAAGGTGGTGAGCACACTGCTCTTATAATCAATACTATCCAAAATAGTTCACAAAAATGAACAATACAAGCACTTATCTTGCTTAGATAGTTCCAATTATAGCTCTGCTTCCTATTGATCTCACATCTGACTTATGCATTCTTTTTCTCAATACAACTTCATAATTCTACCACAAAAGTAATCTGTATTTATACAAAACTAGCCTTCCAGTCGGCTCCACAAAATGTCATACTTAGCATAGTAAAAACTTATGAAAAAGATATATATGGAGTCAATGATCTTATATTACCAAAGAGTTGGCACTAAACTTTATTTACATGACTTAGCATGTTATCATATTCATCATGCTTTCCTTAATCATCACAACTGTTCATGTACCCTGATATGTTGTTTTGTTGTCTTCGCATACCTTCCAAACACTGTATCTCATACACCGGCTATCCAAAACTTATGCAATCTTAAATAAAGCATTTAAATATACCAATAGACCTAATATGTCTCCATCACTATCCAAAACTATGGCACTATATCCTGTTTTCCTGATTCTGGACTTAGTCATTTTCATGACTGTGAACCTAGTGGCAATCTCCACAACATGTGATCATACTTATCATAAGTGTTGCCATAAATGAAAACCCTTAGAGGATTTCTAGTACTCCAAAACATCACATACCAACAATCTCTCCCTTTGGAATTGATGACAACACTTAGAAAAATGACTAAGTGTCACATAGTACTTCTCTTCTTTTCCTTCTCTTTTCCTTCCTCTCCCCTTGACATCAATGGCAAAGGTAAATCTCAAAATTTCAAAACTGAAGCATAGGTGATCTAGTTTTTGCTTACCAGATTTAAGACATCATGGAAGGAGGTTTCCAAGGTCTTAATCTCCTCAACCCATGAACTTATCAGTAGCTCACTGACATGGATTAACCCATTCAGTGCATATGATGTTGTTTCTACTACCTTAAGCTTAGTGAGAGTAGATACTGTCATTGAACTTTCAACCTTTATCATCTCAGAGAGATGAGTCTCCAATATTGAGAGCTTGGGAGTTAATAGGTATCTTAGCACACCAAATCTATTAGCAACTCTCCCTTTCTCCATTTACAATATCCTTATTTTGTCTAGTAATTGGGATATCTCTTTGTCAATTTCTTCCATAGTTTGTGAGGATGACTCACAACTATCCATTATTCTATCAAGATTGACCCTGTCTTTTGCTATACCCTCCTCTACATTTTTTAAATATCTGCAAGGATTTATGCAATGGCTATAGAGTTTTCTACATTGTGCCACATAGCTCTTGGCTATAAGAGTGGTAGCCTTAAGAATGTCTAAGTCCCATGAGATGGACTTATGAACTTCTCTTAACTTTTTCCCCAAAAATTTTCTTTCAGCCTTTTCCTCTGTTGTTTTTAGCAATGACTCAAAGTGACCATCAAAGCTATCCAGTACTGTACTAAGATTTTCAGTTTCATCTTTGCATTTTAGGATAAGTGGGGAGGGTAGTAACATGTTTATTGTTTCTACTGCCCTGCCCATTATCTTGGCTCTTTTGTCACCTTCTAGACTGATCTCTCCTTAGCCTTAGCAAATTCCATGAATGAGAGTCTCATTAGCTCATCTTCATCCATGCTATCCACATCAGAACTTACTAGTTTGGCAACACTTTCCAACAATAGAGATGAATCGAAACTAATTCCAGTGGTCTCTTCTACCTTCAGTTGTTTTTCTTGATGTAACTCCTTCTGCACTTGTTCTTCTTGTTTCTCCTCTGATTTTCTCTCTTCTGTCTATCCCTAGTCTTCAATTTCTATGGCACTATCCATCTTGTCTGTGAATGGATCATGTACATCCTACAAGGTGTCAAGGCTAATAGGCACACTAGTGACAAAGAAGTATGGTTGCAGGTTATCTTGACCACTCTTATCCACTGTTTGTGAATTCTCTCCCAAACCTAAGGACATAGGTTTATCAATTTTAGGTGATGAATCCCTTTTGGGCATGTTTTGCATTAAAACTTTATCTAATGCCTTTTGGGTATCTTCAATTACTCCATCGTATCTTCTAGCCATGATTTTGACTAGTCTAGTCTTTGTTCTTAAAAGAGGTTTTAGTGCTTTTATGATTCTTTCCCTTTCCTAGATAGACACAATAGGCAACATATCATCAATTTTTCTATTTCTTATGTTATCATCCTCTGAATGTGTTAACTATTTTTTGATTTCTAGCTTGCTGTATAGTTCTTTTGGAGCACTGGATTCAACTTCCAGCAAATTCTTTTTGAAGACTAACAAATGCTCAATGATAGTGTCTTCAATGATTAGTTGATCCTTAGGGCTATATCTTTCATAGTATCTTTTTATAGATGTCAAATTTCCATCTTTGATAACCCTCTTCTGTATTGTTTTCATATCAGGTTTCCACAAGATTTGTGGATTCTTTTGAACCGTTTCCTCTTTCTCTTTTTCTGGACCCTTTTCTTCCTTTTTCTTCCTCTTTTCCTTAGTTTCTTTTTCTTTTGGGCTGACATTCCTAGAAGATCTTCTAAGAACCTATAATGCCCCACCAGGGAACCTAGGAGAACTTAACCTAAACATGCATCTAAGTTTGTAGAATAATTTTTTTTTTTAAAAAGTTAACATACAAAATAAACATCAATGCAGAAGCAATTACCATTTACTCACATTAAAACATTAACCAACACAGGTTACAAATCTCAAGGGTGCCTCAACGAAGATTAAGTTAACATAATTAATTAAAAATGATTGGGTACAATTAAAAACCTCTAATAAACAAATGAATGATAAAATTATCATCACATATAAGATAACATAAATACAACTAGAACCAAAGGTAACCATAAATCTACATCCACTGCACATATCGCAGGGTATGTAATACAATAACTGAAAGGAAGTACACATGATAACTCTGAAGAACTGATACAAAGATACAAGATCACAAGGAAGAAGATCATGAAGAAGAAAACCTCTCCAAAATTGAAGATCAAGAAGGAACAACTGCTACAAGGATCATCCAGCACTGGTATATGAATGTCAGAATCTCAAATGGTAAAAGAATCACTACCACCCAACCTCGTGAACCAAAAAGGTCCACTCCCACCATGTTGAGGAGATAACAATAGATCCCATTCGGATACCAAAAAATTGAACCAATCAAGCTAAGGAAAGGATCCTGAAATCTCTCTAACTCAAGGTGAAAAAGTAATAATGCCATGAAAGACTCACTAATCCAGAGGCAACTGACACATGTAGGATAACTAGACTATGCATAGGAAGGTGTCATCATGTATGTCTAACCCTTGAGTCTCATCTTGGTAATCTTGCCAAATCTCGGCACCCAAGTGACCTTACATGGTGTCAATGACTTCTCGTACTGATGAAGCCATCGACTATGCCAACTCATCCCTTAAAAGGGGGCAAGTCATCTTCTCAACACCATCTTAGTCTATACTAGCACTAATGCCTAGGTGAGGACAACATCTTATTAGGTTCATTTTTAAATCTCTCAATGTTATATTTAATTATCACTTGATTAAGATACTTAACAATAAGTGATCCTGACAACCACTTGTGGGCCCCGACACTTATTGCAAGCCACCTCCTACTACATATCTAGGTAAACTACCCTAGGCTCACAGATCTCTCAAAAATCAAATAGGTACATTTTCAAGTAATCCCAAATCCAGTTTCACATACAAGAACTAGAAATGATTACAAAGGCACCAATAGTAGAATACAAAATATCATGAGCCTATATGGTCAATCAAGGGATAATCTAATCTCAACACACACATCCAATCATAATACTAAAAACAAAAATAATTGACACAATCCTCAACCTCTATCTTCCCCTTAGGTCTTCTAGTATCCCAAAATCACAATAAACACAAGAAGACACTCTAGGCATGAAGAAGACACATCACTCACATCATGGATGGTTAAAAATCTAACCTTAAGCATTTAGATTCCATAATAAACTTATTTCAATCCAAAAGTAGAAACACACACAAAACTGCTAAGAGAATCTTAACATAAACATTAAAATAATATCATAATTGATGATCATTCTCTATAGTCATCTTATAAAATCAATATGATGAAAACGCTCAATTTCAGTAGAAAAATAACACCCTTGAAACTCACTTTCCTAAATTGAACACCAATAGACATATATCATAGTGCATAAAGCATGTATGTCCTAATTAACAAATACAAATTACATATGGCACAATCACTAATTAAACATTACATCTAAATAAAAATTTAAATTTAGAAATTGAATTACACAATTTAATAATCTATTCCATAATAATATACAACTAATTTCAAAACACTATTAAATACAAATCATGTTGTTAGCACCTGTAAAATTTTTTATGACTCTATAGATTTTCTCTGGTCTTTGTGTTGGTGTTCAAAAATGCTTATGCCACTTAGGGCTGCCAATATGCATTGAGACTGATGTTAGGAGTGGTTAGCTCCAAGTGTGAAAGCTCTGCAAGACAACTGGATCAACTATAGGGACAAGACTTCCCTCTTCACTTCTGGCTCTGGAAATCCATGGCGGGTGCACCTAATCCAGTAACTTATGGCATTTTAGGACTTTGGACTAGATTAAACAAACTAGATGATAGCAAGAGACTACTAAATGTTAACCAGACATTCATTGAATCTCAATTGCTATTGGGTATAAAATGGCCTTGTGAAGGGTATTACTACTATCAACCAAATAATGAAAAAGACTTGAAATGGTGTTGATATTCAAAGATGCAGGAAATAGCCAAAACCCATCAAACACTGAACTCAACTGAATGTACTAATCCTTGATCAGTGCCATTATCCATTGGGCAACACTCAAAAACAAATATAAAACATGAACCAACTACTGTCAAAGACTCAAAGCCATAAATACAACTATTCTAGCCCATCCACTACTTATAAAATCCTTCTGTAGACAAGTCTAATGAATCTATGCCCTATCCAAAGTATTTTTCACTTGATCCTAGATCAAGAACTAAAGACTAGAACATATGCAAAGGTAACCCTATGCAATGGATCAGAAAATCCAAAACTCATAAAACTGACACCAAGGAGACACTTGAAAGCTTGAGAATAGTTATATTAAGTATGATGAGGCATGCACATGTCTATACCAGAAATGAGACTAACACTTTTATAAACTGTAAAAGATGCAAAAAAGTTCTATTTAGCCTCCTACAATGCGACAGAGCTAACTACTTCCCACAGGAACCAAACAAAATGGAACCCTTACACAGTCAAAAAATAAAAAATTTATACCACTAGCCACCTTGGGAATCTCAAAGAGATTGCAATAAGCTTAGGGTGACTAGGGCTAGGGTTACAATGGCTAACCACAGTAAGATTTCAAAAAACCACTAGAGGGAAAACCAGCACCAGCCTGTCAAAAACAAGAATGATCCACAAGAAAGATAAAACTTCAAATCTGTACCTAGGATCACAAATTCATCATGAATAATAGTCTGACCAGTCCATCAAAACACCTCGAGCTAACAAAAATTGTCCTCCCCCATATGAAAAAATATCTACAAGCAATCACACAACTCACTGGACCAGACTGCAACAATCGATGCCACCAACCAGATCAAGAAACGGCCAAAAAAACTATAAATTCTGGTACTTCATGTCGCAAAAACCCTCTCCAATTTGAATTTAAATCCAAACGGTCACTTTATGGTGCCAACGGCACATCAACGGTCCTCGTTCAAATATCTACCAACTTTAAGTCATGACTGTTGGATTTATTCTTACTTCGCGGGCTTTATGTTTTTACCTTTTAAAAGAGTGCCCATTTACATTTAGCGAATTGGTGATAAAAGGCTTCTGCCAATTCACAAAACATTTCACACCTTCTGCTAAAAATTTAGCGACTACGCAACCTCTGTTCGCCAAATCACCAGACAATCTAGAGAACCGCCAAATCTTTTCATGAATGTGTGAAAAGCCTGAACTTTATCAACATTGCTAAGACATCAGACCCCACCTGAATCTACTTGATGCCACCTGTCGTCACACTATTCATTGTATCCGCCTACTCACTAACACAGGACCCACCCATAACTCTACAACTGTGATGCCAAATAGTTGTAGTATGATCGCATAGAACAAAACTAGGCTATGCAAACATGTGACAAGCCACGAGATTGCCACCCTATCACCCGCTGGCCAATCATGAATGCCCATGTCACTGAAAATATTGGCCCCACTAAGAAAATTCAAATAACCACCTCGCAGCCACTAGAACCCTACCACCTCAGCATCTGAAGGATGCCACTTCACCACCTGCCATTGGGACCAGAGCACACATGTCAACCGGTCGCATGATCACATGTCAAAAAACTCTGACATGCGATCATGCGACAGCCAACCATAGGCCACCACATAACCACCAGCGGGGCCATCGCTGAAGAGGCCTTACCCTTAAAAGGATGAAGACTCAAGCCCACCATTACGTGATTGCATGACTGAGGCAAAGAAAACCTCCAGCCAAGTCGCTAGATGTTAAGGGCCTAACCACCAAGAATCAGCGACCAAGAGATAACCGCGAGTTTCCAGATCGCGGAAAGAAAAACTTAACTGCCAGGCAGCTGAACATCACTAAGAACTGGGACCCACACAGATAGGTGGCAAGTGGTCACATGATTGCATGTCAAAAAAGTTTGACATGTGGCCATGCAACAACCAATCAAGAAGAGCTTGCAGACCTAGACCCACCTACCTCCCTTATGAGAATCAACGGCTATCCCTATACTGCTGCATTAAAGGTCAAGCATGTTTCATTAACGGTATAATGACAGCCACAAGATTAAATTGAACTTTAATCTGCCTGTATGCTAAGAAAACCAATCCCACCGCACTTATCTGCTAATGGGCCCCAAGAGACAGATGTCAACCAGTCGCATGGTCGCATGTCAAAAATTCCTAACATGCGATCATGCAATAACCAATGAAAATATGTACCTTCGCTTCTTTTCTGACATCGGGACCACCACTAAAGAAATGCCTGAAACAAACAAGATCAACGGTAGGTGCATGATCTTGTGAGCATGGAATATTCTTTACGCGAATACGCTGACCATCAATCTCCTCCCTCTACCACTTGAAGAATCTAGCCCCACCAACCATCGCACTTGTGCACTTAAGACCGACGAACGAGTGCCGGCAGAAGAGAAGAAATGCAAGGTTGAAAACACACAAGGTTTCTGATGCCAAAAGATAAGTGCACAAAAGTGAGAAGGCATAAGGTAAAAAATAACGAAGGTTTTCACACAGACCGAAAACATCATGGATTTTCAAAAATATTGTTGGTTTTTGACACTTAGGCAGATTTTAAAATTTGTTTCCTGCAGACCTTAAAACTTGAATAACTCTCTAGGTTTTGCGATTTAGGAGATGCGATTTGAACTGGAGCAAGGTGATAACATGAAGAACACATGGCATGACACTTCAAGAAAACCAAGTGGATCAACATCCAATAATAAAAGTGTGACTGTAGGCTGGGTAGAGACAACATTATGAAACATTTGCAGGGAACAGGCCATTTTTATTAGATTTTTGCATTAACTGGAAAATGGACTAACAGTGGCTCTAGTTGGGGACATGTATCTCTTGCAGATACAATGAGGACTTCAGATCTCTGGGAAGAAGCAGACCACCCACTGGACAAAACAAGGAACCTCAAAAAAAGCAAGGAACAGGAAGGAAAAGCACACAATAGGAAAGGGAAAGATATTTATAAATATTTACAAAAGAACTTTAATCAGGGACCCTCTTGAATCAAATGTCTGATTTTCATCCACATATGCAACCAGCCACCTGAAAAAACCTTGATATTCTTGCTACCACCATATGTGAACATTTATGGGTTGAAGAATAAACTTGCACTGATCACCACCCACATTTTTCCAGTCACAACTACCGTATTCACACTCATATTCATATTCCAAGAAGTAGGGAACATCATCTACTTCTTTTTGATGGCTGGAAACAAAATTTTGATCTTGTAATGCATCAAAAAATTGAACATATTGACTATCATGCATTACCATAAAATTACTTGGCTGAGAAGGAATTAGATCCTCTGATTTGCCTTCCTACATTGCCTCAGCCACTAAGCAACTTGGTTCCTCTATGATATTATCATTGAATGGATCATAAACCAAGTGAAGATCTATTCTAAAATTTTTGTGATAGGGGAACAACTGATCTGCATCATCATTTTCATCAAAATAAATTTTGTCCCAACTGCTGAAAGCAAAGTCTTCAACACTGTTTCAATCAGTATCATACTTGGCAAAAGAAAGAAAAGGACATGAACAAGAAACTTGTTCACTACAACAATCTTCATAATAGGACAACACACTGTCATGGCCTTCAACCTCTTCTTCTGCAAAGTAACTACAAGAGGAGAACTCTAATGAACATGAATCATCAAAAGTATGAGCATCCTGCATCTTGTCAACATTTGACAAACCCAAAAATTATTGGTGGGTGGGAGGGAGAACATCAATACATACATTAGGGATATCTACATTGCTTGAAGTTGAACAAATGTTGATGACTTCATCATCATGTTGTACCTGGTTGCCATCTAGTAATGTGGGAGCAGTAAAAGAATCAGAGGCACACATGTCAAAGTCAAAACCTATTGACTCATGCTCTCGGTCAAAATCAATGTATGTTGGATGTAGGAACTCAGAGTCATCCCTCCCTGCATACCTGAGATATTCACAAGATAGGAGATCTGAAATTTGTTCACTATGAAGTGAACAACTATCCACAAGAGCACCCTCCTCTGACATACAATCATCAACAACATATTTATCAATCCAATCCTCTTCTTCATTTGATTGACTGCATAAACTTTCTGCCCCATACTGAGAAAGAGCATCACTCTCATGATTGCAAGAAAGAGTGTCATCACTTGACACATCTCCTTCATAACTTCCATCATTCTCAATATCAGTACCAAAGAGAAAAACCCCAAGTGCATCCTCAAGCTCAAGACTATCATCACTAAGTACCCAATCCCTGATACATCCATAATACTCCTCGCATAAAGCATCTGACCAACTGGTTGACTCAAGAAAACAAAGCTCCAGGAATAAACCAATGAACTCAGATTCAGGAAACTCATTATCATCCGGAAGCTCATCATATGCACCATAAAATCTATCATAGAAAAAAGATATGGATAGATCTTGTCTGCAACCCACCTTTAATCTTACCAATTTTATGCAATCCCTAAGGATGCCATGCTCAAGAAAAGCAAGCTCCTCCTCAAGCTTTCCCATCAGACTTAAAGCAATACTTCCATTAAAATCTTGCAAAAATGCAATTGAGAACTTGAAGTATTCAACCTCTATTCACACCTTACTCCTTTTCTTTATGCTTGACCACTTAATAAGGAGACATTTCAGATCTTTGAAAAATACCTGGGAATCTTGCAGCAGAAGACCTTTGACTGGAAGCAGGGCAGATCTAGAGCTCACCATGCAGCTCCATCAGATTTTGCAATGTAGAGTCGCCACCTCCTTGAAGAGGAAACTATGTCTTTGTTTCTTCTTCCAACCAATACAAAACTCCACAAGTAGGAACACTGTTTATCAGAAGGAACACTGATCAAACAAAGATAAATCAGAGCCGCCACTCACAACTAGGTGAGAAAATATCAGCAAACGCTTTATTTTTATATTTGACTCTTTCCAATGGCCTCCCCAGTAGAGTCATCATCTTGTTGGTGTTCAAAAATGCTTACACCACTTAGGGCTACCAATATGCCTTGAGACTGATGTTAGGATTGGTTAGCTCCAAGTGTGAAAGCTCTGCAAGACAACTCGATCAACTATAGGGACAAAACTGCCCTCTTCACTTCTGGCTCTGGAAAACCATGGTGGGTGCACCTAATCCAGTAACTTATGACATTTTAGGACTTTAGACTAGATTAAATAAAGCAGATGATAGCAAGAGACTACTAAATGTTAACCAGACATTCATTGAATCTCAATTGTAATTGGGTATAAAATGGCCTTGTGAAGGGTATTACTACTATCAACCAAATAATGAAAAAGACTTGAAATGGTGTTGATATTCAAAGATGCAGGAAATAGCCAAAACCCATCAAACACTAAACTCAACTGAATGTACTAATCCTTGATCAGTGCCATTATCCATTGGGCAGCACTCAAAAATAAATATAAAACATGAACCAACTACTGTCAAAGACGCAAAGCCATAAATACAACTGTTCCAGCCCATCCACTACTTATAAGATCCTTATGTAGACAAGTCTAATGAATCTATGCCCTATCTAAACTATTTTTCACTTGATCCTAGATCAAGAACTAAAGACTAGAACATATGCAAAGGTAACCCTATGCAATGGATCAGAAAATCCAAAACTCATAAAATTGACACCAAGGAGAGACTTGAAAGCTTGAGAATAGTTATATTAAGTATGATGAGGCATGTACATGTCTATACCAAAAATGAGACTACCACTTCAATAACATACAAAAGATGCAAAAAAGTTCTATTCAGCCTCCTACAATGCGACAGAGCTTACTACTTCCCACAAGAACCAAACAAAATGGAACCCTTACACAGTCAAAAAATAAAAAATTTATACCACTAGCCACCTTGGGAATCTCAAAGAGATTGCAATAAGCTTAGGGTGACTAGGGCTAGGGTTATAACAACTAACCACAATAAGATTTCAAAAAACCACTGGAGGGAAAACCAGCACCAGCCTATCAGAAACAAGAATGATCCACAAGAAAGATAAAACTTCAAATTTGTACCTAGGATCACAAATTCATCATGAATAACAGTCTAACCAGACCATCAAAACACCTCGAGCCAACAAAGACTATCCTCCCCCACATGGAAAAATATCTACAAGCAATCACCCAATTCACTAGACTAGACTGCAACAATCGATGCCACCAACCAGATCAAGAAACGGCTAGAAAAATTATAAATTCTGGTACTTCATGTCACAAAAACCCTCTGCAAATTTGAATTTAAATCCAAACGGTCACTTTATGGCACCAGCGGCACATCGACGGTCCTCATTCAAATCTCTACCAACTTTAAGTCATGACCGTTGGATTTATTCTTACTTCGCGGGCTTTATGTTTTTACCTTTTTAAAGAGTGCCCATTTACATTTAGCGAATTGGAAACAAAAGGCTTCTGCCAATTCGCAAAACATTTCATGCCTTCCGCTAAAAATTTAGCAACTACACGACCTTTGTTCACCAAATCATCAGACAATCTGGAGAACCACCAAATCTTTTCGTGAATGGGAAAAAAGCCTAAACTTTATCGTCACTGCTAAGACACCAGACCCCACCTAGGTCCGCTTGATGCCACCTGTCATCACGCTATTCATTGTATCTGCCTAGTCACTAACACAGGACCCACCCATAACTTTGCAACTGCGATGCCAAACAATTGTTGCATGATTGCATAGCCCAAAACTAGGCTATGTGAACATGCAATAAGCCACGAGATTGCCACCCTGTCACCCACTAGCCAATCGTGAATGCCCATGTCACTAAAAACACTGGCCCCACTAAGAAAATTTGAATCACCACCTTGCAGCCACTACAACCTGGCCACCTCAGCATCCAGAGGATGCCACTTCACCACCTACCATCAGGACCATAGCACACGTGTCAACCGGTCACATGATCACATGTCAAAAAAATTTGACATGCGATCATGCAACAGCCAACCATAGGCCACCACATAACCACTAGCAGGGCCATTGCCAAAGAGGCCTTACCCTTAAAGGCATGAAGACCCAGGCCCACCATTATGTGATTGTGTGACTGAGGCAAAGGAAACCACCAGTAAGTTGCTAGATGTTAAGGGCCTAACCGCCAAGAATCAGCGACCAAGAGATAACCATGAGTCACTAGATCATGGAAAGAAAAACTTAACCACCAAGTAGCTGAACATCACTAAGAACTGGGACCCACACAGACATGTGGCAAGTGGTCGCATGATCACATGTTAGAAAAGTTTGACATGCGGCCATGTGACAACCAATCAAGAAGAGCCTGCAGACTTGGACCCACCTACCCCCCTTATGATAATCAATGGCTGTCACTATACCGCTGCATTAAAGGTCGAGCATGTTTCATTAACGGTATAATGACAGCCACAAGATTAAATTAAACTTTAATCTACCTGTATGCCAAGAAAACTAGTCTCATTGCACTTATCTGCCAATGGGCCCCAAGTGACAGATGTCAACCAGTCACATGGTCGCATGTCAGAAATTCCTAACATGCAATCATGCGACAACCAATGAAAACATGTACCTTCACTTCCTTTCTGACATCGGGACCACCACCGAAGAAATGCCTGAAACAAACAAGATCAATGGTAGGTGCATGATCTCATGAGCATGGAATATTCCTTATGCTCATACGCCGACCATCAATCTTCTCCCTCTACCGCTTAAAGAATCTGGCCCCACCAACCATCGCACTTGCGCACTTAAGACTTACAAATGAGTGCCGATAGAAGAGAAGAAATGCAAGGTCAAAAACACACAGGGTTTCTGACGCCAAAAGATAAGTGCACAAAAGTGGGAAGGCATAAGGTCGAAAACAATGAAGGTTTTCACACAGACTGAAAACATCATGGATTTTCAAAAACATTATGGGTTTTCGACACTTAGGCAGATTTTAAAATTTGTTTCTTGCAGACCTTAAAACTTGAATAACTCTCTAGGTTTTGCGATTTAGGAGATGCGATCTGAACTGGAGCAAGGTGATAACATGAAGAACACAGGGTAGGACACTTCAAGAAAATCAAGTGGATCAACATTGCACAATAAAAGTGTGACTGTAGGCTGGGTAGAGACAACATTATGAAACATTTGCAAGGAACAGGCCACCATTTTTATTAGATTTTTGCATTAACTAGAAAATGGACTAACACTCTGCAATGTTTTTCCTGGTCTATATCCTTAAACCCTAATTTCAAATTTTCAAATATCTAGCCGTTAGTGAAAAAACCCTAGTTTTCTCTGGCCTTGTTCTATTTATGCGTTACTTTTTCAGGCCACTTAACTGATTTATAAAGCATGTGCTTTATTTTTATCACCCATAGGGTCATGTTTTCATATCTTTTTATCCTAGGCCAGTCCCCATTTAATATTTCCCTAAGTCTAGCTGCTTGGCACTTTAATTTTTCCTAAGTCTCGATGGCCTTTAATTTTCCTAGGCCCAGTTTTCTATCACAGTTCAATTAGACGGTTAGTGTATCTTCTCATAGAGTCTTTCTGCTCTATGAGATCTTATGCTAGCTGTTGATTCTTCTTTATAATGCAGCCTTTCAAATAGGCGGGTCCACTGCTACGTGTACACAAATGGCTTTACTTTGATTGGTCCACATGGTAATGAGTTGGCAGTTCTCAGTGGGACCATTGTTAGAAAATCTATAGAGCTATTAGTGATGAGGCAACAAAAGAAAGGTGGGTCCATTTCTAGCTATGCACATGTGGCCGCTCCTGATTGGTCAAGGAAGAATGATGTGGAGGTTGTCAGTGGGGCCTGCAGTGAAGGTCTTTAGATCTATGACTAGTGCATGATCTCATGGAATATTCCTACCCCATGAGATTATGTGACATCCATTGATTTCAAATCTAACCGGGGATGGTATTAGTGGGTCCAGTGCCAGGTGTTGTGAAGATGGAGGCTTTTCATTGTTTAACAAGTTTGTGACTTAGCGGTTGTCAGTGGGGACATATTTTTCAAAGGGTTAAACAACTGCTTGATCCTACAGTTATCGTTATACCATTGATGAAATTTGATGCTTTTATAAGCATAGTGATATAATGACCACTGCCTGATCTTCCGCGAGGTAGTGTCTATTGATAGGTGGGTCTGTGATGCTACGTGGTGCTAACATGCTCATTTTTTATTGGCTGACAGTTTGGCAATGTGGCAAAAGACTTTTCAAAATGGCCTTTTGATTATTACAAAGATTAATGACAACTGCCCGATCTATTGAGAAAGGATGAGATCTATGGCTGCATTTTAAACTTTTTGATTAGCCATTTCTTCAAGAAATTCAAATATCTAAAGGGTTTTCAGTGACAGAAGGATTGATTTTTAATGTTTTAGCAGCTGGGTTTGGTAGGAATGATCTTGCCGACTGCTGCAGAGTGGCCGAGGGTGTCTGATGACTGATTATAGGGGTTTTTTGTATCGTGAAGAAGTTGATTGAGGCATGTTGTAGGTGGGTAATCAGGTGGGTGAATGTAGAAAATTCATGGTCTTCGGTAGAAATCAAGAAATTTATCATAAGTGAGGATCATTCTGGGATCTTCTTTCTCCAGGCTTCTTGGTTTTCCCCAAATGTATTAAATTATGATTGAATTTTTGGTTGGTTTGGTGAGTGAAAACCCTAACCCCTTACCCTAGTCATCCCTAGCTTGTTGCATCCTATTTTTGGGATTCAAAGATCACTAGGGGGTATATATGGTTGAATTTTTTATTTTGTTGAGGTTGATCTTATGTTGAAAATCAATGTAAAAAATTGAACAAGGAGAGCCTGAATTTTGGGTTTGTCTCCTAGCATTTTGTTGTTCTATTAATGCATAGATTCTACAGATTTTAATGAGAATGCACTTTAATTCCAATCTCAGATTCTTGTTTGTCTTCTTATTCTAATCTTGGGCTCATATATGTTAATGTCACAAAGTGAGTTAGCATATGGTAAACAAAGAGTATTGTGAAATTATCTTTGAGTTCCTAACAAAGTTAGGATTAAAGTCTTTAAGGTGATTTTAATGAGTTCATGATTGGGTAGGAATTTGATGATCAGGTTTGAGGGTGAGGGGGATAATAGGCAAAGCACTTATCCTGAATTCAATAGTATTTGATTTAGGAATTTTAGTTGATATGTGTTATTAGATGACTCTATGCCCTAGGTTAAGGCACTGATCCATTCTCTGGAAGTAGTTCATCATCATCCACCATACATATAAATGATAAAAATTTTAAACTAGTTTGTAAATGATATAAATGCTTAGTATTTAGTGACTCCTTTGAAGAAGTGAGTCAAAGGTACACCCTCTTGAGCATCTAAGCTCAAAGTGTAGGAGGATCTCTTTGATCCTTTTTAATTGGCCCTTTTCCTTGTAGACTTTCGAGTGGTGATAGAGTCAGTGACATAAATTTGTCAATCATAGTGTAAACCTGCAAGTATAAAGAAAAGATAACCAACAAAATGGAGACTCTGCTGGGGACAGTCTAGAGATAAAAGTTATTAAGTGGACTCTTGTTTTTCCTATTGTATTCTGTTAAAAGATTTCCCGCTTTGGTGGGTGGTGACTCAAGAGGTTAGAACCAATGTTATAGACTGTAGATCATGGACAAAAGAAGGAATACTAGGTCCTTTGTCAAGAAAAATATGGAGGTTACTCTGGAACAATTACCTAGATAGGAAAAGAAGAGTTAGATCAGAAGAAATAGTGAGTCTACTAGTGCTCCCATGAGAGAACAAAGAAATACTAGAAATAGAGCACCACTCGCATCCTCTAATGAGGAAGATTCAAAATATAAGGGTTCTAAATCAGATAGTGGTCACTCTAAAGACAAATTTTATGATACCCCAGAGGCAATATTTCAAGACAAGGGTTCATTACCTGTAGGTCAAGATGAACAAGCCAGAGAAAGGGGTTTTGGACCGAATTTAGATCTTGATGAGGATATGTTCAAAAGGCAACCCATGAGACCAAGATAGGTCCATTTCCCATATCAAAACCTCACTGATATGGATGTGTCATCAGGTTCTGATGATATTATGATAGACCCAGATGATTTAAGTGCACTAAGGTTATAGTTGGCAAAGCACGATGCCATAGATAAGAGGTTACAAAAGGAGAGAGAAGCTAAAAAGGTGAATGCTCTGATAGAAAGAGAATCTCTTAGAAAAATTAATGACTTGAAGGAGAGAAACAAGATGCTTGCCTCTGCTCTTAAGACTTTGCAACATGATGTCTTTGGTGATCTTGATGCTTTGAGAAGTGAGTAGGAGCGCTTACTACAAGACCATGAGTTTGATAAAAAGGGCCCTATGATCAGGCAGCTTGAAAGCTATACTTCCCTCCCCAAAGATAAAGATGGTCATGAGATTACTAGGAAAAGGAAAGCAAAAGATGGTGGGACACCAAACAAGCAAATCATTGACAATACCAGGGGTCCCAACACCCATTTCAAATAAGGAAATAGAGATAGAAAGAAAAAGGAAAGAGGATGAGGACCTAGCAAGAGAATTAGAGAAGGCTAAAATTGAAGCCTCTATTGTAGGAAAAATAAGAAAGATCCAGTTCTTGAAGGCATCATCTACAAATGCTCTTGGCCCATCTGATACTAAAATAGGTATGCCATCTATGACTACTAGTGTTCCTCTTAGTAATGCTACTACTAGTTCAATTCATTCATCTGCAAGGATAAATATTGATCCTAGGCAATAGTCGAATGCACAAGTAGATGGGAATGTAAATGTAAATGTTGATCCTAGGGTTAACACTAGTTCAAGTTTTCAAAGAAGACCTATGCAATTAGAAGGCTATAGGTAGATTAGTTTTGATGGAATACCTGGCTACCCAAATGGTTTTCCAACTAATATAAGAGATAAGATACCTAAATTTGTTGTTAATAATGCTATTAGTTGTGAAGAACACCTTAGGTTATTTTTTGATGTATTAAATGATTATGAGGTAGAGCATGAGGATGTAGTCATGAAACTATTTGTTCAATCCTTGTTGGAAGATGCTAGAGATTGGTTTAAGAGACTCCCTGACCGATGTATTGATACATGGGATTCCTTTGAGAGATGTTTCAAAGAACAATATGGTGATAGGCCTAATTTTAGTTTCATGTTGAATGAGTTCAACACCATAAGGAAAAATTAGAATGAGTCTGCAGCTAAATTCAATATGAGATTTCAGAAGGGTATGCATAACTTGTTTCAAGTTATGAGGTTAGATGACAATGTTTGTTTGACCACATGCTTCAATGCTTTTGATGGAAAGATGGGGTATTTGTTGAGGGACAAATAACCAATAACTCTCAGAGATGCTTTTAGGATTGATGTCAATATTGAAAACAATATGAAAATATCAGGAAAATTGGGTGGAAAAAGAGATGATCCAAGGTTGTTTGGAGATAAAAAATATAAAAAGGATAATGAGAGAAATGTTGGAAACAAGAGACAAGAGGAAGATAAATTGGATAAGGTGTTGAATGCATTGAAGGATTTAAAAGCACCTACTAATAGAATTAATAATGCTCCTGCCAATGAAAAGCCTCAATTCAACAATAATTTCAATAGGGAGAATAGATTGTAGAATTATCTCTACAACACCCAGTGGAAGGATGGCAAGCCTATTGTCCCTATTGCAAGAGGAAATAATTATAAAGTTGTCCCTAATCCTTTACAAAGGTCCTCTATAAATGTCATAGAGGATACACCATGGTGTATAGCATACCAGTCCCCTCATTCTATAGAGCATTGTGTGGTTGCACAATCCATGTCAGCATACCAAGATGATAGCAATGAGGAGTTAGATCAAGAAGAAAATCATGATGACATTGGATGCAACATGGAAACTTTATATTTGGGATATGAGGATGATTCTGATATTGATGAAGAAGCAGATGTGTGTTTGAAAAGATGCAATAGGGCACTTCTCCATTAGGAGGTTTTTTCTGATAATGATGACATTGATGAAAAGACATGTAACATGATTTCCTCCTCAGAAACAGTAAACTTGAGAAGACCTTCAAGGGAAGAAATGGATAGAATTACTATAGAAATGATAGCCCAAGTGCAAACTAGAGGCATGGTGGCAAGGAATACAAATGAGAAAGCTACAGGAATGTTTATGAAGAACACAAACTCTAGGGAATTCAGTAGAAATAGATCAAAGGATGATCATATGGCAAGGTTCAAAAATGTAAAAGGCAAGAAGTGGGAACCTAAGGGGGTTGGAGTTGAAAAAATTTCTAATGAAATAGAAAAGCCAGTTGGTAAAGTGGCTAAAGTTGAAAAGGTAAAGGTCACAGCTACAACTAACATATCAGATAAACAAAAAGACAATAAAGCAATGTAGATTGAGATTCCTCCCTCTGTTCCTATTGATATGTTGGCTGTATTATCTCAGATAGTTGTCAAGGTTCCATTCTTAGAATTGTTAAGGATCCTTGAACATACAGATAGGGCTATTGCATGGGTAGACAATGTTCATAGTAATGATGTTGCATGCAATAAACCTCAGGATAAAGTTTTGAAAGAAGCGAAGGTTCAAGGATTGGTATCTCATATACCACCTATATACTTGGATAATTCTGTTAGTGCTAGCCTTGATAATATAGATCCATTCTTCTTGAGTATCCTTGTGAATGGAATGAAGTTAAGAAATTGTATGATTGATTCAGGTTCTTCCAATACTATTATGCATTTTAAGATCATGGAAAAGTTAGGTCTAAAAGTTGATACAGATCAAGGTAGATGTTGTGCAATGGATCAGAGGGAAGTACTAGTCATTGGGACTATAAATGCAATGCCATACAGATTGGTAGCCTATCCAGAGAAAGAATTGACTATGAGTGTCTTGGTTGTAGACATTCCACCTCACTATGGTATGCTATTATCTAGGAAATGGAGTGCTTCCATGGGTGGATGTTTGCAATGTGATCTCTCTTCTGTAACTTTCAAGATTGATGATCAGTTTATTAGGATTGAAAGGGAACCAAGGATAACTTACATGATTGAAAAGGATATTGATAATGAGGTTACTTTCTTTGTAGATACTGATGTCAATGCTTTTAGAGTTGAGGTCAATGTACTTGAGGAGTCTATTTTGCCATGTATTGCTGATGAGGTTGGTTCTAGGTCTATGAAGGGTGATTTGTGGGTGATGTACTTTGATGGTGCTAGCTACAAAGATGGAGCAGGAGTAGGTATTTTACTCATTTCTCCTAATGGGAGCACTTACAAGTTCTCTTTCACATTGAATTTCTTTTGTACCAATAATATAGTAGAATATGAAGCATTGTTGCTAGGATTGAGATTGGCACACAAGCATGGAATTAAATGTATAAAGGTTATTGGGGATTCTAAATTAGTGGTGTCCCAAATAAGATCAGTATATGCTTCCAAGAACAAGAGGTTGAAGCAATACAAAAATGTTGTTTGAGATTTGATTGAATGTTTTAATGCCTTCAATATTGAGTGGAAGGATAGAAGTAATAACAAGATGGCTGATTTGTTAGCTAATATTGCAATCAATCCCAGTGATATCACTTTTGTTGGCCTCTCTAAAGTTGAAATTTAGACTAGGCCTAGTATACCAGACAATGTTGAGAATTGGCAAGTTTTTTAAGATGACCAAGATATCTTTAGATTTTTGAATTGTGAAGATCAGTATCATGGTCAGGAATTAGATTGTTCAGCCTTCATTGAGATTACAAAGGGGAAGGAGGTTGTCCTTGGTAATGAGGTCATTCAACTTAAAAATAACAAGGTTCCTAAGGGACTTGTTGTTCTAGAAACTATGTTTGATAATCAGGATAGAATTCAGATAGGTACCAAAAGGGAAGATCATATAAATTTGGATGAGATAAATCTTGGAATACAAGACACCTAAGAAGGTCTACATTGGTAAGGATATGTCTCATCAAGTGAGGAGGTCATTGATTGAATTACTAAGAAAATTCAGCCATGTTTTTGCATGGTCATATGATGACCTAAAGGTTTATAGAGAAGACTTGTTCCAGCATGTTATTCCTTTGAAAGAAGATGCCAAACCCTTTAGGAAAAAACAAAGGCCTATAAATCCTACTTTGGCACCTAAAATGCAAGAAGAATTAATGAAGCTAAGAGATGCTAGAATTATCAAGCCCATTAGGCATTCTTCTTGGGTTTCAAATTTGGTTCCTATTAGAAAGAAGAATGGTGACATCAGACTTTGTGTGGACTTCATAAATTTGAACATTATCTCATTGAAGGATAATTATTATCTGCCTAATATGGAGGCTATGCTGCAAAGAGTAACCAAATTTGAATTAATGTCTATGATGGATGGTTTATCTAGTTATAACCAAGTAATTGTGAAAGAATCAGAACAATTTAAGACAACTTTTACTACACCTTGGGGAACATATGTTTATGTGAGAATGCCTTTTGGTCTCACCAATACTGTTGCAAATTTTCAAAGGGTGATGGATGTTGCCTTTTTAGATTTTATAAATGATTTCCTTGTTGTTTATCAAGATGATTTAACTGCCTATTCCAAGAAGGAAGAAGATCATTCTACTCATCTAGAAAAAATATTTGTGAGAGCTTTGGAATATGGCATTTCATTAAATATAAGGAAATGTGCATTTGGTGTTACTGAGGGTAAATTTCTTTGTCACCTAGTTGGGAAGCAAGGAGTAAGAATTGATCCAGATAGGGTGGCAGCTATTGAAAAGATTCAAAAACCAAAAAATGTTAAAGGAATTCAGTCTTTCTTTGGTCAGGTGAATTTCTTGAGAAGGTTTGTCACAAATTTTGCTGAGGTTATTAGGCCAATATCTAAGATGTTGAAGAAAGGATCTGAAATCAAATGGGAAGGTGAGCCTGATGAAGCTTTCAAGAATATCAAGCAAGCTATTAAAAATGCACCTATGCTCAAGGTACCTAATTATAGTGTCCCAATGCATATATTTTCCTTTGCATCTTTTCATACTATTTTTGCCATTTTGTTGCAGAAGAATAATGAAGGCTATGAGCAACCTATTGCATTTTTTAGTAAATCTTTGCAGGCTGCTAAATTGAAGTATCATATCAATGAGAAATAGGCTTATGCACTAGTAAAGGCTGTCAAGGCTTTTAGATGTTATCTGATGGGAGCAATTATGATTGCCTTTGTACCTAGTGCTGCAGTAAAAGATATTTTTTCACAGCAGGAGGTGTCTGGAAAGAGATGTAGATGGATAAATAGAATTCAAGAATTCAATATTAATGTCTAGATTACTAAGTTGGTCAGAGGAGAAGGATTGGCAAAGCTGATGGCTCAATCCAATCTTGATGCAAACCAGATAAATCAGACTAAGATTGATTATACTTGTGATATGGATGATTGCATCTGGTATCAAGACATTATATTTTATTTAAGGAACATGAAGTGTCCTATAAGAATGGATGACAACAAGAAAAGGACTTTGAAACTACAAGCCATCAAGTATGTGATTATAAGATGCAAATTATATAAGAAAAAATTGGATTGCATACTTTTGAAATATGTTGATGAAAATCAGGCGGACAAGTTGTTAAAAGAAATGCATGAGGGAGTTTGTGGGGGACATTATATGGGTAAAACTACTACTCAAAAAATCTTGAGAGCAGGATTCTAGTGGCCCACAATCTTCAAGGATGCAGAATAGTTGGTAAGGAGGTGTGATGCTTGTCATAGATTCTCTGGTAAGCTTAAGTTTTCAAGAAATGTACCTTTGAGGCCAGTTGAAGTGTAAGGTCCTTTCCAACAATGGGAATGGATTTCATAGGAGAAATACCAAACAAGTCTAGTGGAGGACATGCTTGGATATTAGTTGCTACTAATTATTTCACTAAGTGGGTAAAGGCTATCCCCATAAGGAATTCAACTAGGAAGGTGGTGACTGATTTCTCATTGAATAATATTGTTACCAGGTTTGGTTGTCCTGAGAGGATTGTCAATGATAATACAATGTGTTTCAGGT
This sequence comes from Chamaecyparis obtusa, assembly GCA_027943335.1. NCBI lineage: Eukaryota > Viridiplantae > Streptophyta > Pinopsida > Cupressales > Cupressaceae > Chamaecyparis > Chamaecyparis obtusa. The sequence goes on along the minus strand of BSBK01001044.1, from coordinate 1,238,369 downwards.
CTACTGAGTACAAGGAGTTCTGCCAAGGTCTAGGAATTTAGATGTCATACTCCTCACCCTATCATCCACAAAGGGAATGGATAGGTAGAATCAACAAATAAGAACCTGATAAAAATCCTCAAGAGGATCCTTGATAAGAATAAAAGAGCATGGAACTCAAAATTGCCATTAGTTGTATGGGCTGATAGGGTAACTATGAAGAAGGCAATTGGTTGTGCACCATTTGACTTAGTGTATGGGATACATGCAAGGATGCCTCAGAACAAATTATTAGAAATGTATAAGTTTGTTCAGTTATATGATGATGAAATGCAATTAAGAATTGAAGATCTCATCAGGTTGGATGAAACTAGAAGAGAATCAGCTTCAAAAAATGCCAAATTGCAGTTACAAGTTAAGAATTTGTATGACAAGAAAGCTGTTGAAAGGAGGTTTGAACCTGATGATTTGGTGTTGATTTGGAATGCTAGATTGGAGGATAAAGGAAAATATGGAAAATTTGATCCAATCTAGTTAGGGCCATATCTAATTCATGAGAAATGGGGCCATGATTCTTACATTGTCAAAGAGCTAAATGGTGATATTCAGGAATTGCCAGTTCATGGACAATTCTTGAAGAAATACTTGAATTGAAGGTATTTGTATTTCCATGAATAGTAGTTAGGTCTGTATATCTTGTACATTCTATATAGTGGTGTGCCTATTCCCTGTTTCTTTTGTCTTAGCTTGTAGGGTTTTGTCCTTTTCTCTCTATTGTTCAAGGGTTTTGTCTAGTTGGCGGTCTGCTTCACCCAGTAATTTTGCATTCTTGAATAGGCACAGGTTACCCTTCATCCCCAGACAGAGCCACTGTTAGCACCTATAAAATTTTTAATGACTTTGTAGATTTTATCTGGTCTCTGCAATGCTTTTCCTCATCTCTACCCTTAAACCCTAAGTTCAAATTTTCAAATATCTAGCAGTTAGTGAAAAAACCCTAGTTTTCCCTAGCCTTGTTCTATTTCTGCGTTACTTTTTTAGGCCACTTAACTAATTTATAAAGCATGTGCTTTATTTTTATCACTCGCGGGGTCATCTTTTCATATCTTTTTATCCTAGGCTAGTCCTCGTTTAATATTTCCCTAAGTCTAGTTTCTTGGTGCTTTAATTTTTCCTAAGTCCTGATGGCCTTTAATTTTCCTGGGCCTAGTTCTCTATCACAGTTCAATCAGATGGTTGGCGTATCTTCTCATAGAGTCTTTCTACTCTATGAGATCTTACGCCAGCCATTGATTCTTCTTTATAGCGCAACCTTTCAAATAGGTGGGTCCATTGCTACGTGTACACAAATGGCTTTACTTTGATTGGTCCACATGGTAATGAGTTGGCAGTTCTCAGTGGGACCATTGTTAGAAAATCTGCAGAGCTATCAGTGATGAGGCAACAAAAGAAAGGTGGGTCCATTTCTAGCTGTGCACATGTGGCCACTCCTGATTGGTCGAGGAAGAATGATGTGGAGGTTGTCAGTGGGGCCTACAGTGAAGGTCTTTAGATCTACAGCTAGCACATGATCTCATCGAATATTCCTACCCCATTAGATCATGTGACATCTGTTGATTTCGAATCTGACTGGGGATGGTGTCAATGGGTCTAGTGCTAGGTGTTGCAAAGATGGAGGCTTTTCATTGGTAGGCAAGTTTGTGACTTGGCGGTTGTCAGTGGGGTTAGATTTTTCAAAGGGTTAAACAACTGTTTGATCCTATAGTTGTCGTTATACCATTGATGAAAGTTGATGCTTTTTTAAACGTAGCGGTATAACAACCATTGTCCGATCTTATGTGAGGTAGTGGCTACTGACAGATGGGTCCATGATGCTACGTGGTGCTGACATGCTCATTTCTAATTGGCTAATAGTTTGGCGACGTGGTGAAAGACTTTTCAAAATGGCCTTTTGACTGTTACAGAGATTAATGACAACTGCCCGATTTGCCAAGAAAGGATGAGATCTACGGCCACATTTTAAACTTGCTGATTAGCTGTTCCTTCAAGAAATTCAAATATTTAAAGGGTTTTCAGTGATAGAAGGATTGATTTTTAATTTTTTAGTGGCTGGATTTGGTAGGAATGATCTCGCCGACTGCTGCAGAGTGGCCTAGGGTGTCTGAAGACTAATTGTAGGGGTTTTTTGTACCGTGAAGAAGTTTCTTGAGGCATGTTGTAGGTGGGTAATCAGGTGGGTGAATGTAGAAAATTCATGGTCTTCAGTACAAATTAGGAAATTTATCATAAGTGAGGATCATTCTAGGATCTGCTTTCTCCAGGCTACTTGGTTTTCCCCAAATGTATTAAATTGTGATTGAATTTTTGGTTGGTTTGGTGCATGAAAACCCTAACCCCTTGCCCTAGTCATCCCTAGCTTGTTGCATCCTATTTTGGGGATTCCAAGATGACTAAGGGGTATATATGGTTGAATTTTTTATTTTGTTGAGGTTGATGTTATGTTGAAAATCAATGTAAAAAACTGAACAAGGAGAGCCTGGATTTTGGGTTTGTCTCCTAGCATTTTGTTGTTCTGGTAATGCATAGATTCTATAGATTTTAATGAGAATGCACTTTAATTCCAATCTTAGATTCTTGTTTGTCTTCTTATTCTGATCTTGGGCTCATATATGTTAATGTCACAAGGTGAGTTAGCATATGGTAAACAAAGAGTATTGTGGAATTATCTTTGAGTTCCTAACAAAGTTAGGATTAAAGTCTTTAAGGTGATTTTAGTGAGTTCATGGTTGGGTAGAAATTTGATGAATAGGTTTGAGGGTGAGGGGGATAATAGGAAAAGCACTTATCCTGAATTCAGGAGTATTTGATTTAGGATTTTCAATTGATATGTGTTATTAGGTGAGTCTATGCCCTAGGTTAAGGCACCGATCCATTCTCTGGAAGTAGTTCATCATCATCCACCATACATATAAATGATAAAATCTTTAAACCAGTTTGTAAATGATATAAATGCTTAGTATTTAGTGACTCCTTTGAAGAAGTTAGTCAAAGGTACACCCACCTGAGCATCTAAGCTCAAAGTGTAGGAGGATCTCTTTGATCCTTGTTAATTGGCCCTTTTTCTTGCAGACCTTGGAGTGGTGATAGAGTCAGTGACATAAATTTTTCAATCATAGTGTAAGCCTACAAGTATAAAGAAAAGATAACGACCACATGTATTGACACAATTTAAAAACCAAATTTTAATTCAAATGCCTAACTCTAAAATGAATTAAGTAATTTAACCCTATATTAACATCGATGCACAAAGTAACTTGAAGAGAAACAATTAATAATTAAATAAACAACTTTAAATTATTTATTAAAATAAACTCTAATAAATAAATTTTAATAAAAAAAATTTAATTAATTTAAAAAGCATTAGATAGAAATTTACTAAAATTAATAATTTTAAAAAATAAAAAAATTAAAATTTATAATAATAAAAATGTCTTTCAAAAAATAAAGTAAATTGTTTTGGGGGGGGTGGGCCCCACACCCTAACACCCCAGCCCTGCGCACTACCTTGTACCAGTGGTAGGCCTGACCTGTCGCACAGTACCTGGGGGTACCGCCGACAGGCCCTGCATTGCCGCATGGTACCCTTTGGTACCACCGACAAATGGGGTACCCTACTGTGGAGGGGGGGGATTTGGTGGCCCCCACCTCCCAAATCACTTTATAAATTCCAAAAATATTTTTTTAAAAAAACTATATTATAATGCACACAAACTACTTTCAAATGTAATTTTTTTTTTATAATATTTTCTTTATAAAGCCAATGCATATATTTTGACAGAGAATATATTTTTTTAAATAATAGATTTTGAAAATAGAAATAATAGTCACATGCATTTCTAAAACATGATGTCTTTTCTAGAAATTATCTTTTACCAGTCTGTGTATATTTTAACCAGAGGGTATTTTTTGAAAACTAAAGGGTTCTTAGAAAGTAAAGACCACCAAGATAACTGAGAGGGGGGGGGGGGGGGGGGGGGTGAATCAGTTATTTGATAATTAAACCATTTATCAACATTAACTTCAATATCAACTTTAACAGCTTTAAACCATATAATTAATGTAGTAACCAACCATAGAAAGATAACCATACACAATGACACAATAACACAAGATATTTTAACTAGGGAACCTCTTGATCAAAGAGTAAACCCCGGTGGGAATGATGCCCACAAAATGATGCACTAATATCAAAGTTCCTTGTTAGAGGATGGACCCTGTTAGGAGTCTTATGAAATACATTTAGTACATATGAATCTTTGTTAGGAGATTTTGAATCCCTGTTAAAAGATTCTAACCCTGTTAGGAGTTATGGAAGACAGAAGGACCCACTGCCCAAACAGCTTCAAGGCAAGATCTCTGAATTCACTGTCCAACATATCTTAGGATTATTCAATAGAATAATATGAAATGTGTTACCTCCTTCACACTGTGCCAAAACCACACTCTTTGCTACACAAGATCACAAATCCAGATCTTTGTACTTCGCAAGTCTTCCTTCATCACTAAATTAGCTCTTTTCTTCACTTCATGCATACATTCACATCACAACTTTCACAACTTCATATCATAACTATTAAAATCCTCTTACACAATAAGGAAAACATTTCTTCCTTTATACCACACTCAAATAATTACAAATGAGTCGGCATGTAAATACAAAATAATAATTTCAACATGCTACATCAAAATTACATAAAATTGTCGGCTTCCAAATACAATAACTTTCCAATCATGTGACCTCAAAGTTTGCACTATGAACCACATCACCAACAATGTGTCTCAAACTTCCCTTTAACTGCACAGAATCAGATTCCATCCCAGTTAGGAGATATCCTCCGATTACCAAAAACTGCTACACAAGAATATTGCCAGAATACTGCTTCCACCAAAATGCTTTAAAATTTCATGAATAAATGAGTTTCTTTTTTCACTCTTAACCATAGGCTAATAACACACCAAAGAACATACCATCAACTACACATAACTCAATCTACAATATAACATGTGCGCAAAACAAAACTATGCCTACTACTTTGCTAAACTCTAGAATATCACTATGTTGACATCAATGACAATCATAGTCATGAATGCAACAACCACTGCTACAGAATGACTGCCAAAGGCTTCAGCATTCATTCCTAACAATCTGTGCCATTGACATTGATGGCAACATAGATGAAAAAATCCAATGTTCCAAAAATCCAATCACTACTGCTCAACTGCACTACTACTCATCATCAATCAAATCTTGCTTCGTTATCCTATTAAATCTCTCCAACAGATGTAGTTCTTCAATGTTTTTCATGATTCTCTCCCCCATTGACATCAATGATAGAAATTCTATCACTATGTCAACAATAGCTCAATGTCAAAAGACACTATTCAGAAAATACATTCACAAGAGTCCTCAATGACTCAGCTCAGATACACATACTCCCCCATAGAGGAAGTACCAACATCCAATCCAGAAAATAGATAGGGCCATAAACCACTAGAAGGATGCAACCAACTACATCATTACTCAAAAGTAGGTTGGGGCATGACCCCAAGCATACCTCTCAGATACTCAAATGTATCCTTAGGCAAAGGCTTAGTAAATATATTTGATATCTACTCCTTTGTGCTTATGTACTCCAGTCTAACTTCTTTATCTACAAATTTCTCTCTTACAACATGATACTTGATCTCTATATGCTTTGTTTTAGAATGTAAAACCGGATTCTTAGACATACTAACTGTACTTGTATTGTCACAATATATGACAATAGGCTCATCAAACTTGATTCCAATGTCCATCAATATCTGCTTCATCCAAATTATCTGATTACAATTGTTTTCTACTGCTACATATTCTGCTTCTACTGTAGTCTATGAGATAGAATTCTTCTTTTTTCTCAACCAAGAAACTAATCTTCCTCCAAGAAAAAAGGCTCCACCACTGGTGCTTTTCTTGTCATCAATGTTGCCTCCCAAATCTGCATCAGTATATGCACATAGGGTAAAATCATTAGAATTTTCATACCATAGTCCATTGTGCCTCTAAGATAGCTCAATATTTTTTTTACTACTGCATAATGTGACTCTCTAGGTTCAACTTGAAATCTTGCTACCATTCCAACTGAATGCTGTATATCTAGTCTAGTGTGTGTCAAGTACTGCAATCCACCAATCATAGATCTGTATTTCTTATGCTCAACTTTGAGTGTCTCATCTTTACTAGATAGTTTATGTCCTATAACCATAGGTGTTCCAACTGATTTACAATTCTCCATACCAAATCTTTTCAACAAATCATTCAAGTATTTTGTCTGACTTATAAAGATACCATCTTTGTTTTGTGTTATTTGTAATCTCAAAAAGTATTTCATTTCTCCAATCATACTCATTTCAAATTCTATCTTCATTTCATCAGCAAATTTGTCACTAGCTTCATCTTCTCCTCCAAAAATAATGTCATCAACAAAAATAACCAAAACTAACAATCCATTCTCAATTCCTTTTGTGTATAAGTTACTATCAGTTGTTCCTTTTGTAAATCTCAATTTTAATGAATACTTATCTAATCTAGCATACCAAGTTCTAGGTGCTTGCTTTAGTTCATACAATGCTTTCTTTAGTTTACATACCATGTCTCCTTCTTGAGTCAAAGGAAAACCTTCAGGCTGCTCAATGTAGACTTCTTCTTCTAATTCACCATTCATAAATGATGACTTCACATCCATCTGATACACTTTGAATTTCTTAAATGTTGCATAAGCCAAAAATATTCTTATCGCTTCAAGTCTTGCCATAGTGGCAAAAGTCTCTTCATAGTCAATTCCTTCTTGTTGTGAGTATCCCTTACATACCAATCTGGCTTTGTTTCTAATTACTTCTCCTTGTTCATTCATCTTGTTCATGAATACCCATTTAGTTCTAATGACTTTTTTGTCTTTAGGTCTAGGGACCAATTCCCATGTCTTGTTCTTTTCAATCTGATCCAATTCTTCTTTCATAGCTTTAATCCAAGGTTCATCTTCACAAGCTTCATTAGTAGACTTAGGTTCAATTTGAGAAATAAAACATAATTGTACCTTCTTTCTAGTCATAACTCCTCTGTCCAAACTTCCAATAACTTTCTCAATAGGATGATGTCTTGATATATACCTGCTAGGTGTCATAGTCACTGATCTTTCTTCAACTGTAGATTCTTCTCTAGATTCTTCTCTATTTTCTTTAGCATGACTTTCATTCAACAATTCACTGTTAGTCTCAAAAAATTGTTCAGTAGTTTCAATGTTAGGCTGAGGGTTAGTTCCTTCATCAAATCCATAATCAAGCATTCTTTCCTAAATTTTAAACTTCTCATCAACTTTTACATTTTCACTTTCAACAATAGTTTTAGTTCTCTTATTGTAACATCTATATGCTTTTCTTTTCAAAGAATATGCAATAAAATTTCCTTCATCACTTGTAGGATCAAACTTTCCTATATCATCATCTCTCTTAATATAACATTTGCTTCCAAAAATTCTAAAATACTTAACTGAGGGTGCATGTCCAAACCATAACGCATAAGGTGTCTTGTCTGTGTCTACTCTGATTTGTAATCTGTTCATTGTATATACTGTTGTATTCATTGCTTCTCTCCAAAATGTCATTGCCAAATCACCTTCAAATAACATAGCTCTAGCTGCTTTAGTCATTGATCTTTTCCTTCTTTCTGCAATACCATTTTGTTCAAGTGTTCTAGGGGCTGATAACTATCTCTTAATACCATTTACTTCACAAAAAGTGTTAAACTCTTTAGATGTAAATTCTCCACCTCTATCGGATCTCAAACATTTAATCCGCATTCCTGATTCATTCTCAACTTTATTCTTCATGACCTTAAACTTATCAAATGCTTTAGATTTTTTTTCAAAAATGCAATCCACATCATTCTTGTAAAATCATCAACAAGAATCATAAAATACCTTTCTCCATAGAATCCTCTAGTCCTAGTAGGACTGCTCAAGTCTGTATGAACAATCTCTGACTTCTCTGTAGATGTGAACTTCTTGCTAGGAAATGAACTCCTTTTCTGCTTAGCCATCACACATTCCTCGTAAATCATGTTAGTAGGCTTCATAATCTTAGGTAAGTCTCTTACTACAAGTGTAGAACTTACTTTCACAATATTATCAAAGTTTATATGACAAAACCTTCTATGCTATAACCAACTATCATCAATCTTAGTCATCAAGCATGTCATCTCAATAGGGTTCAACTGAAATACATTACCTCTGGTTGTAGATCTAGTTCTAATTAGATTTCCATCTTTATCCTTAATCACACAAGTTTTCTCAGTAAACCAAACTTGATATCCTTTATCCACTAACTGTCCAACACTCAAAAGATTATGTTTCAATCCATCAACAAAGTAAACATCATCAATATTAGTCTTTCCATCAAGAGTAATAGATCCTATACCTTTAATCAAACAAGGTGCATTGTTACCAACTCTAACAACTCCTCCATCATAATTGTTAAACTTTATGAATTTTCCTTTATCACTAGTCATATGATGTGAACAACCACTGTCTATAATCCAATCAGCTTTCTTTTCAACTTAGGAAACTAAGGCTTTCTCTTCTTTAATATCAGATTCAAAATTTTCTTCCTTAATTGCTACAAATCCTATGTCATCAAAGTTATCATTATCACTGTCACTCAAATGTCTTTCAATTCCTACTTCAATTTCTTCATCATTTGCATAATAACATTCTTTAGATCTTCTAGGCTTAAAATTGTTTTTATACTTCTTAGCTCTCTTAGGACACTTAGATGCAAAATGACCATATTTTTGACATGTCCAACATTTAAAAATTTTCTTACCATCTGGTTCTCTTTTCACAAGAAAGGAAATACCTTCTTCAATCTTCTTATCTTCATCAGATTTGGATCTGCTATTGTTGGCATAATCTCCATTCACACTTGTACTTCTAGACAAAGTAGGTCTGATGCTAAGAGCACTGAATGTTGTCTCCACTCTAGGTAGTTCTCTTGATAATCTCAAATTCATCTCTGTTGCTTCCAATCTTCCAAGAAGAGTCTCTCTTGAAAAGTTTGGTGTACAAGGTATCACTTGTTCAATCATTTGTGTAGTCTGCCTGAATACCGGTGTCAATGTTCTTAAAATCTTCCATATTACTTCATTCTCTATCTTTTCACCTCCACAAGACTTTATTCCAGCAACAATTTTTGACATCCTACCAATATAGCTTCTAATAGATTCATCTTCTATCATTCTTATGTCTTCAAATGCACAAATCCAATTATGTAACCTTGCTTTCTTTTCATGTTCATCACCTTCAAAAGTAGAATGTAAAGCTTTCCAAATATCATGAGATTTAGTTAAACCTTTTACTTGACTGTATTCATTCTCTGAAAGTGCTGATAGAAGTACTTCTCTTGCAAGTATGTTACACATTATTAGATCTACCTCATCTTTAGAACTTGTTTCAAGATTGTCTTCTTCAATTATAGTCCTTTCATTCTTTGTAATCAACCAATAACCTGGTCCTAAACACAAGAGATGTGTCTTCATCTTTTCTTTCCAATTGTCAAAATTTACTCCATCAAACTTAGGGCTTTCTTTCCTGAAATGTGCCATAGATCTTCTTAAGTTGTTAAACTTCTCTTTCAAGGACCTACTGCTCTGATACCAATTGGTAGAAAGCAAAGACCACCAAGATAACTGAGAGGGGGGGGGAGTGAATCAATTATCTGATAATTAAACCATTTATCAACATTAACTTCAATATCAACTTCAACAGCTTTAAAACATATAATTAATGCAGTAACCAACCATAGAAAGATAATCATACACAATGACACAATAACACAAGATATGTTAACTAGGGAACCTCTTGATCAAAGAGTAAACCACAGTGGGAATGATGCCCAAAAAATGATGCACTAATATGAAAGTTCCTTCTTAGAGGATGGACCCTGTTAGGAGTCTTATGAAATACATTTAGTACATATGAATCTCTGTTAGGAGATTTTGAATCCCTGTTAAAAGATTCTAACCCTGTTAGGAGTTATGGAAGACAAAAGGACCCACTGCCCAAACAACTTCAAGGCAAGATCTCTGAACTCAATTTCCAACAGATCTTAGGATTATTCAACAGAATAATATGAAATGTGTTACCTCCTTCACATTGTGCCAAAACTGCACTCTCTACTACACAAGATCACAAATTTAGATCTCTGTACTTTGCAAGTCTTCCTTCATCACTGAATTAGCTCTTTTCTTCACTTCATGCATACATTCGCATCACAACTTTCACAACTTCATATCATAACTATTACAATCCTCTTACACAACAAGGAAAATATTCCTTCCTTAATACCACACTCAAATAATTACAAACAAGTCGGCATGTAAATACAAAATAATAATTTCAACACACTACATCAAAATTACATAAAACTATCAGCTTCTAGATACAATAACTTTCCAATCATGTGACTTCGAATTTTGCACTATAAACCATGTCACCAACAATGAGTCTCAAACTTCCCTTTAACTGTGTAGAATTAGATCCATCCTGGTTAGGAGATATCCTCCGATTACCAAAAATCGCTACACAAGAATATTGCCAGAATAGTGCTTCCACCACAATGCTTATAACTTTCATGAATAAATGAATTTATTTTTACACTCTTAACCATAGGCTAATAACACACCAAAGAACATACCATCAACTACGCATAACTCAATCTACAATATAACATGTGCTCAAAACAAAATTGTGCCTACTACTCTGCTAAACTCCAGAATATCACTGTGTTGACGTCAATGACAATCATAGTCATGAATGCAACAACCACTGCTACAGAATAACTGCCAAAGGCTTCAACATTCATTCCTAACAAAGGCATGTCATTTTCAAGAAGGAATATATTCTTGAATTATACCAAAACACATATAATTTTGTCCTAATAAACTTATTGGTGCAATTTTAATTTTTCCAAAGCAAACAAAAGAACTGAGAGAGGAAATTTAATTTCCAGGATGAATATTTATACCCAGATTAGTTTTTTTTTTAACACAATTTGATTTTCTCTTCAAAGCTAAATTTATTTCTTCAAACCCTATAGTTATACTATTGCCCAAATTTAATATTTCATTTTGTAGGAAATCTATAAACAATCATTTAACGAAATTTTGCCAGAGTAACGGTATGATGCTAAATAATAATAAAATATAAGAATCAAATATACTAGGGTTTCTAAATATCAAGATCTAAGGTAATCATAGATTAACCAGATATAAAATACATAGAATTTCACACAAAGAGATAGAGACAAATAACTATGAAAATAGAGCTAACAGGCAAAATTCCATGCCTACCTCAGATCCAATGCCAGAAGCTAAAAATGGAAAACCTTGTAGTTCTGAAAATAGAAACCCCTCCAAGATTCAACCCAACTTGTAGATCTAAAAACCATGTAGCAAATAGGTACCCAATCCATATGCACAAAGAAGCCCAAATCAACAAGCAACCATAACAATCCACAAATCTCCAAAATACCAAGCACACAAGCTCTCCCCCAAAAATCCTCTCCAAAACTTGTCTCCCCTCAAAAATGAATGCAATAATCTCCTAATAGGAATTCCATTCCCAAATTCATGCAATCACCAAAGATAACTCAAAAGCTAACTCACAGTTCAACTCCAAATCAGAAATGACTTATAAGACAACTCTTGATCAGACTCTAACTCCAAAATTGAAAGTAAATATTAATTAATTAATTAAAATATCTTTTAAATGCACAACACAACTTGACATTTGAAAACTAGTTGTTCATTTTGTTTACAACAACTCACTTTTCAATTATGCACATGTTAATAATTTAAAACACATATTAAATAAATAAAATACTTAATGCATCATGTTAGTTCATTTTCTTGTCAATACAAAATTCTATGAAAATGACCTCTTCCTTGCAAATTTTGAAGTTATGCCACCCTACTACATAGTTTTAACTTGCAATGAAAATCCATAGTGTTTCATGGTGTATGTCCTGCCCTGTGTTCTTCATTGTGTCACCAAGCTCTAGTCCAAATTGCATGTGCTGAATTGCAAAACCCAGGGAGATATTCAAGTTTTAAGGTCTGCAGGAAACAAATTTCAAAATCTTCCTAAGTGTCAAAAACCCACAATGTTTTTGAAAACCCATGATGTTTTCAATCTCCCTACTACCTTTGGGTCTGCATGAAAACCCTGGATGTTTTTGATCTTTTGCTGAAAACCCTGTGTTTTTTTGACCTCGCATTTCTTCCCTTTTGCTGGCACTCCTTGTTTGTCGGTCTTAAGTGCGCAAGTGTGATGGTTGGTGGGGCCAGATTCTTCAAGAGGCAGAGGGAGGAGATCGATGGTCGGTGTATGAGTGTAAGGAATATTCCATGCTCATGAGATTTTGCACCTACCATTGATCTTGTTTGTTTCAGGCATTTCTTCAGTGGTTGTCCCAATGTCAGAAAGGAAGCGAAGGTGCATGTTCTCATTGGTTGTCACATGATCACATGTCAAAAATTTCTAACATGCGACCATGCGACCAGTTGACACATGTCCCAGAGGGCCCATCGACTAGGGTCTGATAGATGTTTAATGGGTGACAAAGATCGGTGGTTGTCGCTATACCGTGAGGAAAAGATGCAAGCCTTTTAATCACCGCGCTTTAACAAGAGCCGTTGATGCAGTATGAAGGTAAATTGCTTGGTGGGGTCGTTTGTCTAGTCTGATCTTTGTGGCAGTGTTTCATTGGTTATGTCAGAGCACAGTGGAGGGATGTCAGAGTTGATTGTGCAGAAATTGGAAGTGGTCCCGCTAGTAGACTGGTCACATGATTGCAAGGGCCATCTTTCAGCCATGTGATCATGCGACAAGGGTGCCACGTTGGTGGGGAGCGGTGACATGGTGCTGATGTGGAGGCTTGTTGCATGTTCGCATAGCCCGTCTCCTAGCTATGCGATCATGCAACAATTGTTTGGCACCACAGTTGTAGAGTTACGAGTGGGTCCTGTGTTAGTGACCAGGTGGATACAATGAATAGTGTGGTGACAGGTGGCATCAAGCAGACCCAGGTGGCATCTGATGTCTTAGCGGTGCTGATAAAGTTCAGGCTTTTAGCTCATTCATGAAAAGATTTGGTGGTTCCCCAGATTGTCTCACGATTTGGCAGATAGAGGTCGCGTAGTCGCTAAATTTTTAGTGGAAGGCATGAAATGTTTTGCGAATTGGCAGAAGCCTTTTTTCGCCAATTCGCTAAATGTAAATGGGCACTCTTTTAAAAGGTAAAAACATAAAGCCCGTGAAGTAAGAATAATCTGACGGTCATGACTTAAAGTTGGCAGAGATTTGAATGAGGACTGTCGATGTGCCACTGGTGCCATGACTTGACCGTTGGAATTCAAATTTAAACTTGCAGATGGTTTTTGCGACAAGAGGTACCTAGAATTTATGGTTTTTTTGGCCGTTTCTTGATCTGGTTGGTGGCATCGATTGTTGCAGTGTGGTCCAGTGAGTTGGGTGATTGCTTGTAGATGTTTTTCCATGTGGGGGAGGAAAGTTTTTGTTGGCTCGAGGTGTTTTGATGGTCTGGTCAGACTTTTATTCATGATGAATTTGTGATCCTGGGTACAGATTTGAAGATTTTATCTTTCTTGTGAAGCATTCTTATTTCTGACAGATTGGTGTTGGTTTTCCCTCCAATGAGTTTTCAGATTTAGCTATTGTAACCTATACCCTAGCTGTCCGAAGCTTGTTGCATCCTATCTTTGGGATTCCAAGGTAGCTAGTGGTATAAATGGTTGAAGTTTTGACTTTGTAAGGGTTCCATTCTATTTGGTTCCAATGGGAAATAGAAAGCTCTATCGCATTGTAGGAAGCTAAATAGAACTTCTTTGCATCTTTTACAGGTTATTGAAGTGGTAGTCTCATTTCTGGTATAGACATGTACATGCCTCATCATACTTAATATAACTATTCTCATGCTTTCAAGTCTCTCCTTGGTGTCAGTCTTATGAGTTTTGGATTTTTTGGTCCATTGCATAGGGTTACCTTTGCATATGTTTTAGTCTTTAGTTCTTGATCTAGGATCAAGTGAAAAATACTTTGGATAGGGCATAGATTCATTAGATTTGTCTACAGAAGGATCGTATAAGTAGTGGATGGGCTGGAATAGTTGTATTTATGGCTTTGAGTCTTTGACAGTAGTTGGTTCATGTTCTATATTTGTTTTTGAGTGCTACCCAATGGATAATGGCACTGATCAAGGACTAGTATATTCAGTTGAGTCCAATGCTTGATGGTTTTTGGCTATTTCCTGCATCTTTGAATAGCAGCTCCATTTCAAGTCTTTTTCATTATCTGGTTGATAGTAGTAATACCCTTCACAAGGCCATTTTACCCTACATAGTAGAGTTGATTCAATGAATACCTAGTTAGTATTTAGTAATCCTTTACTATGATTTGCTTTATGAATCCAGAAGTATAAGGTGTGTAGTGAGTGGAGTTTTCTCTAGATTAGGTGCACCCGCCTTGGTTTTGCAGAGCTAGAAGCAGAAGAGGGCATATTAAGACCCTATAGTTGGTCTAGTTGTCTTGCAGAGCTCTCATAATTGGAATTAACCACTCCTAACATTAGTCTCAAGGTATATTGGCAGCCCTAAGTGGCAGAAGCATTTTCAAACACCAACACATCCTAAATATGCAATTAAATATTTAATTTATTTAATAATACTCACAAACATAATAAAACTCAATTATTAATAAAATAATCAATTAAATCCAAATAATCAATTATTTGATTTTAATTAAACTTCATCAAAATAAACTTAGGACATAATGAACATTAATTTCCAAATACTTAATAATCAACTTAATTTAATTTCCTCAATTAATCATAGGAGCATATTTAATCATAAAATTTAACTATGCACCTAACATTGATAATCACATAAAATAATCTATATAAACATAAATCAACTATAATCAATAAATGAATAATCACATAAAAATCACCCACATAACCACAAATCAACTAAAATCATATGACATAAAACCAAACAACCCCAAGAGAAGGGATCCAAGAATTCATGCCTAGATGAATTCAGGTAGGGTAGTCAAACATATACTTGTCTAGACCTAGGAAAAATGGGATTAGGTTAGGGTTTTGGATCCATGTTATCTCCCCTCTCTTACCATCTGAAATATTGCGATAGGGCACGCTCATCTCAACAATTTAGGGAAGTCGATGCCTGGTACCTACGAACCTGCATACAAAACCTGCATGTACATACATATACAACTATATAATAGACAATGGTGGGGATCAGTCAATCATGTGGATCTCACAAGCAAGTAACTATGACTTCATCCCTCAACCACATCAGGCACGTCAAATAGAAGTATAAAACAAACACATCAACCATACACATGCAAGTATGGGGTCATTAAAATCATATGCCTCAATGATTTTCTAACATGTAATCTATCATCCTAAAGTAATCTTATCATTTATAAAATCAGACTAGGTGTAGGGGTACTACAGAACCTATGTAGTCATAGTTTCATGTGTTTCTTTCTTTTGGGGAATTGATAAGTCAATGAAGTTATCAATGGTACTTGTCTTCTCTATTTCTAATGAAATGGAAACACTAGAAGATTCCTCCATCTTGTTCTTTAAGACCAAGTACTGTTTCTTTGTAATTCCTACCTTTGTAGTAATTTCTTCCACTATCTTGTTGACTTTCCTCTTTCTTGTTACTTTCTCTTGTTCTTCTCTAACTTTCTCATATTTTTCTCTATATGTACCCCATCTTTCTTGAGTGGGATCCTTTTCTTCTACTAATACATGTTCTACTTACATGGATAGTACTTCAATAGTCACCTCATATCCCATAGGGTAACACCATTTGGTTCTAAGCTCAACTACCTTGAAAAAGACATAATCAGTTTCAACCATGAAATAGATGGTATCCTCATACTTTTCTACTAGGCTTTCTGGAATTATATATATTTCTTTCATCTACCTCTGCAAGATCTTAATCATGCCAAATAGTTCTCCATCGATCCAATCCTTTTTCTATCTTCTGTAGTATTTTGAGATTTGTAGACCAGTGGGTTCATTGTCTTTCCATGCTCTAGGATGCATACCAGGGAAATTGTGAATAATGTGAAGGTACATGTGAATTAGTAATGACCCAAACTTGAATGCCTTGGATTTTTCCTTCTTAATGACCTTGACATTTTCCAAAAATTGTTGTGCCAGAACTTTGCAAAGGTTGTATTGCTTGTTTTCTTTAACCATTCTATAAGCCATCATAACAACTCAAGCTAATATAGAATTGAGTATGGAACTATGGAACAATTTGTAGCCAATAAGCATTTCTACCAATTTGACATCTTGAAGGTATATATTGTTTACAGTCATAGCCCTCTTATCCCATTTGGAGTGCATGAGAGTTTTAGTATCCTTTCTTAGACTTTTCTCACTAACAGCTAGGGCCCCTTCATTGTCAAGTCCTATGATATCATGAATCATTTGAGAACATATCTTTACTAGTTGATCTCCTATCCATAGGAACTGATCATGAACTCTACTCAGAATGATCTTGAACCATTCGACTTCCGTGAATTCAGTGAGACAGGTTAACTTGAGTATTGGCAGGTCTTTCAAATGTTTTAATTCATCTATCAAAGACCCATTCACATCTATCATTCCATTCATCTCATACACATCTATCATTCCATTCATCTCATAGAAGATGTTGACCTCTCCAATAATTTCATACTTGCAGTGTATGTATGCCCTAATATCCTCTATGTGCAATACACCTATGGGGGTTTGGGAAAATGCCCCTTCCAGATCATCCTCATAGGATTTGTATGGATGCCTTTTGAACTTATACCTAGGTCTGTCAACTACATCGTAGATTACTGGTGCATCCATGACTAAAGATATTAGGTCTAAATACCTTGAATACGCACAAATCTAATGGTTTCCTTTACGTGAGCACAAAATATTTCTGCTAGATTATTGCTTCATCTTCACACCTCTGCTCTCCTTGGTTGCTGATCAAAAAGTGGTGGAGAAATGAAGTTTTTCAAGTCTTTTATCCATCATAAGTTGAGTGTGTGCATTAAAAATAGGTAGCTCAACTTCACATGATGTCCCATCAATGCAAGACTCACGAACATAGAAGATGAATCTTCAAGTGCTGCAATCTCATCCACAGATTCACAAACATCTGTACATATCATACATAAGCTCACATAAGCTTATTCTACACATACAGGGGCTAGATATTTTCTATTGTCTTCATCCACTGCTCCCCATGAGGCCATGAGGCCTTCTAGGCTGATGCCTCAAAGAATTCATCATGTGAAGATACAACATCACAAGCTATCTCTCCCTGAACCACAACCTTATTTAGAACTTTTACTTGCCATATCTTTTCATTTTCTGATTTCTTGTTTTCACTTATGTAATCATTTAAGCTTTTACCACTGTCATTAATATTTTTCCCTATGACTATAGTGTTAGAAATAGGAAATACTAAGAGGGGGGGGTGAATCAGTATTTCACAAACTTTTTCTTTTGCCCACTTATGGATATAACAGATTAATTTAGTGCATACAAAGATTATCAAGCTGATTAACAAACATAGAAGTAAATAGAAAGAACTCATAACACATGATATGTTCTTGAGGAAACCCTGGCCAAGGGAAAACCCTGGTGGGGATGGTACCCACAAAGATCACTAATAAAAAATATCCTATTAGGGGTATTGGACCCTGTTAGGAGTCAATTTACAATATATAGTAGATCTGTCCTAGTTAAAGGACTTTAGGCCTTGTTATAAGCCTTAACCCTGTTAGGAGTTAGATTACAAAATCTAATCACCAGCTAAGCTCACTACTCAAATAGGTAATACAAAATGTTTCTGACTATAGTATGGTACTACTTACAACTTCACATCAATAGCCTTTGTTGCTATCACAATATACAACTATCGCAAGTTATCCTTTTCTTTCTTTTTAAACATCACACTTACACTTTCATTACATTTCAAGTATGCCTAATATATGAGTTATTAGAGCTAATAACTTTATATGGTTGGCTTCCAAAATCTTTATCCAAGAGTAAACATCTAGGATGTTGTCCCTTCATAATGTTAAGTCATTATTTTGACAAGCAAAAATAATCCCTTAACTCTTTCGCTAATATTGTCTCCAAAACTGTTCTATCTGCAAAAACTATCTTCAGTAAACTTTGAATAACTTCATCCGTATTTCTCCAAACTTTATGCACACTAAGATGGGGTATCCTCATACTTTGTAGAAGCTTTAGTTAACTGCACAAACAAAAATATTGCTCTAGTGGACGTCGCCAACTAAATCTTCATCGGGTGCTCTGTCAGGATCACTGTATCCATACTTAGACAATTTCTTCCTTCAACTTGCCATACTTGCATTCCAGATTATGTGCTCTCAATAGAGATCATATGTTTCCATAATGACAACATCTATGCATCCATATTAGCCAAATTGCCAACAATCTCCCCCTTTGTCATTGGTGGCAACATATGGGAAAATTGGCTAAGTGTGCAAACAAAACTTCAAAGTATTTACACAAAATTGTGGCCAAATGTTATACAACACATATACAATATTGAACTCCATAGAATAGCTCCCCCTATGAGTATCCTTCCTCAAAATATTATCAATTTTCTGATATCTCTCCCCCTTTGACAACAATGACAAAGATAGGGTGTACAAAAATTTCAAAAAAAAATTGATACCTTGTTATCAGCTATTGCAAAGCCGGTAGGCTTGCAACACAGTCGCCAAACTCTGACTTCCATGATTCAAAATCTTTCTCCCATATCGTCCTGATGGATTCAACAACATTGAGTAGAGTACTCAATCTGTATGCTGTTGTCTGACAAGCTTGCAGGGAATTAAAGCTAAACTTCTGAAAAGATGTCTTTGCTAAAAGACACTGCTCAATTTGGTCTTCAACAATTGAGGTCTTGATTGAGATATGCTCTCTCAAGATGTTAATCCTGATCATCTTTCTATTCTTATCCTCTACTAACATTCTGATTTCATCATTTAACTTCCTTATGTTCTTCTCTACAAAACTTATCTTTACATTTGGGCTTGTCAAGGTGTTTGTTTCAGCTGTAATTGCATCTATCTTCTCTCTGATCTTCTTATCTTCTTCAGCTGTTAGGATTTCTGATTTTGTGCATTGTATATACAAACTCTTTCTAGTCTCAAAATGTTTCCTCAAATTCTTTATGCATACATCCAAATTACCAATATCATTTTGAATATTTACACTTAAATTTTGTTGCATTTCTGCTTCAAAGTCTTCCTGAACTTTTATTCTAGCAATAGCCTTTAAGTTAGAAAATTCAGAGTCAAAAGAGTTTATTACTATTTTAGCTTTCTCAAGTGGATCCGATTCAAATACCTTAGTGTTGATCACACTCACAAGTTTCTCTGTCAAAACTCTAACTTTTCCTTCAAGGTCCTTCACCTTCTTATTCTTTCCAATAATTTTATTAAGAGATGTGATGAACTCAAGTTGATCATCATCTTCAACTTCTTTTCCAAGTTCTTCAAAAATTGAACCAATTTGTCTCTTCTTACTGTCAGGTGCACTAGGGGTAGTGACCTCTATAAAAATTTGTTTACCTTTAACTGTCTGCTCTGCTGGAACTAATTCTAATACAGCTGGTGCTTCCACTGCCTCTGTATCCTTTTCTGATTCTGTAATCTTCTCTTGCTCTTCTAAAGCCAAATTCTCAACAATGTTTCCTAGATCATGAAATACTGCATCATCTGACTCTAGTGTCACTTTGGTTCCTTCAATGTCCATTGATTCTTTGCCAATATTGATATGTGAAGAAGATGGGACTTCTTCAATACCAACTTCCTCTACATAAGGTTCCTCTGATTGCTTCTGCTAAGGATCTGATTCAACATGCTTTCCTGCAACTATATCTACAAGAACTTCCATTACTATTTGCTCAGTCTCTTTCTGTACTTCCTCCTTTTTGCCTCCCATTATAAGGATTGTTCTTCTCTTAGTTCTTAGTAAAGTTCCAAGAGACTTCAAGAATCTCTTCAAATGATCTTCATCCTTAACTTCACAGAACTGTCTGATTACATGTTCTCTCATCTTTATGTCCTCTTCTTGTGCTCTCTATTTTCTATTCACAAGTCTATTATACAAATCTTCTGGGATCTTACCATGAATAGTGCTAAGTTTCTTATCTGTCACAATCATATGTGTAATCATTGCATTTTCAAAATTCAATTTGTCAAATGATCCATATAGATCATAGAATTTATTTATCTTAGTGAAGTCTCCATGCTTCAATATATCTTCATTAACTCTTTCAATTCTTGGTTTCCAAGTTTTCTTCTTGATTGAAACTTCATCATCATCTTTAATTTCTACTACTTTTCTAGGTATAGGTGGTACAATCACTTTCTGTCTCTTGCCGGGTCCTATTGCACTCACTTTTACTCTTTTGCTAGGAATAGGAGAAAAAGATTTATCTCCATTTTTTTCAAGTACTTCAACTTTTACCTTTACTGCAATAGGATCAACAGGGTCTACACTAGATGCCTCAAGTGGAATTACAAGATTTTCACTTTGCTTCAAGGCTTCTGCAGTCTTCTTAGCTATGTCAAACTCATGACTTGACATACCTAATTCTTTTAGTATTTTCTTCATAGAAGATTCAACTCTCCTACTAGATTGCTTCTTTTCTCTCAAACTTATTGCAGAGTTGAAATTCTCTTCATAGGTTCCAAACCTATTTGCATGACCATCCAACTCACACTTTAACAGTCTATTCACATATCCTACTATTTCTACTTCAGATACTTCATAGCCAAGAGGGTCTATGAATTCCATTCTAGGCTCAACTGCTTCAATGTAGGTGAAATCAATGTCTACCATAAAACAAATGTCATCTTTATGCTTTTCAACTAAGGATTGAGGAATCCTTGATTTGTTCTTAACAATATTCTAAAAAGTATTCAATACAAGCTTTACACTGTCATTGACTTTACCAATTAGGTGCTTCATGTAGACTGAGTTTATTCTTTCCATTGTGTTCACATTGTCACTCCAATCAACCGTGTAAGGAAATCTTATCAAAATATGGAAAAACATATAGGTTATCAGAGATGAAAACCTAAACTGTGTGTACTTAGCCTTCTTAATCTTTTCTAAGTTCTCAAATAACTGAATTTTCAAAATTTCACATAGGTCTACTTGTTTCTTCTCAATACACATAAGATAAGATACATAAATCATTCCTGCAGCCATGGCATCTTCCCTTGAACTACCATAGAATTTAGTTGTTAGGATCTTGCAAAGGTACCTAACATCATCTTGCTTAATCTTACTTATCACAATTCCTCTACCATTATAACTAGATCCAGTGTTGTCTAAAACAATCTTTCTCATGTTCTTTTCATTCAATGGAATCTCTCCAACTTTTGATAATCTAGTAACATCATGAATTAGGTTGGCAGTTATATCAATAACTCTATCCTCCATCCAGAATTTCCCATTGTGGATTCTACTTAAAATGATCTTGGTACATTCCTCATCATTAAATTCATACTTCATGGAATAATTGATAATTTCATTGTTCTCTAGGTGCCCATAAGCTAGTTTAACTAACATGTCTTGATTATACAATTTCCTGTAATCATCACTAAAATTTGCATCTCCCAAAGTTTCAAACTTGCAACCTAAATATCCTTTAACATTCTCAATGTGTAATACTCTGTCTGGTATGGATGATAGTGCTAGTCTGTTATCAATTTCAGCTGGTTCTACTGGTTCTTTCTTAATCTTAGGTCTATTCTTATCCTTAACATTATGAACCATAGAAATATCCATTTTATCAACTGATTAAAAATCAAAAAGTAACTCAACTTTGCAAATCTAGGGTTTCGGTATGATCGTCGCTGCAAACTGCTTGCAAACTTCTTCAAATCATCCTCAACTCACTTTTTCTTCTTTCAAATCTCTTTTCAATCACTTTTTAATTGTGATAACTTCAATTTTGACCTTATAACACTTCACATTAACTCAATCTGACATCGCATTCATTCATTTTGCCGCTAAAACCTCAAAAAGCTGATTCTGCAAACCTGCAACAATAAAACTTTTTGTGACCTTGCAAAACATGATATTTTCTTTTGTACACTTAACCATATCATTAGTACAACATAAAAAACCTATATCTAACTGTGCAAAACTTAACTTATTCAAATTCCTAATCTACACTAATCCTAAGTCCTAAACTACAGAAACTTACATAATTTAAGTACTTAAAGAAGGGTCAAGTAAAGATTCATCCTTACCATTAGCTACATTACCTTCCTAACTACTTTCAGTGCTGAATATACCTCCTTGATCTGTACCTTTATCAAATTTTACTTTATCTTTATTGCTACAACAACCTTTCTCTTTGTTTCCTGCATTTTCATTCCTTCTTGCATTGTTCCTAGGGTTAGGGTTACGATGATAACCTCCATTGTTCATTCTACAAACTCTTGCTGAGTGTCCAAACTTGTTGCATATCTGAAAAATGATTCCATTGCTTCCAAATCTCTATCTTTGCTGGTTAATCTATGACCTACAATTTTTAGCAATATGTCCTACTTTGTTGCATCTAAAACATACTACCACTTTTCTTTGATTCATTTCTTCAATAGATTTCTTATCTACATTGTTAGTATTCTCAATCATTCTATCATAATTATTCAAAATTACTTTAGGTCTTCTACATTTGTTAGCTCTATGTCCAAAACTATGACAATTATAACAATGTCCATTAAGAGGTTTAAATTGCTTACCTGTGCAATCTCTTTTCATGTGCCCAATAGTATTACAAGCAAAATATCTACCTTTGAATTCTCTTTGCATACCTTTAGATGATTCTTCCTGTTTTGATTCTTCTTCCTTTGATTCTTCTTTCTCTCTAAGTGGTTCTTCTTTAGGTGGATCTTCCAATGTGTTCTCATCTACCTCCACACTTTCAGATGTCTTCAGATCTGGCTTCTTACTTTCATGGATTGTTCTAAACATACTGAATCCAAATCTAGTCCTATCAAAGAATGGTTCTTCAAAAGAAATTCATTTTTTAGTCTTATCACTATTTGAATATAGCCTTTCAAGTTGTTGTTTAGATTGAGTTAATTCACCTTTCACAATTTTATTATACTTCTCAAGTTCCACATACTGCACTTTTACTTTTTCAGATTCGGATGTTTCCTTTTCAAGTCTTGATCTCAGATCTTCATTCTCAATTTTCAATTTTTCATTATCAGTTCTCAAATTTCCATCTTTCATACTAAGCTTTAGATTTAATATCTTCAGCTCATGCTTAAGGATCTCATTTTATTTTTCTAATTCATCACAATCTTCAACAAGCATATCAGATTTTTTTTCAGTTTTTAGATCTTCAATCTTACCTTTTAATTTGTCAATAGCATTCTTTGCAGCTTCATATTTTCTTCTTAAGGAGTTTCTTTCATCAGTAAGCATATCAATCTATTCAAGAGCTTCTTCAAGATTCTTCTGAAGTTGATCCATATCCATAGAGATCTTACTCAAGCTGCTAAGCTTTCCTTGAATGTTCCTTCTCCGAGTAACTGTGCTCTAATACCAATTGTTAGAAATAGGAAATACTGAGAGGGGGGGGTGAATCAATATTTCACAAACTTTTTCTTTTGCCCACTTATGGATATAACAGATTACTTTAGTGCATACAAAGATTATCAAGCTGATTAACAAACATAGTAGTAAATAGAAATAACTCATAACACATGATATGTTCTCGAGGAAACCCTGGCCAAGGGAAAACCCCGGTGGGGATGGTACCCACAAAGATCACTAATCAAAAATATCCTGTTAGGGATATTGGACCCTGTTAGGAGTCAATTTACAATATATAGTAGATCTGTCCTAGTTAAAGGACTTTAGGCCTTGTTAGAAGCCTTAACCCTGTTAGGAGTTAGATTACAAAACTTGATCACTAGCTGAGCTCACTGCTCAAACAGGTAATACAAAATGTTTCTGACTATAGTATGGTACTGCTTACAACTTTGCATCAATAGCCTTTGTTTCTATCACAATATACAACTATCGCAAGTTATCCTTTTCTTTCTTTTTACACATCACACTTACACTTTCATTACATTTCAAGTATGCCTAATATATGAGTTATTAGAGATAATAACTTTATATGGTCAGTTTCCAAAATCTTTATCCAAGAGTAAACATCTAGGATGTCATCCCTTCATAATGTTAAGTCATTATTTTGACAAGCAAAAATAATCCCTTAACTCTTTCGCTAATACTATCTCAAAAATTGTTCTGTCTGCAAAAATTGTCTTCAATAAACTTTGAATAACTTCATTCATACTACTCCAAACTTTATGCACACTGAGATGGGGTATCCTCATACTTTTTGGAAGCTTTAGTTTACTACGCAAACAAAAATATTTCTCTAGTGGACGTCGCCAACTAAATCTTCATCGGGTGCTCTGTCAGGATCACTGTATCCATACTTAGACAATTTCTTCCTTCAACTTGCCATACTTGCATTCTAGATTTTGCACTCTCAATAGAGATCATATGTTGCCATAATGACAACATCTATGCATCCACATTAGCCAAATTGCCAACATATAGGTGGTGGTGTTTGTGGTTCATTGAATCTTCTTGGTCCTCTTCTATTGTTATCTCCATTGTATCTACAAAACTTCGCAATGTGCCCTAGATTATTGCATTTGTAATAGATGGGTGGTCCTCTTCTATCTTGACTAGTTTGTAGCTTACAGTACCTTGCTGTGTGTCCAAAGTTGTTGCACTTCTGACATAATTTTGGCTATAGTTTCTTCTCTAATATAGTCTTGCTTATACCTGGATTGATCAGGTTTTCTACAATCTGCCTTTTTGTCTCCATACTCATAGCAATTAAAACAGTAGCTAGTAAAGGTTTTAGAGTTGCCATTACTCTTGCAGTCTCTTTTCATGTGACCAACTTTGTTGCATCCAAAACATCTACCTTTGAGGGGTCTAAATTATTCTCTTTAATCTTCATTTGTAGTTCTTTATTTTGGAATAGATTTTTCCTCATTTCTGGCTTCATTTGGTTCTTCTTGAGTTCTTGAACTTCCAACTTCATTTGGTCCACTTATGTTACTTTTAGTTCTTTGATCATTGTTCTTGTCATTTCTTATGTGTAACTCCTCAATTAGTAGTCTGGCTTGAGTGAGTTCACCTTTGATGATCTGATTGTAATTATCCAATTCTTGATATTTATCTTTGTAATGCTCAAGTTCAATCTTCATATTATCTATCTGAAGGTTGGCTTATTTTAGTGACTCTCCAACTTTATTTCTTTCATTTTTCTCATTCTGAATCTCATTGATCATCAAGAGATTGATTTTCTCTTTTTCTTGCTCCAACATCTTTACTTCGTCTGATGTGTCATTGTCAGAACTTTCCTTAATTTTCTCCATAAGGTCTTGTCTCTGATCTTTTAGAGTTACAAGTTGTTCTTTAAGTTTCCTCATGAAACCTTCTGCTCTTTTCAATTTGAATTTTAGTTCACCATTTTCAGCTTTCATCTTATCCAGATCTTCAAGTGTAGTTTCAAAGTTTACTTGAAAGTCTTCTGAATCCATTTTGATCTCCCTTAAGCTATTAAGCTTTCTCTCAAAGGGCCAAGAGCTCTGATACCAATTGTTAGGATTGAGTAATACTGAGAGGGGGGGTGAATCAATATTACAAAACTTTACTTTCAACTTTAAAAAATTATAAATAATCCAAAGTAATGCAGAAATGAAAAGAGCATATAAGCATAATGCATTAGTCATGACACCATGATTTGTTCTTGAGGAAACCTTGATTAAAGGGAAAACCCCAGTGGGGATAGTACCCACAAATATGCACTAAAGTATAATGTCCTTGTTAAGAGATCTAGCCCTCTTAGGAGCTGATTGTTACATAATACATTTCCTTTCTAGAGGATTACAAAAACCCTGTTAGGGGCATACAAAACACCTGGTTAAAGGTGGTGATCACAATGCTCTTACAATCAACACTGTCCAAAATAGTTCACAAAAAGGAACAATACAAGCACTTATCTTGCTTACATAGTTCTAGTTATAGGTCTACTTCCTACTGATCTCGCATCTGACTTCCGCATTCTTTTTCACAATACAACTTCATACTTCTACCACAAAAGTAATCTGTATTTATACAAAACTAGGCTTCCAGTCGACTCCACAAAATGTCATACTTAGCATAGTAAAAATTTGTGAAAAAGATATATATGGATTTGGTGCTCGTATATTACCAAAGAGTCAGCACTAAAATTTATTTACATGACTTAGCATGTTATCATATTCATCATGCTTTCCTTAATCATCGCAATTGTTCATGTATCCTGATATTTTGTTTTGTTGTCTTTGCATACCTTCTGAACACTGTATCTCATACACTAGCTATCCAAAACTTATGTGATCTTAACTGAAGCATTTACATATACCAATAGACCTCTAGTTAACTTTGCAAGCCATAATACCATGTATGTCTCCATCGCTATCCAAAATTGTGGCACTGTATCCTATTTTCTTGATTATGGACTTAGTCATTTTCATGACTATGAACCTAGTGGCAATCTCCACAACATGCGATCATACTTATCATAAGTTTTTCCATAAATGACAACCCTTAGAGGATTTCCAGTACTCCAAAACATCACATGCCAACATTTTTTCCAACTGTCAAAGTTTTCAGGATCAAATTTAAGACTATCCTTCCTATAAAATGCCATCTCCAAGATCACCTCAAGCTATTAAGCTTTCTCTCTGAGGACCACAAGCTCCAATACCAATTGTTAGGAATAACAGTCCACAATACAACTGAGAGGGGGGGTGAATCAATTGTATAACATAATATTAAACTTTAAACTTTAAGCTCCACAATATCAGATCCAATCAACACAATGAATGCCAACACAATAACACAATATTTTGGTTTTGAGGAAACCCTGTTAAAGGTAAAAACCTTAGTGGAAATTAGCACCCTAAAATGATGTACTATGATTATAGTTATCCTTGTTAGAAGATATAGCCCTGTTAGGAGCTTATTGAAATATTATAGTACATAGTCCTTTTTAGAGGACAGACCCTGTTAGGAGTCAAGAACAAAAGAGAGGGCTCACTGCCCAAGCCTCACTGCTCAAAGAAGGTTAAATCCACCTTCAGAACTCACTAGTTCGCAATAGATGTATATAGAGAAATACACAATATTTTGAACTGTTTGCAAGGAACTATCTTTTCTTGATCAGTTCCAATGAAGTCCACCATTAAACCTCTGCTCTACATATAATAGACACAAGCTCACAACTTTTTTAACTTCTTTATATCACATATATTCCATCCATATGTTTTCCAAAGAAAAGACTACACATATATACCTTATTACAATTTACCATGATCAGGTCGGCCCATGAGGCTTTCCTAATTACAAACAATTACATAAAACCTTGCTAAGATACACACGGTATCTAGGTCAAGTCTACAATGATTACATTAAAATAATTAAGGACTGACATCCTTAATTTTGGTTCACCTAAAAAAAACATGCTTCATTTCCTGAATCAGCTTCACAGTAAGCTATCACCATAACGTACACCATAGATGATGTCACCAATCATTCCATACCTTGTGCTGACCAATGAAAATTCTTTAGTACCTTGCCTATCATCCTTCAAGCTTGCACACCTTAAATCCAAATCCTCTGAAAGATATACCAAAAACTCAGAGACTCACTCTGTCAATTCTTATTGTCATAGTCTTGTGACCAGTCTTCATTAAAACATATGTATCTCTCTCAATATGAAACATCTAATGATATGATCTTAGATATAAGATCACAACATCCACCTAAACTCTTATCTAACTTTTCAACATTTGAAACATCCGTATAGTGTATGTACACTGTGATTACTAGTTTGGTTCTTTCATAGAAACATATGTTGACATCAATGACCAAACACAAATGACAACAGTATGAGTGCCCATTCAGTAACATAGTGATTAAACATATTAAATGTCTCAATCACCTCCCATACATTAGAAATATCCAATAGTACTTACTTTCACAATGTTATCAAATTTTATGTGACAAAACTTTCTGTGCCATAACCAACTATCATCAAGTTTAGTAATCAAACATGTCATTTCAGTAGGATTCAACTGAAATAAATTACCTTTGGTTCTTGATCTAGTTCCAATCAAATTACCATCCTTATCCTTGATCACGCAAGTTTTCTTAGTAAACCAAACTTGATATCCCTTATCAACTAATTATCCAACACTCAAAAGATTATGTTTCAATCCATCCACAAAATAAACATCATTAGTATTAGTCTTTCCATCAAGAGTAATGGATCCTATTCCTTTTATCAAAAAAGGTGCATTGTTTCCAACTCTAACAATTCCTCCATGATAGTTTTTAAACTTTATAAATTTCTTCATATCTCCAGTCATATGACGTGAACAACTATTTTCTATGATCCAATCAATTTTCTTTTCTACTTGGGAAATTAAATCTTTTTCTTCTCTAACACTAGTTTCAAAGTTTTCTTCTTTTATTGCTACAAATAATATATCGTAAGTCTCATTATCACTTTCACTTAAGAATTTCTCAACACTAGACTCAAGTTCTTCATCATTAGCATAGTAACACTCTTTAGATCTTCTAGGTTTAAATTTCTTATATTTCTTTACTCTCTTTCAACATTTAGATGCAAAATGACCTTATTTTTGACAAGTCCAACATTTAAAGGTTTTCTTACCTTCAAGTTCTCTTTTCACAAGCAAGGCAATTCCTTCCTCAATATTTCTATCTTCTTTGGTCTTAGATCTGCTACAACTAGCATAATCTCCACTGACACTAATACTTATTGACAAAGTAGGGTGAACACTAAGTGCATTGAATGCTATCTCAATTCTAGTTAGAACTCTTGACCATCTTAAGCCTATCTCTGTTGCTTCTAATCTTCCAAGAAGAGTTTCTCTGGTAAACTTCGTAGTGCAAGGTATAACTTGTTCAATCATCTGCGTTGTCTACTTAAATACAGGGGTCAATATCTTTAAGATCTTCCATATCACTTAATCCTCAGTCTTGTTTCCTTCACAAGATTTGATACTTGCAAAAATCTCTGATATCCTACCAAAATAACTTCTAACAATTTCATATTCCATCATTTTTATATCTTCAAATGAACATATCCAATTCTTTAATCTGAATCTATTTGCATGCACATGATCACCTTCATTCTTCAAAAGTGCTAACAAAAGTTCTTCTTTGGCAAGTATGTTACACATGAATAGATCTCTCTTCATATCAGTACATTCTTCAATAATAGTCTTCTCATTCTTTGTGATTAACCACTATCCTGGTCCTAAACATAGAAAATGAGTCTTCATCTTCTTTTTCTAGCTGTCATATTTTACTCCATCAAACTTAGGGCTTTCTTTCCTAAAATGATTCACCATAGATCTCCTTAAGTTGTTAAATTTTTGCTTCAAGGACCAGCCACTCTAATACCAATTGTTAGAAAGTAAAGTCCACCAAGATAAATGAGAGGGGGGGGGGGCTGAATCAGTTATCAGATAATATCAAATTTTATTACCATTATCAGATTTCAACCATGTAATCAATATAAGCAACAATCATAGAAAGATAAATATACACAATAACACAAGATATGTTGACTAGGGAACCTCTTGATTAGAGAATAAACCCTAGTAGGAATGATGCCCACAAAAGATGTACTAATATGAACATTCCTTGTGAGAGGATGGACTCTTTTAGGAGCCTTATGAAATACATTCAGTACATATGAGTCCCTTTTAGGAGACTTTGAATCCTTGTTAAAATATTCTAACCTGGTTAAGAGTTATGGAAGATAGTAGGACCCACTATCCAAAAAGCTTCAAGGGAAAGATCAGTGAACACACTATCCAACTAATCTCTCGATTAGCCAAATAGAATAATACCAACAATTACTGGTCTTAGCAACTTATCTTTGCTCTTCTATTTGTGCCAAACTGCACCAACAACTCCACCAGATCTCTACAATTTGCATATCCTCTTACAACATATATTGCTTAATTCCACAATTCACATCTATATCTCATCACTAAAATTAAGTTAAACAATCCTTCCTCTATACCACACTCATATAATTACAAATGAGTTGGCCAACAAGGCTTAACCAATTACAAAATATAAACCTTCACACATTACATAATATTCTACAATTACATAAAAACTGTCAGTTTCAAAACAAAATAAATCTTCACATGTGTGACCTATTGTTGGAAACAATTGTCTAAAGGAAATTGCTACTCAATTATGTATTGTCTTTGATGTCACACTATGTCATATTCCGCAGCAACCAGTTACTACCGAGCTCAGTCGGTCTGCCAGACAGGAATATTAGTGCTTACCGAGTCCACTCGGTTATCGAAGAAAAGTAGTGTCTACCGAGTTCACTCGGTTGCCAAAGAAAGTTTAGTGTTTACCGAGTTCAGTTGGTCATCGAAGAAAGCTAGTGTTTACCGAGTTCAGTCGGTCATCGAAGGAAGTTTAGTATTTACCGAGTTCAGTCGGTCACCGAAGAAAAGTTAGTGTTTACCGAGTTCAGTCGGTTATCGAAGGAAAATATTGTCGGTGTTTACCGAGTTCCCTCGGTCTCCAAAAGATTATAGAAAGTTATGGTCACCGAGCACTGTCGGCCCTTGAAGGATTTTTGCAAATAGAGTTTGCTTAATTCAGCCGACTGCTATACTAAATAATGTCGATTTGACAAATCCAAAATCATATAAATAAAAGGTCAAATGTGAAAATAAAATATACACAGCAGAAGATTTACAGAAGAAAAGAAGGAAAGGTATATGCGAATTTGTGAAGGATGTTCAGATATCCTTGAGGTGCAGTAGAGATTTATTCGATCAGAAAGGATCAGACTTATGCAGAACAGAGATCTGTAATCAGCAAGATAGTTGCATTATTATACAGGTCATTTTTCATTGTTACCTTCTTATCATTGTAATAGTGAATTCTAAATCTCTTAACCAAGTTGGTTTAACAACCATATTGTAAATCCTCTAACAAGGTGACAATTCCATTGAATTGTTTTCAAGACCTCTTACCAGGCCACTCCTAGTAGGGTGTTTTAAATCCTCTAACAAGGTCACACCTAACAGTGTGTTTTGTAACCTTTTACCGGGTTGGCTTCTAACCGGGCATCACTTCAGAAAAGTGAAAATCAGTATCTAGATACATTGGTGGTTTTTCCCATATTGGGTTTCCACGTTAAATCTTGTGTCTCTTGTGTTATTAATTGTTTTCTCAATCATATACATGTGTTGATGAATATCTAAAGATAATTTTGCTAATACTTTCTGCATCTTCAAAGTTACTGCAATCTATTTACCGAGTGCTAAAACAGATAACATTGTTAAGATATCCTAAGAGATCTGGAAAGAATTAATAGAGAAGTGTTTTATGGTTGACTGATTCACCCCCCCCTCTCAGTCACTTCATCCATATTCCATCAATTGGTATCAGAGCTTTTGGTGCTTGCAGGAAGGGTTTCAAGGACCTAAGCTAAAGATCAGGATGTCTTACAAGAGGGAAATTCCAAAGCTTAACAGAGATAACTTTTCAGCATGGCAAGGTCTCATGCGACTTCATCTGGCTTCCATTGGTGATTCAGGATGCAAATACATTGATGAAGAGTACACAATTCCTAATGGCGCATTAACTGTTGAAGACATTGTAGATAAAAAGACTCACAACACCATGATGATAGACATTGCATCTGCTCTCAGCTATGAAGAATTTGATGATATTAAAGACTGCACTACTGCATATGAAATGTGGGTGGCACTGAAGAAAATATATGGTGGTGATGCAAATGTGAAAAGAGCCAAAGCAGAAAGCCTAAGAGGACAGTTTGACAAGATGAATATGAAGGAAGATGAAAACATTGCAAAATATGTTGAAAGAATCAAAGCAAGTGTAAGTGCAATTAGAGCTTCTGGAGGAACAATCTCAGATGAGACTGTTATAAGTAAGGTACTCAGAACATTACTCCCTATCTATGCAATAAGAGTATCAGCTATTCAAGAAAGAAGATGTGAAACAAACCACAATATAACTTTGGATGCTTTAGTTGGAAGATTGACAGCTTTTGAATTAGACAACTATGACAACTATGTTCCTAGTTCCAAAAATATAGAATCAACATTTGAGGCCAAGGTTTCGCTAAAGAAGAACAAGAAAATTAAAGAAGTTCAGTCAGAAAGTGAAGAAGAATCAGAAGAAAGTTCTGATAGTGATCTTGAAATTGTAGAAGCATTACTTGCAAAGAAGTACTCTAGAGGGAAAGGTAAATATAAAGGTAAAACTCCTTTAATCTGTTTTTCATGTGAAGAAATTGGACATATTGCAGCTAGGTGCCCAAATAAGCAAGTCAAGGAAGAGAAGAGAAGTCACAAGTACTATGGCAAAAAGAATTTCAAATCATACAAGGATAAAGGTAAGAAATCATGTTTTATGGCTAAAGATTCTGATGATAGTGAAGAAGAAATTGTCTTTATTGCTATAAAAGATGAATCTGATGATGATGAAGATAAGATGGCACTTATTTCTCATATAAGCAAAGATGATATATGGATAATAGACAGTGGATGTTCACACCACATGACTGGTGACAAGACAAAATTTGAATATCTAGAAGACTGTGACAATGGTAATGTAAGATTTGGAAACAATGAACCTTGTTGTATAAAAGGAAAAGGAAGAATCTCATTAACTAAAGAACTCATATGTGATAATGCTTACTGGGTTGAAGGACTAAAACATAATCTTCTGAGTGTAGCACAGCTAATCAACACTGGTTTCAAGGTTGAATTCATGAATGGTCAAGCAAGACTGCTGGATGGAAAAGGAAAACTCATTGGATCAGGCAAACAAACAAAAGGTAACTTATTTTATCTTGATCTCAATGAATATTCATGCTTTATTGCTCAAATAGAAGAAAGTTGGCTATGGCACAAAAGGTTATGTCATGTGAATTTTGATAACATGATAAAAATAAGCAAATTCAAGAAGGTTAGAGGCATTCCTACTTTGAAGAAACCTGACACTGGTCTATGTAAGAATTGTCAGATTGGCAAAATGAGTAAAACTAGTTTCAAGAGTAAGAACTATCAGTCTAAAGAAATTTTGGAAATTGTGCATACTGATTTATGTGGACCTATTGGAATACAAAGCTATCCTGGAGATAAATTCTTTATTCTTTTCGTTGATGATTATTCTAGAATGATGACTGTTATGTATTTAAGAGAAAAATCAGAAGCATTTGAAAAGTTCAAATGGTACTTAGCAAGAGTAGAAAAAGAAATAGGAAAAAGATTGAAATGCTTAAGATCAGACAGAGGTGGTGAATTCATCTCCCATGATTTTAACAACTTCTAAATTGAAAGAGGAATCAAAAGACAGGTATCAGCTCCTAGAACTCCTGAGCAGAATGGAATAGCAGAAAGAAGAAACAGATCTATTATGGATTGTGCAAGGACTCTAATGATAGAAAAGAACATCGCTATAAAGTACTGGAAGGAAGCTATCAGCACTGCAGTTCATACCTTGAACCGAGTATAATTGAAGAACGACACATTCAAAACTCCTTATGAATTATGGTATGGCTATAAACCTAATGTAAGCTACATGAAAATATTTGGTAGCAAGTGTTATATCTTAAAAGAATCCAGAAGAAATAAATTTGATGTGAAAAGTGATGAAGGAATATTCCTAGGATATTCTAGCAAAAGCAAGGCATACAAATGTCTGAACTTATCTACTCACAAAGTCATAGAAAGTATACATGTAAAATTTGATGAGTTTGCAGAAAAGACTGAGGAAGAAAGCAAAAGGGAACTTGAGAACTACAAAAGATTCGTTTACATTGAACTTGAAACATTGGCAGACACAACTATCAGTAAGGAAACTATATCTACCGAGCCGAGCACAGTTACCAAGTCACAGGAAGAAGTTCAAACCGAGTCACAGGAAGAAATTCAGACCGAGTCTCAGCCTGAAGTTACCGAGCAAATATCTACCGAGCCCGAGCAACCTGAAGAAGAGATCCTAGAAAACAACAGCATGAATCATTCAAAAGGCAAGGAACCTATACTAGCCAAATATGTCAGAAGACATCATACACCAGATCAAATCATTGGAAACAAATCAGATGGTACTATGACAAGAAGCAAGCTAAAAGGTACATGTCTACTTACTGATTTTGAACCTAGAAATATCAAAGATGCATTAGAAAATGAAAGTTGGATTGAAGCAATGAATGAAGAATTAGAACAAATACAAAAGA
Organism: Chamaecyparis obtusa; assembly: GCA_027943335.1. Lineage (NCBI taxonomy): Eukaryota > Viridiplantae > Streptophyta > Pinopsida > Cupressales > Cupressaceae > Chamaecyparis > Chamaecyparis obtusa. Next base: position 1,203,775 of record BSBK01001044.1, on the reverse strand, counting down.
ACAAAACTTGGACTCTTGTACCTAGACCTAAAGATAAGAATGTAATTGAAACAAAATGGGTATTCAGGAATAAGCTAACTGAAGATGGTCAAGTATCTAGAAACAAAGCTAGACTGGTATGTAAAGGTTATTCTCAAGAAGAAGGTATAGATTATGGAGAAACTTTTGCTCCTGTTGCAAGATTAGAAGGTGTAAGAACTCTACTTGCTTATGCAGCACACAAAGGATTTAAGGTATATCAGATGGATATAAAATCTACATTTCTCAATGAAATTCTTGATGAAGAAGTCTACATTGAACAACTTGAAGGTTTTGTTGATCCAGATAAAAGGGACATGGTCTGCAGATTACACAAAGCATTGTATGGTTTAAAACAAGCTCCTAGAGCATGGTATGAAAGACTCCATAACTATTTGATTCAGATTAATTTCAAAAGAGCTAATGATAACAGCAATCTGTATATTAAAGAAGGACCGGATGACAAAATTGTATTGGCAGAAATATTTGTGGATGATACTATATTTACAGGAAATGAGGATCAGTGCAAAGAATTTTCAGAGCAAATGAACAGAGAATTTGAAATGTCTATGTTTGGTTTAATAAAATTCTTTGTTGGTCTTCAAATTCAGCAAAGCAAGAATGGTATATACATTACTCAATCCAAATACATTAAGGATATACTTAAGAAGTTTGGTATGGAAGATTCAAAACCAGTTGGTACACCCATGTGTACTGGACTGAAACTTACCAAAAATGATGATTCAAAAGAAGTTGATCAGACCCTATACCGATCTATGATTAGAAAATTGCAGTATGTAGTACATACAAGACCTGATATTGCCTTAGCAGTCGGTATAGTAGCTAGATTCTCAGAAAAACCTAAGGAAAATCACATGATGGCAATCAAAAGAATCTTAAGATACTTAAGAGGAACTGAAGAATATGGTTTGTGGTATAAATTTGGAGGCAATCTAGACTTGAAAGTGTTTACTAATGCTGATTGGGCAGGAAACATTGATGACAGAAAAAGCACAAGTGGTGGAGCATTTTTTCTTAGAAAAAGACTGGTATCCTGGACTAGTAAAAAGCAGAATTGCACATCTCAATCCACAGTTGAAGCAGAATATGTTGTAGCTGCAGCAAACTGTTCAAATATTGTGTGGTTTAAACAGCTATTAGAAGGTATGAAGGTTGAAATCAAAGAACCAGTTGTTATATTTTGTGACAATACCAATGCAATAAACATTTCTAAGAATCCAGTGATGCATTCCAAAACCAAGCACATTTCTATTAAATATCACTTTGTCAGAGAATTGGTGCAGGACAAGGAAATCAGATTAGAATATATTCATACAAAAGAATAGATTGCAGACATTTTTACCAAACCATTACCTAAGGATGCATTTGTGTATCTAAGAGGTAAGTTAGGGGTCATTCCCCTATCTGAGGCTCACTAAATACAGTTTTAGTGATGCATCAACCAGAACCTGATTGAAAATCAACTTGTTGATGCAGCATATTAAAGGAATCATTGCATATGAATCAATACTTGAGGTACATTAATTTTCACCGGTAATATGTGAATTATCTTTGGCATGTGTTGTCAAAGAGGGAGTGTTTGCTATGTCTTTGCTATTATTTTCAAGAAATTTTCAATAGTCAGAAGGAAGAATTTTCAGGATACAGGAAGTTTGCTGACAGAGGGAGATTTGAATCTGAACCGAGCTAACTCTTTCAAATTTCTTATGCTATGACATATTGTATTGCCATCAATGCCAAAGAGGGAGATTGTTGGAAACAACTGTCTGAAGGAAATTGCTACTCAATTATGTATTGTCTTTGATGTCACACTATGTCATAGTCCGTAGCAACCAGTTACTACCGAGCTCAGTCAGTCTGCCAGACAGGAATATTAGTGCTTACTGAGTCCACTCGGTTATCGAAGAAAAGTAGTGTCTACCGAGTTCACTCGGTTGCCAAAGAAAGTTTAGTGTTTACCGAGTTCAGTCGGTCATCAAAGAAAGCTAGTGTTTACCGAGTTCAGTCGGTCATCGAAGGAAGTTTAGTATTTACCGAGTTCAGTCGGTCACCGAAGAAAAGTTAGTGTTTACCGAGTTCAGTCGGTTATCGAAGGAAAAGATTGTCGGTGTTTACCGAGTTCCCTCGGTCTCCAAAAGATTATAGAAAGTTATGGTCACCGAGCACTGTCGGCCCTTGAAGGATTTTTGCAAATAGAGTTTGCTTAATTCAGCCGACTGTTATACTAAATAATGCCGATTTGACAAATCCAAAATCATATAAATAAAAGGTCAAATGTGAAAATAAAATATACACAGCAGAAGATTTACAGAAGAAAAGAAGGAAAGGTATATGCGAATTTGTGAAGGGTGTTCAGATATCCTTGAGGTGCAGTAGAGATTTATTCGATCAGAAAGGATCAGACTTATGTAGAATAGAGATCTGTAATCAGCAAGACAGTTGCATTATTATACAGGTCATTTTTCATTGTTACCTTCTTATCATTGTAACAGTGAATTCTAAATCTCTTAACCGAGTTGGTTTAACAACCATATTGTAAATCCTCTAACAAGGTGACAATTCCATTGAATTATTTTCAAGACCTCTTACCAGGCCACTCCTAGCAGGGTGTTTTAAATCCTCTAACAAGGTCACACCTAACAGTGTGTTTTGTAACCTTTTACCGGGTTGGCTTCTAACCGGGCATCACTTCAGAAAAGTGAAAATCAGTATCTAGATACATTGGTGGTTTTTCCCATATTGGGTTTCCACGTTAAATCTTGTGTCTCTTGTGTTCTTAATTGCTTTCTCAATCATATACATGTGCTGATGAATATCTAAAGATAATTTTTCTAATACTTTCTGCATCTTCAAAGTTACTGCAATCTATTTACCGAGTGCTAAAACAGATAACATTGTTAAGATATCCTAAGAGATCTGGAAAGAATTAATAGAGAAGTGTTTTATGGTTGACTGATTCACCCCCCCCTCTCAGTCACTTCATCCATATTCCATCACCTATGACCATGTTGTCTCATCTAGGTCACCACCAAAATGTCTTCATCAACTGTATAACTTCACATGCCCAGTTTCTATCCTGATTAGGAGATATCATCCACTTACCACAAGCTACTTCTCAAGGACATTGTCCGAATACTACTTTCACTAAATTACACATAATTGTCATGAATAATTGAATTTATGTACATTCTCTTCACCAAAATCTCAAGACACAATGTATAATAAATCCTCAACTTCACATAGCTTGATCTACAATACTTCAGGTCCGCTAATTCAAACATTATTTGCTTCTATGCTAATCTCCAGTAGATCACTATGTCGACATCAATGAAAATCACAGTCATGAATGCAACATACAACTACTATAGAATGACTCTAAATACTCCCCCATATGACATATTTAACATTCATTCCTAACATAGGTGATACAAATTGTAGCCCAATCATAAGGAATGAGTTGTAGAGGTCATAAGCCCAAAAATTACCAATTTGAGCCCCTGAAATCCACTAAAACCCCAAACGACTTTGTATAGCGACCCATATGAAAATGTATGCATTCCCATAATAAAATTGACCAATTTTCATATGGGTATGAGTAAAAACTCATATGACATTCCAGAGGCTCATGCGAGACTGTACTCCAAAACTTCCCAGAAATGCCTAAAACTGACATTTTCAGGTGTGGAGAGTGCTTGGGAAAGGTTCACTGAGGTCTACCTAATGCAAGGACCTTAGTAACACATTCAGAACTCATCCTCAACAAAATTTAAGTCCCAAAAAAGCTTAATCAAATAAAAACAACAAATCATAGTGGAAGCCCGTAGAATTAAAAATGAGGAAAACCTAACTATAACCTTTCCTAATCTATCCTTATCCTTCCTAATCCTTCCTAAAATTACATAAACCATTACATATCAATCAAAAGCACCAATAAAAAGTGCCACAATAAATCCCATACTTCCAGGAAGATTTCACAAGAAACTATTGCATAATTATTTAATAAACTTCATGAATACACACAGTAAGCAATAAAGGGAAAACAATTCATATAGCTTTCCTTACTACATAATAGATTATCAATGGTATAAAAATTCATATACTTATAAGACACACACACATATGAACATCTACAGAGAAGAAAAGTAATTCATCCCAGTTCGAGACCCTACCTGGAGTCTTGTGGAGAATCCCGTCAACAAGGTTGGAGCACCCATTGCAAATCTTGAGATGTAACCTCCAAAATCATCTTCCCTCTAGAAAAACATCCCTCCACCTTCTATAGAAAACTCTGAAATACTCCCAAAAAATGTTTATGAATACACACACAAAGATACAAAACCCTAAAATTGACTTCCAGATTTATTCTTACCAAAAATCCCTAAATTTTCCCAAACTTCCAATCTCTCCCAAAACTCCTCCCAGGGATTAATTTATCCTACAACTATATGGGTGGAGGAGTTTCTTTATGGGAAGAAATTTATCCAACTTCCATGGTTGGTTGAGGATTTAATTAAAACTCCTCATAGACACATAATAAAGTATTTAATAATTTAATTAAAATATCATTTTAATAACCTTATAACAACCAAAATAAACATAAATCTTTCAAGTAACATACATATGTTGGCAAGTGTTTTTTTGGAGCACTAGCGATCACTTGAGGGTTGTCATTTATGGAAAAACTTATTTTGGAGTGATCGCATGCAAGGGGCTTTAGTACTGGAGTCATAGTCATGAAAATGACTAAGTATAGAATAAGGATAACAGTATATTGTGTTACAGTTTTGGTTGGCGATGACAATGTATGATGTATTATGGTTTTCAAAGTCTATAGAAGACAATTTGCAATATATAGGACCTTCAGTTAAGGTTGCATGTGATTTGGTGATTAGATCAGTGAGATACAGTATTGTGAAGGTATGCGAAGATAAAAAATTAGTATACCAGGGCATATGAGCAGTTGCGAAGACTAAGGCAAGGTTAGTTGATATGGAAGCATGCTAAGTCAGATAAATGTTGTATATTTTCGACACTTTGATCATTGACACTATGTTTAACATTTGCATAAGTTTTTATTATGTTTTGTGAAGTATTTTGAGAGCCGACTCGATGATAGATTTTGTATAAGTGTAGAGTGCTTTATGAAAGCAATATGTATGGATATGATGATGATGTGATGGATGCAAATATGATATCAAAGAGAAGATGTGAGATCAGTGTTTGATAGAGCTATAACTGGAACTATCTAAGAAAAGGAAGTGATTGTATTGTTCATTTTTTGAGAACTCTTTGAGATAATATTTTGATTGTAAGAATTGTATGCTCACCACCTTTAACCAGGTCTTTGTATCCCCTAGCAGGGTTTTTTATTCCTCTAATAAGGAAATGTGCTATGTAACAATCAGATCCTAATAGGGCTAGATCTCCTAACAGGGATATAATATTTTAGTACATAGTTGTGGGTACCATCCCCACTGGGGTTTTCCATTGGCTAGGGTCTCAAGAAAAAATCATGGTGTCTTGAGTTATGTGTTGTGCTTTTATGTTCTTTTCAGTTCAACATTGTTATGGTTTATTTATAATTGGTTTAAGTTTAAATTTAAGTGTTGAAATACTGATTCACCCCCCTCTCAGTATTACCTAATCCTAACAATTAGTATCAGAGCTATTGGCCCTTGGATATAAATCCTAACAACTTAAGGGAGATCAGAATGGATTCATAAAGTTTGCAAGAGAAATTTGAAGAAGCACTTGATGACCTAGATAAAGAGAAGATTGAGAATGGTGTATTGATATTCAAATTGAGAAGAGCAGAAGGTTTCATTAGGAAACTAAAGGAATAGCTTGAAAATTCAAGAATCCAGAAACAAGACTTTATGGACAAGATCAATGAAGATTTAGACAATGATACATCAGATCAAGTAAAGAAGCTAGAATAGGAAAAAAAGAAAACCAATCTTCTGATGATTAAAGAGATTCAACATGAAAAGGATGCAAGATACAAAGTTGAAGAGTCACTAAAAGAAGCAAATGAGTAGATAGGACAAATAAAGACTGAACTTGATCACTACAAGGATAAGTGTCAGGAATTGGAGAAGTACAATTAGATCAAAAAAGGAGAACTCACTCAATCCAAATTGCATATTGAGAAGTTGCACATGAGCAATGATAAAATTGATGAGCAAAGAGTGAGATAGAAACCTAAAGGAGATATGACTGGAGTTGGATTCAATGAAGAAGAAAATGAAGCGATGATTGAAGAAAGACCTACTCATGAAGAACCTAAAGAATATATTAGAGCTTTCAGAGGTAGATGCTTTGGATGCAAAAAAGTTGGACACATGAAAAGAGATTGCAGAAGTAAAGGTACCTCTAAACCCTTTACCAGCTATTGTTATAACTATTATGATTATGGACATAAGAAAGTAGATTGTAGAAAACTAGATCAGTCTAGGTGTAAACAATACTATGTCAAAGAAGAGTCAGCAACCAAGATCTCATGCCACAAATGAAATAATTTTGGGCATACTGAAAGGTATTGTAAGCTACAAACAAATCAAGATAGAAGGAGACCACCTACATGTTACAAATGCAACAACCTTGGACACATAGAAAAGTTTTGTAGATACAATGGAGAGGACAATAGAAGAGGACCAAGAGAACCAAGAGGACCACCTCCTATGGTTATAAAGAAGAATGTTGGTGACAGTGGTAAAAGTATTAATGATTATATGAATAAGTTTGAGAATCATTTCAAGCAATCAAAAATTCAATTGGATGACAAGATATGGAAGGTGAAAGAGTTCAATAAGGTATTGGTTCAAAGGGAGACAATAGATGATACTGTGTCTTCACATGATGAATTCTTTGATAGATTGACCTAGAAGGCCACATGGCCTTAGGGGGAGCATTGGATGTAGATAACATAATGTGGAGTAAGTTCATGTGAGCTTAGGTATAGTATGTATAAATACCATGGAGTGTTTGGTTGAGAGCACAACACTTGGATATTCAATTTCCACATTCGCAACATTTGTAGTGACTAGACAACATGAAAAGTTGAGCTACCTATGATTAATGCACTTACTCAACTTTCAAAGGATAAAAAGGCTTGAAACATATCATTTCTACACCATTTGATAATGAGCAACTAAGGAGAGTAGAGTTGTGAAGCATTTCTAGTGTAGGAGCACCTAGTCTATCCCTATAGCCTTAAACCTTTTTGGCTTGTAACTGACTCTAGCCAAGTCAATATGTTTTTTCTTTGACCTTAGAAAGTCTTGTTGTGTGTGTGACTAGATGTATTAGTAGTTAGTACTAAATCCAATATAGTTTAGCTTAGTTTTCTTTCAAAAAGTTAGTCCTTAGATTAGGCCTAAAGTTGGGAAATGTGGTCTAAATATGTCTTAGACTTGAGAAAAGTGTGGAAGATGCCTAAAAAGGCCTTAATGAGGTTATTTCATCGAGCTATGTGGGATAGAGGTCCTAAAATTTAGTTGGCATCATAAATGTAAAAGATGCTAAAAAGTTGTCATGACAACATTAGCAACTTTTGTAAATGTTGCATCCAACTCAACAACCTTGGATTCCCTTCATTCTAGGAGTGGGAAATCAATTCTAGAGGCCTAAATTTGTGGGAGAGGCATCTTATGATAATGTATGGCTCATTTCCCAAGGTAGAATATTTAGTGTGTAAGTTTTTGGATGTGAATAGAAGTTCTTTGGTTTTTTGTGTATAGTCAGCTTGTTTGAATGGTGATAGCATGTTAATGGTTTGAAAGGTGTAATAAAATGTTGGATTCATGAAATATATGTATAGTTAAGACTTTTTCATTTAGTGATCATATATTTTAGAGTTTCTTTGTTAGGCTTTTGAAATTATTTAAGAATTAGGGAGTTTACTGGTACAGTCTAGGTAGATTTTGATTTCATGGCTCCCCCATAGATTCTAACCATGGAAAACCTAAGGGTTTGGATGAATATGGTTTCAGAGCCATTTTATAGTGTAAATATGAAGGGAAGAATCATGAAGAACTAGGTGTCCATTTATGAGGTCATGCCCTAGGCGAGACTAGTGTACTTGGCTAGGTGTTTGACATAGAAAAAAAGGTGTGAACATGTAGGGGAAAGAATGGAAGCACAAATTAAGCATGGTTTCAGATAGACCATGAACATATTGACATGTTTTAAAGAGATTAGGCATTGGCCAATCCTCTAACCTAGATTTCTAGCAAGAAATCAATGATTATCTATAGAATAGCCCTATTAGCCCTATAATATAGGAAGCTACTTTAAGAAGGCCCTAGAACCCTAAAACCTAAAGAATATCTAAGGTCTCCCAAAAGGGTATCCAAATATCAAATTGGTTTTGCAAGTCATTTGGAATTTTTTAGCAAGAAAGGAGAAAAGGACCCTGACTAGGGCTACTAGAAATCACCAGGCCTAATAAGCCTAAAACAAGCTAATTTGTGAACCCAATGGAAAATACCTTTGAGATCCACTCAAATGAGATCAAAGGGAACACAAAAGGATGTTTTGATGGAGATTGGACCCCCTATAGAACTTGTGACAATTTATGGTGAAAGGAGCACTTGGAACCTTCCAAGGAGTTGAGAAGCATTGAGACAAAACTAATGATAGTTGTCCTTCAAGGTTAAACACAAGAAGACTAACTCTTAGAGTGGAGTTAGGGTAGTCTTAGTCTTGGATTCTTGAGGCTTGTGAGATCCTAGAAGAGAGATTAGGATCCTAGGAATATTGGATAAGTGAAGTCCTTGATAGCTTGTGTGAGCACACCTATCAGATTGGTATTAGAGCCACTTTTGATTTGGCTTGTGATGAATGTTCCAACCAAAGGAGTCAGTAGGAGAATCTAAAATGGTGACCAATGCTGAGGTGGAAAAGAAAGTGGAAGATCAAGAAGAGGAGAATAGAATACTCTGAGATGGGCTAGCTCATCTAGAACAAAAAGTGGATGAAGTAGATGAGAAGGCTGAAGAGGTGAAAGATAAGATAGATGGAAAGAAAAAAGAGATAATTTTGGAGGTTGAGGTCCCTGAACAAGACCCAATCCTAGCTGAATAACCATTCTTGAAGTCATTGAAGGCCTTGAGTGTAAAAGAACTAGAAGGTATTCCAATCTTCAATGGGAAGATGGAACTAGAGATAGTCCTAGATTGGATTGAAGGACTAGAAAACCACTTTGAGTGTGATGGTATCACAGAGGATAAAAATGTTAAAGTGGCTAAGGCTATATTGAGAGGCCCTGCACTCACTTGGTGGAAATTCATCCAAGATGAGAGAGAGAAAGAAGGAAAGAAGCCTATAGTTACATGGAAGGCAATGGTAGCCAAAATCAGAGATGCTTATGTGCCAGAGAAATATGAAATCCAATTGATCAAGAGAAGACAAAGTCTTAGACAAAAAGACTTAGATGTGAACTCCTACACTGAAGAGTTCCAAAGACTTTGCATGAGGTCTAGAGTTTTAGAGGATGAGAAGGTGAAGGTATAAAGATACCTTAATGGACTTAAGTGGACCATAAAAGATGAGATGAGTCTTTTGACTCTAGACATCATTCAGAAGTGCCACCAAATTACTATCAAGATAGAAGAGAAACTAAGGAAGAAACAAGACTCTAATACCACTAGAGGTAGAGGTAAATGAAGGGATAAAAAAGGACAGAGAGGTGCATATGGTGGAAGGAGTTTTAAACCAAAGACTCAGGGAGAGGTAAAGTACATAGAGAAACAAGAAGGAGGCTCTAATAGAGGTAGTAGAGGAAGGAACTCTAATAATAGAGGAAGAAGTAGTGGTCAAGGTAGAGGTAACTACTTTGCTAACATGAAATGTTACCACTATAATCAGATGGGACACCCTGCATATAGGTGTCCAGAGAAAGGTAATACTTCTCAAGGAAGTGACAAAAGAGTGAACTTTGTTCATGAAGAAACAAGTGGAGGAGTGAAACCCCCTGAAGTAAATTTGGAATTAGAGGAGGGAAAGAACCTTATGATGTGGAGAACTTTGATTAAGGATCCAGTAAAAGAAGAACCCAGCCAAAGGAGGTCACTGTTTAGAGTGAAGTGCAATAAGGTTTTTAGAGTCATCATAGACTCAGGGTCTACTAACAATATAGTGTCAAAGGAAGCAGTTAGCAAGTTGAAAATGAAAAGGATACCCCACACAAATCACTATAAAACTACTTGGTTAAACAAGGGACAATATGTTCTTGTTAATGAACAAGCTTGGGTGGAGTTTTCAATTGGGAGATATAAGGATAAAGTATTGTGTGATATCTTAACTATGGATTATTGTCACTTTCTCCTAGGTAGACCATGTAAATTTGACTGGTAGGCCATGCATGATGGAGTGATGAACTCATACTCTTTTAAGAAGGAAAAAGTGACATTTAAAATCCAGTCACTATTAGAAGATGCAAAGGTGAATTCAACTGGTCCCAATGTCCTCATGGTGAGTGAGAAGGAGTTCTTAGAAGTCCTAAAAGAAGGAGAAGGAGTTGTCTTTACATTGGTGTTAAGGCCAAAGGAGGTAAGTGGTCACAAGGCAGCCAAGAATCTAGAATTACTGAAGGACATAAAAGACATGTTGCAGAGATATGAAGGCATTGTCAGTGATGGACAACCATCTGTTAGAGATTTCGCAGCAAGCCAGAGTGTTGATTGTATGTTTTTCATTGATGACAACATATGGTAAGAAACATGTGTGGAAGCCTAATGGAGAGATATGTGAGTATATATTTCCTAGATATGTTATCAACATGATATCATAGAGGTAGAGGTTGATTTTGAGTGAAGACAGTATTACAGTAGTCAGTATTAGTAGTGTTCCTGACAGGTCCTAGGAAGAGTTTGTATGACATTTACAATATGGTTGTAATGAAGCCTTTCACATTATATTTATGTTGTAGACATATGTATGATGCTATGTTCATAGATGCAAATTTAGATATGTAGTAAAGGTTGAGCTATGAAGTCTCTAGTTGACAGTCACAGTTTCCTAAGTTTATCTGGCAGAGTCGACATTGTTTTTATTGTTATAGTAGTTGTACCTATTAGTTTGATATGCATGCTTCGATTAGTGTTTGGAGAAGAGTTAAGAATGTTCTATTAAGATTGCATGACATAATTCCACATGAGAAGAAAGTATCAATTGATTTGGTAGAGCTGATAGTGTGAAGCAACGCGTCTACTCATATGGAGTTGTGTCATCCTAATTAGTGTTGCATGATAAGTAGGGTCAACTGAGATGTTATTGGAGAATTATATGATGTAGGGGCATTCTAGGGTACTTGGTGAACCTACATGGAGGTGTATTGTTTTGGTTTTGTGGTACTCAATTGTAGCTTTAACTGGTGGTCTTAGTTATTAAAGGAGGCTTGGTCACTGAAGGAACTCAGTGGAAATTCTTGTGCTCGGTGGAAATTGTGCTTGGTGATGCCTTTGTTGCTTGGTGTTTCTTGGCTTGGTTTGTTGTTTCTCTAGTAACCACTTATTCTGGTTTACCAACTAGAGTTCTTGGTGATTTGGTTGGCTGATTTGGTGCATTTATTGTTGGTATCAATTGGTGTATTCTCCTATGTAGATCTAGAGGTTGACATGGAGAATTAAATAATTGTAAGGCTATTTGTGAGCTAACTTGTATTGCATTTAATATTTGTTTGTAGGAGCTAATTATGTCATTTAGCCAACTTGTGGCTAAAGATTAGTATTTATGTAGTGTTTAGGTAGTTTTTTGGGGTAAGTCTAGGGTGGCAGATGAAAAGTAAAGTTATGGAAAACATAGTGTAGACTTGGATCCTGCAAGATCTAGCAGATCAGATCAATTTTTGATAGTTTCCATAATAGAGCTAGTGGTTTTCATGCTTGGAGACAAGGAGATTGCTTGGTGTCTTGTCAGCTTGAGTTCAGATCTTCCTTAGGGTTTCCATCAGTTATTGATCTATTTCAGAACTAGACTAGCTAGAGCTAGATTAGATCAAAGTTAATCTTGCAGAACTATTTTTGTTTGTAATTGGACCTAACCCAGAAGGCCTTACAGCTAGGCATGTTAATGAAAATTGAATTAAAACATTTTATTGTTTTGTTATTCTATTATGTTGGTAATTGGCTGCAAGGTTGGACTATCCTTAATTGGATCCACCATCCTTGAGTGTGTCAAGTGGTATCAGAGCTATGTTGATCTTGTTGTGTGAAGGTTGACCTAGCAAGCCTGATCTTGCGAAGTTGATCTTGTTAGCGAAGAAATCATATGATTTGAGTTGCAGATCTATGACACTGAACTTGTGGAATCTTTACCTGGTTGTTCATGCAAGGTGGTAGGTTGATCTGACTTACATACAACTTGGAGGTTGTCACAAGGTGGTCGGTGTAGGGTTTTGTTTCTTTGGTTCTTCTTATCGTTAAGGATGCCTCTGAGAAGATTGGACCCTAGAGCGATTGCAGATCTTTGTGATGTTGTGGAATCAAAGATTACAAAGAAGGTGAAATGTGATTTTAGATCTGAGATGGAATTGATGAAGAATGACATGATCGCTAAGATCATGAGAGTTGTTGCTGGTGTACCTCAGAATGTTGGTATTAAGGATGGTTATGAGGAAGCTGTTGAAGACATTGAAGCTGTTGGATCTAGTGGTGATGACCAGAGAGATAGATCTGGTGAAGACAGAACTAGTTGGTTTCATATATCTAGAGATCGGTTGATTAATAGTTACCAAATGGAAGTTTCTACTTTCTCTGGTACTTTGAAACCTGAGAACTTGATTGACTAGATTGGTGAATTAGAAGATTTATTTGAGCTAGAAGAAATTGAAGATCCACTTCGAGTGAGATTAGCACAAACTAAGTTGAAAGGACATGCTAATCTTTGGTGGAAATAATTACAAATAGATAGAGAAGATGAAGGTGAAATGAATATCAATTGGTGGAGGTTGATGGTGACTAAATTTAAAGCTAAGTTCATACCTGCTGACTATGAGCTTGACTTGTTTACGAATTTGCAGAATCTAAAGCAGAAGGATTTGACTGTTGAAGATTATACTAAGGAGTTCTACACACTTACTATTCAGTCTGGACATAGAGAAATTGGTAAGGAAAAGGTAGCTTGGTATGTGAATGGTTTGATATTCAATATTCAGGATGAGCTTGGTATGCTGAAGATTGATTCTGTTGAAGATGCTTATCAGTATGCTCTGAAGGTAGAAGATAAGTTGAAAAGGAGACAACATAGTAATCCCCAAGGGAAGGAAAAGTGGTGTAGGAGCACCTACTCTAGACTCAAAAAACAATACTACTAAGAGTCCTAAACACATCTAGTTAGCTTAGAGTTACTAGTCAGGCACCTAGACCAAGTTGTAAGGCCTAGTTCCAGGATTGGCACAATTATAGCCCCTGGCTAACTATGGTCAAAAGTGGTCAATAAGCCTAAAATCATAGGATCTTAGTCTTTTTCATGTTTTTAAGGTTTTAGATCCATGTTGGATCACTAGAATAAGGTTAGGACCAAGTTTGGTCATTAGATTTGCAAGATTGCAAAATAGGCAAAAGTTGCTCTAAAAGTTGTCTAGCAACTTTCAAGCAACTTTATTAAAAGTTGTCAAAACTTGTAAACACAACTCCCAAATGGCTAATTAGTTCAAAAAAGTCATGTAACCATTGGGAGTGCCTACATAAGCCCTTACAGGTGGGTGGTAGGACAATGTAATGTAATTTTGGCAATTATCAATAAAAGAACCACCATTTCTCTATAGATTTCATGATACAGGCTACTATATGGATAGGTACAAATATGAGGGCATGAGATAGTGAATCCAAAGATTGAATCTTTGAGTCTTCTTCCATTTTCAATTGATCTCATGCATTGATCTACCCTAGATTGGAAGATATTTGATTTTTAGTAGGAGTGCTTCGATTTAAGGCTTGAAACCAGGGTTTCTAATAGGGCCTAATTGTTTGGTCCCATTCCACCATGGGAAATTTATGCCCCTTGGTGGAATCCAACCTTTTTCAATGTATTTCCATATTTTTCAGGTTAGGAGTGTGGATTTTCAGAGGAGTGAGTTTTCCATAAGACCCTAGGTGTACATCTCTATGTGTGCACCAGTCAAGTGACTAGGACAGTCACCATAACTATTGGTTGGGGATTCTTAAAGACACCAAAACTTGGATTCTATGGTATTTTTCATATCCACAAATTCCTCCATCCTTATTTTGTGTAGTGGCATAGGAGAAAGAGCACTTGTAGTGCATTTACAGACCTAATTAGGCCTTTTAGCCCGATCTAACTTTGTAACAATAGTGACTTATTTTTATCTCCATCCCCTAGTGTTTGGATATGTTTTATAAACCAAAAAAGGGTATTAGAATCCCTAACTATTTCATCATCTCATTTGGGAACATTTTGACTTATGTTCAAATTTCACTCTAGGAAGGGCTATAAGCCAAATCCTTAGTTTGTGAAGCAACTTGGTGTTGTGGGTTTCTTTTTTATGAAAGAACCATTGGAACTAAAGTAATAGGACCTAAATAGGCCATAAAAGTGATTTTAGGCCACCCTTAGTCTTATAATTCATTTCATGGGGTTTGATTACTCATTGAGTTAAGGAGACCTCTTAGTGAATTCAAGGGTTTTGGTGCTTAGGACTTTGGTAAGCCTAGTGATCAGGTTACCTTGGATAGTTTGAGGTTGTGATAACCTTCCTCCTAGTGCTTTTGGATACTTGTGATAAGTATTGAGCACTTGACCTTTTCACCTTGGGTGATGAGACCTTGGAACTCACCAAATTGTCACTATTTGAATGCTTCTGCTTGCCAATGCTGCATCAAGTGGTATCAGAGCTATGTCTGCTCTTGAGGATGAAGAGATCCCTACAAGGGTTAAAAATAGTGAGTTAGCAAAGATGGTGAGAGAACAAAAGGCTGCAAATAAAGCCTTAACTAAGAGGCTTCAAGAACTTGAGAAGAAGCTTGATGACAAGGACAAAGAAGATGGGTCTGAAAATGAAGAAGGGAGTGAAGAAGAGGAGGATGACACTAATCAAAACATTCCTGTAGACCAAAGGCCTTTCATAGATGCCTTAAAATCCATGAGGAGGAGAACCATGGAGGAGAAGATAGATTTTCTGGTCTTCAATGGCAAGATGAATGCTGATCTAGCCTTGGATTGGATAGAGGCTTTGACAACATTCTTTGAATGTGAGGACATCCATGAAAAGAAGAGGGTAAAGGTGGCAAGATCCAAGTTAAAGGGAGCATCCCTAACTTGGTGGAACTTCATCCAAACAAAGAGGGTGAAGAATGGGAAGAACATGATCAATTCATGGAATAGGATGATAGCATTGATCAAAGAGACATATGTACCTGAGGACTATGGGGTACAACTCCATAGGAGGAAGAAAAGTTTGAAAAAAAAAGACATGGATGTAGGTGCATACACTAAGGAGTTTCTAAAATTATGTATGAAGACCAATATTGAAGAAGATGAGGAAGAGAAATTAGCAAGGTACATGAATGGCTTGAAGGTATCCATTCAAGAGGAACTAAGCCTACATTGCCCTACCATAGTCAATAAGTGCTATCAAATGGAACTCAAGGTAGAGGAAACATGGAAAATAAATAGGACTTTGGCAAAGGGAAGAATTGTTAGAAAGTAAAGACCACCAAGATAACTGAGAGGGGGGGGGTGAGTTAGTTATCTAATAATTAAACCATTTATCATCATTAACTTTAATATCAACTTCAACAAGTTTAAACCATATAATTAATGTAGTAACCAACCATAGAAGGATAATCATACACAATGACACAATAACACAAGATATGTTAACTAGGGAACCTCTTGATCAAAGAGTAAACCCCAGAGGGAATGATGCCCACAAAATGATGTACTAACATGAAAGTTCCTTGTTAGAGGATGGACCCTGTTAGGAGTCTTATGAAATACATTTAGTACATATGAATCTCTATTAGGATATTTTGAATCCCTATTAAAAGATTATAATCCTGTTAGGAGTTATGGAAGACAGAAGGGCCCACTTCCGAAACAGCTTCAAGGCAAGATCTCCGAACTCACTATCCAATAGATCTTAGGATTAATCAAAAAAATAATATGAAATATGATACCTCCTTCACACTATGCCAAAACCACACTCTCTGCTACACAAGATCATAAATGTAGATATTTGTACTTCGCAAGTCTTCCTTCATCACTGAATTAGCTCTTGTCTTCACTTCATGCATACATTCGCATCAAAACTTTCATAATTTCATATCAAAACTATTACAATCCTCTCATAACAAGGAAAATATTCCTTCCTTTATACCACACTCAAAATAATTACAAATGAGTCGGCATGCAAATACAAAATAATAATTTCAACACGCTACATTAGAATTACATAAAACTGTCGGCTTCCAGATACAATAACTTTCCAATCGTGTGACCTCAAATTTTGTGCTATGAACCATGCCACCAAAAATGAGTCTCAAACTTCCCTTTAACTATGTAGAATCAGATTCCATCCCTATTAGGAGATATCCTCCGATTACCAAAAACCGCTACACAAGAATACTGCCAGAACACTGCTTCCACCAAAATGCTTATAACTTTTATGAATAAATGAATTTATTTTTGCACTCTTAACCATAGGCTAATAACACACCAAAGAAGATACCATCAACTGCACATAACTCAATCTGCAATATAACATGTGTGTAAAACAAAACTGTGCCTGCTTCTCTACTAAACTCCAAAATAACACTGTGTTGACATCAATGACAATCATAGTCATGAATGCAACAACCACTGCTACAGAATGACTGCCAAAAGGCTTCAGCATTCATTCCTAACAAATCTCCCCCATTGGCATTGATGGCAGCATCTAGATGAAAAACATCTAATGTTCCAAAAATCCAATCACTGCTGCTCAACTACACTACTACTCATCATCACTCAAATCTTGCTTCGTTATCCTATTCAATCTCTGAACAAATGTAGTTTCTCAATGTTTTCTCAAATTTTTTCATGATTCTCTCCCCCATTGACATCAATGATAGAAATTCTATCACTATGTCAAACAATAGCTCAATGTCAAAAGACACTATTCAGAAAATACATTCACAAGAGTCCTCAATGACTCAGCTCAGATACACATACTCCCCCATAGAGGAAGTACCAACATCCAATCTAAAAAATAGATAGGGCCATAAACCACTAGAGGGATGCAACCAAATGCATCATTACTCAAAAGTAGGTTGGGGCATAACCCCAAGCATACCTCTCAGATACTCAAATGTATCCTTAGGCAAAGGCTTAGTAAATATATCTACTATCTACTCTTTTGTGCTTATGTATTCTAGTTTGACTTCTTTATCCGCAACTTTCTCTCTTACAACATGATACTTGATCTCTATATGCTTTGTTTTAGAGTGCAAAACTAGATTCTTAGACATACTAACTATACTTGTATTGTCACAATATATGACAATAGGCTCATAAAACTTGATTCCAATGTCCATCAACATCTGCTTCATCTATATTATCTGATTACAATTATTTGTTGCTGTTACATATTCTTCTTCTGTTGTACTTTATGAGATACAATTTTGCTTTTTGCTTACCCAGGAAACTAATCTTTCTCCAAGAAAAAAGGCTCCACCACTGGTGCTTTTCTTGTCATCAACACTACCTCACCAATTAGCATCAATATATGCACATAGGGTGAAATCATCAGAATTTTCATACCATAGTCCATAGTCCATTGTGCCTCTAAGATATCTCAATATCCTTTTTACTGCTACATAATGTGACTCTCTAGGTTTAGCTTGAAATATTGCTACCATCCCAACTGAATGTTGTATATCTGGTCTAGTGTGTGTCAAGTAATCCAATCCACCAATCATAGATCTGTATTTCTTTTTCTCAACTTCTGGTGTCTCATTTTTACTAGATAGTTTATGTTCTGTAATCATAGGTGTTCCAACTAGTTTACAATTCTCCATACTAAATCTTTTCAACAAATCATTCAAGTACTTTGTTTGACTTATAAAGATACCATCATTGTTTTGTGTTATTTGTAATCCCAAAAAGTATTTCATTTCTCCAATCATACTCATTTCAAATTCTATCTTCATTTCATCAGAAAATTTGTCACTAGCTTCATCTTCTCCTCCAAAATAATGTCATCAACAAAAATAACCAAAACTAACAATCCATTCTCAATTTCTTTTGTGTATAAGTTACTATCAGTTGTTCCTTTTGTAAATCCCAATTTTAACAAATATTTATCTAATCTAGCATACCAAGTTCTAGGTGCTTGCTTTAGTTCATACAATGCTTTCTTTAGTTTACATACCATGTCTCCTTCTTGAGTCAAAGGAAAACCTTCAAGTTGCTCAGTGTAGACTTCTTCCTCTAATTCACCATTCAGAAATGTTGACTTCACATCCATCTGATACACTTTGAATTTCCTAAATGCTGCATAAGCCAAAAATATTCTTACTACTTCAAGTCTTCCCACAAGGGCAAAAGTCTCTTCATAGTCAATTCCTTCTTTCTCTAAGTATCCCTTACATACCAATCTTTCTTTGTTTCTAATTACTTCTCCTTATTCATTCATTTTGTTCCTAAATACCCATTTAGTTCTAATCACATTTTTGTCTTTAGGTCTAGGGACCAATTCCCATGTCTTGTTCTTTTCAATCTAATCCAATTCTTCTTTCATATCTTTAATCCAATGTTCATCTTCACAAGCTTCATTAGTAGACTTATGTTCAATTTGAGAAATCAAACATAAATGTACCTTCTTTCTAGTCATAACTCCTCTATCCAAACTTCCAATAACTTGCTCAACAGGATGATGTCTTGATATATACCTGTTAGGTGTCATAGTCACTAATCTTTCTTCAACTATAGATTCTTCTCTAGATTCTTCTCTATTTTCTTCAGCATGACTTTCATTCAACAATTCACTATCAGTCTCAAAAAATTGTTCAGTAGTTTCAATGTTAGGCTGAGGGTTAGTTCCTTCATCAGATTCATAATCAAGCATTCTTTCCTGAATTTTAAACTTCTCATCAACTTTTACATTTTAACTTTCAACAATAGTTTTAGTTCTCTTATTGTAACATCTATATGCTTTTCTTTTCAAAGAATATCCAAGAAAAATTCCTTCATCGCTTCTTGGATCAAACTTTCCTATATCATCATCTCTCTTAAAATAACATTTGCTCCCAAAAATTCTAAAATACTTAACTAAGGGTGCATGTCCAAACCATAATTCAGAAGGTGTCTTGTCTGTGTCTACTCTGATTTGTACTCTGTTCATTGTATATACTGTTATATTCATTGCTTCTCTCCAAAATGTCTTTTCCAAATCACCTTCAAATAACATAGCTCTAGCTGCTTCAGTTAATGATCTGTTCCTTCTTTCTACAATACCATTTTGTTCACATGTTCTAGGGGCTGATAATTGTCTCTTAATACCATTCACTTCACAAAAAGTGTTAAACTCTTTAGATGTAAATTCTCCACCTCTATCAGATCTCAAACATTTAATCCTAATTCCTGATTCATTCTCAACTTTATTCTTCATGACCTTAAACTTATCAAATGCTTCAGATTTTTCTTTAAAAAATGCAATCCACATCATTCTTGTAAAATCATCAACAAGAATCATAAAATACCTTTCTCCATAGAATCCTCTAGTCCTAGTAGGACCACTCAAGTCTATATGAACAATCTCCAAATTTTCTATAGATGTGAACTTCTTGCTAGGAAATGAACTCCTTTTCTATTTAACCATCACACATTCCTTGCAAATCATGTTCGTAGGCTTCATAATCTTAGGTAAGTCTCTTATTGCAAGTGTAGAACTCACTTTCACAATATTATCAAAGTTTATATGACAAAACCTTCTATTCCATAACCAACTATCATCAATCTTAGTCATCAAGCATGTCATCTCAGTAGGGTTCATATGAAATACATTACCTTTGGTTTTAGATCTAGTTCCAATTAGATTTCCATCTTTATCCTTAATCACACAAGTTTTCTCAATAAACAAAACTTGATATCCTTTATCCACTAACTGTCCAACACTCAAAAGATTATGTTTGAATCCATCAAAAAATTAAACATCATCAGTGTTAGTCTTTCCATCAAGAGTAATAGATCCTATACCTTTAATCAAACAAGGTGCATTGTTACCAACTCTAACAACTCCTCCATCATAATTGTTAAACTTTATGAATTTTCCTTTATCACTAGTCATATGATGTGAACAACCACTATCTATAATCCAATCAGCTTTCTTTTCAATTTGGGAAACTAATGCTTTCTCTTCTTTAATATCATATTTAGAATTTTCTTCCTTAATTTCTATAAATCCTATGTCATCAAAGTTATCATTATCACTGTCACTCAAATGTCTTTCAATTCCTACTTCAATTTTTTCATCATTTGCATAATAACATTCTTTAGCTCTTCTAGGCTTAAAATTGTTCCTATACTTCTTAACTCTCTTAGGACAGTTAGATGCAAAATGACCATATTCTTGACATGTCCAACATATAAAATTTTTCTTACCATCTGGTTCTCTTTTCACAAGCAAGGCAATACTATCTTCAATCTTATTATCTTCATCAGATTTGGATCTGCTACTACTGGCATAATCTCCATTCACACTTGTACTTCTAGACAAAGTTGATCTGATGCTAAGACCATTGAATGATGTCTCCACTCTAGGTAGTTCTCCTAATAATCTCAAATTCATCTCTGTTGTTTCCAATCTTCCAAGAAGAGTCTCTCTTGAAAATTTTGGTGTACAAGGTATCACTTGTTCAATCATTTGTGTAGTCTGCCTGAATACCGGTGTCAATGTTCTCAAAATCTTCCATATTACTTCATTCTCTATCTTTTCACCTCGACAAGACTTTATTCCTGCAACAATTTCTGACATCCTACAAATATAGCTTCTAACAGATTCATCTTCCATCATTCTTATGTCTTCAAATGCACAAATCCAATTATCTAACCTAGCTTTCTTTGCATGTTCATCACCTTCAAAAGTAGAATGTAAAGCTTTCCAAATATCATGAGATTTCGTTAAACCTTTTACCTGACTCTATTCATTCTCCGGAAGTACTAATAAAAGTGCTTCTCTTGCAAGTATATTACACATAAATAGATCTACCTCATCTTTAAAACTTGTTTTAAGATTGTCTTCTTCAATTATAGTCCTTTCATTTTTTGTAATCAACCAATAACCTGGTCCTAAACACAAGAGATGCGTCTTCATCTTTTCTTTCTAGCTGTCAAAATTTACTCCATCAAACTTAGGGCTTTTTTTCCTGAAATTGACCATAGATCTCCTTAAGTTGGTAAACTTCTCTTTCAAGGACCTGCTTCTCTGATACCAATTGTTAGAAAGTAAAGACCACCAAGATAACTGAGAGGTGGGGGGTGAGTTAGTTATCTGATAATTAAACCATTTATCATCATTAACTTTAATATCAACTTCAACATCTTTAAACCATATAATTAATGCAGTAACCAACCATAGAAGGATAATCATACACAGTGACACGATAACACAAGATATGTTAACTAGGGAACCTCTTGATCAAAGAGTAAACCCCAGTGGGAATGATGCTCACAAAATGATGGAATAACATGAAAGTTCCTTGTTATAGGATGGACCCTATTAGGAGTCTTATGAAATACATTTAGTATATATGAATCTCTGTTAAAAGATTTTGAATCCCTGTTAAAAGATTCTAACCCTGTTAGGAGTTATGGAAGACAGAAGGACCCACTACCCAAACAACTTCAAGGCAAGATCTCTGAACTCACTATCTAATAGATCTTAGGATTATTCAATAGAATAAAATAAAATATGTTACCTCCTTCACACTATGCCAAAACCACACTCTCTACTACACAAGATCATAAATCCAGATCTCTGTACTTCGCAAGTCTTCCTTCATCACTGAATTAGCTCTTTTCTTCACTTCATACATACATACACATCACAACTTTCATAATTTCATATCACAACTATTACAATCCTCTCATAACAAGGAAAACATTCATTCCTTTATACCACACTCAAAATAATTACAAATGAGTCGGCATGCAAATACAAAATAATAATTTCAACATGCTACATCAGAATTACATAAAACTGTCAGCTTCCAGATGCAATAACTTTCCAATCATGTGACCTCAAAGTTTTCACTATGAACCACACCACCAAAAATGAGTCTCAAACTTCCTTTTAACTATGTAGAATTAGATTCCATCCTGGTTAGGAGATATCCTCCGATTACCAAAAACCACTACACAAGAATACTGCCAGAACACTACTTCCACCAAAATGCTTATAACTTTTATGAATAAATGAATTTATTTTTGTGCTCTTAACCATAGGCTAATAACACACTAAAGAACATACCATCAACTATGCATAACTCAATCTACAATATAACATGTGCAAAAAACAAAATTGTGCCTACTTCTCTGCTAAACTCCAGAATAACACTGTGTTGACATCAATGACAATCATAGTCATGAATGCAAAAACCACTACTATATAATGACTGCCAAAAGGCTTCAACATTCATTCCTAACAAGAATAATGATAGTGGGAAGAAATTTAGAGGTAAAGGCAACTCTTGGAACAAGGGACAAAGTAGTGGCAGCAGCAGTAGGACCCCTGACCAAGGAGACAAAGAAAATAGTGACTCTAATTCAAGAGGAGACTATAGAGGAAGAAGGCCTTTCAATAGGGGAAGGAAAAATTTAGGAAGAGGCAATGGACCATTGAAATGTTTCTATTGCAACCAAATGGGACACCATGCAGGAAGATTCCCTGAGAAGAGGAACAATAATAACCAAGGTGAGAGGAGAGCACAACTTGTCCAAGAAGATAAGCAAGAAGACAATGTTGATGCTAGAGACATGGAACTAGAAGAAGGGGTATGTTTGATGATGAGGCAGATCTTCCTTCAAGTACCACAAACCTAAGAACCCCCAGAAAGGAAGAATACCTTTAGGAAAAAGATCAAATGTCATGGAAAGGTATGAAATCTTCTTATAGATTCTAGTTCAACTAAAAATATTGTATCTTTTGAAATGGTTCAGAAGTTAAACCTCCCTAAGAAGAAACACCCTTTCCCCTATCATGTTTCATGGTTAACCAAAGGCCAACAAACTATAGTAATAGAACAAGCATGGATAGAGTTCTCAATTGCAGATTTTAGGGACAAAGTTCTTTGTGATGTGGTTGAGATGGATGCCTCACACATCCTTCTAGGAAAGCCCTGGCAATTTGATATTGATGCCATACACTATTGTAGGAAGAAAACCTACTCCATCACTAAAGATGGGAAGACCTTCACTATGAAGGCCCTACCGGATAACAAATCTGAAAAAGAACCCACTATGATTATCATGGGAGAAAAAGAGATGTTAAAAACCTTGAAAGAATCTTATATTGAACCATTTGTCTTAATCTCAAAGCCCAAAGATAACATCAGGTCTAATAAAAAAGAGCCCATATCAAAGGAAGTCATGGAATTGCTGCAAAAGTATAAAGATATCAATGTTAGTGACCTACCCACTAGCCTCCCTCCCATTAGGGACATTAGTCATCAAATAGACCTCATACCAGGCTCATACCTTTCTAATAAGGCACCATAAAAAATGACACCATTGTAGCATGTAGAGATTGCAAAACAAGTCACTGAATTATTGGAAAGAGGGCTCATTCAAAAGAGTCTCAGTCCTTGTGTAGTACCTTCAGTCTTGGCCCCTAAAAAGGATGGAAAATGGAGGTTATGTACTGATAGCAAGGCCCTTAAAAAAATCAAAATAAGGTATAGATTACCCATGCCAAGGATTGAGGACCTATTGGATCAACTAGGAGGTGCTTGCTACTTCACCAAGATAGACTTAAAGTCTGGTTACCATCAAATCAGAATCAAACTAGGAGATGAATGGAAAATAGCATTCAAGACTACTGAAGATTTGTTTGAATGGTTAGTAATGCCCTTTGGCTTAAGCAATTCCCCCTAGCACTTTTATGAGGCTTATGAATGAGATATTCATTGATTTTATTGGAAAATTTGTTGTTGTTTACCTTGATGACATACTAATATTTAGTCATAGCAAGGAAGACCATCTTGATCATGTGGAATAGGTAATAAGAAGACTCCATCAACACAAGTTGGTAATCAACTTGGAAAAGTGCATGTTTATGAAGAAGGAACTTGTGTTCCTAGGATTTGTGATCTCACAAGGTACCCTCAAGATGGACCTTGAGAAGGTAGAAGAAATAATTAATTGGCCTCCACCAAAGAACCAAGGTGATGTAAGAAGCTTCCATGGACTTGCAACTTTCCACAGGAAGTTCATAAAAAATTTTAGCCATGTGTGTGCACCAATGCTTGAAACAATCAAAGGTGGGAAGAAGACTAAGTTTTCATGGACAAAGGAAGCCAATGATGAATTCCAATACTTGAAGAATAGAGTCTCCCAATACCCTATCTTGGTCCTCCCTAATTTTAACAAAATCTTCACTGTGGAAATAGATGCAAGCAATTTGGCTATAGGTGTAGTCCTAAGCCAAGAAGGCAAGGTAGTTGCTTTCTTCTCAGAGACATTGAATGAGGCTAAAAGAAAGTACTCTACATATGACCTAGAGCTCTATGCCATGGTCCAAGCCCTCAAAAAATGGAGGCACTATTTGATCCCAAAAGAGTTTGTAGTAGACACTGACAACCATACATTAAGTTTCTTAAATTCTCAAGAGAAACTCTCTGTTAGACATCTGAAATGGGTAGAGCAGCTGCAGGCCTATACATTCAACATTAAGCATAAAAAGGGTGTAGAAAACAAAGTTGTTGATGCCCTTAGCAGGAGGATTGGTCTGATTGAAGAAGTTCAATTACAAAGTGTGGGAATTGAGTCCCTCAAACACTTGTACTCGGATGACCCTGATTTTGCAGAGATATATTAGATTTGTACAAAAATGGTGGGTAGATATCACACTAATTTTTCTGAATATCTAATTCAAAATGGGCTTCTATTCAAGGGAGCACAATTATGCATACCAAAATGTTCAATGAGAGAAAATATAATTAGGGAAAAGCACTATGGTGGCCTAGGAGGTCACTTTGGCATTGACAAGACAACAGACATGGTGAAGAGGAGCTATTTTTGGCCTAAGTTGAACAATGATGTCAAAAAGTTTATAGAAACTTGCACAATTTTCCAGCAAGCTAAAGGAATGAAAAAAAATTAAGGGCTCTACCAACCCTTACCAATCCCTTCAAGGCCTTGGGAATCCATATCAATGGATTTTGTCATGGGACTGCCTAAAACCAAGCAAGGATTTGATAGTGTTTTTGTCATAGTGGACAGGTTCAGCAAAATGATTCATTTTGTACCATGCAAAAGCACAAATGATGCATCTCACATAGCCAATATCTTCTTCAAAGAAGTAGTCAAAATTCATGGCTTACCTCAAACAATTGTATTAGATAGGGATGTAAAGTTTCAAGGACACTTTTGGAGGAAACTCTTCAAGAAGCTAGGTACAAACCTCACCTATAGCTTTTCCTATCACCCTCAAACATATGGGTAGACTAAGATAGTAAATAGGTCCCTAGGAAATCTCCTAAGATGCCTAACCAAGAAATACTCACAAAGTTGGGATACAATCCTTCCCCAAGCAGAGTTTTCCTTCAATGAGTCTATAAATAGGTCAACCGGTAAAACTCCATTCCAAGCAGTATATGGTTTACACCCCAAGGGACCATTGGATCTAATGGAACTCCCCTCTGATTTCAAAATTAGTGCTCAAGGCCAAGAACTGGTAGAGCTCATCACAAAGGTATAGCAGCAAGTAAAGGAAGCATTACAAAAGTCAAGTTTCAAGTATAAAGAAAGTGTTGATAAAAGAAGAAGAGAGGTCCACTTCAAAGTGGGAGACAGGGTTTGGGCATTCCTAAGGAAAGAGAGAATACCTAAGGGTAGATACTCCAAACTACAAATGAAGAAAGTAGGTCCTTGTAGCATACTTAACAAAATAGGTGAGAACACCTATGAAATCTTCCTTCCTCCAACTTTGCAAATCTCTCCAATATTCAATGTGGTAGACCTCACACCATACAAAGCTACAATAGGTTCATTAAATAAGCAAGGTGAGGACATCCAAGATGAAGACTATGTTACCAATCTTCCCCAAAGAAAACTAGTGGAGTTAGAAGAAATCTTGGACACAAAGCTATTAAGGTAGACTAGAACTAAGAAGTACATGCAGTACTTAGTTAAATGGAAGGGACTCGCCAACATAGATGCTACATGGCTGACCGAAGATCAAATCAAGCAACATGGGACTTCAGTGGAGCAGTTATCCTCAAGTAGGGACTTGAGTTTTAAAACTCGAGGGGAGAATGTTGCATGAGCACCTACTCTAGACTCAACAAACAATGCTACTAAGAGTCCTAAACACATCTAGTTAGCTTAGAGTTACTAGTCAGGCACCTAGACCAAGTTGTAAGGCCTAGTTCCAGGATTGGCACAATTATAGCCCTTGGCTAACTATGGTCAAAAGTGGTCAATGGGACTAAAATCATAGGATATTAGTATTTTTCATGTTTTTAAGGTTTTAGATCCATGTTGGATCACTAGAATAAGGTTAGGACCAAGTTTGGTCATTAGATTTGCAAGATTGCAAAATAGGCAAAAGTTGCTCTAAAAGTTGTCAAGCAACTTTCGAGCAACTTTCTTAAAAGTTGTCAAAACTTGTAAACACAACTCCCAAATGGCTAATTAGTTCAAAAAAGTCATGTAACCATTGGGAGTGCCTACATAAGCCCTTACAGGTGGGTGGTAGGACAATGTAATGTAATTTTGGCAATTATCAATAAAAGAACCACCATTTCTCTGTAGATTTCATGATACATGCTACTGTACAGACAAGTACGGATGTGAGGGCATGATATAGTGAATCCAAAGATTAAAGCTTTGAGTCTTCTTCAATTTTCAATTGGTCTCATACATTGATCTTCCCTAGATTGTAAGATATCTAATTTTTAGTAGGAGTGTCTGGATTTAAGGCTTGAAACCAGGGTTTCTAATAGGGCCTGATTGTTTGGTCCCATTCCACCATGGGAAATTGATATCCCTTGGTGGAATCCAACCTTTTTCAATTTATTTCCATATTTTATAGGTTAGGAGTGTGGATTTGCAGAGGAGTGAGTTTTCCACAAGACCCTAGGTGTACATCTCTATGTGTGCACCAGTCAAGTGACTAGGACAGTCACCATAACTATTGGTTGGGGATTCTTCAAGACACAAAAACTTGGATTATATGGTATTTTTCATATCCACACATGTCTCCATCCTTATTTTGTGAAGTGGAATAGGAGAAAGAGCAATTGTAGTGCATTTGGAGACCTAATTAGGCCTTCTAGCCCAGTCTAACTTTGTAACAACAGTGACTTCTTTTTGTCTCCATCCCTTGGTGTTTGGATATGTTTTATAAACCCCAAAAGGGTATTAGAATCCTTGACTAGTTCATCATCTCATTTGGGAACATTTTGACTTATGTTCAAATTTCACTCTAGGAAGGGCTACAAGCCAAATCCTTAGTTTGTGAAGCAACTTGGTGTTGTGGGTTGCTTTTGATGAAATAACCATTGCAAATAAAGTAATAGGACCTAAATAGGCCATAGAAGTGATTTTAGGCCACCCCTAGTCTTATAAGTCATTTCATGGGGTTTGATTACTCATTGAGTTAAGGAGACCTCTTAGTGAATTCAAGGGTTTTGGTGCTTAGGACTTTGGTAAGCCTAGTGATTAGGTTACCTTGGATATTTTGGGGTTGTGATAACCTTCCTCCTAGTCCTTTTGGATACTTGTGATAAGTATTGAGCACTTGACCTTTTCACCTTGGGTGTTGAGACCTTGGAACTTACCAAATTGTCACTGTTTGAAAGCTTTCGCTTGTCACTACTGCATCAAAAAGATTGATCACTCGGTGAAGGATAAAATGACTGCAGAAGATGAATAGAAACCTATAGAACCAAAGAAGAAGATAGGTAGAGTTATCTTTAAGGATACTTTCTATAACTATGGTGAAGAAGGAAATCATTCTTTTGAGTGTACATAGAAGAAGCTTGGTGACTGATGAACTGCTATGGTAAATGAGAACATTCAAAATGAACCTGAATCTGAGAACTTGTTGGTTCGGAGAATATTTTTTGACACAAAGGAGGAACCTTGTCAAAGGAGTTACTTGTTTAGGACTCGGTGCAAGTCTGGAGATAAAATTTGTGATGTGATTGTTGACAGTGGTAGTACTAATAACCTTGTTGATGAGGACATGGTTTAGAAACTTGGTTTGAATAGAATGAAGCATCCTAGTCCTTATAGGATTGGTTGGATACAAAATGATTATGCTTTGAAAGTAAGAGAATAAAGCTTTTTTTATGTTCAGATTGGCCAGTATAAGGATCTTGTGTTATGTGATATTGTGGAGATGAATAGTTGTGATATATTTCTTGATAGACCTTGGCAATATGACTGTAGAGCTATGTATGATTGTGTGAAGAATGTGTTTACTATTGAGAAGGATGACAGGAAGTTTTTCCTGATGCCTTTGATAGATACAACACTCGGTAGGAGTCTGAGTATTGGTAGCTAAGTTGAGTTGGTAGATCCTGCAAGTATGGATGATTAGTATGGAGAAAATACCTATGTGTTATCAAGGAAAGACTTGAAGAGACTGAGGAAATAGCAGTGGAAGAGTATGCAAGCTGAAAATTTGGAAGACTTGTATGTGAAGAACCAGTTCAGGGTTTATGTGCTGAATCCCAAAAGATGTTCTTCCAGCATATGAACATCGTTTCGAACTTGGGGTGTCTGATGTAGGGGCATTCTAGGCTACTTGGTGAATCTGCATGGAGGTGTGTTTTTTTGGTTCTATGGTACTCGCTTGTAGCTTTAACCAGTGTCTCAATTATTGAAGGAGGCTCGGTCACTGAAGGAACTCGATGGAACCTCTTGTGCTTAGTGTAACTTGTGCTCAGTGATGCCTTTATTTCTCAGTGTTGCTTGGCTTGGTCAATTGTTTCTCTAGTGCTCAGTTGTTCTGATTTACCAACTGGAGTTCTTGGTGATTTGGTTGGCCGACTTGGTGCATTTATTATTGGTATCTAATGTTGTATTCTCCTATGTAGATCTAGAGGTTGTCATGGAGAATTAATAATTATAAGGCTATTTGTGAGATGACTTGTATTGCATTTAATATTTGTTTGTAGGAGTTAATTATATCATCCAACTGACTTGTGGCTAAAGATTATTATTTAAGGAGTGTTTGGGTAGTTTTTTAGGGTAAGTCTGGGGTGGCAGATGAAAAGTGAAGTTGTGAAAAAGATAGTGTAGACTTGGATCCTATGAGATCTAGCAGATCAGATTGATTTTGAATAGTTTCCATAGCAGAGCTAGTGGTTTTCATGCTTGGAGACAAGGAGATTTCTTGGTGGCTTGTGAGCTTAAGTTCAGATCTATCTTAGGGTTTCCATCAATTGCTTATCTATTTGAGAGCTGGATTAGCTAGAGTTGGATTGGATCATTGTTGATCTTGCAGAACTATTTCTATTTGTAATTGGTCCTAACCTAGAAGGCCTTACAGCTGGGCATGTTAATGAAAATTGAATTGAAACATTCTATTGTTGTGTTATTCTACTGTGTTGGTAATTGGCTGCAAGGTTGGATTGTCCTTCATTGGATCCACCATCTTTGAATATGTGAGTATTGTTTCTCTAATATGATTTCAAGATGGTTCTAATAGGTTGATTTGATCATATCATTTATAGGAAAGATATTTATAGGTAGTCATTTGTGATTGCTAAGTATGGTAGAGAGTTGAAAGATAAGAGTAGAGAAAAAGTTGCAAAGTTTTGAGCCATCAACAGAAGTGCTATGTGAAAAAATAGAGAGTATATGCTATTCATTGGAATTGATCAAGATAAAAGGTCTATGCATAGCTCACCAAGATCTAGATATAGTGTGTATCTGTTAAACAAAAGGTTGTAGCCTTCACCCATTTGAGTAGTGTGCTCTCAGACAGTGTGTCCTCACTCTGAATAGGGTTAATTGTAAAAGATGCCTAACAAGATCTGACCTTTGACCAGGTCACTGTACTTAATGCATTGTAAATATCAACTCCTAATAGGGTTGTAAGATCTTCTAACATGGATCATAATACTCTAGTGTAGTTTATAGTGGGTGCTAATTCTCATCGGGGTTTTTACCTATTTGGGTATCCCTATAACCAAAATTGTGGTGTTTTGTTAAGTGTTATCATATTGTGTTTATGCTTAATGTTCTTTTGTACTTAATTGGATAAAGAATTGAATCTTGTAGATAACTGCTTCACCCCCCCCCCCCCTCTAAGTTATCTCTCAGGACTATTCCTATTAATTGCTATCAAATCCAAGTGCATTGGAGAGAAAGCTTAATAGCTTGAGGTTGATCAGATGGCATTCTTTAGAAAAGAAAGTCCTAAGTTTGATGGAGAGAACTATCTAGATTGGAAGAACAAAATGATGACACAACTATAGTGTATTACCTTTGAGATTTTTGAAGTAGCTACCAAAGAAGTTCAGATTCCCTCTCTAGCAGATCTTGCAAAGGAAGATGCAACTCTTAAGTAGAAGGAGATGTTCACTCAAAATGCTATTTCCAAAGAAGCGCTCATCAATGTATTGTTTGACAGTGAGTTTTCAAAGATCAAGAAAGTAGATAAAGCCTACAAGATATGGAAGTATCTAGAAGACATGTTTGAAGGAGATGTCCAAGCCAAGAATGCACATAGAAAGACATGGAAGAAAAAGTACAATACATTGGAGATGCTACCTGAAGATAACGTTAGAGCCTATAATCAAAGGATTAATGAAGCAGTTGCACAAATCAGAAACAATGGTGGAGAGTTCTCGAAAGAAGACATAATGGATAAGTTGACTACTTTGACACCAGAATATGAGAGCAAGATAAACATCCTAGATGAGACTATGCAATTTTCAAAATACTTCAAAAGAGAGACCTTAATCAGCAAGATTTCATCATTTGAGATATCAAGTTTGAAGATAGAACCTAAAAGTGAGATAACCTTCAAAGATTCAGTCCATGATAAGAAATCCTTGAACACTTCTAATAATTTTGATGATGATGATGAAGAGAAAGAACTAGATGATTTCATTTCCTTGATTGCTAAGAAAGAAAGGAAAGGAAAAGGAAAATATGAAGGTAAGTTACCATTCAAATTCTTTTCATGTAACAAGATTGGTCACTTTTCATCTAAGTGTCCTACTACAGTCAAGAAGTTCAAAACTAACTACAAGCCCAAGTATACAAAAGAATGTTACTATGTTGGAGATGGAGTATCAGATGAAGAGTCAGCAAAAGATGAAATTGGATTCATTGCTCTTGAAGACATGGAGAAAATGTTTGACGAAATGGACCTTGAAGATGAAAAGAAAGCACAAGAGTTAGCACTAATTTCACAAGCTGACATCATGACAGATTGGATCATTGACAGTGGTTGCTCACATCATATGACAGGAGACAAGGATAGATTTGTACATCTAGATAGATACAAAGGCAGCATGGTTATATTTTGAGACAACAGTCCTAAACCTATCATAGGTAGAGGAGCTATTGTTATCATTATTTTCACTCATCCTTAGAGGCCTAATTACTAAGTGAGACTATTCTACCCTAGTTTGAATTATTAGGTGATCTTTCTTAAATTTGTGTTCATTTCATTGTAAGGTACATGGAAGGGAAAATAAATGATCTACATCTAAGCATTATGTGTATATGTGCCAATGTCTTAAATGTACTATACAAAAGGAAAGGACTGAGAAGATCATTCATCTGAGCTCACATAGGCCATGAGCATAGCCATTTTGAGAATTGCAAAAATGAGTACAGACATACAAGAAGTAAGGGACATAAATACAAGGGTACCAGACATTTCCTAGTAATGAAGTCTTGATCCACGGTGTTCCATGTGCTCCTGAGACATGAAACCTACAGAGAAGAGAGGAAGAGATGGGGGTTAGATCCAATGGATCTAAACAATGTATAGTACCATAATATTTACAAGCATGCATATATGCACTCAGTCATACACCTCTGGCAAGGGTTGTGCTATAGGGCATGTACACTCAGGAAAAGATACTGCAAGAATAAAAGAGATACCATGTTTTCACTAACTTGTTTGTTCCATGTGCAGATACAAGAGAGGTTGATTCACTATTGTTTACCTCATTTAGATAATCATGGTGCTGAGAGGATGGTATCCCTAAAAAGACCATCCTCGAAGCTCCATGGTTGTCTAAAAAACAAAAATCCAAAGGTGTTGGTATCCAAATGAATGATGTTGCTTTGTGATGTGGGCTCTATTGGGAAAACCTCAAGGTTCCTCAGTAAAGACCACATCACAAGCCAAGAGCACCCATGATAATCAAAGGTTAAGAAACTGGATGAAGCAATATTGGTGGTACATTCAAAGATCATAAGGAAAAATCACATAAATCATGGTTAAAACACCAGCTATTTCTAAAGGGATACACAGATTTGCATACTAAGGAAAGCTACATCATAGCATGAGCATGTTCAAAATAGGCATTATGGGCCAAGTACAAAAGGGTTTCAATCGATAAATCAGTGACAGTGCACCATGAGGTTAAGCATACAATATCAAATGAAGATGGTGTCACAAGGCATGGTATTCATTGGCATGAAGTAAACATTAAATCAATGCCGCATAATCAGCTCTCAGCCTCAGTATGAAAATGATTAACAATCAAATAACATAATTCCAGTTACCAATAGTGCATCAATATGAAATAGTATTGATATTTACAGCAACTATGCTAATCAAACGTTAGGCATCAATCACCAAAAGGCAGCAAGCCCCAAAGAAAAATGACCATGTGATAAAGAACTAGCAAAATTACATCATGAATGTCCTAACAAAGTTCAAGGGTTGTACCTTGACAAGCCTCTCAAAGGAACAATGGATGTCAAGGTGGTGTCAATAGTAGATCATATATCCAACTGAGGCTAGGTATACAATGCATGGTGCATTAATGGTATAGGAAAAAATCAAAATAGTGAATAAAAGTCTTCAAAGCATCTATAACAGAGTTCATGGGCTATGATGGACATACAACAATTAAAACCATAAAGAGGATACCTTAGTGCGATCATGAGCTATAGCATAAAATCAAACTAGTAAAGTGCCAAATATGAACATCATGTGCCCTAGAGAATGCAAGGGAACAAAAAAAAAGTATTCCACCAAAGGAACAAATATAAAATGCAACTAACATGCTCTCGAAACTTAGCATGGAAGGATCAGTGTGTTTAAATGCCAACCAATGATGCAAAGGACCACTGAGTGGGGAAGTACACAATACCATCAGGATCTGAAACTCGCAGGCCATGGATAGTCACACTAGTAGGAGAACATGGCATGAGGGCTCACGGTTTGCAGAAGGTCAAAGAACATAGCACCTCAAAGTGAGAATCAAACATACAAACAATGTCAATAACAGATGGTGATTCAACTAAATATAGCCATGAGTTCACAGGACTGGTACATAGGCCAAGCATCAACATATGGTATCATAGGTGCAGTGGAAATGATGCACATAAATAGTAGATTTGGGATACC
Organism: Chamaecyparis obtusa; assembly: GCA_027943335.1. NCBI lineage: Eukaryota > Viridiplantae > Streptophyta > Pinopsida > Cupressales > Cupressaceae > Chamaecyparis > Chamaecyparis obtusa. The sequence continues at coordinate 1,169,967 of BSBK01001044.1, read as the reverse complement.
ATAAGTTGACATGATGATGCCATAAATTATCAAATTGGAAATCAGGTTCATGTGCTACATAAAATAGTGATCAACAACAAAACATGCCATGCAATATCATATAGAAAACATGATGCCATATAAAAAGCATGTGTTGCATATAAACATCAATACCCTGAGACATTGCTTGCGGGGCATCCAACATTCCATAGTAGTGAAAGAACTCAAATGCCATTATTTCATTGAAATAAAGAATCAATAGCAAGAAATGGATTCACAAAGCATAGATGCAACACATGCTTCACACTTATGGCCCTAGTGGAAACAACAAAGACCAATAAAAATGATAGCAACACAATGATACCTAAATGAATACATAAATGAATCAATGGTATATTAAATACACAATGGTGGCATCTAATGGAGATCAAAAGGCATAGTCAAATATAGAGTAGTAGCATATATCAAAGGTCATGAACATAATGAAACAATGAAATAGTGAAATGTGGATGCCCTAGTTTATCCACGAGTTTTTAAATGTTGAAAACATCATACAATGAATAAAAAATGCTAAGAGATTCAAAATAGAAAATGTGAACAAATGATGCAGTATGACTTCATGGGCCACTAAATACATACACTAGTGACACAAATCAAATGCCTAAAATAATAGAGAAACCATGCCCTCTAAAGTTCATAGGGACTGAATACATATTATGAGAAAAACATACAATATGAAAGAAGTATAGGGAAATGAACGCACAATCAAATTCTTACCTTCTACGGTGATGCCATGAAGTGAAGAAGACTGATGTTTCCATATCCAGCCTGAAAATCATATACAGAGGTGCAGTAAGGATATAAACTTGCTAGATGTCGAATGGGAAAGTCTAGAATGCCAACAGTAGGGTTTTGATGAAATGATTATTTAATTGATTCTCCACTTTTGTAGGGTTGAGGTTTTATTATTAGTCATTTTATTTTTTATGCTATGTATTCTCAAAAATTAAACATGGTTTTTTTTAAACAATAAGTTATTAAGTGTACTCTCCCCTTAATTGGGTTGAGAGACATTTATTGACTTAGGAAGTAAAAGGGGCTTAAATCCATGTTTATTTTAACATATAAATCCACATAGGAGGGGTAAAATTTTAATGTAAAAGTCATTGCCTATCTTCATTGTAAATTTTGACAATGGTGTTTTATAAACCATTGTCAGAATACTATTTTTAGTGCATGACTTGGAGAGGACAGGGTTTTTCCTTTTACCATCTTTTTTAGGCATCCCACTTTTCTACTACCCCTAAAAACTTGGGAATATAGCATCCAAGTTTATGAGGCATCTTCAGGCCCTATATGTAGATTTCTTCCATTTTTGGTGAGGTTGAGGGTCTTAAATATAGATTCCTAGGTTTAGTTATATACTTCTCACTTACGTGATTGAGGTTAGTTCTTCATTCTCTCTTTCTTGGAGGGGAATGCTTGTAGCTGTGGAAAGGAAAGCTGTATTTTGGCTCCTATCAATTCAGTTCATAGCAATTGTCCTTCTTATTCTTAAAGTTTTGTGAGTTGTTTTGGTGGATTTTGTGTCATGTATTGTGATGAAAGTTAGTCCTTTACTTGATATTTTATTCATTTAGATGCTCATAAGCACTTTTATTTCCTAAAGTCTCAATCAGTGTGCATTTGAAGGTATTCAAGGTTGTGGAATTCATTTTCCCTTCTCATTTGTAGCCAGCACCTTGTTATTCCTAAGGGAAAAATCAGAGTTAGGGAGGAGTTGTGATACTTAGGTTATGTTTGAATTCCATTGTTAGTGTTTTACAGTTTGTGGATCTATTTAGTTTGGTGAGTCACCTAGTTTTAGTTTCAATTTCATGCACCCTCTCTCCCTTCTCCTTCAAAGTTCAGTTAAGTTCTAGGTGATTCAAGGGGAAGTCGACCCCTAATCTAGAGGTCTACTTTCGGATAGTGTAATACCCTCTCCAATGATTATACTTGGAGTTTTATTTGGACACTTTCATTATGATGGTTAGAACTATATGTTTACAGTTTTTCTTATTAAGAGGATGATACACTTATCAGATGCTTAGATACACTTATTTATTGTTATCATTTATATATTTATGAAGTTTGAAAACATCTATATTTACATGATTTATAAAGCTAACCCAAGGATTTGAATCTAACCATTATTATCTATGATGTCTTATGTTTTCATGTGTATATGATGTTTAATGTGTGTTCATGAGTCAGGATGAAGTCATAGTTACTCACTTAGTTGCAGTCCACATGATGTATCAATCTTGGTCATCTGTCTTCATATGTCTGTGTATATATATGTTTTCATAGGTGTTTCTTCTCGGTGATGCAGGACTACAGGAACTGGGTATCGTCTCCACCTAGTCTCACAGGTCTGAGCGATCCCTCAAATCCTTGATTGTTGTTGTTGTTACAGAGATATCACCAAGGTTCCATGAGAAGGAACTCAACCTCTGACCCTTTTGACCCTTAGGTGGGGAGTTCCTGAGTTAATCCCTTGTGTTTTTGATGTATCATTGTGTATGTCAGTTTGTTGGATTATGGTGATCTTGTTGCTTGTTCTTGTCTCTTGCATTTTAGGAGACTAAGGTTTGGATATGGTAGCTTTAATTATTCTTAATGATATGCTCGATCATTGCTAGTAGATAATTTGTATGAGTTATTATTTCATGTGAGTATAGGATGTTGTGATTGATTTTGCTAATCTTGTTAGAACATATTGTGTTAGTGATCACACACACACACACATCATGATTTTACTTTGTATGGAATATGATTTATTATTTGATTGGATAATAATATTTTATAATACCATAATAATAAGATGTTTATAATATTAATAATAATATTGTTTTTAATAATATTATAACAGTATATGTACACATAAGCATATGGGTGCACACATATGCCTATGGTTACATATATCTATATAATATGGGGTGAAAATAATTATATTTTAAATAATAATAAATAAATAAATTATTTACTTCAAGGAATAATTATTATATGGTAAATTGTTTACCATAGCTTTAGTAAATAAGGTGATAAGTAATAATAGTAATAAATTATTTCATTTTCCTTAAATAAAGGAAAATAACATTAGTTTATTAATATTTATGAGGCTCTCATATTAGATTCTATTATTAATAATATTAAATTAGCTATTCCCTTCCCATGAATGGCTTTAATGAAATTAATTAAATCCTAAGCTGTAAACTACCTTTTAGTTGGGATGGTTGCATCAGTTGATTTTACCATGCAACCAATCCTTCAACCTATTTACAGGAGAGATCTTTGAAGGATGGGGAGTGGGATGGATTATTCATAGGAGAATTGTTCTTAGTTTTACGATATCAGTATTGATTATAGTATATTTGGAAAAGGTTGTGTATATAATCAGAAGGATTTGGTGGAGTGCTAGAAGTAGGCCAAGTTGATTGATTCCTCCTTCTTCAATGGTTATCTTCACTAGAATCCAGGTAGGAGCTATCCTAGAAGATGCTCCTCCTTATTTGATTTGTGTGATTGTTTTTGATCTGTATTTGTGATTGCTTCCTATGTATAGACAATATAAAGAATGTATTATGTTTTTTTTTCTTGTGTGAAAGGACTTAGGAGAAAGGATAGATATATTGTAAATATATTATTGTATAAATGATTATTATTTCTCTTGTATGTTATCATGATTCTTGTGATGCCATATTGTTTGTTTACTTGTTGGATAATATAGGGCTGTGATTTAGTTTGTGAACTATGTCACTACTCTTTGTCTACTCTCTAGGAAAGAGACAGTATCATCAATTGAATGTACATAAACCTAGAGAACTACAAACTATCCTATTACTGTCAATAATGATAAAATTCATCAACACAGATAAAAATTATTTAAACAATCATCTTACCTATGACTGTCGTAACGTGATAGATTTTTGCCATCTGGACAGACCTGTACTTAGATGTGTATAACTTTTTACTCTAATAAAAATTCCTCAATTGCGTTGGTGATGATGGGTATAATTAGGTTTTTCAAAACATATTTAAAGCTCATCAAAATCCAACGGTTCAATTGAAAGTTATGGTCCCCGCATTGAGGGTCATTTTTTCTGATACTATATTGTTTGTCAATCATAGATCTCTATTTTCAAACTCTTGTATATCCCTGCATTCAAACACTTAATGGCACATAATTATATAGTAATAGGCTTCTCCCATAATCTATAATAACTAAAGAAATTGGAGAGCTTATGTGCTCATTTAAACTTCAAAATAGTTGACTGATTGCACCAAATCAATAATAGGGACAGTCAATGTAAATGAGGACTAAAGAAATTGGAGAGCCTATGTGCTCATTTAAACTTCAAAACAGTTGACTGATTGCACCAAATCAATAATAGGGACAGTCAATGTAAATGAGGACTTCCTCTGTTCAAAGCCTCATAAAAACAAATTAAATATGTATGTAAATGGTTAGCAATAGAAACCAATACTATGTCAATCCATTTCTAATCACATTTACTTTGGAATGGAGATTATTCAAATACAAAAGGGCTGGCTATAACCTCACGGCAAAGAACAAGAAAGTTGTAGAGATTTTCATTTGTATTCAAAGAAAACTTTATTTCCCTCTCTCTTCCACACACCAAACCATCTAAAAATCTCTCCAAATTTTAGTGTTATGTGTTTATGATGTTTTGGTTAGGGTAGGAAACCTAGCTTTTCACTTAGAGTTTCTACCTAGCCTTAGAACCTTTTGGGAAAGGGTTTGGTCTTTAATTTCCTTTTCAGTTGTTATTTTGGAAAGGTTATTCCAACCCTAGGTCTGGCCTAGATATTACTTCCTTGTGGACCTTGGTGTTTATCTTCTAGTACGGAGGATTGGGCCTTTTTGGTATCCATGTGGTTGGGTGGTAAATCTTTTATCGAGGTACCTTTCACAGTTGCAGAGCTTATGGATTCTTGCTTGCATATTGTTCCAGTTTTGAAGGAAGAAGACTTTGTATTTATCTTTCATTATTCTAAAATGTAAAGCTATTATTACCTCCTAGAGGAAATGAATGTAATGTAACATTTAATGTATTTCAATTTTAATTTGGATGGGTAGATTTAGGGAAAAGAAAAGGGAATGGTGAACTTTATGTAAATCATGTTGTTGGAAAAGCAAAAGCAGTTTCATATATGTTTCAAGAAAAGTGGCATGTTTCTTATTACTATTGTTCAAGAAAAGTTAGTAAAACAAATGTGTTAATTTCATATGAGAAATAGTTTAACTCCTAGGTAAATTATTTTACAAAGAGTATGCTTTAATGTTTATGAAATAAGGTTTAGGGAATATTGATGGAATCAATTGGTTAGTAATAAAATGATAGCATTTATATTTCTCTCTAAATAATTTCAAAGGTTATGCTTTAAGAGTTAGTACACTTAATGATCTTAAAATAATTATAAATGTACTATTAGGGAACCTTGGAAGGATTGTAATTTAAATGATGTTTATGGATTGTTCATGAAAATCTTTTAAAGTCCAAAATTTTTCATAAATTGTTACTTAGGTTTTCTTTTCTAAAAAGAATCTTTGTTCTGTTTCCTAGTTCCCTTGCGGGGCATGACATCTTTGGTATCAGAGCACTAGGTTTCCACACTGGGAACTCTGGGACTCTTAGCTCACTTACTGCTCATTATTTTGCATAGTTTAATTTTGGTTTATCATTATAAGATAAGATCCTAGATATAGGAACTATGTTCTTGGTATTCGTCCTATAGTATTTTTTTAAACGTGTACCTATTCTTCTAAGATTAGGTTGTCTTACATAAATTACTTCTATTTTGCATTCTAGAAATAATGAATGAGCCTCCTAAGTACTTTCTTAGATAGTGAATATCTTTCTAGTAAATAAATTTTAATTAATTCCTCGTATTTTATATCACCTTTTTGTTGTACTCCTAGAAATAATCAAATTAGTATTACAAGTTATTTTGTACCATAAGTGTTGACAGTAACCAACCATATCTCCTCTAAAACTTGTCATCACAAGTGCTTGTTATAGTGATTATATGTTGCTTGATTGACTTGAAAGGGCTTAACACCTTATTCTATTTTAAATATCATAATAGCTATGTGTGATCAATGAATCTAGTTAATGATGTTACCATGGTAGTTCTCCTTATTATAGATTCAAATGATGAAGTTATTGCATATGTATTATAGGCTATTGTAAGGGCTGAAATATTGTGTCTCTCTCTTTCTTTTTCCCTATTTTAGAATAGAATTGAAAAATAAATCCTTGTACAAAACATGAATTTAGGACTTTATTAATTATGTTACAACATTGGAATTCTTGGGTAATCCTTTTGGTCATGTTGTTGTTGAAGAATTACAAATAGTGGGGAACATCTGCTAAATTAACATTGTGAGTATTTCTCTTGGGATTTATATGCAAATGATAATATGGCATGATGCATGATTGGTTTTGTTTTTATAACACCTGAATGTTTACATGAATTACATTAGGGTTATTTGATAATAATAACCACAAATTAAAAATAAATATATCTTCTCTATTCATGATGAATGACCATCAAATGATGTTATCTATATAAAGTAAAAATATGATTTAATTTGTTGATTTTGGAAATTATTGGCTAAAAGACCTAAGGTCCATTTGTGACTATAAGCCTATGTAGGGGTTAACCATAGACATGAAATTAGGAGTTTTTCATAATGAAAGGAATATGTGTTCTTTTGGTACAATTATTGAAGGAATAGGTAGGGTTGATGTAATATTTTCTTGACTATCTTTCTGAAATTGTTTGTCCTTGACTTGGTGAATAGGTAATATTTAGATGAAATATGAATGCTATGGTAAGTCCAGTAATGATGTGATTATCCTCCCAAAATTGCAATATTAGTCAATTGAGAATTTAATGTATTTACTTATTAGTATTGAAGTCATTATGTTAGTGAAAACTATTGTCTTGAAATGTCTATATGGTGTGTTGTGTCTTTATTGGAGGGATTTATCATGTGTAATGAAAGTACCTAGCTAATTCATTTGTTTGAAAAGATGATACTTGGTCCACTCTTAGTGTTTTTGATTGGGTGAAAAGTAAATATCCATAATGGTTTATAATGATTAGTTGTGAATCTATTATGTGACTAATAGATGTACGTAGTACAAGTTTATTGTTTCCTTTCCTTAATTAAAACAAATATGTGCTGATTTGATGACTCTTGAAGAAATATAGTGTATCATTTTTCCTTGTGCCTTATTTTATATAAGTTAAAGTCATCTTGAAAATAGATGTTATTGTCTCATATTATGGGAATGGCAGAGATTGATGTGTACATTGGATATTGGCATATACCCATGAGGAGGTGAAATGTGATTAAGTATGTCATTGGTATTTTGTACCAGGTAGACAAAGTGAGTTGTGAAAATAAAATAAAAT